>JANAVB010036615.1:13708164-14308164 GCA_029216955.1 Iris pallida
AGACCACTCGCTGCGCTCCCTCTCCCAAAACCCTAATTCCCAAAGTTTCGTCATCCCCAAGTCTACATCCCTACTGAAAGGAGGCAATTTTACCGAATACCGTCGTAAATAAAGGGAGGGACAGTCCGATCACTGGCACGAAACCTAGTCCATCCTAACCCTAGATTCTTAACCCCTCTTCTCCGCATCCGGCAGCACCGATCACGACATCAAGGTATAAATCGCCTAAAATTTGATTATTTTCTTTGTTGTATGTTCTAAAGCTTGGATCTTGTTAGTTTTCTCTCGTCGTAATCGAAGTTATGGACTATGATTGATTAGTTTCTCTCGGTGTAATCGAAGTTATGGACTGTGATTCGATTGGTTTCACGTAGTCCCCATTTCTGATTCTATAGTTCTAGATGTCCATGAAGCACAGTATTTGTTCTTACTTGATCTTTCCTAACGAAGGTAGCAAATGATTTTTTTCCCCTTTTTGCTGCAATTGAAGTTATAATAAGAGGTGTAAAAAAAATAAGAGGTGTAAAAAAATACTAAATAAATAAATGAGTAATGTAAGATAAAAACCAAATAACATATTAAATATGACAAAATATGTTAAACATAACCTGTGAACTGGCCTAGTCAACAAAACTAACAAGAATTTGTATTCTAACAAGAATAACAAAATGAAAGGAACAAATTGTAAAATTAAAGCATAATCAATAGAACACTATTCATTTCCGTCAAATTCCATCAAATCATCGTCACCATCATCACTGTTGTATTAGGTAAGGGTTATCTCCGTGCCTCAAAAATTTCGTAAAAGAAAAATAGGCGTGCCTTTTTTCTTGTTGGTGCCTGCTTGCAAGGTGTGCCTCTGCGAGGCACAGCTGGTGCTCCTTGTTGTGAGTCGCGCCTTGGACTACTATGCTTCCAACCCTATTTATAGTAATATCATTGATCTTATAGTAATATCATAGTTATGGTTAGGCCTATTTAGACCCCATACCTTGTGAGTCGCGCCTTGGACTACTATGCTTCCAACCCTATTTATAGTAATATCATTGATCTTTATAGTATATCATAGTATGGTTATAGGCCTATTTAGACCCCATACCTAGTTTGGACCAATGGTTAGTAAAAATAAAAAAAAATAAACTTGTTTAATATTATTATGTAAGCGAATGGTTGATGAACAATAATCTTTTCTTTCTATTTTGGTGTTGTATAGTTCTTTAAAATTCTCACCCTGGGCTTTAATTGCTTAGCCTATAATTTCTTAGGTTTATCATTGTTTTGGAGCAAGGTTCACAGTATCGGTATCGGAATCGGTATCGGACTATTCCTACGAGTATTGGTATCGGCGATATCGGTAGTCTCGCGGTTTCGGATCGGAGTATCGGATTTTTTGGTATCGAAAAAAATAATTATTAATTTTTTTTTACATCTAAAACATAATTTTATACATTTAGGCAAATTTAAGTATTTCAGTGTTATTCGTAGTACTTTTGAAATTAAATAACATTGTAATCACCCTTAGCGATTGGTTTACATAAATAGATTGATTTTCTTCTTCTTTTACATGTTTTTACAATCTTATTATGCTTTAAACTCTGATGATGTCTTTTTCGTTTAATTTTCTTTGCCGAATTGACCGAAAAGAGACCCCAATGTTGGTATCGGTAAGTATCGGTTGTCGGCGGTATCGGATCGGGACATGCCAAACCGTATCGGTATCGGCCGTATCGGATCGGTATCGGCCGATACTTTAAACCATGTTTTGGAGTCGTACCACCTTGTTAAATTCTCCAACATTATATATAGAAGGATTATGTTAACATGTGCCCTAAAGGCACATGATGACACATTGCAACATTTAGCAATTATTTGTGTGTTTATGAAGTAAATGTACATTGATAATGAAAAAAAGTTACTTTGTTTAATTACTGGTGGAGTATCTATGTAAATTTGTCTTTATCAATGTGTTATCATATGCCCTTAGCACATAGTCCTATATATAATACCGAAAGCATTTAAATGCCACCCAGGTGCTAGGCACCGTTGCACTTCCTAGCTGCCTTTCACAACACTGGCTGCACATATTTAAGGTAGTTTGACAAATTTCTGTGGCCTTCACAACTCCTGTGTCCTAGTGCCTTATTTTCGAGATAAATAATGCAGAAATCGATTTTCTCATTGCATGCACGAATCGATTTTCATTGCAACATATATATTTTTTGTTTTTATGTTAAAAATTATCTTCGGAAATTTGCAAGATTGTTCCTCTCGAAAATGAAGTGAAGCTTATTCTAGATGGTACTGCAGTATCCTTATTACTTGATCTTTAGATCTTAAAAGATATAACATTGTTCAATCCTAATCTGTGTCAAATGCCGGACTATTGTTTAGAGGCTAATGCGCGTTCGTGGGTTTGTTGTTCCCTCACTATATTTTTGTGTAAAGCAGAGCAGTTGGAACTTGGAAGAACGTATGTATCTTAAAAAACCGATCTATAAGAGCATCTCCAACCCAAACATGAAAATGAAACATCAAATACTCATTTGATTACTTGTAAAATACTTTGATACCTCATTTGATATCTCAATAAAGTCATCTAATCCAAGTAATCAAATCAAAGAGGTACCAAATTTGATGCCCCATTTCATGTCTCCATTGGAGTGGTGAAATTGGAATTTGAGGCATCAAAATGACTGGAACCAAAATGTATACAGGAGTTGGAGAACCAAATTTGATGTCCCATTTGATCTCCATTGGAGTTTGAGACATCAAAATGGTAGTTATGCCATTCGATGTCCCATTTGATGTTCCCGTTAGAGCTTTCTAATTCATGAAACTAGGACGAAGGCTAAAAGAAATTTCAGGGTCAATTATAGAAACCAAAATACTAACTGGACATAGCATATATAAAGACAAATGGATTCCGAATAGAAAAACCACGACTGTGAAACTAACTTGCTTGAAGAACTCCTGTATTTGAAGCAAGGAAATTGACATTGATAGATACACAAAGATATATAGTAAGCTGATTGCTAGCTGTGTGAGGGAATGAAGACACAGACCAGATCAGTTGGTCTGCTTTATTTACGCCAGTGCACAAGCAAAAATTCTTGGCATGAATATAATCCTAAAGTACTTAAAAAACTCAAAATAGTAAATAAAGGTGGCAGATCCCAAATAAGGGATAGTGGCATAGATATGAGAATATCAGCAATGTTTGACGATCGGAGCCTATGATAACTAAGGTTGCGTGCATCTAGAACAAACTTGTTTATATGCATTTGGTCTAAGCTTAGTTAATAGTCAAGAAACTCAAAAACATTTTGTGATTTTTTTTCCTTGGTGCAGTTGTTATTTCAATTTCTCTTTTTATTTTATTTGTATTTTCCTTCGTCTTTGAAAGCCTTATTGTAATCTATACTAATATATAATTCAAGTAGCAGGGGTATGATATATATTTGGTACAACATTAAATTACTAAAAAATATATAATAATTTCGGGATAAATAGTTATTTACTCTAATCGTTGAATGAGATAACTTAGGATCCCCTCGGTTAATTATCAGTTTTGATATTCCTATCTTTAAGTTGTTTAGAGAGAGAAAATTTTCTACTTTATCTTAAATTTTAGATCAACCCTAGCAACAAATCAAATTGGAGGGACTCATAAATCGTAAGGAGAGATGGCAGACGTGCTAGCAAATGGAAGAGCAGCGTGCTACAAGGTTATCTCTCTCATCTTTCCATTATTTTTGCTAAATAGCATTCGAATAGATTACTAACAATTGATTTTATTTTAGGCTAGAGATGCGTTTTATGCTTGCTTGGAAAAAGAGGCAAACAAGAAGCCAACGGAGTTGGGAAACGTCGGCCTCCTTTACCCGCTGAGTGCAAGAAATCCAGAGCCAACTTTGTCAGCAAATGTCGCCCCCCTGGGTCTGTTCGTGGTTTTCTCATTACCAATCATTGATCTCTTATTTTTCTCTTCTTCCTTTTTTTTCTCTATGCTTTTGGTGGTAATCAGGTGAAGCATTTCGATAGACAATATTGTGCAAAGAAGAAACTACAAAGGCTACTCGATAACGACGAATCTCGGAGAGGTCCCATATCTCTCCCTCAGCATTATACTTTCAAGTCTTGAAGCCCTTTCCCCACAGTAATGGTTTATTCTTTACTCTTATAAATTTAGAACAACTCCCTCAAATTGAAAATTAGAACAATTACCTCAAATTTCTGCTATAGTTGCTTGGAAATCAAGAATTATATAAAATTATGGTGTTTTATGATTGGTTCTCAAAAAAGATTTTATTTCTTTTGGAAGGTTTTCTTTTGATTTTTTTTGATAGTTTGAATAATTAAATGTTTTTCTGCTATCTTTCTTTTTTAATCTTCTAAAAATTTGTTCAAATTTAAATTTTAAATCTAATTTTTAGTATTTTAATAATATAATTTGGTTATATTTAATTTCTGCTGGTTCTTTTGATTTCTTTTTGATATTTTGAATCATAAAAAAAATTGAGATTAGATGTATATTTTGTTGCTGTTGTGTGATTTATTGTTTGTTATTATATTATCTTGGTTAGATATGGACTTTGCTATGTACTGAATATGAAAGGAATTATCATGTTATGCATTATCTATACATACATCTCTAATAATATGTATATAGTATGATTTATGAGTATGTTGATTGTGAACAACTCTAATGGTTGTTGGTAATATGTCCATTTTAATACTTGAATTGAGTGTTTGGCTGAGATTAATTGCCAATAGATTGTAGACAACTTTTAAAATTAAATAAAGGACACGTAAGATGCTTATTGACAATTATCAAGTTTTTTAGTTAAAAATATTGCTTTTTTAGTTTGGAATGTTTTAGCAATGTTCCCATTCAAAATATGAAACTAACATATACCTCCACTATTTTAAAAAAGCTAGCAAATGCCTCCTTCTTTGTAAATCAGCCAAAATTTTGGTGAAATAGTGGGGGTTATATCTTAAAATTTTATTTGTTCCATACAAGGAGACATGGCATTTGCTAATTTTTTAAAAGAATGTAGGCATATGCTAGTTTCTATATTTTGAAGGGGACATTTGCTAAAATACCCTTTTAGGTTTCATTTATCCTGACAAAAACAGTCAAAGATGCCCAAAAAAAAAAATCTCCGGATGAGGAAGATTTTGAAACATAGAGTTACATGCACCATTTTAATTTATACTCACCATTTTAATTTATGAATGGCCTACCATATTGTAATAGAGAAATATACAAAATATTATTCTTAATATTTACTGTGGGTTTTGGTCCCTCAGATTCATGTATATTTTAGTTTCCCTTGAATTGATCAGCACTGTTGAATTTTTTTAAAATTTGATTTGTGAACATTAAAAAATAGGTTTAAATAACTGACTGACAGCGTATTATCAAATGGATGAATATATGTAATATAAATAGTATTATTGACTAAGATGGATGGATTGTGTTGTGCTTAATTTTAGTAATATCAATACTATTCATTCAATGATTGATGTATATTAACTACAACTAACAAAATACATGCAGAGTGGTTTAAAGAGTAATCAAATGGTTGCACTACAATATGTTTTTGTGGCATTTGCATGCATAGCAATGATAAAGATTTGAAACCATTTTGTACAGAGTAACAGGGGATTTAATACTCTCATAAAAACAAAACAGAACCACTTGAATCACAGCTCAAGATGATAACGATCAATAGATATGTTGGTTGTGAATGCATGCATAATGTTTGTTTTAAATTATTGGTTTATTGTGCAGATATGATACTTTGTTCCTTAGAGGCTAATGTCATTGTATTATTGTTTTCAAAATTATTTCTTGTGCTTGTACAGGATAATACAAGTTACCAAATAGGTAAGCCAGGGCGAGCAGTCGTGTCATGCTGATGAAGATGGAGATGCTGATGTTGATGGATAACATTATGATTTATGTTAAAGTTTGGTTGAATGGTGTCTCTGTTACATAAGATTGGTATCAATATTTCCAATGGAAAAAAAATTATTGAAAAATAATGATTTTGCTGAGTAAATTTAGTTGGATGTTGTCTTTACTACAAAATATGGTATCAATATTTTTAGGGATAATTTAGCAAATATTCTCATTCCAAATGTTGAAACTAGCATATATCCCTATTACTTTTTTTTTATCTAGCAAATACCTTCCCTCTCATGTAAAACAGAAGGAAAATAAAAAGTGAGGGTATATCTTAAAAAAAAATCATACTAAAAATGGGGGCATTTGTTAGATAAAAAAAATAGTAGGGATATATGCTAGATTCAACATTTGGAATGAGGGTATTTGCTAAATTATTTCATATTTTTTAAATCGTATTGTGTGTACCCAACAGTATTGACTACTGTAGAATATCCACTCTTTTGAAAAAAATTAAAAATGCTCAAAATTCTGTTAAATGATAATTAATAAACGATACAACTATATTACAGTGAAATATAGAGATCACTCATGCTTTCTGCAACACAGATTTTGCCTCCTATGTTGGTAAGGACAACTGGGAGTAACTTAGTTCAGGGATTGAAATATTTGCATGACAGACGCACATGTTTGTTTCCATTTTTGTATCATCTCAACATAAACATATCACAAATGAAGTAGTAAAAAATATTCCTCTTTTAACTTACAAGAAAAATCTGGAGACGGCCTGGAGTTAGAGGTGGAGGAAGGATCTATTGGGTATGACCGAGCAATTATTCGGTTTTAAACCAAACCGAATCAAGCATTCTTTGGTTTTAAATCGAACAGAACCCGAATAGGAGATTTGGTTCGGTTTCGATTTGAAAATACTAAAAAAAAAATTATCCGATTTCGGTCCAAATTAGAATAAAATTATGTAAATATTCTCAATTGTATTTATATTTTATAATTAAAATGTGTATACTTTGAAAACAATAATTTTATATATGTGTCCAACTTTGATAATTTAACAACTAAGTCAAATTTTGAACAAAATTTTAAAATACAATAATTGTTCATATACAATTATATATATTTGTAATATAATTTACTCACGATCCCAACTTTGGACAGGACCCATTAAACAATAAAAATAGTCCAACCGAACAAATCGAATAAACTGAATCGATTATTTAGTCCGGTTCGGTTTCGATTTTGGTAAATTTCGGTTCGGTTTTGAATTTTTAGAATTCGATTTTATTCGGCTTTGGCTATTTTGATTAAGTTGAAACCAAGTAAACGGAATGCTCACCCCTATGTCCGATTCCACTGACTCCATTTTGGAGGACATTTTTTTGAAATAAAAATTATATATTTAGGACTTTAGTATGTTTTTTTATAGAGTGTAACAAAAATAATATGACCCAATACGACTCACCCAAAAATGGACAATTACTCTTTAAAGGAAATGGATTGTGTTTTAGATTTGTATGGTGGAGTTCGGCCCAAACTCTATAGATCATTTTTTTAAATGTCATTTTTCTCATGCCTGCAAGCAACGTTAAGGGGGAGATTCGAATCGTGTTCATCCCCACGGGACCCCATGTATATCTACAACCAAGATGTGAATAAAAATATATTCTACATTGTAGTAGGTCTATAGGAGGAGGGGAGATTGCAACACAAAGATTAGACATGTATTTTTAATTTTTCAAAATCTTCTTTCTTTTAGTCTAAAAAACATAAAGATTGGTACAAGCGGGTCGTCAAAGTTGGTCCTTCAAACTACATCCAGGAGATCCAAGAGGAGTAGTGTTGCTGTAATAATCCTAAACTTTAATATGTAATATTTAGAATTAACTAAGTTAATTGTATCGTTATTTGAAAGTTTTCTAGTAATTAAATCTTTTAATTAGTGAATTATTGTGAATAAGAATACCAGGTTTAGGATATAATTAGACCTTTGGTACTGAATATGTTCGTTTTAGATTTTGTGTATGCTAACTTTTTAGTGACGAATATTCGTCATTAAAAGACTAATTTTGCCACTGAAAGTCCTAAAATGTATCTTAAAAAGTTGAGTATCTAAAATAATCCTTTAATTAATAGTAATCCCCAGCTCATACTAATTACCCACCTAACCCCATACCCTCATTAGCCTAATGGAACAAACTTAAAAGAATAATCTATTGTAAGAGGCGAATTAGAATGTGGGGATGGGGATGGGGATGGGGATGGGGATGGGATTTTGTTTTAGTCCCACATCGGTTGGGAAGTAGGAAGGAAGGGTGTAGTTCTCCTTATAAAATGAAACATGGTGTACCAAATTAAAACATGATCCTTCAGGCAGTAAACGGAACATGATGAGGGGGTAAAGACTCGCTAAATTTTTGCGAGATGGGTGGCCGCCTAAAGCCTGTTACGACAAGTGGGCCATTCCAAGTTTTTACCGTCTGATCCCAACTACCAACATTACCATAAAAAACCAACAGACAGTAACATAAAAACCAACTTACCGAAGCTATTTAAGACATTATTACTAGTCTCCCATAAGATACTAGTAAAATCATGTGCATTGTATCTAAAATAATTTTTTTCTAATATTATAAAATATAATTTATATATTTAAATTTAAATTTAAATTTATATATATATATATATATATATATATATATATATATATATATATATATATATATAACCTCCAGCCGGATTAGTGTGGGAGGAGGGGCTCAACCTCGGGTTTCCCTGTCGGGAGCCCCTCTCTGGTGCCACTTATATATATATATATATATATATATATATATATATATATGAGGAGGGATCCGCATGGGATGCTTGAGGATACAAAAATTTGGAGATGTAGATTCCTCCTCTCTCTCTCACTATATATATATATATATATATATATATATATATATATATATATATATATATGAGAAGTGATCTGCAATTTCGTATTTTCATTTTTTTGCATCCCCAAATATTTTCATGTTAACAACCGTCTTAACCATTAATTTGAATGGTTAAAATTAGATGACTTAAGCAACATCCAACGGTGGATAGCATAGAAATTCTTGGGTCAAACCATTGATCCCTCCTCTCTCTCTCTCTCTCCTCTCTCTCTCTCTCTCTCTCTCTCTATATATATATATATATATATATATATATATATATATATATAAATTTATTTTAAATTTAATTATAATTTATTATGGATATATGTAAATAAAACAGAGGGTATTCGGTTATGCACAAGAAAATTAAAAAATAGGGTATCCGGTTGTATGGAAAAAATTGAGAGAGTTTAAATCTTTTTCTTCTGTAATTTCTAAAAAAATAAAATAATTAATGGTACACATACGACTTAAACTGCTCAATCTCGAACCGTTTTAAATATCCTTGAACCATTTTGAAGCCCGCTTATATAGTAGGAGACAACTATTGCTAAAATACACTTATTCTTACCGAGTTAATTGTTGCCTACATTGACAATTTCCTTGGACAAACCTTAATTTTCTATCTTGAAGATCTATCATAGACATTTTCTAGGTTACGAGACTTCTTCCTCTTCCTCACCTCCTTGTCGTTGCGGTTGGTCTTCTATTGTATCATTACTACTACCTTTGGGTGGCAAGTAATTTGTTGATGTTTTTCTTATGCAACACAAGTATAAGAGCCCATATTTTTCTTCTCCAATGTGTTAACAACTTGGTCTTGTTGGCAAGGGTGGAGCCAAAAAATAGAAAAATTAGGGAAGGCTGAGAGTAGGAATAAAAAAAATTACTTAATAAACTCACAAAACAAAAATCAACACAACCTACCCAAGAATCGAATCATGGATATACCAAATAAATACCCAAACACTTTACCAAATGAGCTAAACTACTACTTGTGATACTATATTTTTAGCTCTATTGATTGTTTGCGAAGAGGGAAAAATGGGAAGAAGAAAAATATTGAGATAAAAATAAGAGAAAAATTAGAAGTGATATTTGGGAAGGGAAGGAAAAATTTGGGAGAAAAATTCATGTGGGTTCCACTAAAAAAAAAAATCTTCCAAAAGTGGAAGAAAATAAAGAGAGTTGAGAGAAATGTCGAAAAAATTACTCAACTATCCTTCGTATCAATTATGATTTGAAAAAAATCTCGGATTGAATGATAGTAATATATTTCTCCACAAACAAATAAAATATTACTTTTAAACTTTTTCTTTTCCTACTTTTGGTCATCCAAATAAGTGAAGGAAACATTAAACTCTACTTTTATTTTATTTTCCTCCATTTTTATTTTTTCTCAATTTTTTATTTCCCTCCTAAAAAAAAATATTTCCAAATACGATGTACATATGTCAGCCCATCTTTATGTTCCGCCCCTGGTTGATGGGGATTTATATAGGCAATGAATCACATAATATTATGCTCAATTACACAATTTGATTCTCTGTGGAAATTAAATTGACACAAGTGGTAGAGCTTAAATTACTTTGGGTGCAAGCACCGAGGAAATGGGAAGTGGTCAAAGAGAAGAGTTGACGGAACATGCATGAATATGATAGAGATTGACCCGTGCCTGCCAATACCAAGCATAATTACCAAACAAACCAAAATGTCGCAAGTGACTTATTTGTCAAGCATAATTACAACATTTGCTATTGTAATTGGACCGGTATGTATTTACAGAAGATCAAATATTAAAAATTTATATAAATGTTTCAACAAATGTGGTTGTATTTACATTTTCAGACTTTTAAATTTCCAGTGACTATACTAGGTAGACTGGAATAACTTTCTAAGATTACTAGATTTTGAATGAAAATTCTGTCATTTTCTTCTAGATTTTTTCTAATGGCACTATGAAAATTGTTTGGGGGCATCACTTACTTGGGGACAGCCCAAGAAGGTGAAGAATTTGCTAGGGAGCACCCAAAATTTGCTAGGGGGCAGCCCAACCCCCCAAACCCTTCATTTCACTTTCATTTTCATTTTACACTCTCTCTCCTCAAGAAGAAAAAAAGAGCTCTCTCCCTCTCCCTCTCCTAAAACCCTAATTTCTTCTTCTCCACCACTCCACTCCTAATTCCTCCACCAAGATTTCTTCCACAACCTTCGTAGATTCGAAGAGATGACACACAAGTTCTATTATAAGTTTTGATGAAATAGGTTTAGAATCTCTTTATGGTTCTCTTCCCTAATTTTCGAACACAAGAAACCCACATTTTATGTTGAAACCCTAATCCTAGAACACGACGAACACGACAAACTAGCATCTCGTTTTGGCAGTTCGGGTCTCATAACAGTAGGACTGCCAGGCATGTGGCAGTCCTAATGTAAATCAGGACTGCCACAGTCCTGGCAGTCCTCTTGTGAAAGAGGACTGCCAGGACTGTGGCAGTCCTGATTTACATTAGGACTGCCACATGCCTGGCAGTCCTACTGTAATGACATATGGTGGTGGGTAACTGCATGATGCTCATATGCGGAGGATAACTGCATGTCCTATTTCTGTTTCTATTATTTAATAACTGTATGTTGTCATGCAGTCCACCGGCCGCTAACAAAAGAATACGGCCCACCGCGTCAAAGCGGAAGGAACGTGCGTGACGTCCTCTCGAGCGTCCGATAACAATTTTCGAACCGACGCCCGAAGCTCAGAGAGGTTGCCAAAGTGACACTAGTGTCGCGGTCGCCAACAAGCTTGATCGCATCGACGACGTGGACGACTTCCCCTTCATGAACAATAGGGAGTCTCGTTCAAAGGCCCAGCATGATATATAGTTGGATCTGGATATTTTTCTTGTGCCAAACTTAAGTTGGATGTGGAATAGTTATGTACTTGTTTGAAACTTAATTTGGATGTGTCACGCCCTAGAACCAGAATACTTGAGAGCGGAGGAATGACTCAGCCAGCTACGTATTACGGGTAGATAAATACCGTATAATACGATCAATGCTGTCTAACAAGATGAGGGGGTGCATACTACATGAAAGTCTCGCTATGGTCACTTCACATCTATTGTCTCAATCATTCAAACAAGAAACAGAAATAGAGAACATGTAAGATAAAGCAGTAAGGCGTCTCAAACGCTCAGTCAAAATGTTCTTGATATCTAGCTTTACGAAACGTAGCCAGATGATGAAGCAAGGTATACACAATTATTTATCAGCTGCAGCCTGACTTTAGTTACAATTATGTAAAAGTAAGTACAAGACAATCCGACTAACATGTCGGTGCCAAACGGCAAAGTATAAAGTAAGTAACAAAACGAGCGGGGAGGTAAGGAACCCACTCGAGTCCTCCTGCGATCATCCCTCTAGTATTGACCATCTTGGAGGTAGAAGTAAGCTGAGTCCTCGGGGACCGGCTCTAAATCTGGCCATACAAAACCAGAGAGGTTAGACCTCTAATAGCAAGTACCGCAAGGGAGCACGATATGAGAAATTAGAACCAATAATAAGAAAGATATGATAAATAGATATCTGCTCGCTACTAGGATTCACATAACATCACGACACTTCGAACCAACCTCCCAACCAAACAAGGACAGAAGTTGGCCCGTCATGTGTAGCACCCAATTTTTCAAATGAGGATAATTTTGAAATTTTGTGTTTATAATTATTTTAATAATGATATTTAATTCATGATATAATTTTTGGTGATTTTAAATTATTTTAAAATTATTTAAATCAATGACTTGTGGTTTTGACGTTTTGCTAGTGAAACCCTAGAGACTGTTTGACCTAGAGCCTAACCATGTGATTATGATATTTTAATGTCATTTTTGGCCTAAGGATATTTTTGCATTTGACCTCTTTGAATTATTTTAATATTATTTTATTATTTATGATATTGTTTTGGGATTATTTGAGTCGGGTTCGAATTTTATCTCAATCCGACTTGAAACGGGGACCCGGGGGTAGTTTGACTCTAGTGGGACCCACAAACTAGTTAGGCATGGCCCACATGATATTAATTTTAGTCCACAAGATAGAAATATTTTAGTTAGAGGTTAGACTAATTATTATGGATAAGGTTAGTGTGATTAGAGACTTTAGAATGACTAATTTAGCCCCAACCAATTAGCCCTTTCCTAATACTCATAGAATAGGTTAGTGGAGGCATTTTGGACCTTACCATAATAGGACAAATAGCCCCATATGGCCAGCCACTTTGGGAGAGGATAGGCTCAAGTTCATTTCATTATTCTCATCCACACTCTCTCTCTTGTTCTTTCCCAAATTCCTAGAGAGCAATCCCTAGCAATTTCTCCACCAAATTCTTCCATTTCGCCACCAAATCTTCTTCTTTCCTTCTCCATTCTAGCCAAGGAGGAAGGTACCCAAGTTTGGGAGGATTCGGAGCTCGTTCGTGTCCTTTTGGAATCTCTACGTGTCGGTGTCGCTCCGGGAAGATTTTTCTTCGATTCGATCTACCGGGAGGTATAAATCCCTTCTCCTTTTCATTTCCTCATGCATATAGGTCTATTTTGAACCCATAGGAATGACCCCCATGGTTGTATCTCCATTTGTGTCCATTTGTGTCCATTTGGAGGTCATATGAGTGTCCTTTGTGTTGTGGTTGTATCCATGTGGGAAAATCCCAAATTTGGACACACTATGTGTTGTTGTTATGTATGAATGAATTATTACATGTTTAATCTCATATTTTTGTATTGGAGATGTGTTCTATAGTGTCTCATATATATATATATATTAGTGTAGAGAGTGAGTTCTTGATATATTATGTTATATACTTGTGTTCTTTTGTTTCAAATTATCCAAATCCGTCATGATTTTTATCCACGTTTTTAATTTCAGCCCTAACTTAGAAATGTCATAACTTCTAGCTCAAAGCTCGGTTTAATCTCCCGTTTTTTTTAAAAGAAGCGTATTGAAGTTAGATTTCCAAAAACATGTATTAATAGGCCTAATTCTTTCTGTAACTTTCTGGAGAATTATTTGAGTGTCAGCTGTACGAAAGACAAACGCGTTCTCGGTGTTTTTGCGATTCCGGAAGTTTCTGGAAACGAAAACGCGATCCGTTTGAAGTTTCGGAAAGCTAACACATAGATCTATAACATACTTTAATCCTAAATTTTAATTCATGCTGAGATGGTACAGTATTGATTATTAGTAGGAGTTACTATTCGGCATATGCATTTTGTGCACCCTTGTGTGTAATATAATGTTCTATTTGATTTTAACCCATGTTAATGTATATACATTATGTAATTAAATAGAGAATGCAAGCATGAGTAAATGGTTAAATAAATGATGTATGAGGTGTAAGTATCCTATCTAATGTAAGCATGTATAAGTATGGCTTGTAATGAATATGTAGGTTCCATAGTATGTAATGTATGGTGCATATAGTGGTGCAAGAGAATAAATGAATGATGAATGAATGCAAGCATAAATGTAATGTAATAATAGATGTAATGTATGCAATATACAAGTTAATGTGATGTAATGTTCTATGTTAACACAAATCCTATATTACCTCATGTACCCCCTTACACTATGTTGACACTATCATACTTGACACATTGTTCACTTACACTTTGACACTCTTTGATATGTATACACTATGTATGCCCATTTAACCCTCACTTGCCCCTTTGCCATGTTCACATACACACACATAGCCTCTTAAATAAGTATTTATGAATATAGTTAACTTAGCTATGTATGTATATTATATATATGTTAGCATATTGTGTTATAATATATAAGTTTTATAACCATTTGAAATGCCATGATTATAGACCTAATGTTGAATACCAATATATGCATGTGTATATATGTGTAGACATATATAGCTTAAAGTAATAGATTACCTAGTGTATATCCAATGTGAATTCTTGCCTATTTGAGTATTGAATAATTGCATGCTATATAGAGTTGGGTGTATGTTGGCTTGTATAGCCTTGTATTGATGTGTGCTTGCTAGGATAGTCTTGGTTAGGCCTAGTAAGACTTACTGGGTTAGGACATGACCTAGTTTGACCTAGTTTGACTAGTACAGTTGACCAGAGTTGACCAAGGGTTGACTTTGGCCTAGTTTG
Organism: Iris pallida; assembly: GCA_029216955.1. Classification (NCBI taxonomy): domain Eukaryota; kingdom Viridiplantae; phylum Streptophyta; class Magnoliopsida; order Asparagales; family Iridaceae; genus Iris; species Iris pallida. Next base: position 13,723,179 of record JANAVB010036615.1, read on the forward strand.
ACCTAGATTCATGTAGAATGCATTGTAGTGCTTTATATTACCCTTCTGGACATGTTGTGACTTGTGCTGTTCTAATTAGGAGCCAGACACCTCTCCTCGGACAGTATCTTTACCTTGGACATTCAGATATCAGGCGAGTACATTCTCTGATCATTTCATATCCTGTTAGAATTATTTTCCTGCTTTAGATTACTATACTTGATGCTGTCACATTGGTAACACGGATTAGTACTATATGGATCCTTTCTTGAGATGTTATCCCCTCAGGGAGCATCGTATACTACATGTTCTGTGCGTTTCACTTACATGGTGTATCACTATGCTTCACGGTTCTTGATCACTTGTGACATGTACTCTCATGATCACAGAGTCTTCCCAGAATCACCCATTTATGGGCATTCCCAGAATTACCCCATTGTGGGCATTCCCAGAATCACCTATTTATGGGCTATCCATGTATCACCCCTTGTAGGCCTTTGCATGGAATCATAACATAACCTGGTTGGATCCTTGTGTATTGATTGGGGGTACGGAGGAGTAGAAGTAAACATGTGAATAATATCCAAGTAGTGCAGTTTCCAGAATCACTCTATAGTATAGTTCCCAGAATCTCCTATGCCATTCACATGTTTATATTGTACTCTGACTCACTAGCCACTGTTAGCTCTCTACTTATAGTAGATATTTCTATTACAGTTCTCTTTCTCTGTTTATATACTGTATTTCCTTCAGATCCTGTATCTTACTTTACTGCATGATTATATTTTCTAACCTGCTATGATCTGTTGAGATGTACTGTGCTCGCTCCAGTCCTGACTGGACCCGTTGATAAATTTTACAGATAGCCTGGAGGTTGCCTGCTAGCCTAGAGGAGACAGTAGAGGTTGCATAGATAGCTAGGATTTTGCTTATAGTTTATTTTCAGTCATCTTGAGTTGTATTTATGGATTACTGTATTTGAGTTTTGAGATGTATTTTGAGTTTGTATCTTAGACACTTAGACTTCTATCTGTTGTATCTCTTTTCGATTTCATGTTTTATCTATCTTCCTTTATGCTCTACCTTAGATGTAATTGAGTTTACATTCTGCTATGTCACCCCCATTCGGGGAGTATAAACTGTTTAGTCTTATACTGTTAGATGTATTGATACCTAGGACAACGTTCTACCGCCGACACTGCGGCGTAGGCTGGGCGTTGTTACGTTCTTGTGCCCTAACTCTAGGGTGCGGGTCGTGACACATTTTTAGTGGTGGCCCATGCAGGTCGAGTTTGTGTAGTGGTATTCGAACTAGAGTACCACTACAGCCTGCAGTAGGATTATGATATATTTTTGAAGATACTCAATCACAATTAGGATTCCTTGAAAGATTCCTGGGACGACCCTTGAGAATCTTGTTTAACTCCGATTTGAAAACTCTTTTCTTTTTCCTTGATTTGATTTATCTTTACTTTCTGCTATTGAATTTGATTTTGATGGATTATTATTGAATTTGAGTTTGTATTTATTGATTTTGATGAAGATTGTTGAAATTTGAATCTTGATGTTAGCTATAGCATCCGAGTTTGTAGTTATATGATTTGAAGGATTTTGTTCATTTCTGAATTTTGATGTTCGTTGATAAATTTGATTTTTTTTTGTATTTATTGTTGATTTATTTTAATTTTTGGCAAGATAAAATTATATGGGCTAGGTCATCTAAGTTATGGAAATCTTTTCTATAGTCACATTAGCCAGCATGGTGAGGACATATAGTCTGATTTTGGATATATTTCTCGGGTGTAGAAATTTAAGGTTTTTGCAGCCAAGCTAGCGGCATCACGAAAATGTTAAATACCATGATTCTAGAGGTATGTGCATAAGTCAAGGACTCTGTGATTATCGTAGCCTTGCTCACTAGTATGACGAGGATTTAGAGTACCATGATTTTGGATAGACGCGTATGATTATCAGATTGTACCTTAAATGTTTTCGAACATATTTTTGCTACTTTTGTTTCAGTCATTCAAAAAAAAGAAGGAATTATTGTTGTTTTGTTTTGTTTTGTTTCTCATTGTTTACTTAGGATGTAACTTTAGCTATTTTTATAAACCTTGTGTAACTTCTTACAAAAATTTATTTCTTCTTAATACAATAAACCAATGATTTTGCTAGGCCTTATTTTGGATTTGGTATTATAATTATTGTTTCAAAAAAAATGGGTCCCTCTTTTAAATAGATAAGCAGAACAGATTCTATTATCATTCTTTTCCTGCCAATATTTTTACTACCATCATTCCTTGTCTTATATACCTGTCCTGGTTATATCAATTTCCTGTCTCGTATATAATTCTGTCAGCTATACCTTGACAACTCTTGAATCTTCATATCATTTTGCCTGAGAAATGTTAAGGAAGTGACGTAAATTGTGTAGCTCAGAGAAGACGTAATTGGTTATTTTATGATGATCTAAAGAAAATCAAATGTGGAGTGTTCCATATGGAAACTTGAGATAGAAATGTGGTAAAGGTCTCGAATATAATAAAGAGATGTATACTGCCAATCTGGAAACAATTACATTTAGAGAAATTTTGGGGTTATAAGATAGTTTATAGGTGTATTCAAACTAATGAGGATATCAGAGGTCAACCTAGTTTTGAGAACTTAGAAAATCTTGGTTATTCATTCTAGAAAAAACTTTTACTCTGAGGCTATGTAGAAGGTTAGTAATGGAAAAGAGAAGTTAATTGTGTTTAATAAGGATATTAAACAGGATGTTGCGAGGAAATGACTAGGGATAGAGAGAGCACAAAGTTATGGAAGTTTAGAGATTGTTGTGAAATATTTTTAGGAGAATAATATTCAAGTGTGTATGTCGAAGAAAATACGGAAGTTGATTTTATGATGGAAGATAAGTTTTGTAAGGCCTAGAGATTTAAATTAAATAATACGAGGAGAACAATTTGAACAAGTTCAAGGAATTCGTAAACGGAATTTAGAGGTTTTTGGTCAAATTTAAGACAAGGTGAAAGAACTTAGAAATTTAAATAAATGGTTAATGTTGATTCCTAAATGTGAGGGTTGTGCTTCAAGAGTGATGTTTGGAAATTGGGAATTGCCTACGGTAGTCATGGTAAGGGTTTAAGTAAAGGTTAAATTTTCATATGGAGACTGGTGAGGTAAAGATATGATTGGCAAGTTATGACCAGATGAACTTAAGAGTATCAGAAGCAGATGACTAACTCGATCTTCATTATTTTTGTGCATTAATTACCACCTCTTGAACTCCCACTTTCTGATTGAGATCCTTGACGTTCCTTATCGTGACTTTGATATTCGGAATGTAATACTAGCTGTTACCCTCCAACAAATCTTATATGTAAGACCTAGACGAGCTCACCTTCGTGTAGGTATATCATGTCCCACTAAAACCCGTCTTCTTGTACTCTATTTTCTTGATATGATTTTCTGGTGAACTGGTTAAACTATAACCTCTACCATTATACTAAATTTCTTCTTATTTCAATTAGAAATCCAGCCTTGACTCAATTCTTTTGACCCGACATGTGATAGTGTTCTGCTTGTTTCCTTAGATGCTTAACCTTGTACCTTATCTGATTACTTGACACGTTGGTTAAGAAACTTGGACTATGTAATTCCTTTCATCATTACCACCCTTATATCTTGTACTGCTAAATTAGCCTTAATTTTACAAGCTTATCTATTTTCGAGCTTGGTCATGACATATTTTATTGGGTGGCCACCCACTAACATATTGTCTAATCAGAACCGGTACATGATGGTCTGATCAACCTATTGCACTTTGTTTCGCTTTTTCATGTATCAATCTACGAGAATGGAGACATAGTTAAACTTGACCCTAGAGTCTCATTCGCGACAGCCTTGACAATTCTTCTTGAAATCTTTTCATCGCCTATGAACCTCGTATTCGTACTCAGTCGAATTAAATTTAATCATGACCTGAACCTCCACCATTGGATGCTCGTGCTCATACTTTGATTTCATTGATTTCTCTTCTTGCCCAAATCTCGTTTTATCCCGAAATTGATCAACTTAGATCGTGTCAAGACAAAAATCTATTTGTGATTTGTTGTGCCTAAATTTTCAATTTTTGCCATTTTATGGAATAGTAACCTTTTAATAATTTCTTAGTTGCTTGTTAATGACCAATTTTTATATAGGATGGTAGACAGCCCTACAACCTTGATGATTGTTGTTCCCTTACCTTCCCAATTAGGACACCCTAGATTGTTTGTGTGTTGATACCATAGTACTGTTTTGACCTAGAATGATTAGTGTACCTAGGTGAGACTTCCAATTGCTACGGTATGCCCTGATATTCCTTCAAATTGCATGATTTAGAAAAAAAAAATTTAGACCTTGATTGTTGGAAAATAGGGACGTCACTCCATTAGTATCAGTTGTAGATACATGGGTTAGTCCTTGAAGTGGGGATGTGTGTCTATAAACATGTAGCTTAGGAGATTTAGGAGAGATTATAGTATCAGCCTTGATAGGATGTACTAGTCTTTTGGTGAGTATAAATGTGTTATGAGAGATAGGGGCCTATATGTCTTAGTAATGCATCGTTCATATGGTAATAGGATGTATTAATTGATGGTTAATAGGAAGATAATAGTTTGAGCATACCTATAGCCTATGATCAGTTCCTTTTCATCCTTAGTTAAGACCACTTTAAAATAGGTCCAGTCCCTTGGATATAGGTTCCAATCCATATTTTATTAAAGTTCCATTACCGCCGTACAGTAGAGCAGTATTGGAGGTATTCCTAGATTGACACTTTTTAGATGTCCGTTTATTATTCCAGTGTTAGGAAGTGTTACCTTAGATATTGGGTAGGTCAGAGGCTCTAGAAGGAGTACTATCGATCTTAAATTTCGAGGACAAAATTTTTCTAAGGTGGATAGAGTTGTAGCACCCAGTTTTCTAAATGAGGATAATTTTAAAATTTTGTGTTTATAATTATTTTAATAATGATATTTAATTCATGATATAATTTTTGGTAATTTTAAATTATTTTAAAATTATTTAAATCAATGACTTGTGGTTTTGACGTTTTGCTAGTGAAACCCTAGAGACTGTTTGACCTAGAGCCTAACCATGTGATTATGATATTTTAATATCATTTTTGGCCTAAGGATATTTTTACATTTGACCTCTTTGAATTATTTTAATATTATTTTATTATTTATGATATTGTTTTGGGATTATTTGAGTCGGGTTCGAATTTCATCTCAATCCGACTTGAAACGGGGACCCGGGGGTAGTTTGACTCTAGTGGGACCCACACACTAGTTAGGCATGGCCCACATGATATTAATTTTAGTCCACAAGATAGAAATATTTTAGTTAGAGGTTAGACTAATTATTATGGATAAAGTTAGTGTGATTAGAGACTTTAGAATGACTAATTTAGCCCCAACCAATTAGCCCTTTCCTAATACTCATAGAATAGGTTAGTGGGGACATTTTGGACCTTACCATAATAGGACAAATAGCCCCATATGGCCAGCCACTTTGGGAGAGGATAGGCTCAAGTTCATTTCATTATTCTCATCCACACTCTCTCTCTTGTTCTTCTCCAAATTCCTAGAGAGCAATCCCTAGCAATTTCTCCACCAAATTCTTTCATTTCGCCACCAAATCTTCTTCTTTCCTTCTCCATTCTATCCAAGGAGGAAGCTACCCAAGTTTGGGAGGATTCGGAGCTCGTTCGTGTCCTTTTGGAATCTCTACGTGTCGGTGTCGCTCCGGAAAGATTTTTCTTCGATTCGATCTACCGGAAGGTATAAATTCCTTCTCCTTTTCATTTCCTCATGCATATAGGTCTATTTTGAACCCATAGGAATGACCCCCATGGTTGTATCTCCATTTGTGTCCATTTGTGTCTATTTGGAGGTCATATGAGTGTCCTTTGTGTTGTGGTTGTATACATGTAGGAAAATCCCAAATTTGGACACACTATGTGTTGTTGTTATGTATGAATGAATTATTACATGTTTAATCTCATATTTTTGTATTGGAGATGTGTTCTATAGTGTCTCATATATATATATATTAGTGTAGAGAGTGAGTTCTTGATATATTATGTTATATACTTGTGTTCTTTTGTTTCAAACTACCCAAATCCGTCATGATTTTTATCCACGTTTTTAATTTCAGTCCTAACTTAGAAATGTCATAACTTCTATCTCAAAGCTCGGTTTAATCTCCCGTTTTTTTTAAAAGAAGCGTATTGAAGTTAGATTTCCAAAAACATGTATTAATAGGCCTAATTCTTTCTGTAACTTTCTGGAGAATTATTTGAGTGTCAGCTGTACGAAAGACAAATGCGTTCTCGGTGTTTTTGCGATTCCGGAAGTTTCCGGAAACGAAAACGCGATTCGTTTGAAGTTTCGGAAAGCTAACACATAGATCTATAACATACTTTAATCCTAAATTTTAATTCATGCTGAGATGGTACAATATTGATTATTAGTAGGAGTTACTATTCGGTATATGCATTTTGTGCACCCTTGTGTGTAATATAATATTCTATTTGATTTTAACCCATGTTAATGTATATACATTATGTAATTAAATAGAGAATGCAAGCATGAGTAAATGGTTAAATAAATGATGTATGAGGTGTAAGTATCCTATCTAATGTAAGCATGTATAAGTATGACTTGTAATGAATATGTAGGTTCCATAGTATGTAATGTATGGTGCATATAGTGGTGCAAGAGAATAAATGAATGATGAATGAATGCAAGCATAAATGTAATGTAATAATAGATGTAATGTATGCAATATACAAGTTAATGTGATGTAATGTTCTATGTTAACACAAATCCTATATTACCTCATGTACCCCCTTACACTATGTTGACACTATCACACTTGACACATTGTTCACTTACACTTTGACACTCTTTGATATGTATACACTATGTATGCCCATTTAACCCTCACTTGCCCCTTTGCCATGTTCACATACACACACATAGCCTCTTAAATAAGTATTTATGAATATAGTTAACTTAGCTATGTATGTATATTATATATATGTTAGCATATTGTGTTATAATATATAAGTTTTTATAACCATTTGAAATGCCATGATTATAGACCTAATGTTGAATACCAATATATGCATGTGTATATATGTGTAGACATATATAGCTTAAAGTAATAGATTACCTAGTGTATATCCAATGTGAATTCTTGCCTATTTGAGTATTGAATAATTGCATGCTATATAGAGTTGGGTGTATGTTGGCTTGTATAGCCTTGTATTGATGTGTGCTTGCTAGGATAGTCTTGGTTAGGCCTAGTAAGACTTACTGGGTTAGGACATGACCTAGTTTGACCTAGTTTGACTAGTGCAGTTGACCAGAGTTGACCAAGGGTTGACTTTGGCCTAGTTTGACCTAGATTCATGTAGAATGCATTGTAGTGCTTTATATTACCCTTCTGGACATGTTGTGACTTGTGCTGTTCTAATTAGGAGCCAGACACCTCTCCTCGGACAGTATCTTTACCTTGGACATTCAGATATCAGGCGAGTACATTCTCTGATCATTTCATATCCTGTTAGAATTATTTTTCTGCTTTAGATTACTATACTTGATGCTGTCACATTGGTAACACGGATTAGTACTATATGGATCCTTTCTTGAGATGTTATCCCCTCAGGGAGCATCGTATACTACATGTTCTGTGCGTTTCACTTATATGGTGTATCACTATGCTTCACGGTTCTTCGATCACTTGTGACATATACTCTCATGATCACAGAGTCTTCCCAGAATCACCCCATTGTGGGCATTCCCAGAATCACCCCATTGTGGGCATTCCCAGAATCACCCATTTATGGGCTATCCATGTATCACCCCTTGTGGGCCTTTGCATGGAATCATAACATAACCTGGTTGGATCCTTGTGTATTGATTGGGGGTACGGGAGAGTAGAAGTAAACATGTGAATAATATTCAAGTAGTACAGTTCCCAGAATCACTCCATAGTATAGTTCCCAAAATCTCCTATGCCATTCACATGTTTATATTGTACTCTGACTCACTAGCCACTGTTAGCTCTCTACTTATAGTAGATATTTCTATTACAGTTCTCTTTTGTAATGCATATAATTCGTATTACGTATCTTGGTATACGTGTACGTATTCTTGACTCGTATTGCGTATTTTTCTGCATAGTTATTTTGGCATGTCATTGGATATGACTTAGCTTGGTTCGACTTAGCTTGGTTTGGTTTGCTTGTGGGTTCATCATGAACCAAAAGAAAACCCCCCACCTACCACCACCACCCTCATTTATATTTCCCCCTAACTCTCTCTCTTCATTTATTCTTCTCCTTCACTTCTTCTTCTCCACCATTTACTCTTCCACCTACCAGGAAAGAGAGCTAGGCAAGTACAAACTTTTTTCATGATGGATCTCAAGTTTTATTGTTCCATTCTCTTCCTTACTTGATTTTAAGACTCTTTAGAACTTGGCCTTTTTCATTTTGATGGATAATTTCTTGTAGATCTAAGTTTATAACTTTTCGGTTTTCTTGGTTTTGATCTCTAAAACTTGGTTATTTTCGAAAACTAATGGTTCTATGTTGTAGAGAATTCAATTTCATACAGTTTTGGCTTTTGTTTCGCTTGATTTCGACTTCGGATGAGAAAGTTATGGCCAAAATAATTTTGGTCAAACTTCTATGTTCATCTGCAGCATGAGGCACATATCGCAGTTGGCCGCATATGATGTCGCGAAATGAGCCGCATGAGGCACATGTCGCAGTTGGCCGCATATGATGTCGCTGTTGAGCCGCATGAGGCACATGTCGCAGTTGGCCGCATATGATGTCGCAGTAGAGCCGCATGAGCCGCATGTCGCAGTTGGCCGCATATGATGTCGCAGTAGAGCCGCATGAGCCGCATATCGCAGTTGGCCGCATAAGATGTCGCAGTTGAGCCGCATGAGCCGCATGTCGCAGTTGGCCGCATATGATGTCGCAGTTGAGCCGCATGAGCCGCATGTCGCAGTTGACCGCATAAGATGTCGCAGTTGAGCCGCATGTCGCAGTTGGCCGTATATGATGTCGCAGTTGAGCCGCATGTCGCAGTTGGCCGCATAAGATTTCGCAGTTGAGCCGCATGAGCCGCATGTCGCAGTTGGCCGCATATGGTGTCGCAGAATAGGCCGCATAATGCATATTTTGACTATTTCTAACTGTTATATGTCCTAATTGACCGAATTGTGGCTCGAATTTCTCCCAACTCCCAACGTAGAAGTTGTAGATCTTTTCCTTGGCAACAAGAATATGTCACTAGTTATTTTATGCAGGTTTCTCTTATTCATAATATTGTAAGAATAGAACACGATAGTGGCCCGCTGTAGCGCACTCTTGACGAGTAAACTGACATGATATATCTCGGCATGCTGTTACGACAGCTAGCCTGACATGACAAGTATGAAAGACTTGGACACCGTGGGCGATTGTGTTTGTACAAATAAACTAGTACTGTCTTGCATCATGTCTAGGATGGGGACCCCTGAGTACCACGGTCAGGGGTACCTACTGAAATTGACTAAGGCTAATTAACTAGAATGATTCAGTAGTCATGAAGAGATTTCCAGCTACAGACAATCCTGTTATCTGGGCGCATTCAGTGGACTTGTAGCCTACCGACGAGTAGGGCACATTTCCAGCACACAGTCATGCGTTGCATTCTTCCTAAACGGACATTCGACCTGGATAACCGGATGGTCTGCAGGGCTTGTGGCTGTTGGGATAATCTCATTGCATCTTGCTGGTAACTAGGCCTGTGATAACCCTAGTTAGTTAAAAGTATCAAGCCGTACTCTTGATTGGCCGTGATTGATTGGATGAAGTTTATTCCAGCTTAGTCTTATCCTGATTCTGTGCAAGATTGTGACATGACATGATTATTGATGCTTGCCTTAACAATAACGATCAGGGGACCAGTTCTGTTCAGGCGAAGGGTTACAACCCCGGTCCTTGTTTGGTTTAAGGGTTGTAACCTGGCTCCCGGAGCAGTTCTGTGTTCTCTCTTCGTTTATTGTCTTAATGCAATCCCATGCCATGTTCGTCATGTTTTACCTTACCTTAATACCATGATTATTTATACTGGCCTTAGCAATAAAGATCAGGGGTCCAGTTCTGTTCAGGCGAACAACTCCGGTCCTTGTTTGGTTTAAGGGTTGTAACCTGGCTCCCGGAGCAGTTCTGTGTCCTCTCTTCGTTTATTGTCTTCACTGTACTAATAGTATTTGAGACGGGTTTCTATTCAGGTGAAGGGCTGCAACCTCGGTCCTTGTTTGGTTTAAGGGTTACAGTCTGGCTACTCGAATGATTTTCTCGTACTCAATTCATTATTGTTATTCCTATTATTATCAATTTCTCTTATAAGATATCTTTAATATTCTATTGTGATATGCTGGTTTTAGTTCCTAAGTGAAGCCTCCTTTGTGGCACTTACTCTTTCTGGGGTCTGACCCAGCTAGTTTTGTGTGGCCAGATATCGGAGCAGCACCAGAGGATCCACCTGTCTTCCGGCCCGATGGTGACCACCAGGCGTAACCAGGACAACGAGTGGGTTTCTTTTGTCCTTCCACTCTATTTGTAAAATTATTCTTTTGAGGCGTTTAGCCGGCGAGCACGTGTTAGCTCGTATTGCACCTTTATTTACTGTCTGCCTACGGGCTTTAACATGATTGACAAATCCTAGGGTTGATCATGTATTGACTAAAACGCTTGCTAGTCCTGACATTTTGTACGACTAGCTTCATGATCATCCAATATGTAATGTATGGGACGCCTTACTATTGTATATTGATGCTCTAATATCTTGTGACTGCTACTACTTGCTTGTGATTGAGACAATAGGTTTGATCTTGACCATAGGAGACTGATGGATTGTAGTTAAACCCTCATATATCTAGACAGCCGTGACCGTATAGTGACGTGGATCCCATTTCATTATACGTAGCTGGCTATGTCTGCCCCCGCTCTCCAGTATTCTGGTTCTGGGGTGTGACATGGTTTTAGTGGTGGCCCATGCAGGTCTTGTAAATCAAGATATGTGAGGGTTTACCGAATAGATGTCTCAATCAGTATTCGTCCTTGATCTCTGCTCGTATCTTCTGAATCCCTGTAATCTTGACCTGATCACATGCTTGTATCATTGATCTGTCCTGGTCCTTCCTTATTGTTCCCTATGTCGTCTTCTTCAGCGGCATTGTTCCTGGACCTGCCGATCAGCAAGGCAGGGCACCTCCCGCAGACCAGCAGCAACCTGGAGATCAAGCCCAGCATTCAGGAGTAGCCTCCAGAGTCATGCCTACCGAAGGAGAACCACCAGTTCAGCCCGTCCAGCCTGCAGAGCCTGATGATGGCACTTTGGTGGGTCTCATCAGGTCCCTATTGGCTTCCCAGGATCGTCGCGGAGATGTCTTGCACCAGGCGGTGGCAGACGCTTTGACCAGAGGAGGTCATCAGGGTAATAGCGCGGCCAACAGCTTCAAGCGCTTGAACCCTCCCTTCTTCGACGGCAGTGAAGATGCGATCGCTGCAGATGCTTGGCTTCAGGACACAGAGGTGATTCTAGAAGCAGCCAGGACTCCAGAGAACGAGAAGGTGGCCGTAGTGCGCCTGCAGTTATTAGATCTTGCCCGCAGCTGGTGGGCAGCGCAGGCCGATGGATTAGTGGCCCCTATTTCATGGGCAGTATTCAGGGAGAGATTCCAGACCAAGTATTTTGATGCTGTAGCTCGGTATGATCTACAGACGAGATTCATCAATCTGAAGAAGATGGGCAGGACGGTCGATGGATATGCGGCCGAGTTCTCCAGGCTTAGTCGGTTTGCTCCCACCTTGGTGGCGACCGAGTTCGATAGAGCCCAGCAGTTCCAGCAGGGGCTCCATCTAGAGATTTTATTGGCGGTGGAGCAGTTTGAGCATCAGACTTTTGATGCAGTGTTGAGAGCAGCCCGGAGGCATGAGTACACCTCCCAGAGGATCGTGGATAGGACCGGAGGTCGGAAGCGATCTCACGGTCAGATGAATCAGTCATCAGCACCAGCCCGGGCAGCCATGGCTTTGACCATTGGAGCTCCGAGGCGGGCGGCCTCAGTGACGTCGGTTCAGCATTCCACCCCGATGCACCCTCAGCAGCAGAAGCAGAAGCAGTCTTCCGCAGTGGGATGTTCACACTGCGGGAAGCCAGGGCATGTGGTATCCGAGTGTCGTAGAGCACAGGGTTTGTGCTTGGTTTGTGGTACCCCGGACCACAGGGTTGGGAACTGCCCGAACAGGGGGAGTTCATCCGCTTTCTCTAGTCCTTCAGTTAGAGGACCAGCACCAGTCCAGCAGCAGCAGCTGCAGTACCCGTTCCCGAGGCCATTGCCGACGCAGGCCCAGGCATTCCAGCAGCAGAGACCGCAACAGTATGTCCAAGCCCAAGCCCTGATCCAGAGCAGGCAGAGGAATTTTCAGCAGAGGGGACCCGCACCTAGAGGACATGGTCAAGTGCTGGGTTTGACCATGGGAGAAGAAGGAATAGCACCAGGTGAGGTGGTGGCAGGTACTATTCTCGTCAACACCTTTCCAGCTTCAGTATTATTTGATTCTGGTGCCTCGCATTCATTTATGTCTGCACGATTCGCGACACGGGTAGGATTAGAGCCCGAGTCATTATCAGTGAGGCTCAATATACTTACTGGTAATGGACTTGTGGGAGTAGATAGAGTGTTTTCCTCATGTCGGATCGTAGTTAGCGGTAGAGAATTTCTCGCTAGATTGATAGAGTTCCCGATGGCCGATTATGATGTGGTCTTAGGGATGGATTGGTTGAGGGACCAGTATGCTAGGATAGACTGCCACATTGGCAGGGTTGTTTTTAGCATTCCCGGAGAGCCGGAGTTTTTCTTCTCCCGAGGCGAAGTTGAACCTTCTCCTCCAGTGTTGCGGATGGCAGTGGCAGTAGTACTGATGCCTCGGATAGTCGAGGAGTTCCCAGATGTTTTCCCAGAAGAGCTTCCAGAGATGCTGCCAGAGCGAGAGATCGAGTTTACCATCGACTTGATTCCCGGGACAGCCCCAGTGTCAGAGAGAGTCTACAGGATGGCGCCATCAGAGCTAGAGATATTGTACAAGATGATTGAAGAACTCAGAACCAAGGGGTTCATTCGTGCTAGTGGATCACCTTGGGGAGCCCCGATGCTTCTTGTGAAAAAGAATGATGGTACGTCCAGATTGTGTGTAGATTATCGTACCTTGAACTCAGTGACAATCAAGAACAGATACCCTCTCCCGAGGATAGATGACTTATTTGATCAACTCAAAGGGGCATTTGTATTTTCGAAGATCGACTTGCGGTCAGGATACCATCAGATTAGAGTCAGAGAGCAGGACATCCCGAAGACAGCTTTTAGATCCCGGTATGGGCATTGGGAGTTCCTTGTTATGCCCTTTGGAGCAACCAATGCACCGGCAGTATTCATGGACCTTATGAATCGTATCTTTATGCCTTATTTGGATCAGTTCGTAATTGTGTTCCTAGACGACATCCTGGTCTACAGCAAGAGTGAGACGGAGCATGAGCAGCATCTCCGTGTGGTTCTCCAGATTCTCAAAGAGCACCAGTTATATGTCAAGTTTAGTAAATGCGAGTTCTGGCTCGATCGTATTTTGTACTTGGGTCATATCATCACCCGAGGAGGAGTTGAAGTGGACCTCCAGAAGATCTGGCCATTGAAACATGGCCAGTACCTAGCACAGTGGCAGAAGTCCGTAGTTTTCTTGGCTTGGCCGGCTACTACCGGCAATTTGTTTCAGACTTTGCTCGAATTTCAGCGCCATTGACCCAGTTGACCCGCAAGGATGTGCAGTTTGCTTGGACAGCAGAATGCCAGGATTCTTTTGAGAGGTTGAAGCGAGGCTTGATGACGGCTCCTATTCTCACGCTTCCAGATGGAACCGGAGGATTCTCAGTGTATTGTGATATTTCGGGCAGAGGTTTAGGATGTGTTCTGATGCAGCATGGGAAGGTAATAGCTTATGCGTCACGGCAACTTCGTGATCATGAGAGGAATTACCCAACTCATGACTTGGAGCTGGCAGCAGTAGTGTTTGCACTTAAGTTGTGGAGGCACTACTTGTACGGAGATAGGGTGGAGATCTTTACCGACCACAAGAGCCTGAAGTATGTTTTCACCCAGAAGGATCTTAACATGCGTCAGAGAAGATGGCTAGAGCTGCTAGTAGATTATGATGTCAACCTGCAGTATCACCCAGGGAAGGCCAACGTTGTTGCAGATGCATTGAGCAGGAGAGCCAGAATTTATTTCCTAACAGCGCAACCAGAGCTGTTAGCCGATCTTCAGCAAATGGGAATAGAAGTTGTCCTCCCTTCCAGTGTGGCATTGATGGCCAGCATGCAAGTTCAGTCCACTATAGTCGAGAGGATCCGGATGGCACAGTCAGCAGATTCCAAGCTTCAGCGACTCAGAGCAGAGTGTGAGGCAGGACGAAGACCAGAGTTATGTATCCATGAAGACGGTACACTTCGACATGGTTAGCGTCTTTGTGTACCCAGTGGAGATATCAGACAGGAGATCATGGCAGAGGCCCACAGTTCGTAGTATTTCATTCATCCCGGTGGCACGAAGATGTACCGTGATATTCGTCAGCACTTTTGGTGGAATGGCATGAAGAGGGAGATAGCCCGGTTTGTCTCTCGCTGTTTAGTCTGCCAACAAGTTAAGGCTGAACATCAGAGACCAACTGGACTACTTCAACCATTGTCGATTTCCGAGTGGAAATGGGAGCATATAACCATATATTTGTGACTGGATTGCCTAGATCCCCGGCTGGCAGAGACGCTATTTGGGTTGTCATAGACAGGCTCACGAAGGTGGCTCACTTTCTCCCGTTCAGAGTTGGTCAGTCGACGGCTCAGCTAGCGAAGATGTATCTCCGGCAGATTGTCAGATTGCACGGTGTACCAGTCAGTATCACTTCAGACAGAGATTCAAGATTTACGTCGCACTTTTGGCGTAGCTTACAAGAAAGTTTGGGAACTCACCTCCAGTTCAGTTTAGCTTATCACCCGCAGACAGATGGCCAGTCGGAACGTACGATCCAGACTCTTGAAGATATGTTACGGTCATGTACACTCGACTTCGGTGGTTCGTGGGAAGATCATGTGCACCTGGTGGAGTTCTCGTACAACAACAGTTTCCAGGCCAGTATCCAGATGGCACCGTTCGAGGCATTGTATGGTAGGAAGTGTAGATCCCCGCTAGCCTGGGATGATGTTGGAGAGAGGCAGATGCTTGGTCCGAAAATGATTGCTCAGACCGTTGAGGTGGTCAGGAGAGTCAGAGATCATCTTCGAGTTGCCCATGATCGCCAGCGTCATTGGGCCGATTCTCATCGGCGCCCTCTTGAGTTTTTTGTCGGCGACCATGTATTCCTGAAGATTTCGCCTAACCGTGGCGTCATTCGTTTCGGCGTACGGGGAAAAGCTTAGTCCTAGGTATATAGGGCCATTCGACATTCTGGAGCGAGTAGGAGATGTATCCTATCATCTCGCTCTTCCACCGTCGCTACGTGAGGTGCATGACGTATTCCATGTATCCCAACTGCGACGGTATATCCCAGACCCGAGCCACATTCTGGATCATTCAGAATTGGTTGTTGGTACCAACCTTTCGTATGAGGAGAGGCCCGTGTCTATATTGGACCGAAGAGAGAAGACACTCAAAACAAGACTATCAAGTTAGTCCGAGTTGCTTGGGGTCATCACTCTTTGGGTGAGTCGACATGGGAGCGTGAGGATGATATCCAATCGCGATATCCCGACCTGTTTAACTCGTAAGGTATAATGTCTTCCTTATGCCTTATGCTTTCAATTCCTTGCTTGAATAAATGACCGCATGATAGACTGCTTGTTATAGCTTACGATTAGTATAGCTTGTCCTTGCAATTCTAGCCTCTTGATTAAATTCCGAGGACGGAATTCTTCTAAGATGGGTAGAGTTGTAATGCCTATAGTTCGTATTACGTATCTTGGTATACGTGTACGTATTCTTGACTCGTATTGCGTATTTTCCTGCATGGTTATTTTGGCATGTCATTGGATATGACTTAGCTTGGTTCGGCTTAGCTTGGTTTGGTTTGCTTGTGGGTTCATCATGAACCAAAAGAAAACCCCCCACCTACCACCACACCCTCATTTATATTTTCACCTAACTCTCTCTCTCTCTTCATTTATTCTTCTCCTTCACTTCTTCTTCTCCACCATTTACTCTTTCACCAACCAGGAAAGAGAGCTAGGCAAGTGCAAACTTACTTCATGATGGATCTCAAGTTTTATTGTTCCATTCTCTTCCTTACTTAATTTTAAGACTCTTTAGAACTTGGCCTTTTTCATTTTGATGGATAATTTTTGTAGATCTAAGTTTATAACTTTTCGATTTTCTTGGTTTTGATCTCTAAAACTTGGTTATTTTCGAAAACTAATGGTTCTATGTTGTAGAGAATTTAATTTCATGCAGTTTTGGCTTTTGTTTCGCTTGATTTCGACTTCGGATGAGGAAGTTATGGCCAAAACAATTTTGGTAAAACTTCTATGTTCATCTGCAGCATGAGGCACATGTCGCAGTTGGCTGCATATGATGTCGCAAAATGAGCCGCATGAGGCACATGTCGCAGTTGGCCGTATATGATATCGCTGTTGAGCCGCATGAGGCATATGTCGCAGTTGGCCGCATATGATGTCGCAGTAGAGCCGCATGAGCCGTATGTCGCAGTTGGCCGCATATGATGTCGCAGTAAAGCCGTATGAGCCGCATGTCGCAGTTGGCCGCATAAGATGTCGCAGTTGAGCCGCATGAGCCGCATGTCGCAGTTAGCCGCATATGATGTCGCACTTGAGCCGCATGAGCCGCATGTCGCAGTTGGCCGCATAAGATGTCGCAGTTGAGCCGCATGTCGCAGTTGGCCGCATATGATGTCGCAGTTGAGCCGCATGAGCCGCATGTCGCAGTTGGCCGTATATGATGTCGCAGTTGAGCCGCATGAGCCGCATGTCGCAGTTGGCCGCATAAGATGTCGCAGTTGAGCCGCATGAGCCGCATGTCGCAGTTGGCCGCATATGGTATCGCAGAATAGGCCGCATAATGCATATTTTGACTATTTCTAACTGTTATATGTCCTAATTGACCGAATTGTGGCTCGAATTTCTCCCAACTCCCAACGTAGAAGTTGTAGATCTTTTCCTTGGCAACAAGAATATGTCACTAGTTATTTTATGCAGGTTTCTCTTATTCATAATATTGTAAGAATAGAACACGATAGTGGCCCGCTGTAGCGCACTCTTGACGAGTAAACTGACATGATATATCTCGGCATGCTGTTACGACAGCTAGCCTGACATGACAAGTATGAAAGACTTGGACACCGTGGACGATTGTGTTTGTACAAATAAACTAGTACTGTCTTGCATCATGTCTAGGATGGGGACCCCTGAGTACCACGGTCAGGGGTACCTACTGAAATTGACTAAGGCTAATTAACTAGAATGATTCAGTAGTCATGAAGAGATTCCCAGCTACAGGCAATCCCGTTATCTGGATGCATTCAGTGGACTTGTAGCCTACCGACGAGTAGGGCACATTTCCAGCACATAGTCATGCGTTGCATTCTTCCTAAACGGACATTCGACCTGGATAACCGGATGGTCTACAGGGCTTGTGGCTATTGGGATAATCCAATTGCATCTTGCTAGTAACTAGGCTTGTGATAACCCTAGTTAGTTAAAAGTATCAAGCCGTACTCTTGATTGGCCGTAATTGATTGGATGGAGTTTATTCCAGCTTAGTCTTATCCTGATTCTGTGCAAGATTGTGATATGACATGATTATTGATGCTTGCCTTAACAATAACGATCAGGGGACCAGTTCTGTTCAGGCGAAGGGTTACAACCCCGGTCCTTGTTTGGTTTAAGGGTTGTAACCTGGCTCCCGGAGCAGTTCTGTGTTCTCTCTTCGTTTATTGTCTTAATGCAACCCCATGCCATGTTCGTCATGTTTTACCTTACCTTAATACCATGATTATTTATACTGGCCTTAGCAATAAAGATCAGGGGTCCAGTTCTGTTCAGGCGAAGGGTTACAACCCCGGTCCATATTTGGTTTAAGGGTTGTAACCTGGCTCCCGGAGCAGTTCTGTGTCCTCTTTTCGTTTATTATCTTCACTGTACCAATAGTATTTGAGACGGGTTTCTATTCAGGTGAAGGGCTGCAACCTCGGTCCTTGTTTGGTTTAAGGGTTGCAGTCTGGCTGCTCGAATGGTTTCCTCGTACTCAATTCATTATTGTTATTCCTATTATTATCAATTTCTCTTATAAGATATCTTTAATATTCTATTGTGATATGCTGGTTTTAGTTCCTAAGTGAAGCCTCCTTTGTGGCACTTGCTCTTTCTGGGGTCTGACCTAGCTGGTTTTGTGTGGCCAGATATCGGAGCAACACCAGAGGATCCACCTGTCTTCCGGCCCGATGGTGACCACCAGGCGTAACCAGGGCAACGAGTGGGTTTCTTTTGTCCTTCCACTCTATTTGTAAAATTATTCTTTTGAGGCGTTTAGCCGGCGAGCACGTGTTAGCTCGTATTGCACCTTTATTTACTGTCTGCCTACGGACTTTAACATGATTGACAAATCCTAGGGTTGATCATGTATTGACTAAAACGCTTGCTAGTCCTGACATTTTGTACGACTAGCTTCATGATCATCCAATATGTAATGTATGGGATGCCTTACTATTGTATATTGATGCTCTAATATCTTGCGACTACTACTACTTGCTTGTGATTGAGACAATAGGTTTGATCTTGACCATAGGAGACTGATGGATTGTAGTTAAACCCTCATATATCTAGACAGCCGTGATCGTATAGTGACGTGGATCCCATTTCATTATACGTAGCTGGCTATGTCTTCCCCCGCTCTCCAGTATTCTGGTTCTGGGGCGTGACATCTTTCTCTGTTTATATACTGTATTTCCTTCAGATCCTGTATCTTACTTTACTGCATGATTATATTTTCTAACCTGCTATGATCTGTTGAGATGTACTGTGCTCGCTCCAGTCCTGACTGGACCCGTTGATAAATTTTATAGATAGTCTGGAGGTTGCCTGCTAGCCTAGAGGAGACAGTAGAGGTTGCATAGATAGCTAGTGTCACGACCCGTTACCCAAATTGTTGGGCCGGACCGAGCCATGTCCAGCCTACGCTTAAGATAAAGCGCAGTAAGCTGTTCTAGAGATAACAAGATAAGACTAAATGTGCTAACAATTCTATAAGTGAAGAAGAATCATAAATGCTCCAAACACAAAAGTCGTCTCATATATAGAAATAAGTCCAAAGTACAAGTCTGAAATGTAAAACTGGATACATGTCCAGTTACAAAATGATAGAGTCTAATACATGACTACTCTCAAAAGTCTAAGTATCCCAAGCAGCTAAGCAAACTAGATGAGTCTCCCCGCAGGAACATCCTCGTAAAGCATAGCCGGGTCCTCGGCAGTAACTCCATAGTATGAGTCGCAGAGTAACTCCTCCTCAGTAAGTATACCTACAACGTTATCCTGTCAGGACGGGAGCAAGTACTGTTTTCTAGCAAACTAGCATATGAAACATGGCAATAAACATGGAAGAAATAACTGGAAACATGGCATCACACAATCTATCATGGCAAGGATACATATGTCATAAAGACAGATGTATATGTAATGTTTAAAACTGTAGCAGGTACGTGATCGGTCAATAGGTATACAATGTGCTGTGGCACATAATAAAATGTACTTTCGTACAAGTGATAGGGCGAGAGATGTACATACGCACAAATTCGCCTTGGTAAGTAAGGCCTACGGCGCCGTAACATATAAAATAAAACTTTGCTCGGTACTATGTAAGGGGGGCATGATCACGTACAATACTATCAGTTTTCCCATAACCCATACTCTAATCATGTGAGAGATACAAAGAAACTGTCTAAGCATGGTAGTAATGGAAAGTACAATATGTGATGTTTTAACTTGCTACCCCAAGGATCAGCATTTAACATGGTAGGTTTTGCAGTTCATTTATGTGACAATATGTAAAGTTTGTAGAAAGTACTTGCCTCTAGCAAAGCAAAATAAGCTGCGATAAATGTGCTATAGATGTCCGGTAACTCGTCACTGTAGCAATAAATACAATAAACTTAGCTTTACACTAAGCTAAAACACTAAGACACTAACTGGTGAAAACACGACTTGTGACTGGGCACCTAGCCAAAATGATGACTTGGCATAGGAGACCAATGTGGGGTGAAACACTATGTTAACTAGCTTCCTAGGGTCTTTACACTAGTGAGGGATGGGGTTCAACACGACTAAAACTCCAAATAACACAAAAAGCTACAAGTCGTAATTAATCAATAAATAAATCAAAAGATCATTGTGTTCTAACAATTTTAGAGATAGACAAAAAGCCTAGTTTTTCTTAAAGTAAAGTACCAAAGTGATCCTTGTTAATCATAGAAATTTATTATAATTTTTCTGGAATTTATTAACCAGTACAAATATTTTATAAAAATCAGTTTTTCTAAGTATACAGAAAATGAGTTTTGGTTTCATATGCCAAACTAGGGGCAAAACAGTAAATTAAATACTACAAAAATTTATACTAAATTAGCTAACTTAACATAGTATCTAAAAACTATTTTTCCATAATTTTAGCAATACTTTAAGTATTTTTAGAAAAACAAAAACAGCAAGGCACACAATAATTAATTATCTGCGTATTTTGTCCATGTATATAATTTGAACCAAAGTTCAAATACAGGACCCAAGGCCATGAATCAAGTCCAATATGACTTGAACAGGTCTTGAATGTGTGAAAACACATCTGAGCCCAAATATCCATGCTAGGCTTGGACACCAAATGGTTGCAGTAATTTAAATATACAGAAAATACTAAGTGGTAGAAATGCAAAATAAATATTAATATTTTAATAAGGTAAAGTTTTTACATAGTAACTATAAAAGTATGAACATTATTTTATATAAATAATTTACACTAAGCTAAGTAAAATACGTATAGGAAATAATATATATATATAAATATAGGGATATTTATATATATAGGAAAATGCTCAACTATATATTATATATATATACAAATATATGTATATATACATACATATAAGAAAATACTTATCTATATAATATATATATATATACAAAATTAATGTATACATATACATATAATAGTATGTATATAATAATATATACATAAGGAAATATATATACATAAATATATATGTATACATAATTACATATATATATATATACATACATAAAATAATGAAGTATACATATATATATATATAAAACAGCAAATATATATACCTAAATATAGTATGTATAATAATACATATACACATATATACAAATATATGTATACATATATATATATATAACTATATATAAAAAAAACAAAAGAAAAAGAAAAAGAAAAGGAAAAGAAAAAAGAAAATAAACAGCAGCAAAGAGGGGGGGCTCGAACTCGGGCTAACCGAGCGGGGGGGGGGGGGGGGGGGAGATTTTATTCGGGTCGGGCTGACCAGGGGGTCGGCCCGTGCTTTGTGTTAGGGGTAGGGTTTGATTAATTATATTTCATTTTAGGTTAGATTAATAAATAAAAAAAAAATACGTCCTGTGTCCAGACAGTTCAGGACACAGGTATTATCGTGTCGAAGGCCATGCACAGTCCCAGGACACGATACGCACGTGTCCGAGCACCGTGCTGAACTCGTCGTGCCTAGGCGAACCACTTACCCAAAACTTGGACACATACGACACGAGAATCACACAGTCACTCACGTGTCCGGTCGTAGCGGTGGAAGTCGGGGTGGCGATCGGCCTGTTCCGGCGTCGTGGTCAAGGTGCTGCGGTGGCGCTGGGCGCGGCTCAGCGCGACGCGTCTGATGGTGGTGGTTGCGGGCGGTGGTGCTCGGCGTAGGGGCTGGACGGGGGCTCGCCGGAGTAGAGCTAGGGTTTGGGGTTCGTCGGGGAAGAAAGGGGGTTGGGGTGGTCGGTTAGGGTTAGGGTTTGATTCAGGGGGAGAGGGGGAGTTTAAATAGAGTCTTTAGGGCGGTGGGGGCAGCCGAGAAAGGCGGGGGCAGCGGCGGCGAGTCGGTCGGGCAGGGGAGAGAGAGAGGGGGGGGGGAGCTGTCGGTCGGGGGGGTTTGGGTAAATTGCATTTAGGTCCTTAGGTTTTTGGGTATTACAAATAGGTCCTAATCAAGTTAAAATGCAACTAATAATTTGCATTCCGCATTAAATAACAATTCATTTATTACAAATTAATATAAAAACAATTCTAATAATTGCAAAACTATATTAAAACAATTCTAATATTTACAAAATGATATTTAAACAATCTAATTAATTACAAAAATTAATTAAAACATTTTAGAAAATTACAAATCAATATTTTTGTATTTAAAACTTATTTAAAATTCATTTAAAATTCATTTAAAAATTCTAAAAAATTCCTAAAATCATATTAAATTATTTTAAAACCAATAATGATATTTAGTAATTAATTAACACTAGTTTAAAAATTTTGAAAAAATTAGGGGCTTACAAGTCTTCCCTCCTTGAAAAATTTCGTCCTCGAAATTCACAAGGATTGAAGACCCTACAACATTCTAACATAGCAAGCAATGCAACAAATGACTAAGGCTACGATCAAAACTAACCTCCCGAAACCTGTTCCGGCTCCGGCTCAAGGACTAGGCTATAAGTCTTCCCCTGGGGTCCCTTGGCTACTGGGCAGTCCCGAATCTGATGGATGGCAGACCCACAAGCTAAACACTGCCCTAACCTCTTCCTGCAGACGACGAATTCATGCCCCGGTCTTCCGCAGAAAGAACATATAGCTCCCTTCTGCTGCTGCTGCTGTCGGGGTCCCGGGGCTCTAACTGGCTGGGTTGGGTGATGTGATGTAGGGGGATGGTAAGTCTGCTGGGGTGGCGTCGGCGCTCTCTGCTGGAAAGCCTGACGCTTGGACGGTCCCTCATGGTGTACAGAAGCCGGCCTCTTGCTAGACAGAAGACGCTCCTCAATGCTCCGGGCTAACTCTAGGCTCTGGTAATAGTCAGTCGTACCGTTCGTCACTATAAGAATGCCAATGTCTGGAACTAGACCATGACAAAATCTACGGGTCATCTCCTCTGGATCAGCAACCAGACTAGAAGCAAAACGGCTCAGGCGACTAAACTCTCCCGCATAGTCATCGACAGAACGGTTCCCCTGCTGGATGTTCTGGAATCTTAGCCCCATGGCTACTCTAGCAATGGTCGAGAAGAATTTCTTCTTGAACTGGATCTTAAACTGGTCCCAGGTGGCTCTACCTCTCGCGAACAACGGCTCATTCCTGAACCAAACTCCTGCTAAGTCTATCAGCAGAAATCCTGCTGCCTCAACCTGAAGGTCATCCGGCATCCTAACTCCCAGAAGCTTCCTCTCTACAGAATCTAGCCAGTCATCAGCTACTACTATGCCTTCAGTCCCTGAGAACTCCTTGGGATTCAGACCCATGAAGTCCTTGACCGTCCCCGCTTTCTGCCGTGGCTCTACATGTAGTGGGACCACGGGACGTCCCTCAGAACGCTCCATGCTCTGGCGGAGTAGGGTAGTCTGCTCCTGATGGGTTGTTAGGAACCCCTGGATCAGTGTGAGCAGCTGGGTCCCGTCGAGTGTGACGGAAGCCTGGGTGGGTATAGTGATAGGGGGTGGTGGAAGTATCGGGTCCTGCCGGGCCTGGGATGTGGAAGGTGGTATCTGGGTCTGTGGATCTGTGGAGTGGAGGAAAGTGGTAGGTGGAGGTGTATCAGTCGACTGGTCAGCTGACTGGATATGGAGGGCCCCATTCTCGGGGGTAAAATGCTGGGACGAACGAGTAAGCACCATCTAAATTACACATAAAAAGACTTATAAGGACTTGTTTAAAGTAAGCAATCATATGCAAGAAAATCTAATTATAATAGCAATCATGTGATGTATTTCCTATGTTGCAATCCTAGCATTCCTCTAAGTGTTCTAAGCGTCTTTTCTAATGTTGTCTAATTACCTTAAGTTCCTAATTGCAGGCATGTTTGGTACAATAACGTAACCAAACAATTTAGTCAGGACCTTGCATGGGCCACCAAAAAAAACATGTTACGACCCGTTACCCAAATTGTTGGGCCGGGCTGAGCCATGTCCAGCCTACGCTTAAGATAAAGCGCAGTAAGCTGTTCTAGAGATAACAAGATAAGACTAAATGTGCTAACAATTCTATAAGTGAAGAAGAATCATAAATGCTCCAAACACAAAAGTCGTCTCATATATAGAAATAAGTCCAAAGTACAAGTCTGAAATGTAAAACTGGATACATGTCCAGTTACAAAATGATAGAGTCTAATACATGACTACTCTCAAAAGTCTAAGTATCCCAAGCAGCTAAGCAAACTAGACGAGTCTCCCCGCAGGAACATCCTCGTAAAGCATAGCCGGGTCCTCGGCAGTAACTCCATAGTATGAGTCGCAGAGTAACTCCTCCTCAGTAAGTATACCTACAACGTTATCCTGTCAGGACGGGAGCAAGTACTGTTTTCTAGCAAACTAGCATATGAAACATGGCAATGAACATGGAAGAAATAACTGGAAACATGGCATCACACAATCTATCATGGCAAGGATACATATGTCATAAAGACAGATGTATATGTAATGTTTAAAACTGTAGCAGGTACGTGATCGGTCAATAGGTATATAATGTGCTGTGGCACATAATAAAATGTACTTTCGTACAAGTGATAGGGCGAGAGATGTACATACGCACAAATCCGCCTTGGTAAGTAAGGCCTACGGCGCCGTAACATATAAAATGAAACTTTGCTCGGTACTATGTAAGGGGGGCATGATCACGTACAATACTATCAGTTTTCCCATAACCCATACTCTAATCATGTGAGAGATACAAAGAAACTGTCTAAGCATGGTAGTAATGGAAAGTACAATATGTGATATTTTAACTTGCTACCCCAAGGATCAGCATTTAACATGGTGGGTTTTGCAGTTCATTTATGTGACAATATGTAAAGTTTGTAGAAAGTACTTGCCTCTAGCAAAGAAAACAAACTGCGATAAATGTGCTATAGATGTCCGGTAACTCGTCACTGTAGCAATAAATACAATAAACTTAGCTTTACACTAAGCTAAAACACTAAGACACTAACTGGTGAAAACACGACTTGTGACTGGGCACCTAGCCAAAATGATGACTTGGCATAGGAGACCAATGTGGGGTGACACACTATGTTAACTAGCTTCCTAGGGTCTTTACACTAGTGAGGGATGGGGTTCAACACGACTAAAACTCCAAATAACACAAAAAGCTACAAGTCGTAATTAATCAATAAATAAATCAAAAGATCATTGTGTTCTAACAATTTTAGAGATAGACAAAAAGCCTAGTTTTTCTTAAAGTAAAGTACCAAAGTGATCCTTGTTAATCATAGAAATTTATTATAATTTTTCTGGAATTTATTAACCAGTACAAATATTTTATAAAAATCAGTTTTTCTAAGTATACAGAAAATGAGTTTTGGTTTCATATGCCAAACTAGGGGCAAAACAGTAAATTAAATACTACAAAAATTTATACTAAATTAGCTAACTTAACATAGTATCTAAAAACTATTTTTCCATAATTTTAGCAATACTTTAAGTATTTTTAGAAAAACAAAAACAGCAAGGCACACAATAATTAATTATCTGCGTATTTTGTCCATGTATATAATTTGAACCAAAGTTCAAATACAGGACCCAAGGCCATGAATCAAGTCTAATATGACTTGAACAGGTCTTGAATGTGTGAAAACACATCTGAGCCCAAATACCCATCCTAGGCTTGGACACCAAATGGTTGCAGTAATTTAAATATACAGAAAATACTAAGTGGTAGAAATGCAAAATAAATATTAATATTTTAATAAGGTAAAGTTTTTACATAGTAACTATAAAAGTATGAACATTATTTTATATAAATAATTTACACTAAGCTAAGTAAAATACGTATAGGAAATAATATATATATATAAATATAGGGATATTTATATATATAGGAAAATGCTCAACTATATATTATATATATATACAAATATATGTATATATACATACATATAAGAAAATACTTATCTATATAATATATATATATATATATATACAAAATTAATGTATACATATACATATAATAGTATGTATATAATAATATATATACATAAGGAAATATATATACATAAATATATATGTATACATAATACATATATATATATATACATACATAAAATAATGAAGTATACATATATATATATATATATATATATATATATATATATATATATATATATATATATATATATATATATATATATATATATAAAACAGCAAATATATATACCTAAATATAGTATGTATAATAATACATATACACATATATACAAATATATGTATACATATATATATATATATATAACTATATATAAAAAAAACAAAAGAAAAAGAAAAAGAAAAGGAAAAGAAAAAAGAAAATAAACAGCAGCAAAGAGGGGGGGCTCGAACTCGGGCTAACCGAGCGGGGGGGGGGGGGGGGGGGGGGAGATTTTATTCGGGTCGGGCTGACCAGGGGGTCGGCCCGTGCTTTGTGTTAGGGGTAGGGTTTGATTAATTATATTTCATTTTAGGTTAGATTAATAAATAATAATAAAAAATACGTCCTGTGTCCAGACAGTTCAGGACACAGGTATTATCGTGTCGAAGGCCATGCACAGTCCCAGGACACGATACGCACGTGTCCGAGCACCGTGCTGAACTCGTCGTGCCTAGGCGAACCATTTACCCAAAACTTGGACACATACGACACGAGAATCACACAGTCACTCACGTGTCCGGTCGTAGCGGTGGAAGTCGGGGGTGGCGATCGGCCTGTTCCGGCGTCGTGGTCAAGGCGCTGCGGTGGCGCTGGGCGCGGCTCAGCGCGACGCGTCTGATGGTGGTGGTTGCGGGCGGTGGTGCTCGGCGTAGGGGCTGGACGGGGGCTCGCCGGAGTAGAGCTAGGGTTTGGGGTTCGTCGGGGAAGAAAGGGGGTTGGGGTGGTCGGTTAGGGTTAGGGTTTGATTCAGGGGGAGAGGGGGAGTTTAAATAGAGTCTTTAGGGCGGTGGGGGCAGCCGAGAAAGGCGGGGGCAGCGGCGGCGAGTCGGTCGGGCAGGGGAGAGAGAGAGGGGGGGGGGGAGCTGTCGGTCGGGGGGGGTTTGGGTAAATTGCATTTAGGTCCTTAGGTTTTTGGGTATTACAAATAGGTCCTAATCAAGTTAAAATGCAACTAATAATTTGCATTCCGCATTAAATAACAATTCATTTATTACAAATCAATATAAAAACAATTCTAATAATTGTAAAACCATATTAAAACAATTCTAATATTTACAAAATGATATTTAAACAATCTAATTAATTACAAAAATCAATTAAAATATTTTAGAAAATTACAAATCAATATTTTTGTATTTAAAACTTATTTAAAATTCATTTAAAATTCATTTAAAAATTCTAGAAAATTCCTAAAATTATATTAAATTATTTTAAAACCAATAATGATATTTAGTAATTAATTAACACTAGTTTAAAAATTTTGAAAAAATTAGGGGCTTACAGCTAGGGTTTTGCTTATAGTTTATTTTCAGTCATCTTGAGTTATATTTATGGATTACTGTATTTGAGTTTTGAGATGTATTTTGAGTTTGTATCTTAGACACTTAGACTTCTATCTGTTGTATCTCTTTTCGATTTCATGTTTTATCTATCTTCCTTTATGCTCTACCTTAGATGTGATTGAGTTTACATTCTGCTATGTCACCCCCATTCGGGGAGTATAAACTGTCGGGCACCTAATAGTCCCAAAGAGGGCTGCCATGTAAGAACTCGGAAATCCATCCTCTTCATGCAATCATTATTTTATTTAACTTAATCGCCTCTATGTTAAGTGAAATCCCATGCCGTGGATCATGGTCATTCAAAAATGAGTACTTTCGTACAAGCACGATATGTACAACTCTACAACGATACCCGTGTGGTTAGGTTATAGGTCTTACATAGCGTAATGCAACAATCAAAATTAGCTACGGAATAATTATGCCTTGACCATAAAGTACACATGCTGCTTCTGTAAAATAATAAATAAATAAATAAATAAATTAAAGCATGCATGTGCCTGTATGCCAATGTTCGGGATCAGCCAGTCGATTACAATAGTTCATAGATAATATGAACGTGTCTCATTCATTCAATTCAATAAGACGACTAGCCAGCCTTTTTAGTTCCAACTAGGAATACATGATCAATTATTTAATCAAGATATCAATCAGTGTTAATTAATGTCAAGATAACAATTAATGTTAATAAATGCCAAGATAATCAATCAATGTCAGTTCGGGACAAGAATCAGCCAAAAAGTATTAGGGCCAGAGTTCATGCGACCAAAAAATTATTGGTTCATGCGGCTCAAGATAATTTAGTCTATGCGGCTGAATTGCGGCAAGGAGAACAATCTTATGCGGCTAAGAAACTAACAAATCATGCAGCTGCGGCTGCTAAAGCCATACGGCTGAAAAAGTGCCATGTGGCAGGATTGCCCAGACGGCCAGGCTGCTCATGCGGCTGGGGATGGTAAATCACATGCGGCTGAAATAACAAAGCCTATGCGGCTGAGAATGTGCATATGCGGCTCGGGATATGGAAGTCACATGCGGCTGGAAATCACCGAGCCTATGCGGCTGGGATAGATTGAATGCATATGCGGCTGGATGAGTACATGTGGCTGGACGAATATATGCAGTAAGAAACTAACAAGTCATACGGCTAGGAACGGAAAGTTTCATGCGGCCAGTTTTAACAAAGCCTTATGCAGCAGAGAGATCATGTGTTCATGCGGCTCGAAATGTGACACATTCATGCGGTCGAGAACTAAATGGTTCATGCGGCCAGAAAGCTCCATGCGGCTGGGGAATGCCATGCGGCCAAGGAAGACTTGCCGCATGAAAACTCATGCGGTCGAGCACTGTTCTTCTTCTCCACTCTTCCGAGAAGGAGAACCATGGGAAGTCATTGCTTCCAAGCTCCCTAAATCCTTCATTCTAAGTCCAAATCTGGATTTCCATAGGTCAAAATGGGGTAGAACGAAATTCTCTATAACATGGAACCATCAAAACTTGAAAATAACAAGGTTAGTTAGATCAAAACCCAATAAATCCAAAAATACAACAAACTTAGATCTACAAGAGATGAACCATGGAAATTAAAAATGCTAAATACTAAAGAGACTTAGAATCAGGTAAGGAAGATGATGGAACAATAATAATGGGATTCCATCATAAAGCAAGTTGGCACTTGCCTAGGCAGCTAGGTAGGTGGGGGAGAGTTTATGAGGAAGAAGAATAGTAATGGTGAAGGAGAGTAATGAAGAGAGAGAGAGAGAGAGAAAGGGTTTGGGGCCTTTAAATGAAGAGGGAGGTGGTGGTAGGTGGGATTTGGTGAGTCATCCAATGGCCGGAAATTAAATACAGAATAATACATGATAAATATTAAATAAATATATTCCAGCAATACATGTATTTAAAATACGTATTCTGGGAACGGGAAGTGACAGGATGTAGAATCTTTGAAACTTAAGTAGTTGTGATGAATTATTGTAGTTGTGACGAATTATTATAGTTGGATTATTGTGATGAATCTAAGTTGGATGTGGAATATTTATGTAGTTGTGATGAATTATTGTTGTTTATGTACTTGTGATAAATTATTAATTTTTAGTACATAGTATCAGTATCAGGACTGCCACCCACTTGGCAGTCCTACCAGGGTACTGGCAGTCCTGACTGAAACTTGCTGCAACATCAAGTTTGAGTTAGGACTGCCAGCACCCTGGCAGTCCTACTTCAGTATAGGACTGCCAGGGGGTGGCAGTCCTACTTATCAAACTCTGTGAGGAGCTCCTCAATTGAAAACTCTTAATTTAGCACGGAGAATGGCCATTCTCCGTATAATTTAGCACGGATAATGGCCATTCTTCGTATAATTTAGCACGGAGAATGGCTAGCTGATCCAGTATCAGGACTGCCACCCCCTAGCAGTCCTACATTAAATTAGGACTGCCAGCACCCTGGCAGTCCTACTTCAGTATAGGACTGCCAGGGGGTGGCAGTCCTACTTATCAAACTCTGTGAGGAGCTCCTCAATTGAAAACTCTTATTTTAGCACGGAGAATGGTCATTCTCCGTGTAATTT
Organism: Iris pallida; assembly: GCA_029216955.1. Taxonomy (NCBI): domain Eukaryota; kingdom Viridiplantae; phylum Streptophyta; class Magnoliopsida; order Asparagales; family Iridaceae; genus Iris; species Iris pallida. Next base: position 13,753,653 of record JANAVB010036615.1, read on the forward strand.
AGCACGGAGAATGGCCATTCTTCGTATAATTTAGCACGGAGAATGGCTAGTTGATCCAGTATCAGGACTGCCACCCCCATAGCAGTCCTACATTAAATTAGGACTGCTAGCACCCTGGCAGTCCTACTTCAGTATAGGACTGCCAGGGGGTGGCAGTCCTACTTATCAAACTCTGTGAGGAGCCCCTCAACTAAAAACTCTTAATTTAGCACGGAGAATGGCCATTCTTCGTGTAATTTAGCATGGAGAATGGCAATTCTTCGTATAATTTAGCACGAAGAATGGCTAGCTGATCCAGTATCAGGACTGCCACCCCCTAACAGTCCTACATTAAATTAGGATTTCCAGCACCCTGGCAGTCCTACTTCAGTATAGGACTGCCAGGGGGTGGCAGTCCTACTTATCAAACTCTGTGAGGAGCTCCTCAATTGAAAACTCTTAATTTAGCACGGAGAATGGCCATTCTTCGTGTAATTTAGCACGGAGAATGGCCATTCTCTGTATAATTTAGCACGGAGAATGGCTAGCTGATCCAGTATCAGGACTGCCACCCCCCCTAGCAGTCCTACATTAAATTAGGAGTGCCAGCACCCTGGCAGTCCTACTTCAGTATAGGACTGCCAGGGGGTGGCAGTCCTACTTATCAAACTCTGTGAGGAGCTCCTCAACTGAAAACTCTTAATTTAGCACGGAGAATGGCCATTCTCCGTGTAATTTAGCACGGAGAATGGACATTCTCCGTATAATTTAGCACGGAGAATGGCTAGCTGATCCAGTATCAGGACTGCCACCCCCTAGCAGTCTTACATTGAATTAGGACTGCCAGCACCCTGGCAGTCCTACTTCAGTATAGGACTGCATGTCAGGGGGGTGGCAGTCCTACTTATCAAACTCTGTGAGGAGCTCCTCAACTGAAAACTCTTAATTTAGTACGGAGAATGGCACGAAGAATGGCCATTCTCCGTGTAATTTAGCACGAAGAATGGCTATCTGATCCAGTATCAGGACTGCCACCCCCTAACAGTCCTACATTGAATTAGGACTGCCAGGGGTGTGGCAGTCCTATTTGTAAGTCTTTGTAATTTAGCACGGAGCACAGAGAATGGTCATTCTCTTCGTGTAAATTAACACGAAGAATGGTCATTCACCTACGTTTTAACACCGGGAATAGCCATTCTCCGTGTAAATTAAGACGGAGAATGGTCATTCCGGTGCATTTTATGGTCAGTTGAAACTTTGGAGGGCCATAACTTTTGACTGGGAGGTCGAAACGAGGCCCGGTTTGTCGCAAAATGAGCGTATCTTTGATGAGCCTGAGATTAACCGCTTCATCGTTCGATGGCCTTCCGAAATTTTAGAATCGCAAAAAAATGATGTTTGGATCTCCGTTTTAGCACTTTTTGTCGAATTTTTAGAATCGCAAAAAAACATATGTAGGACTGGCAGGCCCCTGGCAGTCCTACATATGTGAAGGACTGCCACCTCTCTGGCAGTCCTAATATATGATCGAGACTACCAGAGAGGTGACAGTCCTCTGTGTCACAATCCGATTTTTCATCCGATGAAAAGTTAAAATTTAGTTACCAAGAGGGCTTCCGATACATCAAAGTGTTCTTCGGACGTGGCAGAAAGAGAGTATACAATATTTGATGATCCCGGTTGCTCCATGTTCAATATTTTTCTACATTAAACACATAATTCAACTTTTTATATGTGAAATTCATGTTTAAAACATTAAACATATATTAATTCGATGACTTACTAATAAATGAGAGAAGTCAATGACCTATAGTTGAGGAAAAAATTTGGGATAAAAATCAATGACCTAGAGTTGAGAGAAAAATTTGAAAAAAATATAGGTTGAGGAAAAACTTGGGGTTAAATTCTTTGACCTAGAGTTGAGGAAGAGAAGAAAATAGTTGAGGGAGAAAAGAAAAGAGTAGAGGGAGAGAGAAAAAGAAAACAAAAGTTGGTATTTATATCTTTGTTTGGCTAGCCTCAAGTAAAAAAAAAATTGATGGCAAACTTGTAATATTTTGAAACATTTTTGGGCTAGCCACTAGCAAAAAGGGTGGTGCCCTTAGAAAAAACCTTCTATTATACAAAACTTCAAGTATAGAAGTCATACTTAAATCCCAATCAAGTCTCAGTTTTTCTTCTTCCTTTTTAGGAATATGATCCTTCCTCCATGATATGACAACCGTTCACCAACAATCAAATTCTTGAATTATTTGTTAGGATTTATTGAGTTTGATCATTAGTGACATGGTCCTACCATTTCATTGTGAGTCAAATTTCAAGTGTGTATTTTAATATTTGAACAATCATTTATTGACTTGCACGCAACATGATGAGTGTTGGTTGAAGTATTTGTATTGAGGAGGATTTTACCGGTGGACAAAGTTGAAATCCACCAATAATCATTTATTTTTTTTAGCAATTCTTAGAAAAATAATTATTTAAAATGGAGCCTAGCTCGCACCTGGAATCAAGCATGGATGAATGACGCAAAGTGACACTTTGATGACGCACTTTGTAAGTATGTCGAACGTATAGATGGCGAAGGAACAACATGGTTGTGGAGGGAGTGGAACAACGAGACCGCGGACGAAAGGAGGGGCCGGTGGGGACCGGGAGCGGTAAGGGTGCGGCTCTGGTTGTGCCACACTTCCTTCCCAGTTCAGTCACTCCATTAGCTATAAAGCTACTTTGAGTGGAGGAGTTAATGAGCATGAGCATGAGCATGAGCATGAGCATGAGCATTTTGTTGTTTGAAATTTACTTAATATGTAACATTTCAATGTGTTTTAGCTAGATCATGCAAATCTAAGAACAATATGACTTAGTTGTCACGTACAAGAATTTTTACTCCACAGAGATAATTTTGTATAACTTACAAAGTTGTTTAGTTTGAAAGCTTTAGAATTTTTCGGAGTACGATAGATTTTTTTTCTTTTTTGAATCCTGAAAAGATTTTTCGATGTTCTTATAAGTACTATATTCTTATCATAATGTAAATATTTTAGGCTTACAAGTTGCATATAAGGCCTTTTATACACTAAATAAAATATGAGTTTTATTTATTCATCACCTCCCAAAAAAGTTATAAACTCTGTATAATATGGTAAATTTTTCAAAAATTTTCAATCTCTCTCTCTCTCTCTCTCTTTTGTTTCATGTTTTCTTTATTATCGTCTTAGTGATTTAGATGAACTATTAGAAAAGAGTTACACGAATTTTTGACGAGAAAGTTTGGACGTGGTCGTCGCGAAAAAAATGAGATGTAGACAAAAGTATTAAATCCGTAATATAGTGATATAAAAGTGACCAGATCTTACATTTGTTTTTATTTTTATTTTTTTTGTGTTGAATCTTGGATTTAAAACATGTACCTCTTCTCTATCTCATGATATGAGTCCCAACTATTGGTACATCCCTCACAATTCATTTAAGTTCTCATAATAATCGAGAGTGGTTCAACAATTAGGACCGGCTCTAGAAGCCTAGCGACAACAATAGCGGAGGGAGGAATGAGAAAATGGGATGAGTTCTTTTTAGTCCCATATCGGCTGGGAAATAAAAAGGGATTGGTAGTGGAGCTTATAAAATAAGGCTTGTGGGCTTAGCCAAAACCATGATCCTTCAGGCAGTAAACGGGAAATGATGAGTGGTAACATCTCGCCAAATATTTGCGAGTGGGGTGGGCCGCCTAAAGCCTGTTACGACAAGTGGGCCCCTCTAATGTTTTTACCGTCTGATCCCAAAATAGCCGACACACCTGTCCTAAACTTGTTTTTGAAATATTTTTCCCTAAATAACCATCCTACCTATTATAATTATAATTATAGTTGTGACTAATAATTAAATTATTATTATAATTAATAAAATAATAAGTAAATAAATTATTAATGAGTTATTATAATTATAGTTATGATTAATAACTAAATTATTATTATAATTATGATAAAAGTTATGATTAATAAATTATTAATTACAATTTTAATAATATATTAAATATTAAATTATTAAAAGTTAAATTATTAACCTTGATGAAAATTTATGATAACTAACTATTATTTATTTTCATTAAAATAATAACTAATTGTTAGTTTTAATTTTATTTTTAAAATAATAATAGTGACTAATTTTTAATCAACGATTAGCTAATTTTTAATTAACTATAAATAAAATATTTTTAAAATAGTAATTATAAATTAATATAATGATGATTAATAAATTAGTACTTAAACTATTATAACATATTAATTATTAAATTATAAATTAATAAATATGATTATAATTGTGATTAAAATATTATTAATTAATATTATAATAAAATAGTAATTAACGAATTATTAATCAATATTATAATAAGACTAATAAATTATTAATTATAATTTTATTGGATATTAATTAATAAATTATTAATTAAGATTACAGTTATAATTAATAAATTTATTATAATTATGATTAATAAAATTATAAATTATTATTTAAGATTATTATAAATTATTAAAATTCTTAATTAATAAATTATTAACTTAGATTATAATTACGATAACTAACTATTAGTTAATTTTTTATTAAAAATAATACATATTTTTATTTATAAAAAAATAATAGTAATGACTAACTTTTAATTAACTGTTAGTTAATTTTGAATAATCTATAAATTAAATATTATAATGAAATTATTAAAAAATAACTAAATTTTTTCTTCCAAATCCAACCTCTTTCTTCTAAATCCAATTATAGATTTGGTCTCATACTTTCCATATACAAATTCATCTCCAATCAAACATAGAATTTAATGGATTTGACTCCAAATCTATAAATTTCTAAAATGTAACTCCAAATACGGTTTACCAAACGGACCCTATGCTTATCCAGGTTGATCCAATTTTTACTTAGGATAATTTAACATTTTTTAGGGCTGTCCACATCTTTTCTCAACCTCCCCTTTGTCGACGAACTCCGAGGAGAGGAGGCAGAGGCTTAGGAGAGGAGAGGAGGAGGCAGAGGAGAGGACGAGTGAGTAGTTTTTAAAATGTTATCTTGCACTTTTTTTTTTTTATTTATGTACAAATTAATATTATATTTAATACAGTAGATATAAAATTTGAAGGTCAGAAAGTTAAAAGGAATGCAAAATGATACTTTACAGTGTTAATAATAACAGCGCCCACAATAATTCAAAGAAAACACATACACACATATTATCATGCACTTTGGTACATGATGATAGCATAGGAAGGTGACATGTAGCCACCCTCCATAGGATGGCACCTCACTTCCCTCATAATATATATATATATATATATATATATATATATATATATATATATATATATATATATGCCCCTCTAGAGGAGTGGGTAGTTCATGGCATGGTTCCGAAGAAAAAAACGCATATCAGCGGATTCCCGGACGAGAGTGGAAGGGCAAGGAAGGGGTCGTCGCGGCGGCATCCTCCAAGTGGCTCTCTCTCTTCCTCTTCTCCTTCTCCTTCTCGTCGCTACGCTTGTTGGCCTTCTCTTGATGTCCCTCGTCCATCCTACTATTCCGATCTTTGGGTGGCAAGTAATTTCCTGATGTTTTTCTCATGCAACACAAAGCAGAGCCCATATTTATCTCCTCCTTTGTGTTTAATAACAGCTTGGTCTTGTTGTTTTGTTGGGGGATTTTATTATATAGGCAGTGAGTGAATCACACCCGGCGTTCTGCTCAATTACACAATTTGATTCTTCGTGGAAAATTAAATTGACACGTGTGGAAGAGCTTAGCTTTCTTTGGGTGCAAGCACCAAGGAAAGGAGAAAAGAGGTCAAAGCGAAGGGATTGGGACTTGAGAGAGAGAGAGAGAGAGAGAGAGAGTGTGGTTGACTCAAGCCAAAGCCCCAAGCATGATTTGTTTCCCATGGTTGATGGTTTTTAAATTTTTTAGTTATTTTAAAAATAAGCTAGCTTAATTATAATTTGATACTTTTAACTATTTTAATTTTTTTACTTAATATTCTAAACTTTTACTCGACAATTTCATACCATCAACTATTTAATATTTTCAAGTTGAGGCCCTATAGAGAAAAAAATTATTGGATGGTCCGGACTCACAACGTGGTAATGGTAAATGGTGAGTCCGACCACTAATTTCATGACGCTTGGCATAAATCCATTATATCACTACATGTTTCTTATTTTGTAGGTTAATTTTTTTTAAAATATTTTTGAAAGAAAAAAATCTATTTTTTTCTAATTATATGCCAAGTGAATATATATATATATATATATATATATATATATATATATATATATATATATATATATATATATATTTATATGCCAAGTGAATATATATATATATATATATATATATATATATATATATATATATATATATATATATATATTATTTAATTTTTTATTTCAAATATTATGCCAAGTGTCAAAAAATTAGTGGTCAGACTCACCATTCACCAGCTCCACGTGATGAACTCGGACCACACAATAATTTTTCCATGTAGAGATAGTGTTCCTCTTTTGTACAGTGTACAGTATTAGTAAAAAAAATTATAGGTTTTTGGCAACCTTTAATAAATCTCTCTGGTGAGAGTGATCGAGGACTAGATTGAATTGTAAGTTATATGCCTTTATCTTATCTATTTTAAAAATATTTGTTGCATTGGTATTTTGGAAAAAAAAATATTTTCGAGCTTGAACTGAACGGCACTTTTAACAAATAAAATGTAACTTTAATCTAAATCATTGTTTTTAAAAATGTAACTGCAATTGTATCGGACTGGCTGGTTCAACTCGTGAACCGATAGTCTTTTTTGTGTCGAGTCAGTGTTAGACCCACTGTAGTTTCGAAAAACGGTTGTAAGTATTTTTGAAAAAAAATCATTGTGCAGAAAGGGATGAAATTGGATCACTTTGATTAACCCAATGGTTGAAACACTGGTTCAGTGTCTTGTCCGAATTGATTTTCGATCCGTTTTTAAAACACCGATCCAAACGGTTAAAGATTAAGAGAAGTGCTCATCTAATTTGATATGATTAGAATCAAGCTCGGAATGACACATGCATGTATCCTCTGATTTCTGTCAAGAATGACGCTATATTTACCTCCAAAAATTTTATTTCTCAATATCTCTCCGCCACATGGCATATTTTTATTGACCTAAGCAAATAGGAGGAGGAGGTTGGAAAAAGATATGAATAAATAGGAAAAGATCACGTAACGAATGGACATGGAGAAATAAAATTTTAGAGTTGTATATAATATTTTTCTTCTGGTCAAAAGGTTCCCTAAGTGAGTGAGACTTCTAATATTTGTTTTCCTCAACAAGCGGCCACTCCAAATAACCTTTTACTGATGACTAGTCATGATCCTTGGCACACAAGCACCCTTTTTTTTTTTCTCCCAATAGCCAGCCATGCTCACATTTCAAAAATATTCTACATAATCCAAACTTGACTAGTGCTGGTGACTGGTGAGGCTACCAGTCTCTTTCTTCAGTCGTCGCCTTTCTTGCATGCTGGTGCTTGGCCATCAAGTAATTGTAGACTTGTAGTCTATATATAATATATATATTTGAACTCTCAAACATCAGCAGTCTCAACTCAATCCAAGTATTGCACCAAACCAGTTACTGCAGCTTCAGAGACTGATATGGGGCTTAGTGTTTCTTCCTTGTTCGCTTTAGGGAAAAAAATGATCACCCCCACGAAGTCGCCACCTTCATCGGCGTCCTCGTCGCCGCCGCAGTCGTCTGACGTAGGAAAGTGCAACGAGGCCAACGGGGACGGGAAGGGAAGGCCGGCGGCGGTGGCCGGGAGCGGCAAGGGTGCGGCTCTGGTTGTGCCTCACTTCCCAGTCCAGTCTCATCCTCGCCTAATCTAAGCACGTTCGGTCTCTAGTCTCCTCCTCTGCGTGCTAGTTTGCGTGGGCCGGAATAGATGAGCCCAGGCCCGTTTTGTTGTTCTTGTTGTTGATTACTTGGATCCATTGGGCCATGTATTGTGGGATTTTTGCTTGTGTAGTAGTTAAAATAAGCATTGCAAAATATATTGTTGTTTGTTAAAGTAATTATGCCCAACTTGCAATTGGATATTCTGTACCACCATATTTTGTCATTTTAATATTGGGCTAATTATAGTTTAGACCCTGGATTTTATACCAGCTGAGGCTATACGCATCCCATGCATTACTTAGCACACCCCAAGTGCTAAGTACACCATATTTTAAATGAATAAAATTAACATAAATGCTAAGTACACCCCACCAAATGACCAAAATATCATTTTTTATTCTAACCTAAAACCTATCATCATTCCTAAACACATTCTAACCTCTCTACTCTCCTCTCTCCAACCGGCCCCCTCTCTTCTCCAAACCCAACGTCTTCTCCGGTCCTCTCTCTTCTCCGTTCGCCACACCATTGCCGAGGAGCTTCCGGATTGTTAGAACAAAATAAATTTCAATTTTTTTTGGGTGTATTTACAGTTCTGTTCGAGCCTGGTCAGTCGAGCGCACAGACTGGTGTTTGACCCACGACAGTCGAATATTGTTGTGCACGTTCGACCAAAGTGGGTCGAACGGAAGATCACATGTTCGACCTGTTTTGGTTGAACAATGGGGAGGCTGGTGGGACGTGTTAGGAAGGTCATGTGGGTATATGGGTCTTTTAACATTAATCTATTTTTCAACTTAAGTTATATGAGGTGTGCTAAGTAATGCATGGAATGCGGATAGCCGCGTCCTAGATTTTAAGGTCTATGATGTCCAATTACAAAGTTTAGGCTCTGTTTATTTTTTGTTCAATCCATTCCATTATACCCTCCATTTTATATAGAAAAATTTCATTCACAGACATTAGGAGGAAGGACATAATAATAATAATAATAATAATAATAATAATAATAATAATAATAATAATAATAATAATAATAATAATAATAATAATTCAGGGTTCAAACTCTCCAATAGCGTGTTAGGACTTAAACTCTAAGTTGATATAAAATTCATGGCCTAAACACTAATTAGCCCTTTTAATATTTGAAACTATTTTTTTACAAGTTAATATCCTAAATCTTATTTTTGGCAATTAAATACCATGAATATTCTGCTTAACCAAAAACTTAAAAAACAGTAATATCCTTTTATTATAACTTCAAAAAAAAAGTCGTAGTCTTTGTAGCGCCCCACTTTCGATATGCGACGGAACTTCATAATATGCTTGCGCCGAGTCAGATCGGCCGGGAACTTAGATGGCCATCTGACTCGATCGCTAATCTTGGTAAACGATAATACCTTGCGGCATCGATTCAAATCGATTTGGACGAAAGTTACGAGAATCGATCCAACTAATGAAACGACTTCTATTGGAATAATTCCTAGATGCAGCGGGCTGCGTCTCGGCGAGTGAGCTCTCTATAAGAGTCCCTTCGACGGGACCGAACCGTTGTATGATTTTCTTAGAGCTTTTGTCGCTGGGCTTGATGAAGTACTTTCGCGTCGTTTTCATGGATACAATTACAAATTTTGAAGCAAGGGAAAAAGAAGCAATTCTAACAAAGTGTTGGTGCCATTGCAGGAGCTCGCGTAACTAAAGCTTAACGTTGCGAAGCGCTTCGACGATCGGCACAAGCAAAGTAAACGGTGAGTAATTCGGCCCCTTCTTTTCTACTCTGTCCCGCAAACTAATTTCTTGCCTCGAATTCATTCAAATCGAACGATGTTAAGTTAATTGCATGCCAATCCACTAAGTTCAAGAACTCAGAAAAAACGTATCGATTTAGAGTAATTCACTATGAAAATACAAGTCTATCACATAAACTAGAAAGTTTAAGTGTCACACTCACTTTTCAATTTCAAGGGTATTTTAGTAGTTGTGATTTATTTGAATTTTTATGATTTTTATTATAATTAATTGGATCGCTGCAGTGTGATTTGATTGGTTGCAGACTGGTGACTTGGTAGTATAAGTAGTTTGACCTTAGTCAACCTTCATTAGAAGCCTAATAATGTAATTAAATTTCACATTTGTTTTAAAAAATTTATTTAGATTTTAATCTCTATTTTTGGAGTGGTTTAGATGATTTTAGTCATTTTAGCCATTTTGGCCTTTATGTGATTCTCTGAATATGTTGACTCTTGATTGTGCTAGCAACTGGTTTAACCTTAGTGGACATGTATAGGGGCCTAACCATGCATTAGAATGGTTATTTCATTTTTAGAAATTATTTTTATGCATTAGATTATTTTTAAAGCTTTTATTTATTTATTTAGCCTTTTTGCATGTAGGCCTTTAAGCTTTTTGACTTGGGCCCATTTCTAATTAAGAAGGAGTTGGCCCAAGTGAAACCCTAACCCCTAGAGACCCCCTTGGCCGCCCAACACAGCAGTACCCCCTCCTCTTTTCATCATTTGTGAAAATTTTGAGCCTCCACAAAGAAACCCGAAAAGATCTCTCTCTCCAAAACACCTATTTCCTTCATCCGGAGTCCGTTTCTTCCCAAACGAACTCCGTTGTGCTCGTCGAGGAGAGGAGGATCTGCTGGAGCATTTCTTGAGTAGAGACGGAGATTTTTGCTAGAGGAAAATCGGCCGACACGACAACCGAGGAGCTCCGATCATTGAGTTTTGACACTCAATAGGTAAAATTCTAATCTACCATTGCAAATCTGGTTTTTTCTTCATTTTTGCATCCATATAGGTGCCCTAGCCTTGCCCACGAAATTTGGTGGGATTTCGATTCCGTTTGATGGAGGTATCGAGCCCGTGTCGGTCCCTTACGGCACGTGTTCGACGAAATGCCGCTTAGGATAGAAAGTTGTCATTTTTTGTTTTCGACTTCATGGATGTTTAGATAATATGATTTTGATAAACTTTCGTGAAGATGGATTTGGGTTTGACATCGTTTCAGCGACGTTTCGGGAAACGGACGCACGTGCACGGATCCCGTGCACGAGACCGTGCGTGCCCTGCTGTCCGCGTGTGATTTCTCGATGCACAGAGCGTATTTTTGCGTGAAAATTTGTGAGCACGTGGGGGCAACCTCTTCCCTCATGCTCGTAAAATTTCACGACTTTTTGTTGAGCGAACGCGGAGAAATCGCGCGTGCACCGCTCAGCCACTGTGCATTCAGCTTGTCGTTTTTGTCGCGGAGACGGACTTCGTGCGCACACACGACGCAGCGAAGACCCATTCCAGGACCCGGAACATGTCGAACTAGACCTAGACGACCCATAGGACGAACCCCAAGTCACGGCGTGGCCCGACGAGGGAGCAGCGAGGCTGGAACCACGCGCACGAGGGCCCGCAGGCGCGCGCGCAGCAGGCCACGCGGGTGCAGGGGCTGCGTGCGCCGCTTTGGCGCAGCATGTCGCCGTGTCATCGTGTCATAGACCTACCCCAAGACCCCCTATCTATGTGTACAAGCACGTGGCGTTTCGTTGCGTGTGCGACGCTCAAACGAGCGAGAACGCACGCGTACCACGCGGTATCGAGAAATTCCGATACGCGTTCTGTGGACACGACACAGACACGATTTCGAACCCGAGAGTATACGAACGCATCACGTGGGTCGAGACCAACGTGTATGCCGAGTTTCGCGGGTTCGTTTGGAGTATTTTGCATTTTGGACCGTTGTGTGAATTGGGTTGTTTTTCTTTAGTTTTCGATTTTTGAATTAGATGTGATATTTTGATTTCCAACCTCTTAGCTTCTAAAATATGAGTTTACAGGACTTATATGAGATTTCGGATTCGTGGAAACCAACCTTTGGCTTTGTTTCATAATTTTTCCATCATTTATGAATATATGTGTTTCTATATAGCTTTATGCATATATATACATATATATATATATATATATATATATATATATATATATATATATATATATATATATATATATATATATATATATATATATATATATATATAATTCCGTTGAAACCCATTCCTAATGCATATATATTGCGAATGGGTCGAGGGAGATATTATTTCAGATTTTAGACTTTTTAAGTATCTCGCATCATTGCGTATCTTTCCATTTGAGCTTTTGTATATATATATATATATATATATATATATATATATATATATATATATATATATATATATATATGTAGTTTTCTTACTTTATATATGTGTATATAATAGTATAGTAATTTGGGTAATACCATGGGTATGTTTTACTGTTTTAATCTCAGATTTACCCTATTTCAGTAAGCACCAGTACACACACACATCATCATCTTTTGTTAGAAATAGGGTTTGGTCGTATTATATATACACATGTGTGTGTATATACTTATATGTATATAGGTTTTATGCTTGGAAACCCTCTTGGAATAGATTATAGTTGTGTATATAACTATAGGAGCCCTAGGACAGATTTGGTTTGTCATTTCGAGCTTAGTTTAGTCGAATTGGCCGACAAGTTGACCAAATTGACAAAAGTCAACTTTGAGTCAAACTTGATCCAATTCAACTCAAACGAACTCCAAATGACCTAGAATTTTGTGTATGACCTAGAAATTAGTAGATGGACTAGTTGACCCAGGTTTGACCAGGTTTTACCAGCGTTGATCAGGTTTGACCAGAGTTGACCGTGGGTTGACTTTGACCAAAATGGACCTAGAAGCATGTAGTCTTGCATTGTAGCTATTTCTTTTGATATTGTGGACTTGGTTGTGACATGTGTGTACTTTAAATAGGTTTACATTGCCCCAGTTTAGTTACACCTCATCATCAGCAGTTCGATTTGCCAGGCGAGTACATTCTCTGATCTTTTCATACTTCTTTGGATATGTTCTCTTGTTATAGACTAGTATACTTGATACTGACACGATGTTCACACGGATTAGTACCCTATGGATCTTTTCATGCGATATTATCCCCTCGGATACATCGAGTATGTCATGTTCATGTACTTTATCATGGCCATCATGTACTCCATGTATTCATATTTATCCATGTGCACTCATATGTTATTCATGTACACTCATGACCATATGAGCTCCATGTATACAGTAGTTGTTATCCATGTGCAATAACATAACATGTATTGATCCTAGTGTATTGATTGGGGGCAGGGAGAGTGTAGTTGGTTATGTGATCATTATCCCCAGTAGGTATCCATGTGCACTCTATAGCTGTATCCATGTGTAACCCAGACCGTTTACATAACCAATTCATGCTCTAAATCACGTGGAAGGATACATTTCTCTATTTATCATATTATATCTCATTTTATAGTCTCTCTCTCTCTTGTTGACTTTCTTTACAGCGATTCATGTATAGTTTTCTATAGCTTGCTTTATATGTCCATTCATGCTATGAACTGTTATAAGAGATATGTGCTCGTTCCGTCCTGACTGGGCATGTTGAAAATTTTACAGGTATTTGTAGTGCCCCGTCCCGCTCAGTCAATCGGCAGAATCAAAACGCCAATGGCGTTCGGACTTAGCCTTGCAACGGCTACTCGAAGACATCGCTCGGTCGAAGCGACCGCTCGCTCAGGTGGGGTAGTTTCGGTGAACTTGCCTCATCTTAGCCTTCACATAATAAATTGCATATTTTCAACTTGCACAAGTAGGCTTAATAATAAAAGAGATGAATCCACATAGCTAAAGGGAATAATCCCGACGGGTCGAATTGAGTTAGAATATGGAATGGTCCAACGGTCGGCTTAGAGTTGGTGCACGGCGTGCTTTGAAAATGACACTCGATCCTTCGTCCCGTGGCTTGGGAGAAGGAAAGTTGGTTGAGTCGACGAAGTTATGAACATAGCCTAAGTCATAGGCGTCGCCCGCATGAATGCTTCATAAAGCATGCACGGTCCTGTCGTCCAAGGCTTGGCATAGCCTTGGCTTGCCCCATAAGTTAAGTTGCATTGCACAGCTTGTGCCATAAGTCTAGGCACCCAAATGACTTGGTCGTTCAAAGTTGAACGCGTGTACGGCACGTTCCATCGAGGCAAGGCTTGACGCGGCCTTTGCTCGTTAAGTTGTAGGCTTGAGTAAGTTAGGCAAAGTTATGTCGGTCGACCTAAGTTATTCGAAGTGCTGTCCCGCTCATTCTGTGGTTGTCAGGTTAAATAGTCCCACGATCCCAAGGCCTGTCATATAAATTATGACTTGGGTGATAGCGTCGCGTAGAACGGAAGTCGGTTTGAGGCACGATGTACGGACCTAGCGTTAAGGCAGGAACCACGGTTGATTGAATGAGTTTTGGAGGAAGGACTATCGAATAGGCATTGAGTTGAATGAAATGATATGGTAACATGGAAAGAATGCTCGCGACCGTGGGTCGTCGAGGGGTCTCAAATGTTAGAAAGAAAGCTCGCGATCGTGGGTCGTCGAGGGGTCTCAAATGATAGATGGTTTGATATTGGTTTTGAAAGAGATGGTAACATTGGAAGAGGAATGACTGTGTGAGACGTCAGTTTATGTCGAGTCTTGCATGGTCATTAGACAACTTGTCGACAATGAGGAGTTTCCATGCGCGACAACCCTGGGCGCCATGGGACCGCGGCGTTCCGGAGGGAAACAGGTATAGCCGTAGCTGGACGAACCGCTCGGGTCATTCGGGAACTTTCAGCGGGGCTAGCTACCTGCGCTGAAAGGGTCGCCGAATGGCAAGGCTATAGTCCAGAATAGCTTATGATGTTAGTGACCAATTCATATAGATGGGTCGGCACGGGCGGCAATCTGCGTGTGTGCCCTTGGATTGAGTCAGTTGGATGTGTGTACAGTTAGAACACAAGGTTTGGTCCTAAGATTTGGCATCAACATAGGCGACGTGCTATGGCACGAGATGCGGCGTCGGTCTTAAGTTGTTGGCATATAAGTTGCATAAGTTATGGTTTGATTTGTCTTGAATTTAAGTCAGGAAATGCCGCAAGGCGAAGTCGGTCAAGTGATACTTAGGCCAGAAGTCTTGATTGGGTCTGTTGGTGATCGAAGTAGCAATGGCCGCGAGACGGCGATATGGTGAAGTCTCATTGAGTTGCGAGGCACGGCCTCAAGAAGGACTTACAGTACGGTCACACGGGAATGGAGTCTTATCGCGTAGTTGCGTCTCTGATTTTGGTCGAAAGGCAAGCACGACTTGATAGGTTAACGTTGTCGAGTTAATATTGATGTGGCGAGCACGGGATGGTCTAAAGACACAAAATAAGCAAGGCGTCGGTCATAAAACTGATCCTAAGGTAAGACTAGAAAGACAATCGATAAGAAGTGACTATGTTGCACAAAGTAAATCAAACGTGTTGGGTTTGTATGGGTGGGCGAGGAGCTCATTCCACCAGTACAGTTGAGTACTGACACCCACATAGTTTCCATGTGCAGGCACAGGTGGAAGCTCGTGATGCGGAGTTCACTTGGATGCGTCGAGGCACGGAGTTCCTTGGCGATTCGAAGCGTGCGACCGCATAGAGTAAAGACTTATACAGGACATAATGTATGGACGTCGCCTTCCGAAGCATCCGCTGGCTCAAGACTTGTAACTGAAAGATGAGAGAGAGCTGAGTGACTTGTAATGTGAGATGAGTGAGCTTGAGTGATTGTAATATTGGCCTTGTGCCCCACTGTAACCTTTGTTTCAATATCAATAAAAGAGTTTCTTCTGAATGACTTGTGTTTGTTCTAATTTTCGCTGCTATTATTCAATATCTCTGCACGGGACTTCTGTGCGACGACCCCGTCGCAGCCGCTGAAATCGGCCGTTATGGAACCCGTCTTGCACGAGCACAATCTAGGCTCGTGCGGCATCACGCCTTAGTGAGGACGATCGCTCCGACGGGAACGGAGCGTGACATAATGGTATCAGAGCACGGCTTTACGTCCTTGGACTATCGATTGAATTTTTTAACTCGTTGTTTCCGCAAACTCTAAAATTGCTTCCGCAAGTTGATATCATTGGTGCGCTCTCTCTCAATTGTCCCACGGGATGTCCATACAATAAGTCTATCTATTTTGCAAAACATAGGAGAACAGTTTTTGACAACAAAACAAAAAGATGGTTCGCGTAAGCACGGTTGGCTAAGTCGGGCTGGGCATATACACCAAAGTTGCGTCGACCTTAGAAAAGTCGAGTACGGAAATTGAATTGTGTCGGACGAGAATGAGTTGAACTCGATTGAGTAAAGTGAGATGACTATCGATAAGGGTACTAGCGAGCGACGATAACGTCGATGCGATATAGATGAGCGTGCTTGAAAATTGAAGAATGGTTCGAACGAAAAATTTGAAGAAGTGGATTTTGATTCGAATGATAAGTTGAGGATTTGTTGAATGACTTCATCCCTGAGTGGTGTATGCGATAGCCTCAAGGATATCGATCGATTGATTGAAGAAATTGATGTTGTGAATGATTCGGGGGATAAGCATCGAACTTGAACTTGAATGCCGAGGAGATTATCCAGTCGAACGATGGCACAATTCGTACGACTCAAATTGGTTGCAAAGGAAGATCGTCAGGTTACGCATATCGTCGATGGTATTTAGGCGTATCAAAGATCGATATACGATAACTCGGGGGTACTCTGACTCGGCGAATGACGATCGTGCAAGTGTTATTGTTCGGTTGGATGCTATGATTATGATTTTGATGGAGATGAATATTTGATGAAAGTGGTCGTATCTTGATGGTTGCACGGATAACCACAACGTCGACGATCTTGTCTTGTGCGAGCGCAACTCTAGTCTCGCACATGCGTTGCGTCTGATTTGGGACGATCGTTCCACGTGAGCGCTGACATGGTGATTCATGTCGCGGGAATGATCGAACTCAGAAAATCAGGACGCAGCAACGTTGATTGTCTCGACTTGTTGGCTTGATGCTAAGGTGAACTCGAGGATTTGTAGGACTTATGATTGACGAATGAATGAAACTTGAGGATTGAGTAGGTCCAATCCGCGCATCGAGAATGAATTAGTCTAGACGCAAAATAAGAGTTACGCCCCGATGAGAAAGATCATTCCACGGGAGCATCGCATGGTGATTTCATGCCCACCGTGGGTAATCGGACTCACGTGAGATCGGAGCGTGGTATATTGTTAAGTCAGACGACCTAGTGACCGATTACGTGAATTGGAATAGATGACTTCGGAAGTACGGAATGTGAAATTTTGGTTGGGCGGTGAATTGTGTCGTAGCGTGCTTGACTTGGAGAGATTGATAGGCGAATTATGTCGAACGTGTGCGAAGAGATATACTATACAAAACGGCTTGATGAACGAGCGATATCCTCTTGTCGAGGATTGGTTGAACGTGAATTATCGTAGGATGGCTTTGCTGAACGACTCGGACCCCGTGCGACAAATATTGGAATGTGCATAGGGAATCGATGCTCGATGTTTAGAAATTGGAGTGATGCGAGCTTGGGTAGAAAACCCTACACTATCAACTTGGTTTGACCTTAGGATGGGGTCAGTGTTGATATCGTTGTTTGGGAACTGTGATTCCAATACTGACAATTGACTTTAGCCTAAAGAGATTGCCTAGCGGCTAGGCGAGATGTCCATGTTGCGAGAGTTAGCATCGGTAGGATTGATTTTAAAGGATTGAATGGATGGATCGATAGATGGAATTGGGTTCACTATCACAAGGCTTGGTTGAAATGCATGTATTTTAGGGACGCCTAGAATATGTGCACGATCCAAACTAAGTGATACGCTGAATCAAGTGAGACTTGAGAAATGGAAAAGTGTCGAGGATTTTGAAATTGTATTGAATAAAAGATCGAGGGTAGCACGAGCATGGCTCGGAATGAGAAAACGTATAGGCGTAGTGTGTGCGAGAGTCTTGAATGTTGAGTAAAAGTGATAAGTCGATAAGTGTACTCAGTTAGTTTCGAGGACGAAACTTTTTCTGAGTGGTGTATGATGTAGTGCCCCGTCCCGCTCAGTCAATCGGCAGAATCAAAATGCCAACGGCGTTCGGACTTAGCCTTGCAACGGCTACTCGAAGAGATCGCTCGGTCGAAGCGACCGCTCGCTCAGGAGGGATAGTTTCGGTGAACTTGCCTCATCTTAGCCTTCATATAATAAATCGTATGTTTTCAACTTGCACAAGTAGGCTTAATAATAAAAGAGATGAATCCACATAGCTAAAGGGAATAATTCCGACGGATCGAATTGAGTTAGAATATGGAATGGTCCAACGGTCGGCTTAGAGTTGGTGCACGGCGTGCTTTGAAAATGACACTCGATCCTTCGTTCTGTGGCTTGGAAGAAAGAAAGTTGGTTGAGTCGACGAAGTTATGAACATAGCCTAAGTCATAGGCATCGCCCGCATGAATGCTTCATAAAGCATGCACGGTCCTGTCGTCCAAGGCTTGGAATAGCCTTGGCTTGCCCCATAAGTTAAGTTGCGTTGCACAGCTTGTGCCATAAGTCTAGGCACCCAAATGACTTGGTCGTTCAAAGTTGAACGCGTGCACGGCACGTTCCATCGAGGAAAGGCTTGACGCGGCCTTTGTTCGTTAAGTTGTAGGCTTGAGTAAGTTAGGCAAAGTTATGTCGGTCGACCTAAGTCATTCGAAGTGCTGTCCCGCTCATTCTGCGGTTGTCAGGTTAAATAGTCCCACGATCCCAAGGCCCGTCATATAAATTATGACTTGGGTGATAGCGTCGCGTAGAACGGAAGTCGGTTTGAGGCACGATGCACAGACCTAGCGTTAAGGCAGGAACCACAGTTGATTGAATGAGTTTTGGAGGAAGGACTATCGAATAGACATTGAGTTGAATGAAATAATATGGTAACATGGAAAGAATGCTCGCGACCGTGGGTCGTCGAGGGGTCTCAAATGTTAGAAAGAAAGCTCACGACCGTGGGTCGTCGAGGGGTCTCAAATGATAGATGGTTTGATATTGGTTTTGAAAGAGATGGTAACATTGGAAGAGGAATGACTATGTGAGATGTCAGTTTGTGTCAAGTCTTGCATGGTCATTGGACAACTTGTCGACAAGGAGGAGTTTCCACGCGCGACAACCCGGGGAGCCATGGGATCGCGGCGTTCCGGAGGGAAACAGGTATAGCCGTAGCTGGACGAACCGCTCGGGTCATTCGGGAACTTTCAGCGGGACTAGCTACCTGCGCTGAAAGGGTCGCCGAATGGCAAGGCTATAGTCCAGAATAGCTTGTGATGTTAGTGACCAATTCATATAGATGGGTCGACACGGGCGGCAATCCGCGTGTGTGCCCTTGGATTGAGTCAGTTGGATGTGTGTACAGTTAGAACACAAGGTTTGGTCCTAAGATTTAGCATCAACATAGGCGACGTGCTACGGTACGAGATGCGACGTCGGTCTTAAGTTGTTGGCATATAAGTTGCATAAGTTATGGTTTGAGTTGTCTTGAGTTTAAGTCAGAAAATGCCGCAAGGCGAAGTCGGTCAAGTGATACTTAGGCCAGAAGTCTTGATTGGGTCTGTTGGTGATCGAAGTAGCAATGGCCGCGAGGCGACGATATGGTGAAGTCTCATTGAGTTGCGAGGCACGGCCTCAAGAAGGACTTACAGTACGGTCACACGGGAATGGAGTCTTATCGCGTAGTTGCGTCTCTGATTTTGGCCGAAAGGCAAGCACGACTTGATAGGTTAACGTTATCGAGTTAACATTGATGTGGCGAGCACGGGATGGTCTAAAGACACAAAATAAGCAAGGCGTCGGTCATAAAACTGATCCTAAGGCAAGACTAGAAAGACAATCGATAAGAAGTGACTATGTTGCACAAAGTAAATCAAACGTGCTGGGTTTGTATGGGTGGGCGAGGAGCTCATTCCACCAGTACAGTTGAATACTGACACCCACATAGATTCCATGTGCAGGCACAGGTGGAAGCTCGTGATGCGGAGTTCACTTGGATGCGTCGAGGCACGGAGTTCCTTGGCGATTCGAAGCGTGCGGCCGCATGGAGTAAAGACTTATACAGGACATAATATATGGACGTCGCCTTCCGAAGCATCCGCTGGCTCAAGACTTGTAACTGAGAGATGAGAGAGAGCTGAGTGACTTGTAATGTGAGATGAGTGAGCTTGAGTGATTGTAATATTGGCCTTGCGCCCCACTGTAACCTTTGTTTCAATATCAATAAAAGAGTTTCTTCTGAATGACTTGTGTTTGTTCTAATTTCCGCTACTATTATTCAATGTCTCTGCACGGGACTTCTGTGCGACGACCCCGTCGTAGCCGCTGAAATCGGCCGTTATGGAACCCGCCTTGCACGAGCGCAATCTAGGCTCGTGCGGCATCACGCCTTAGCGAGGACGATCACTCCTACGGGAGCAGAGCGTGACATTATTGATAAGGAGTACTGTCCTACTTATTATGGCATTGGCTTAGATGACACTGGCGACGTGGACCCTCAGGAGGATCCCACATTCGCTGAGGACTTGCCCGTAGTCTAGCTGTCACTACCAAAATAAGTCGTTCTAGCGACGTCCAAAGACGTCGCTAAAACGACAAATTACGTCGCTAACAATATTTATCGACGCAATTACCGACGTTTTAGACTTGTCGCGGATACGTAAGTCGCTGATCTTTAAAACGTCGCCGAACATCGTAAATACCGACGTTTACCGACATATTATTACGTCGGTATATCCTGGGATGTTACCGACGTCTACCGTCGTTTCGTCGGTGGATTAGCGACGTGTTGAAAGTCGCTACATGTCGATAAAATCCTGGGATTATTACCGACGTCTACCGTTATTTCGTCGGTGGATTAGCGACGTGTTGAAAGTTGCTACACGTCGATAAAATCCTGGGATTATTACCGACGTCTACCGTCGTTTCGTCGGTGGATTAACGACGTGTTGAAAGTCGCTATACGTCGGTAAAATCCTGGGATTATTACCGACGTTCACCGACGTTTACCGACGGTCTCCGACGTATAAGGACGTCGGTAAACGTCGGTACCCTGGAAAATTTTGCAGATTTACCGACGTTTACCGACGTACGTTTGCGTCGATAAACGTCGGTAAATCTGCAAAAAAATAAAAAAATAAAATACAGAATGTCCTTTTCTCCCTGCAGTTTAAAAACATAACCATAAAGTATAACAGATATCCAAGTCACAACAAATAACAAAGTCTACACACAACCATGTCCAAATAACCAAGTCTACACACAACCATGTCCAAATAACCAAAGTCTACACACAACCTTTTCTCCCTACAGAATGTCCTTTTCTTCCCGATGCTGCAGTTTAAAAATAAAATACAGAATGTCCAAATAACCAAGTCTACACCAAATAACAAACTCTACAACCAAATAACCAAAGTCTACACACAACCAACAAATAGAATAGGATCCAAACATCAAAGTCTACACAACCAACAAATATCCAAGTCACAACAAAGGATGAAACAAACACAAACAAACAGTCCTAACTAGGACAACTAGGGATCTGGTGCAGGAGGGGCACCGCCGCGACGAAGGGATAAGAACAACTCATACTCCTCAAGTAAAATCGATACCGATGGAGCAGGCAGTAACGTCGGTGGAGTTGGTGTCGATGAAGAAGGCGGTGGAGGCGGCGGAGTCGACGACGATGAAGGTGTACTCGGAGGACCAGCACGCTCCAACGCTGTAAGTCGCTGGTTGTATGAATCTATGGTAGATAATAGTTTATCACTGGTCTGGACCATCGAATCCGTCACCAATCTCAGCCTATCGGTCATGGTCACCTGTGCTGTCTGTAGCTCCGTCACCGTGTGCTCTAACCCTCCAACGCTGTGCTCTGTCCTCTCAGTCGTCTCCATGAGCTCCATAATGCTACGGTCGAGCGCATCCAATCGTGCTAGCAGCACAAGATCGTCCGTAGGGTGCTGAGACTGCTCCTCGATCCGTCGTAGCAGGTCGTCACGGAGAGACTCCATCATCTGGTGGACTCGGGCAGACTCCTGGGACGGCTGTGGACCATGCACACTAGCAGGAGATGCCTTAGAGGACTGGGTCGCAACTAGGGCGCTATAGGATCCCGTAATGTAGTACGTACCCCTACGGAGTCCACCAGCGGCGGTCATCCACAGCTCGTGTCACGCCCCACTCCCGTAGGAGCGATCGTCCTCGCTAAGGCGTGATGCCGCACGAGCCTAGATTGCGCTCGTGCAAGGCGGGTTCCATAACGGCCGATTTTAGCGGCTGCGACGAGGTCGTCGCACAGAAGTCCCAAGCAGAGACATTGAATAATAGCAGCGGAATTTAGAACAAAACACAAGTTATACAAATAAGCTCTTTATTGATATTGAAACAACGGTTACATTGGGGGCGCAAGGCCAAGATTACAAGTCTCTCATGCTCACTCAAGCTCACATTACAAGTCACTCAGCTCTCTCTCTCATCTCTCTCATCTCTCAATACATTTGTCGATCCAGCGGAAGCTTCGGAAGGCGATGTCCATACATTATGTCCCGTATAAGTCTTTACTCCATGCGGCCGCGCACTTCGAATTGCCAAGGAACTCCGTACCTCGACGCATCCAAGCGAGCTCCGCGCCACGAGCTTCTACCTGTGCCTGCACATGTTGTAATGCCTGTGGTTCGTATTACGTATTCTAGGAATACGTGTACGTATTTTATTCTTGTATTGCATGATTTTTTGTTTAGTTTTTTTCCTGGCTTGGCATTTCCTTCTTGGCTTGGTTTATTCTTGGTTCGGGTTGGTTGGTTCGGCTTGGCTTGGTTTTGATTGGGTTCATGATGAACCCAAGGTGAACCTCTACCTACCACCACTATTTGTATTTATTAGCCCTCTTCATTCTCTCTCTTCATTATTCATCTTCTTCTTCCTTATTTACTCCCTTCACCTACCAAAGAGAGAAGAGAGAGGTCTAGGCAAGTGCACCTTGCCACCACTTGAGAACCATTTTTTTTATTTGTCCATTAGCTAGATTAGGCCATAGTGATCAACATTAGAACTTGACATTTTGTGATTTGGAGTCTCCATTGTTCTAGATCTATTTTTGGTTTTGCATGGTTTTGATCTATTTAAGTTGTATTTTTATGGGTTTTGATGTTCTTATGTTGGAGAGAATTGAATTTCACCCAAGATAGAACTTTGTAAAGTCGGATTTGGACTTGTTTGGACCAAGTTATGGATTTTTGAAGCTTTGGGTTCAACCATGGAGTTCTTGCTGACTTGAAGAAGACAGTGAGCAGTGCACGAGCTTTTTAGCTTGTGCCACTGAGTTGTGCGCGCTCTTTAACGCAGCACAGACCCCATACGCTGCCTTTTGGGAGCGTATGGCTCGCATACGCTCGCTTGCCTGAAAAGGAGTCGTATGGACCCCATACGCTGCCTTTTGGGAGCGTATAGCTCGCATACGCTCGCTTGCCTGACAAGGAGTCGTATGGACCCCATACGCTGCCTTTTGGGAGCGTATGGCTCGCATACGCTCGCTTGCCTAACAAGGAGTCGTATGGACCCCATACGCTGCCTTTTGGGAGCGTGTGACCTGAGCGTGTGACCTGAGCGTATGACTTTGGCACTGAGCGTATGGCCTTTGGCTGACTTGGTCTCATGTCAGCGTGTTGGTTTTATTTTTCCTGAGCTTGGCTCTTCTATAGCCCTGTATATTAATATTTTATTAGATATTTTACGTCCATTTTATATCCTTACGCCTTTTGTCCTGAACTTGATAATCACGAATTTACTTGATATGTTTGGAATTGATAACTGAGCATGACGTGATAGTGACCCGTAGTGGTGCACTCCTGACATGATAACTTGACATGACCTGATAGTGGCCCGTTGTGGTGCACGCCTGACAAGTACACTTGGCATGACAACCTGACATGATTATCTCGAATAGCTGTTGCGACGGCTACCTGACATGACATGACCTGTATAATTCATCTGGACACTGCGGGCGATTGTGTTTGTATAAATAAACCAGTCCTGTCTTGCATCATGTCTAGGACAGGGACTCCTGAGTACCACGGTCAGGAGTACCTATTGAAATGGACTAAGGCTAATAACTAGATTAATACATTAGTCATGACGAGATTTTCCAGCTACAGGCAATCCCGTTACTTGGGCACGCCTTGGGATCTGTAGCCTGCCGTCGAGTAGGGCATATTTCCAGCACACTGTCATGTGTTGCACCCTTCAAGCTACCTAAGGGTACATTCGTTTCCTGGACGATGTACCCATCTGAATTCAACTCTAATCTTTTAACCCGGGTAACCTGGATGGTCTGCAGGGCTTGTGGCTGTGGAATAATCTCACTGCATCTTGTTAGTAATTAGGCTTGTGACAACCCTAGTTAGTTAAAGTATCAAGCCGTAATTCTTGCTTGGCCGTGAAGTGATTAGACGAAGTCTAACCAGTCTAGTCTTGCCCTGATCCTGTTCCAGATTATTGAATGACCAGAATACTTGTATTTATTTTACCGATAAATGGTGAGAATTCCAAGTTCTGTTCAGACGAAGGGTTACAACCCCGGTCCTTGTTTGGTTTACGGGTTGTAACCTGGTTATCTGAATAGTTCCATGGTTATCTCGTCGTATATCATCCTGGTGTATTTTCTTTATTTCCAGTTCTTACTTTTATTTATATCTTGTGCTGATTGCTGGTTTTAGTTCTTAAGTGAAGCTTCCTTTATGGCACTTGCTCTTTCTGGGGTCTGACCCAGCTGGTTTTGTGTGGCCAGATTTCGGAGCAGCTCCAGAGGATCTACCGACCTTCCTGCCAGATGGTGAACACTAGAAGGAATCCCGACAACGAGTGGGTTTTATTTTGCTCTCCCACTCCCTTGTAAAAATATTCTTTTGAGGCGTTTAGCCGACGAGCACCTGTTTAGCTCGGTTGTACTTACTTACTGTCTGCCTACGGGCTGTAACATGATTAACAGATCCTAGGGTTGATCATGTATGACTGAACTCTTGCTAGTCCTGACATTTTATAACGACTAGCTTCATGATCAACTGAATATGTAATATTTGGGACGCCTTACTATTGTATATTTAATGATCATACATCTTGCGACTTTTACTTACTTGCTTGTGATTGAGACACTAGGCTTGTTCATGACCTTAAGAGACTGTTGGCTTGTAGATAAACCCACATGTATCTAGATAGCCGTGACCGTATAGCGAGATGGATTCCATTTCATATACGTAGCTGGCTATGTCTGCCCCCGCTCTCCAGTATTCTGGTTCTGGGGCGTGACATGGTTTAAGTGGTGGCCCATGCAGGTCTTGTAAATCAAGATATATGAGGGTTTACCGAATAGATGTCTCAATCAGTATTCGTCCTTGATCTCTGCTCGTATCTTCTGAATCCCTGGATTCTTGTCCTGATCATATGCTTGTATCGTTGATCTGTCCTGGTCCTTCCTTATTGTTCCCTATGTCGTCTTCTTCAGCGGCATTGTTCGTGGTCCTACCGACCAGCAAGGCGGAGCACCTCCCGCGGACCAGCAGCAACCTGGAGATCAAGCCCAGCATTCCGGAGTAGCCTCCAGAGTTGTGCCTTCTGGCGGAGAGCCACCAGTCCAGCCAGTTCAACCTGTAGAACATGATGACGGCACTTCGGTCGGACTCGTCAGGACCTTGATAGCTTTCCAAGACCGACGTGGAGATGCCTTGCACCAGGCAGTGACGGATGCTTTGACCCGGGGAGGTCATCAGGGTAACAGCGCGGCCAACAGCTTCAAGCGCTTGAACCCACCATTCTTCGACGGTAGTGTAGAAGCATGGAATTTCACAACCAGAAAGACCATGCGCCAGACACTACATGCGCCAGGACTCGCACAGAACACTTCACAGCAAAGTCAATAAGTATAGACATTTGAAGGACTTTTTATTTTATATATAAAAGTCTAGAAAAGGTTGTACAAAGGAGAATTTCTACAAAGGAAAGATCCTAAGTCTACAGCCAGCGGCCACCTTGCGCCTTCAGATAGGCGCAGCGGCCACCATGCGCCTTCAGATAGGCGCAGCGGCCACCATACGTCTCCAGATAGGCGCAGCAGTCACTATGCACCCCCATTCAGGCGCATCCCGCCATCTCTTCAGCAGCTCAGTTATGTACATCCAGCTCAGTTATGTGCATCCCTTCAGCAGTCCAGTTATGTGCCACTCTTCCAACCAGGCTCACCTGGCCGAGCAGGAGTGTGCCGCTCTTCCAGCCAGGCTCACCTGATAAATGCTTCAATACACAAAACATTTAACCCTCTGGCTGGAACCAAGGAAGAGAAGAGCACCGCAAATCTGTGGCCAGGAGAGGCTTCGAAAGAGCCTCCAAAGGCCAAGGAAGACCGTGATCGAAATCACGGCAAAAGGCAGCTTTCAACACAATCAGAGCGGGCGACACCCACTTTGAAGGAAGAGAGAGCCTAGCACCGCCATTCCGATCTACGGCTCTTCCGGAACAACGGAGACAAGGCCCGAGCATCCCCATCTTTGGATGCAACAGGCACCTTCCGCCTGCCTCAGAAGCCCTCGACTCCGTCTTTTGGATGTAACAGTCACCTTCAAGAGCATCAATGACGACATGGCGTCTCATCTTCACCCTCGGGAGCACTTCGTCAACAGAATGCACCCGAGAACCTGAGTTCATACTGGAAAGACGTGAGGGAATGAGAGGCCAACCTTCTCTCCATGCCACTATTTATAGGCCGGGCAGATCAAACCCATGCACCAAGTGGATGGCTCTCCGGATTCCCCGCAATGAACTCACATTAAATGGATGAATCAGACGCCTCGACTTCAGCCAAGCGGCTATTAAAAGCACTCGAGAAGCGAAACAGCCGCATCATTAAAGACGTGTCGGATGCGCCGGCTAGTCAGCGCATCACACCTCTCAAACAGATGCGCCCTGTACCGAGCGCATCAAAGGGGATACGCCCCCATACGCCTAGTGGAACGTCAACCGACGCGCCCACTCAGCTGTCCATCGAATGTCACCAACATTAAATGCTGAACTGACAGAGTTGGCAGCACGCCTTTCCAAGTCTGAACGGCTGACAGCTTTTGCAGAAAACGAAGCGTCCACAACGTCAGCATCATCATGACTCTATCCCGACGGCTACTGCCACGTGGCCACTCGACCACCCGCACGCGCCTCCGCGGCCATGCACCCAAACCTGCATGCGCCTCGAAAGCCATGCGCCTCAGACCCTTCACTGATCCTTAAAGACAGAAGAAGAGTCTCCAGTTGAAGCTTTGCATGTGCCTCAAAAGCCATGCGCCTCAGACTGATCTCTGATCCCGAAAGACAGAAGGAAAGTCGCTTGCATGCGCCTCAAAAGCCATGCGCCCAGAACGGCTCGTGACTCCTAAAGGTCACGAGCCAAAATCTCATCATGCGCCCAATCCAAGGCGCATCCCACCAAATCATCCCCCACCAAATCAGAGATCTCCGAGCCATAGGTCGACGACACGTGTCCTTTGACTCAACTCATCCAAGATCTCAGCAACAGAAGATCTTCTCCTCTGCTACGTGCCGGCTCACAACAGTAGTATGAAGAATTCAACCTCGCGAGTAGGGCGCATCGTCCATGCGCCTCCATCAGCAATCTCCACGTGACGTCCCCACGCACCGGCGCATCCTATATATGCGCGTATGGGCAGCGAACCTCTCCAACTATAAATGGAAGAATCATCCCCTCCTTACACACACAGAGAGACATACATACGAACAATCCAGACAGAGATCATCAGAGAGGCAGATACAGGCACTCAACGTCTTCCTCCTCTCAGCCAGCTCCAGCACCCAGAGCAATCTACACCTTCAGAGAACCGATAACCGTCGTCAGCCCGTCAACGGAGTCAACGCATTACCACTCGCTCCATTGGCACTTAGGACCCAGATTAAACAAAAGTGTACTCCTAGGACTACATCGAAGTCCTATATTGTAATACTGTTCTGTTTGTATTAAGATTTGCAATCAAACGATTTTAATGGCAAACAAGCTGGCGACTCTGCTGGGGACTTCTTTCTCCTCTTCCAAAAAAGTCGTGTCACAGGCCGACGACGTGAAGGTGGGCTCCTCCCACAAGACGCTGGTCGTGCGCCTCAATCAACAGGCGTACGAGGAGTTCATTTCTGAAGGAAGCGCGAGTCCTTCGAAGCGGCTGCCGAAGCCGAAGAAGACCCGCCGTGTCTGGGTGTGCAAAGTCGACGCCTCGGGCACCACCACTGAAGGGGATGTGCCAATCCAGCCCTCCCTTCCTGCTGACGTTCTCAGCAACCAAGGTGTGCCCGCTGATGCAGCGTATCTCTCAGAGAAACGTGCAGCTGACCACATTCCCCAGCCATCTCCCTCTCAGGCGAAGAAGATGCGTCGACGGAGCAGGGGCGCAGCCAAAGCCCCGCGCATCACCTCTGATGCGCCATAAAAAGTCTCTATCTTTGACAGACTCACTCGCTGTAATGGCGAGGAGAATTTGGATGCTGAGTACTATGCGTCCCAGCGGGCTAGTACAAAGAGATCCAAGGCGGCACGGGCCATGCGCCCCAAGCGTGCTATGCCAGCAGCAGGCCAGAGGCACGTGTTCACAATCACGCGCGCTGCCGATGGCAAGCTGTACAAGGTCGACTCAGGTGCTTCGGCGCCAAAGACGAGTCGATCTTCAAAGTCCTCATCTCACTTGGGCGCATCCACTGCGTGCATAACCAAGTCGAGTACGGCAAATTCAGTGGTCTTGAACTCCCGCGCCTCCTCTGGTTGTGCGTTCGAGGTCCGTTCAAGTCACTTCAAATGTTGTTGTTCCTCCACTACTGATCATGATGCCTGCTTGGTATTAGATCAGGGGGCGCATCACTCACCTGTCCGCCCCGGCGTTTGGCCTTGCCATGCGCCTGAAGGGGGTGTGAAGGTAGCACTCTCCTCCAACAACCTGTGTAATGTGATCACTCACAAGCGCCGGTCCGAAGAGTCGACCAACAAGCACGATGAGCCTCTCACGGGGCATACTTGTGCGGTGGTCACTATCAACTGCTGTGGCAAGACGGCAGTACCACCAAGGCAGTCAGTCTTCCAGCGACTACAGTCATCGACACCCCTCCGACATCGCCTTGGGAAGAAGGTGTCAACAGAAGAGGAGCCAAGAGTTGCTTCATACAATGTGGTCTCCAACTCCTCATCTCTCCGGAAGGCGACCGGCAATTCCTCGTCCAAAAGCCAATCAAGGAGAACTAAGGCAGCAGTCTCGACCTCCGGGGTGTTCGAAGGCACTCGGTCAAAGAAGAAGTTCTTGGAGGAAGCTGGGGGTAGTCAGACCCTTGTTGAGCTTCCTTCCGAAGACGAAGATGTCCAAAGCACAGCTGCGGCGGATCTTCATCCTTGAGGCGAAGTCAGCCTCCCAGAAGCACCTCGAAATGAGGATGTCCCTCAGGACACAGCTGGGGGTAGAGACGAAGAGGCCCTTCAAGACAGAGTCGAGGACAATCAGGCCCTGGCAGATGCGCCCGTCGAGAATGACCTCCAGAACGTGACTGGGGTTGGCCAAGCTGAAACACCAGGAGAGGTGACTCCCCCACATGAAAGTGAGGCCGAGAGCGAAGCCTCAACCAATCCATCCACTCCTGGCCGTGTCAGGACAGTAAACATGGCTGGGGATGATACCGAGTCTGATGCGCCACCGCAGGACATTGTTCAGCGCATAGACTCATTAGAGGGAGGACTCAAAACCCTCTCTGCCTCTATGCAAGCACTGACTCAAGCAGTATTTGATATTCGGTCGGCCTTGACCAGAACACCTTCAACCGGTCCCGACCCAGGAGTTAATGGGGAGTCGAGTGTACCCCTTCAACGGGCACCCTCCGACACAGAAGCACTTCGGACATCGGAACCCTCAAACGCTCCGCTTCAGATAGTGCCACCTTCCCCGACTCCTAGCTCCACGGAGGATGTGGTCGAAATGATCAAGGACCTACGGGAGCGCTTCGAGTCCAAAAATAGGCAAGAGGAGTGCCAGAAGATGGGCATTCCCCAGCCTTATCCTCTCGAGTAGAACAAGGTGGTTTATCCCCCAAAATATAAACCACAAACACTCACACCATATGATGGGAAGGACTCTCCGCGTCGATACCTGACATATTTCCAGTCACAAACGGGGCATCTTCCAAAGGAGGACGCGCTCCTCACCAGCATCTTTGTTGGGGCCCTAAAAGGGGTGGCGTATGACTGGTACTGCAGCCTCCCCGATAATTCTATATCGTCCTTCGACGACTTGACGCGCCTCTTCCTCGATCGCTTCTACGATGGCGGAAAGGACATGACGATGGCATCTCTCATAGAGATACGCCAGAAGGAGAAAGAAACGGTTCGGATGTTCATCGAACGCTTCCGACAAGCCTGCTTCAGGCTACCTCCAGGCATGCCAGAACATGCGCTCCTCTCCTCTTGCAGTATGAACATGCTGCCCGCAGTGAAGCTCTGGCTCAACTCTACTCCCCCTCCCGACTGGAGCTTCCTGATCATCGAAGCTGAAGCCGCAGAAAAGAAGGCGGCCAATGCACGTCTTCTGGGTGTCAGCTTCCCCGCCTTTGAAGATAAGGGGAAAAGGTCAGCAGCCAACAACTCCGGGCGAGAAGCAAAGGGGAAACAGGCATTGACTGTTAATGCCTCGAAGGGCGCATCTGCGCCTACTCAGAAGCCTCCACTGGCACCGAGACCTAAGGAGGTGTATTCATTCAATGATGAAGACACCCTGCAACTCTTCGAAATACTGAAGCAGGGTGACAAGATCAAGCTCCCGGACCCGAAGCGGCCCGATGAAGTTGGAAAAGTGGACAACCCGAGGTACTGTCACTACCATCGGTTTGTCGGACACCCGACCAAGGACTGCTACGTCCTCAAGAATTACATCCAGCATATGATCAATGCGGATGTAATCTCCGTCAACTACGAAGAGAAGACGGTGTCAGCCAATGTGGTGTCACTTCAGTTTGGCACCTTGCCGCCGACCACCACACAAGATGGCGTCGTCCCTATCTCTAAGGCGACAATGGAGGTGGTGAACTTGCCACCTACCCGCGACAATGTGAGTGGACTCATCCCACTCACCACATCTCGAGGAGAGGTCCTCTGGGTTCATCCCGACCTCGTCTCCGAGGTGACTCAACCGGAGGTACGCTCTACCTCCAAATCAAAAGGCAGGAAGATCAAGTCTTGCCGTACGGTCTCTTCTTCAACAGAAGAGGCACTTCCAGTGCAGACGCGTGCACAACAGAACGCTCAGTCCGACGAAGCTGCCGCCGAGGTGGTACCTCCTGGCACAATCCCTGAGGAGGGCCCGTCTAAACCCTCAGCAGCCAATAAGCAGAAGCAGGTGGAGGCTCGTTTCGACAGACCTCTACGGAAGGAGAATGCTTCGGGGCTAGCCAAGCCCCACAACTTTGACATACTAGCACAACTGGCCAGTACTCCTGCATGCTTATCTTTGTTTGAACTCCTGCATCTTTCCAAAGACTCCCGAGAAGCTCTCTGCGAAGCTCTGAAGGACGCTGAATCCTTTCTCAGTCAGGTCAAGCAGCCTGAAGACCTCCCAACTACTTGTGCGTACTGTCATTGTGCGGAGGAAATTATCCCAAACATAACTTTCACCCAACAAGACATGCTGCTCAAGCACCACCGACATAACCGACCACTGTATTACACGGGGTACATCGGTTCAGTCAAGGTGAGCCGGATTCAGATCGATCCGGGGTCTTCCCTCAGCATCATCCCGAAGGCGCTGATGTCAAAACTGGGGATCCCAATGTACCGGCTAGCGCCCTCTAACACAACCATCAGTGGCTTCAACGCTAGCAAAAGCGAGCCACTGGGCAAGATTCGACTGAAGTGCCACATAGGTAACCTCAAAACTGAGGTAACTTGTTATGTGGTGGATGCCGAGGTCAACTACAACATCCTGCTCGGCCGACCGTGGCTACATGAGTACATGGTGGTGCCTTCCACGCTCCACCAATGCATGAAATATGTATCTACCAACGGCGTCATCCGGACGGAGTTCGCAGACATCGATCCTTTCAAAGGGATTGAGGCTTACTTCACCGATTCTGACTTGTACAAGCCACTTAACGAGGAGGAAGCCAACGATGCTGATGATGAGGCTGAGACGGCAACTGAGCCGGACACGGAGCCTGAGACGAATCCAGATGCACCACTGAAGATCCGACTGAAGGGCAAACCACCCCAGAAGGTGCCTCCAATGAGCATCAAGCTATCCGGGAAAGCACCGACTCTTGAGGCTTCCCTGAAGATACGCCTCAAGGGAAAGCCACCTCAAACATCGGCTCCCCTGGTGGCAAAATTATAGGGGAAGACACCACTCATAGGAGGCGCAGTTGAGGCACCTCTGAAGGTGCGTCTCAAGGGCAAGCCCCCGCAGTCATCCAAGATGCCAGAGAGGGCTCACATAACCCTCTCAGACCCCAAGATCAAAGCTGTGGTGGACTCTCCAGATCCAGCCCCAGTGCTTACAGACGAGGAGCTTGGCGAATATATCTCTGCTGATGTAGATGCACCCTCCTTAGACAATGTAATCCCGCGGGATAAAATCTCGTACTTCATCAATAATAGAGTGTATTTTAATTATTCTTGTCTTCCATATTGGAATTCCATATATACATTAGATCACGCTCTACGGTCGTTGCAAACATAAATAACGACCGTCCATAATGTAAACCGAGTAGTCCCGTCTCAAGGAGTCTGTTTCATAAACCCTCCACGAAGCCAAGATGAAAGATTCGTCATTTTTGGCAAAGTCGAGCGTCATCAAGACCTCCCGCCACTCGAGCCTGAACCTGATACCGGCAGAGTACAAGTTTATCGGTATACAGATACAGCAAAGCACATCATCCAGAAGATGGGCTACGACCTGAAAAGCAACAAAGGCCTAAACTATGGCAAGGGTCGACCTCTCCCTCTCCAGTGTTCAACACCCAAAGGAAGGCCGCAAGACTACTACAACAAAACTCGACGGGGGATAGGCTATGTCACGCCGCCATCAACCCCAGAGAGCTCAGACGTAGAAGACGTAGAACATTCCCACTCGTCCGAGGCATCGACTTGGGATTCTGATACCAGTATCGGATCAGTCTTCAGAAAAGTGCTGTCAGCTAACATGACATCAGCACAACCTCAAAAAGGTGAAGGCGAAGACCAAACGCCGGAACCCTTCGAAGAAGAACCCTGGGCTCAACGCCTAGGAGAGCAATGGGAGTCTCGTTTTGAGTTACGTGAACCTCCCACCGAAGACGAAGTCGAGCAGATCGACCTTGGGGACGAATCTTCTTCCAAACCCATCTTCGTCAGCAAAAGCCTAGAAGGAGAAGACCGAGAGGCTTTAATCCAGCTGGCTAAAGAGTATATCGACGTCTTTGCCTGGAGCTATGAAGACATGCCAGGACTCGATCCACAGATCGTAATGCATAGATTGAACATCTTACCTGATGCCAAACCTATCAAACAACAACAACAACGTTTCCGTCCGGACATCATGAATGCCATCGACCAGGAGGTGGACAAACTCTTGACTAGCGGCTTCATCCGTGAGGAACAACACCCAGATTGGGTAGCCAACGTCATACCTGTCACCAAGAAGAATGGGAAGATACGAGTCTGTATCGACTTCAGGGACCTCAATTCTGCTTGCCCGAAGGACGAATTCCCGCTTCCGATCACCGACGTGATGATCGACAATACATGTGGTTTTGAACGCATGTCCTTCATGGATGGGTATTCAGGCTACAATCAAATCAAGATGTTCCTCGATGACGCAAAACACACGTCATTCAGGACTCCAAAGGGTATTTTTTGCTACACAGTAATGCCCTTCGGCTTGAAAAATGTCGGTGCAACATACCAACGAGCTATGAGCACCATCTTCCGTCAACATCTTCGCAAAACAGTCGAATGCTATGTTGACGACATCGCAGTCAAGAGCCGCCTCAAAGGAGATCACCTACAGGATTTGAAGACAGTCTTCGATCTCATGCGGGCACATCAACTCAAAATGAACCCCGCTAAATCCTTCCTGGGGGTTTCTAGCGACAAATTCTTGGGCTTTGTCATCACGGCGAAAGGTATTCATGTTGATCCCGAGAAGACCAAAGCCATCCTCAACATGGACCCTCCGAAGAATCTTCGAGAACTTCGAGGCTTGCAGGGACGTCTGGCATACATCCGGAGGTTCATAGCAAATCTTTCCGGTAAATGTCAACCCTTCACTCAGCTCATGAAGAAGGGAGTCTCTTATGTCTGGACAGAGGAGTGCCAGAAGGCTTTCGATGACATCAAAGCCTACTTGACGAGCCCACCAGTCCTAGTGGCACCTGTCGCGGGCAAACCATTTCTTCTTTACGTCCGTGCCATGGATCATTCCCTTGGCGCTCTGCTGGCTCAAAACAGCGATACAGGCTATGAGCAAGCAATCTACTACCTCAGTCGAACGCTCATCGGGGCCGAACACCGGTACAACCCTGTTGAAAAGGAGTGCTTGGCTTTGGTGTTTGCCATCCAAAAGACTCGTCATTATATCTCGGGCCAGACAATTCATGTAATTTCCCGAGTCAATCCACTCAGAGTCCTCATGACGAAGCCAGGATCATTAAACTCCCGGCTAGCCATATGGGCGATTTTGCTAACAGCATATAATATGGTGTTTGTCCCGTAAAAAGCTGTTAAAGGTCAAGCTCTGGCTGACTTTTTAGCTGTACACCCCATCCCAGAATCCTCAAAACTCTATGAAGACATCCCGGATGAGGTCCAAGAATCCAACGTCACCGAAGGAAGCTCCGTTTGGCGGATATTTTTCGATGGCGCTTCGAGAACAGGCCCCAAAGGCCAAATCATCGCAGGAGTGGGGGTAGTCTTAGTCTCCCCCGATCAGCTAGTCATCCAGCGTGCTTACTCCCTTTCGAAGCCGTGCTCCAACAATGTTGCCGAGTACAACGCACTCGTCATGGGACTCCAACTCGCACAACAGCTGGGGGTGGACCATCTGGAAGCCTACGGTGACTCAAAACTCGTTGTGAACCAGATTCGAGGGCAGTACGAGGTTCGTCATGAAGATCTGATCCCTTACCATGAAGTTGCATTGAAGATCATTTCAACCTTCACCGGGTTCTTCATCGAACACGTGCCTCGTCTACAAAACTTGGAGGCTGACGCTCTGGCTGGCCTCGCAGCCTCATTGGCAGCGCCCTTTGGGACTCAACACTATGTCACGGTAACAGGCAAAGACTTGATTTATCCCAGAAACAACCTGTGCTTGCAAGTGGCCTACACCATGCCGACGAACACTGGTGTTAATGTCCGAGACTGGAGGTTCCCGTTCATCGACTTTGCTGTCTACGGAATTCTTCCAGAGGACCCGAAGGAAGCCGTCTCAGTCAGGAGACGCTCTCTTCGATTCTACTACGACACAGCTACTAAAACGCTGTACCGACGTTCGTTCGATGGGCTCCTCCTTCGATGCTTGTCCAACGAAGAAGCAGCCGAAGCCCTCCGAAAAGCTCATGACGGAACTTGCGGAGCTCATCAACCCAGTCCTAAGTTACAGGATCGACTGTGATGTATGGGCTACTACTGGCCAACCATGGCCACCGATGCTGTTGAATATGCTAAGAAGTGTCACGCATGCCAACTCCATGCTGACTTCATACATACACCGTCTGAACCACTACATCCTACAGTCGTCTCCTGGCCCTTCGAAGCCTGGGGCATGGATATTGTGGGACCTATCACCCCTCCTTCATCAAGAGGACACCGCTTCATCCTGGCCATCACCGATTACTTCTCCAAATGGGCAGAAGCAGTCCCACTGGCGGAAGTAAAGAGCTCCAGGGTGGTCAGCTTTATCAAATACCATGTCATTTACCGTTTTGGAGTACCCCGGCGGATCATTCATGACAACGGTCCTCAGTTTATCAGCCACATTTTTAGCAGGTTCTGTGACAAGAACCGCATTCAAAATGTGGCATCTACCGCCTATAATCCGGAAGCAAACGGGTTAGCAGAGGCGTTCAACAAAACCATCGTCAGGCTACTCAAAAAGGTCGTGTCATCCAATAAACGCGACTGGGATGAAAAGCTTGGCGAATGCCTTTGGGCCTACCGCACAACGGTACGGACCCCGACAGGCAACACACCATTCTCTCTGGTCTACGGGAGCGAAGCGGTACTGCCTCTCGAGATCTAGATACCCTCACTCCGCGTGGCAATAACAAACAAACTCACAGAAGAGGACAATCAACGTCGTCGTCTACGGGAACTGGAGGCACTCGATGAGAAGCGTCTCCTAGCTCAACAACGTATCGAACTCTGCCAAGCCCGTATATCACAGGCTTTCAATAAGAAGGTCAAACAGAGGACTTTCCAAGTTGGTGACCTGGTTCTGGCAGTCAGGAGACCGATGGTGTTAACTCACAAGACACCAGAAAAGTTCGAGCCCAAGTGGGAAGGACCTTTCATCATAGAGACGGTATACTCAAACGGTGCTTACCGCCTCGCCAAACCCAATGGAGACTTGTTTATGATGCCCATCAACGGCAAGTTCCTAAAGAAGTACTATTCTTGACATCCTTCATACATGTACTTCCCCAAGGGGATCTGTGGGCCCAATCATCGGGATTCACAAACAATCTCCTTCCACAAACTCATCCGCTTCGGGAACCTAGCTGTTCCGTGGCTTCCTTCAGTAGAAAGACAACCACGTCCACATTACCTCTGAGTTGTTCTTCTACACCCTACAAAGCGGACTCTTACGCTACGTAAGCCGACGCTATCCTTCATCTTTACCACGTCCACATTTTCTCTGAGTAAACATCTTGTACAAACAACCCCTGCGTTGTCGTACATCGATCGCCGAACTTCCACGTCCACATCACCTCTGAGTTGTTCAGCGTATCCCCCAGGATCATTCCTACCACGTCCATCATACCTCTGAGTAGGATGATTCTATCATTTGAACCCAATGATTGCCATGTCCACATCACCTCTGAGCAAACATGTTGGTTCTTTCAAACTTATTATCTGTGCCTAAAAATTAAGGTGCGTAAAAGATAATAGGTCCACACAAATCATCAAGTTCATAATAACAAAAATGAACACATCACAAAAAGTTGCGTACTTCTTTATTTTCTGAAATAGAGAGTACAAAAGGCTACATTATCCCTCGGCAAAGGGTTGCAAAAGAGCATAAAAAAGGGGAAAAAACTACAGTCCCTGAACCTCTCCAGGGTGGGCTGAGAGCTCCCTGACTCGAAGCTTTAGGTCGGCTGTACGGGCCTCCACAGTCGCCAGGACTCGTCGCTCAGCTTTTTGACGCATCAATTCAACAGCCCCAGCGGAAGTATCGCTTTCATGCTTCGCATCAAGCTGTTGTCGCTGCTGCGCCAAGGCAAGAGTCCGTTGTGTAAAGGTCGCTTCTTCCTTCTGGAATGTTGCGTGTTCAGCCCGGACACGCTCGGCATCTAACTGGAGTCGGGCTCGTTGATCTTCAAGGCGGCGCATCTGGATGTCGATCTCCGCGATATTAGCATCCAATGCAGCTCGAGTTTCCACCGTCGTCTTCATGGACTGAGACAACTGCTCTACCGCAGCCTCAGTCTCAGCCACCTCGTGCTCCCAAAGGCCCACAGTGGCCTGGTATGAAGACTCAATCTCGGCAATCAGCTTCCCCTTCTCCGCATCTATTAGGACGAAGAGTCCGCCAGGTGTAAGAGGTACCAGCTCGCGAGGCGACCAGAGTATCCCTCTGATCAGAAGAAGAATCAATTCTGATGATGCCTGTTACCGCTCCTCCTTGGGATGGAGTAATGTCCCAGGACATTCTCCTTTTAGAAGCAAGCCGACAGAAAGTTAACAAAGGCCATTGACGTTCAAGCTGCCTGACGGTCATATGCACGCCCCTGGCTGTAAAGAACCAGTCTTCTTTGACCTTCAGCACCTGGGCTTCAGTAGAAGAAAGGCGGTCCCCGAACAGGAACTCGAGCTTTAAGAAGATCACTTTATCGGAAGTGGCGGATTTCAGAACGCCACGTTCCATCATCCGTTTAAGGAACCCGTGATATTGTTCCCGAATTTGAATCATTCTTTCGGGATGCTGATCCAACATAATAGCCGCTTGAGCAGGGTTTATCACCTCTTCATCATAATCTACTCCCATCTGACAGAGTGCAGCGTCCAGGAGCACTTCGTTCAAGAGTGGAATAGTCATCGACACTGACACAAAAATGCAAAGATATTAGAGACAACACAAAGATCAGAGCTTCATGCTCGTCAGATGCGCGTATTAAGCGCATCTGAAAAAGGAGCCTCAGCGCATCATCAGGGTATAGAC
Source organism: Iris pallida (assembly GCA_029216955.1). NCBI lineage: Eukaryota > Viridiplantae > Streptophyta > Magnoliopsida > Asparagales > Iridaceae > Iris > Iris pallida. The sequence goes on from JANAVB010036615.1 coordinate 13,791,963, forward strand.
CCATGCGCGTTAGCGGTAGAGCCTCGGCGCATCGTCAAGGCGTGAGCCCATGCGCGTCAGCGATGGCTTCGGCGCATCATCAGGGTGTAAAACCCATGCGTGTCAGCAATTAAAGCCACAGTGCATGATAAAGGCCTGAGCCTATGCACGTCGGCGGGAAAGTTTTCCACATCGATAGGAGACAATAAAGCTCACCGACTACCGCCGGCCGAACTTCGACAGACGGGCGATGAATGTCACTCACGACAGCCTCTACCGGCTCCTTCTCCTTTCCCTTTCCTTTGCCGGCACCGCCGCGAGGAGTCTTGGGAGCCATTCTAACAGAGAGGAAGAAGTTAGGGTTTTGAGGAAAGAACTCTAAAGGAGGCAAAGGCACAGAGTAGAAGAACTCTCTCTCTCCACCTCTCACCTATTTATAGGCTGTGGTCGCACGTGTGAACCGATGACGAGTGATCTTAGCCGTCGCCTCGGGTCTTGTGAAGATAGCAGCAGATAAAACCAAAAGATCATCATTAATCTTTTCGGTTACCGAGGCATTATCAAATTCATTAATTGAGAAGAGCATGCGGCTGAACAGGCATGCGCCCCAACAGTCATGCGCCCTGATCGCCATGCTTCTTATTCAAAGTATTCCAAAACTTATTCAAAAGTTTTGAAAACTTTGAAGGGGGTCTTGTAGAAGCATGGAATTTCACAACCAGAAAGACCATGCGCCAGACACTATATGCGCCAGGACTCGCACAGAACACTTCACAGCAAAGTCAATAAGTATAGACATTTGAAGAAGGACTTTTTATTTTATATATAAAAGTCTAGAAAAGGTTGTACAAAGGAGAATTTCTACAAAGAAAAGATCCTAAGTCTACAGCCAGCGGCCACCTTGCGCCTTCAGATAGGCGCAGCGGCCACCATGCGCCTTCAGATAGGCGCAGCGGCCACCATGCGTCTCCAGATAGGCGCAGCAGTCACTATGCGCCCCCATCCAGGCGCATCCCGCCATCTCTTTAGCAGCTCAGTTATGTGCATCCAGCTCAGTTATGTGCATCCCTTCAGCAGCCCAGTTATGTGCCACTCTTCCAACCAGGCTCACCTGGCCGAGCAGGAGTGTGCCGCTCTTCCAGCCAGGCTCACCTGATAAATGCTTCGATACACAAAGTATTTAACCCTCTGGTTGGAACCAAGGAAGAGAAGAGCACCGTAAATCTATGGCCAGGGGAGGCTTCGAAAGAGCCTCCAAAGGCCAAGGAAGACCGTGATCGAAATCACGGCGAAAGGCAGCTTTCAACACAATCAGAGCGGGCGACACCCACTTTGAAGGAAGAAAGAGCCTAGCACCGCCATTCCGATCTACGGCTCTTCCGGAACAACAGAGACAAGGCCCGAGCATCTCCATCTTTGGATGCAACAGGCACCTTCCGCCTGCCTCAGAAGCCCTCGACTCCGTCTTTTGGATGTAACAGTCACCTTCAAGAGCATCAATGACGACATGGCGTCTCATCTTCACCCTCGGGAGCACTTCGTCAACAGAATGCACCCGAGAACCTGAGTTCATACTGGAAAGACGTGAGGGAATGAGAGGCCAACCTTCTCTCCATGCCACTATTTATAGGCCGGGCAGATCAAACCCATGCGCCAAGTGGATGGCTCTCCGAATTTCGTGCAATGAACTCACATTAAATGGATGAATCAGACGCCTCGACTTCAGCCAAGCGGCTATTAAAAGCACTCGAGAAGCGAAACAGCCACATCATCAAAGACGTGTCGGATGCGCCGGCTAGTCAGCGCATCACACCTCTCAACCAGATGTGCCCTGTACCGAGCGCATCAAAGGGGATGCGCCCCCATACGCCTAGTGGAACGTCAACCGACGTGCCCACTCAGCTGTCCATCGAATGTCACCAACATTAAATGCTGAACTGACAGAGTTGGCAGCACGCCTTCCCAAGTCTGAACGGCTGACAGCTTTTACAGAAAACGAAGCATCCACAACGTCAGCATCATCATGACTCTATCCCGACGGCTACTGCCACGTGGCCACTCGACCACCCGCATGCGCCTCCACGGCCATGCGCCCAAACCTGTATACACCTCGAAAGCCATGCACCTCAGACCCTTCACTGATCCCTAAAGACAGAAGAAGAGTCTCCAGTTGAAGCTTTGCATGCGCCTCAAAAGCCATGTGCCCCAGACTGATCTCTGATCCCGAAAGACAGAAGGAAAGTCACTTGCATGCGCCTCAAAAGCCATGCGCCCAGAACGGCTCGTGACTCCTAAAGGTCACGAGCCAAAATCTCATCATGCGCCCAATCCAAGGCGCATCCCACCAAATCATCCTCCACCAAATCAGAGATCTCCGAGCCATGGGTCGACGACACGTGTCCTTTGACTCAACTCATCCAAGATCTCAGCAACAGAAAGATCTTCTCCTCTGCTACGTGCCGGCTCACAACAGCAGTATGAAGAATTCAACCTCGCGAGTAGGGCGCATCGTCTATGCACCTCCATCAGCAATCTCCACGTGGCGTCCCCACGCACCGGCGCATCCTACATATGCGCACATGGGCAGCCAACCTGCCCAGCTATAAATAGCGGAATCATCCCCTCCTTACACACACAGAGAGACATACATACGAACAATCCAGACAGAGATCATCAGAGAGACAGATACAGACACTCAACGTCTTCCTCCTCTCAGCCAGCTCCAGCACCCAGAGCAATCTACACCTTCAGAGAACCGATAACCGTCGTCAGCCCGTCAACGGAGTCAACGTATTACCACTCGCTCCATTGGCACTTAGGACCCAGATTAAACAAAAGTGTACTCCTAGCACTACATCGAAGTCCTATATTGTAACACTGTTCTGTTTGTATTACAACGTCTTCCTCCTCTCAGCCAACTCTAGCACCCAGAGCAATCTACACCTTCAGAGAACCGATAACCGTCGTCAGCCCGTCAACGGAGTCAACGCATTACCACTCGCTCCATTGGCACTTAGGACCCAGATTAAACAAAAGTGTACTCCTAGGACTACATCGAAGTCCTATATTATAACGCTGTTCTGTTTGTATTAAGATTTGCAATCAAACAATTTTAATGGCAAACAGGTAGTGAAGATGCTATCACGGCAGATGCATGGCTTCAGGACACAGAGGTAATTCTGGAAGCAGCTAGGACCCCAGAGAATGAGAAGGTGGCCGTTGTGCGCCTGCAGTTGTTAGATCTTGCCCGCAGCTGGTGGGCAGCGCAGGCCGTTGGATTAGTAGCACCCATTACTTGGACAGTATTCAGAGAGAGATTCCAGACCAAGTATTTCGATGTCGTGGCTCGGTATGATCTGCAGACCCGGTTCACTAATCTGAAGCAAGGAGACAGGACGGTCGACGGATATACGGTCGAGTTTTCCCGACTCAGTCGGTTTGCTCCTACTTTGGTGGCAACCGAGTATGATAGAGCCCAGCGGTTCCAGCAGGGACTTCACCTGGAGATCTTGTTGGCAGTTGAGTAGTTTGAGCATCAGACTTTTGATACAGTCTTGAGAGCAGCTCGGAGGCATGAGTATACCTCCCAGAGAATTATGGATAGGGCCGGAGGTCGGAAGAGATCTCACGGCCAGATGAATCAGTCTTCAGCACCGGCCCCGGCAGCCAGGGCTTTGACTATTGGAGCTCCGAGGCGAGCGGCCTCAGTAACGTCGGTTCAGCATTCAACTCCGACGCACCCTCAGCAGCAGAAGCATAAGCAATCTTCCGCAGTGGGTTGTTCTCATTGTGGGAAGCCAGGCCATGTGGTGGCAGAGTGTCGCAGGACACAGGGATTGTGTCTGACTTGTGGAACACCAGAACATAGGGTTGGATCCTGCCCGAATAGGGGTGGTTCATCATTGTCCAACCTTTCTAGCTCTTCGGTGAGAGGACCAGCTCCGGTCCAACAGCAGCAGTATCCATTGCCGAGGCCCTTGCCACCTCAGACCCAAGTGTTCCAGCAGCAGAACCCCCAGCAGTATGCACAAGTCCAAGCCCAGAGTCAGAGCAGGCAGCAAGGATTTCAGCAGAGGGGACCAGCACCCCGAGGGCACGGTCAGGCTATGGTGATGACCGTGGAGGAAGGATTGGCACCAGGAGAGGTAGTAGCAGGTACTATTCTTGTCAACTCCTTTCCAGCTTCAGCTTTATTTGATTCTGGTGCATCGCATTCATTTATGTCTGCACGATTCACGACACGGGTAGGATTGGAGCCTGAGTCATTATCAGTAAGGCTTAATATACTTACTGGTAACGGACTTGTGGGAGTAGATAGAGTATTTTCCTCGTGTCAGATCGTAGTTAGCGGTAGGGAGTTTCCCGCTAGATTGATAGAGTTCCCGATGGCCGATTATGTTGTGATCCTAGGGATGGATTGGTTGAGGAACCAGTATGCTAGAATAGACTGCCATATTGGTAGGGTTGTTTTTAGCATTCCAGGAGAGCCGGAGTTTTCTTTCTCTCGAGGTGAGGTTGAGCCTTCTCCTCCGATATTGCGGATGACAGTAGCAGCAGTTCAGTTGTCCAGGATAGTGGATGAGTTCCCAGATGTTTTTCTAGAAGAACTTCCCGGTATGCCTACGGAGCGGGAGATCAAGTTCACCATAGACTTGATTTCCGGGACAGCCCCTGTATCAGAGAGAGTCTACAGGATGGCGCCTTCAGAGTTGGAAATATTGTACAAGATAATTGAAGAACTCAGAACCAAGGAATTCATTCGTGCTAGTGGATCGCCTTGGGGAGCCCCGATGCTTCTTGTGAAAAAGAAGGATGGTACATCCAGGTTATGTGTTGATTATCGTACCTTGAACTCAGTGACAATCAAGAACAGATACCCTCTTCCGAGGATAGATGACTTGTTTGATCAACTCAAGGGGGCTTCAGTATTCTCGAAGATTGATTTGCGCTCAGGTTATCACCAGATCAGTGTCAGAGAGCAGGACATCCCGAAAACAGCTTTTAGATCGAGATATGGGCATTGGGAGTTCCTTGTTATGCCTTTTGGAGCAACCAATGTGCCGGCAGTATTCATGGACCTCATGAATCGTATCTTCATGCCTTACTTGGATCAGTTTGTGATTATGTTCTTGGATGACATTCTGGTCTACAGCAAGAGTGAGGCGGAGCATGAGCAGCATCTCCGTATAGTTCTTCAGATCCTCAGAGAGCACCAGTTATATGCCAAGTTCAGTAAATACGAGTTCTGGCTCGATCGTATTTCGTACTTGGGTCATATCATCACTCGAGGAGGAGTAGAAGTGGATCCCCAGAAGATTGTGGCCATTGAGTCATGGCCAGTGCCCAGCACAGTTACAGAGGTTCGTAGTTTTTTTGGATTGGCCGGCTACTACCGGTGGTTTGTTTTAGATTTTGCTCGAATTTCAGTGCCATTGACGCAGTTGACCCGCAAGGATGTACAGTTTGCTTGGACAGCAGAGTGTCAGAGTTCTTTTGAGCAGTTGAAGCGAGGCCTGATAACAGCTCCTATTCTCACGCTTCCAGATGGGACCGGAGGATTCTCAGTGTACTGTGATGCTTCAGACAGAGGTTTAGGATGTGTTCTGATGCAGCATGGGAATGTAATAGCTTATGCGTCACGACAACTTCGTGATCATGAGAGGAATTACCCAACCCATGACTTGGAGTTGGCAGCAGTAGTGTTTGCACTTAAGTTATGGAAGCACTACTTGTATGGAGACAGGGTAGAGATTTTCACCGACCAAAAGAGCCTGAAGTATGTTTTCACCCAGAAGGATCTTAACATGCGTCAGAGAAGGTGGCTGGAGCTTCTTGTGGATTATGATGTCAACCTGCAGTATCATCCTGGGAGGGCTAATGTTGTTACGGATGCATTGAGTAGGAGAGCGGGAGTTTATTTTCTAACAGCACAACCAGAGCTGTTAGCAGATCTTCAGAAGATGGGTATTGAAGTTGTTCTCCCTTCCAGTGTGGCCTTGATGGCCAGCATGCAAGTTCAGTCCACTATAGTTGAGAGGATCCGGATGGCACAGTCGACAGATTCCAAGCTTCAGCGACTCAGAGCAGAATACGAGGCAGGACAAAGACCAGAGTTATGTATTCATAAGGATGGTACACTTCGACATGGTAATCGCCTTTGTATACCCAGTGGAGATATCAGGCAGGAAATCATGTCAGAAGCGCACAGTTCTCAGTATTCCATCCATCCCGGCAGTACGAAGATGTACCGTGATATCCGGCAGCATTTCTGGTGGAATGGCATGAAGCGGGAGATAGCTCGGTTTGTCTCTCGGTGTTTGGTTTGCCATCAAGTTAAAGCCGAACATCAGAGACCGGCTGAACTTCTTCAGCCCTTGCCGATTCCAGAATGGAAGTAGAAGCATATGACCATGGATTTTGTGACTGGACTACCTAGATCCCCAGCTGGTAGAGATGCTATCTGGGTTATAGTTGACAGGCTCACGAAAGTGGCTCACTTTCTTCCATTCAGAGTTGGTCAGTCGACGGCTCAGTTAGCAGAGATGTACCTCAGGCAGATTGTCAGATTGCACGGTGTGCCAGTCAGTATCACCTCGGACCGAGATTCAAGATTTACGTTGCACTTTTGGCGTAGCTTGCAAGAGAGTTTGGGAACTCATCTCCAGTTCAGTTCAGCATATCACCCGCAGACAGATGGCCAGTCGGAGTGCACGATCCAGACTCTTGAAGACATGTTACGGTCTTGCACACTTGACTTCGGTGGTTCATGGGAAGATCACTTGCACCTGGTAGAATTCTCGTACAACAATAATTTTCAGGCCAGTATCCAGATGGCACCGTTCGAGGCACTGTATGGTAGGAAGTGCAGATCCCCGCTAGCCTGGGATGATGTTGGAGAGAGACAGATGCTCGGTCCAAAAATAATTGCCCAGACAGTTGAAGTGGTCAGGCGAGTCAGAGATCATCTTCGAGTTGCCCAAGATCGCCAGCGCCATTGGGCCGATTCTCATCGGCGCCCTCTCGAGTTTTCGGTCGACGATCATGTATTCCTGAGAATTTCGCCTAACCGTGGCGTCATTCGTTTCGGCGTACGGGACAAGCTTAGTCCTAGGTATATAGGACCGTTTGACATTCTGGAGCGAGTAGGAGATGTATCCTATCGTCTCGCTCTTCCGCCGTCGCTAAGCGAGGTGCATGACGTGTTCCATGTATCCCAATTACGGCGGTATATCCCGGACCCGAGCCACATCCTGGATCATTCAGAATTGGTTGTTGGTACCAACCTTTCGTATAAGGAGAGGCCCGTGTCTATATTGAACCGGAAAGAGAAGATCCTCAAGAACAAGACTATCAAGTTAGTCCGAGTTGCTTGGGGTCATCACTCTTTGGGGGAGTCAACGTGGGAGCGTGAGGATGATATCCGATCGCGATATCCCGACTTGTTTGACTCGTGAGGTATAATATCTTTTTTATGCCTCATGCCTTCGATTCCTTGCTTGAATGAGTGATTGTCTGCCTAGTTATAGCTTGCATGTGATTAATGTAGCTTGTCATTGCTCCTCTAGCCTCTTGATTAAATTCCGAGGACGGAATTCTTTTAAGGTGGGTAGAGTTGTAATGCCTGTGGTTCGTATTACGTATTCTAGGAATACGTGTACGTATTTTATTCTTGTATTGCATGATTTCTTGTTTAATTTTTTTCCTGGCTTGGCATTTCCTTCTTGGCTTGGTTTATTCCTGGTTCGGGTTGGTTGGTTCGGCTTGGCTTGGTTTTGATTGGGTTCATGATGAACCCAAGGTGAACCCCTACCTACCACCACCATTTGTATTTATTAGCCCTCTTCATTCTCTCTCTTCATTATTCATCTTCTTCTTTCTCATTTACTCCCTTCACCTACCAAAGAGAGAAGAGAGAGGTCTAGGCAAGTGCACCTTGCCACCACTTGAGAACTACTTTTTTTATTTGTCCATTAGCTAGATTAGGCCATGGTGATCAACATTAGAACTTGACATTTTGTGATTTGGAGTCTCCATTATTCTAGATCTAAGTTTCTTCTATTTTCGGTTTTGCATGGTTTTGATCTATTTAAGTTATATTTTTATGGATTTTGATGTTCTTATGTTGGAGAGAATTGAATTTCACCCAAGATAGAACTTTGCAAAGTCGGATTTGGACTTGTTTGGACCAAGTTATGGATTTTTGAAGCTTTGGGTTCAACCATGAAGTTCTTGCTGACTTGGAGAAGACAGTGAGCAGTGCACGAGCTTTTTAGCTTGTGCCACTGAGTTGCACACGCTCTTTAGCGCAGCGCAGACCCCATACGCTGCCTTTTGGGAGCGTATGGCTCGCATACGCTCGCTTGCCTGACAAGGAGTCGTATGGACCCCATACGCTGCCTTTTGGGAGCGTATGGCTCGCATACGCTTGCTTGCCTGACAAGGAGTCGTATGGACCCAATACGCTGCCTTTTGGGAGCGTATGGCTCGCATACGCTCGCTTGCCTGACAAGGAGTCGTATGGACCCCATACGCTGCCTTATGGGAGTGTGTGACCTGAGCGTATAACTTTGGCACTGAGCGTATGGCCTTTGGCTGACTTGGTCTCATGTCAGCGTGTCAGATTTGGTTTTATTTTCCCTGAGCTTGGCTCTTCTATAGCCCTGTATATTAATATTTTATTAGATATTTTACGTCCATTTTATATCCTTACGCCTTTTGTCCTGAACTTGATAATCACGAATTTACTTGATATGTTTGGAATTGATAACTGAGCATGACGTGATAGTGACCCATAGTAGTGCACTCCTGACATAATAACCTGACATGACCTGATAGTGGCCCGTCGTGGTGCACTCCTGACAAGTATACCTGGCATGATAACCTGACATGATTATCTCGAATAGCTGTTGCGACGGCTACCTGACATGACATGACCTGTATAATTCATCTGGACACCGTGGGCGATTGTGTTTGTATAAATAAACCAGTCCTTTCTTGCATCATGTCTAGGACAGGGACTCCTGAGTACCACGGTCAGGAGTACCTATTGAAATGGACTAAGGCTAATAAATAGATTAATACATTAGTCATGACGAGATTTCCCAGCTACAGGCAATCCCGTTACCTGGGCACGCCTTGGGATCTGTAGCCTGCCGTCGAGTAGGGCATATTTCCAGCACACTGTCATGTGTTGCACCCTTCAAGCTACCTAAGGGTACATTCATTTCCTGGACGATGTACCCATCTGAATTCAACTCTAATCTTTTAACCCAGGTAACCTGGATGGTCTGCAGGGCTTGTGGCTGTGGAATAATCTCACTGCATCTTGTTAGTAATTAGGCTTGTGACAACCCTAGTTAGTTAAAGTATCAAGCCGTAATTCTTGCTTGGCCGTGAAGTGATTGGACGGAGTCTAACCAGTCTAGTCTTGCCCTGATCCTGTTCCAGATTATTGAATGACCAGAATGCTTGTATTTATTTTACCGATAAATGGTGAGAATTCCAAGTTCTGTTCAGACGAAGGGTTACAATCCCAGCCCTTATTTGGTTTACGGGTTGTAACCTGGTTATCTGAATAGTTCTATGGTTATCTCGTCGTATATCATCCTGGTGTATTTTCTTTATTTCCAGTTCTTACTTTTATTTATATCTTGTGCTGATTGCTGGTTTTAGTTCTTAAGTGAAGCTTCCTTTGTGGCACTTGCTCTTTCTGGGGTCTGACCCAGCTGGTTTTGTGTGGCCAGATTTTGGAGCAGCTCCAGAGGATCTACCGACCTTCCTGCCAGATGGTGAACACTAGAAGGAATCCCGGCAACGAGTGGGTTTTATTTTGCTCTCCCGCTCCCTTGTAAAAATATTCTTTTGAGGCGTTTAGCCGACGAACACCTGTTTAGCTCGGTTGCACTTACTTACTGTCTGCCTACGGGCTGTAACATGATTAACAGATCCTAGGGTTGATCATGTATGATTGAACTCTTGCTAGTCCTGACATTTTGTAACGACTAGCTTCATGATCAACTGAATATGTAATGTTTGGGACGCCTTACTATTGTATATTTAATGATCATACATCTTGCGACTTTTACTTAATTGCTTGTGATTGAGACACTAGGCTTGTTCATGACCTTAAGAGACTGTTGGCTTGTAGATAAACCCTCATGTATCTAGACAGCCGTGACCGTATAGCGAGATGGATTCCATTTCATATACGTAGCTGGCTATGTCTGCCCCCGCTCTCCAGTATTCTAGTTCTGGGGCGTGACACATGTAAACTATGTGGGTGTCAGTACTCAACTGTACTGGTGGAATGAGCTCCTCGCCCACCCATACAAAACCAATACGATTACTTTACTTTGTGCAACATAGTCCCCTTTTGCATTGTCTTTCTACTCTTGCCTTATGATCAGTTTTATGACTGATGCCTTGCCTATTTGTGTCTTTAGACCATCCCGTGCTTGCAACAACAATGTCGACTCAAACAACGTTAACCTATCAAGTCGTGCTTGCCTTTCGGCCAAAATCAGAGACGCAACTACGCGATGAGGCTCCATTCCCGTGTGACCGTGCTACAATCCTTTGTGTCGTGCCTCGCAACTACGTGCGACTCAACCATATCGCCGCCTCGCGGCCCTTTTCTACCAAATCATCAACTGACCCAATCAAGACTTGTGGGTTAAGTGTCACTCGACCAACTTGGCCTTGCGGCCTTTCCTGACTTAGACTCAGGATAACTCACATCCAAACTATGCAACTTATATGTTGACAACATTAGACTCGACGCCACATCTCGTGCCAAAGCACGTCGTCTATGTTGATGCCACATCTTAGGACCAAACATTGTATTCCAACTGTACGCACATTCAATAACTCAACTCAATCCAAAGGCACACACGCGGATTGCCGCCATGCCGACTCATCTATATGATTTGATCACTAACTCCCAGAGCCATCCTGGACTCCTTTAGCTTGTTAGGCGGCCGCCCTTGCCAGGTGGGTAGCTAGCCCCGCTGGCAAGCCTCTGTGCTAACTTGTGCGGTCATCCAGCACGTGCTAATGCTGCTTCTCAAGAACCGGTCCCCTTCCGTCGGGCTACCGTTCGAGGAAACTCTACCTTGTCGACAAGTTGTCCATGACCATGCAAGACTCGACTCAACTGACGTCTCACACAGTCATTCCACCTTTAGTGTTATCATCTCTTTTAAGGGCCAAGTTCAATACGTCTTACCTCTAAGATCTTGCCTCGACGACCCGTAGTCGCGAGCATTCTTCTTTCTTGCCCTATCATTTTACTCAACTCAAGAACAAATATTCACAACACTTTCCAAACTCAATGAATCAACCGTGGCCCGTGCCTGAAAACACTAAGTCCGTGATATCGTGCCTTAAACCAACTTGAACTCTACGCGACGCCACCGCCCAAGACATACTCTATGTGACGGGCTTGAAACTGTAAGACTAAGTTGTCATACCCAGCCGTAGAACTTGTAGGACCGTGCTTGGAATGACTTAGGTCGACCACCATCACTTTGCCTAACTTCACCAAGCCTACAACTTAACTCAAGGGACGAGCAAAGGCTATGCCAAGCCTTGCATCATGGAAGCGTGCATGCTTTATCGAGCATTTACGCGGGCGACGCCTATGACTTATGCTACATTCATAACTTTGCCTACTCAACCAACTTTCCTTCTCCCAAGCCACGGGACGAAGGATCGAGTGTCATTTTGAAAGCACGTCGTGCACCAACTCTAAGCCGACCGTTGGACCTTTCCATATTCTAACTTAATTCGACACGTCGGGATTATTCCCTTTTCGCTATGTGGATTCGTCTCTTTTATTATCAAGCCTACTTGTGCAAGTTGAAAACATGCAATTTATTATGTGAAGGCTAAGATGAGGCAAGTTCACCGAAACTACCTCACCTGAGCGAGCGGTCGCCTCGACCGAGCGATGTCTCCGAGTAGCCATTGCAAGGCTAAGTCCGAACGCCGTCGGCGTTTCTATTCCTCCGATTGACTGAACGGGACGGGGCACTACATCATACACCACTCAAAAAAAGTTTTATCCTCGAAACTAACTGAGTACTTACTTATTGACCTATCACTTTTACTCAACGTTCACGAACTCTCGCACACACTACGCCTATACATTTCTCAAATCCGAGCCACGCTCGTGCTACCCTCAATCCTTTCTTCAAAACTTACGATCTCAAACTCCTCGACATTTTCCTGTTCCTCAAGCCTCACTTGAATTCAACGTATCACTTAGTTGGATCGTGCATATATTCCAGGCGTCCCCAAAATACATGCATTTCAGCCAAGCCTTGTGATAGTAAATTCCACCATCACCACTCGAGTCGGATCGTGTACATATTCGGGCATCCCTGATATACGTGCATGTCAACCGAGCCTCATGAGTGGTGCCTTCACCATTCCTATCGCTCCGTACCGGAACGTCTGCCTAACCGCTAGGCTATATCTTTCCGTCAGTATTGGAATCATAGTTCCCAAACAACAATATCAACACTGACCCCATCCTAAGGTCGAACCAAGTTGATAGTACGGAGTTTTCTACCTGTCACGCCCCAGAACCAGAATACTGGAGAGCGGGGGCAGACACAGCCAGCTACGTATATTGAAATAGAATACATCTCAACTATACGGTCACGGCTGTCTAGATATGAGGGTTTACTACGAGCCAGCAGTCTCTTAAGGTCAAGCCTATTGTCTCAATCTCAAGCAATTAACAGAGTTACAAGATGTTAGAGCATCAAATATATATATATAAGGCGTCCCAAATATTACATATTGGATGATCATGAAGCTAGTCGTACAAAATGATAGGACTAGCAAGAATTCAGTCATACATGATCAACCCTAGGATTTGTTAATCATGTTACAGCCCGTAGGCAGACAGTAAGTAAATGTGCATCGAGCTAACAGGTGCTCGTCGGCAAACGCCTCAAAAGAATAAATTTACATATGAGTGGATGAAACAAAAAGGGAAGACCCACTCGTAGCCCGGGTTCCGTCTAGTGTTCACCATTGGGCTGGAAGCTTGGTAGATCCTCGGGAGCTGCTCCGAAATCTGGCCACACAAAACCAGCTGGGTCAAACCCCAGAAAGAGCAAGTGCCACAAGGGAGGCCACAAATAAGAACAAAACCAGCATATCAGAATAAAATGAAATAAGAAAAAGCATTAAAGAAAAGAAAACGCGTCATGACAATATACGACTAGGGACTTAGAAGCCATTTCGGGAGCCAGGTTACAATCCTGAAACCAAACAAGGACCGGGATTGTACCCCTTCGCCTGAATAGTTTCTTCGTCACTAACCATTTATTGCAGAGAGCAAGCAAAAGAAACATCACAAGTACAGGGCAAGTCAAGTACAAGTTCTAGACAAGACTAGACAGGGCTGGACAACATCCATTTCACAACGGCCAAGCAAGTCTACGGCTTACTATGTTAACTAACTAGGATTATCACAAGCCTAATTACTAACAAGATGCAAGCGAGAATTCCAAATCCCAAGCCCTGCAGACCATCCAGTTATCCTTCCGCGGGTTGAGAGTTATAGGTGGGTACATTGCCCGGGAGACAAATGTACCCTTAGGTGACTTAGAGGGTGCAACACATGACAGTGTGCTGGAAATGTGCTCTACTCGTCGGCAAGCTACAAGTCCATTAATGCCTCCAGATAACGAGACTGCCTGTGACCGGGAATTCTCCATGTTCTAATTTGGTCTATTCATTACCTAGTCCAATTTTAGTGTGAGTCCCTGGCCGTGGTACCCAGGGAGTCACCCCTTAGACATGATGCAAGACAAGACAAGTGATTTGCACAGAGCAACAGGTAGTACACCCACGGTGTCAAGACAAGTCAAGTCGAGTCAAGAGTGCGCCGCCACGGGCCACTATCAAGTGAAGCCAAGTCATACTAAGTCAAGTCAAGTTGAGTTATCAAGTCATGCCAAGTCGGGAGTGCGCCACCGCGGGCCACTATCAAGTGAAGCCGAGTTATCTAGTTACCGGTCCCAGTTATTAACAAGATATTCAACAGATAGGAGAAAACTAGCTGCAGGCCAAACCATGCCAAATCATAGAAAACAGTGTCAAGACGTGTCAGACCAAGTCAAGTTGTGCATGTGAGCAATCAAAATCTCAAAAGCTCCAATCATATCAAAGGAAAACCAAGTTATAAAGCAGGCACTAAGGCACTAGGGTGTAGGTGAACTAGGGGGTGCCAGGGAACAAGCACACTAGAGTGCGCCTGGTAGCAGCACACTAGAGCGCGCCTGGTTGAGGCAGCACACCAGAGTGCGCCTAGGATGAGGCAGCACACCAGAGTGCGCCTAGGATGAGGCAGCACACCAGAGTGCGCCTAGGATGAAGTGCACTGGAGTGCGCCTAAGATGAGACCAACAAGGTGCGCCTGGCCGCTGACCAGTGAAACGCGCCTAGTCAGGGTGCACTAGAGTGAGCCTGGGTCGAGCCAGCAAGGCGCGCCTAGGATCCAAGGGTCAAAGTGCGCCTAGGTAACTACGCGCTAAAGTGCGCCTAGTCAGGGGAACATGCGCAATCGGACCAGGCGCTAAACAGCGTGGCCCGCAAGGAGGCGCGCAGCGCTAAACAGCGCGCAGCCAAAAGAGGCGCGCGGCGCTAAAGAGCGCCCGGCCAGGAAGGTAGGCGCGATCGGCCAAGGAGGCGCGCAGCGCTAAACAGCGCGCGGCCAGGAAAGTAGGCGCGATCGGCCAGGGAGGCGCGCAGCGCTAAACAGCGCGCGGCCAGGAAAGTAGGCGCGATCGGCCAGGGAGGCGCGCCTGGAGGTCGTCTTCCTCCTCAAGCCGAGGAGAAGAACCCATGGGTTCCAAAACTTTGGAACACCATAAGTCGGCCATCCAAGCTCCAAATCCGGACTTCCAAGGCTCTAACTTGGGTAAAATTCCACCCTCTACAACATGGGAACAATAAAACCAACCAAAATACAAGTTTAATAGATCAAATCTAAAGAAATCCGAAAATGAACAAAGTCTAGATCTAGGGAAATCCAAGCTTCAAAACCCAAAATGCCAAGCTCTAACATTGGTCCTAGAGCTCTAGTTTAACTAAATATCAAATAAAAATGGGTCCTCATTAAATGGCAAGATGCAACTTGCCTATGGTGGGGATGTTGGTGGTGGTAGGAGGAAGAAGAAGAAGAAGAAATAAATGGAAGTTATGGGGAAAGAGAAAAGTTGGTGGGATTTTAATAGGGGTTGTTGTGGTGTTCTTGAGGGTGCAAGATAGCTAAAGGTGTCCTCATTCCTACAAACCAAACCAAGTCATATTAAACCAAACCGAAAATCCGAATAAGAAAAAAAAAATACGAGAAATATCGAAATACCGCAGTTAGGCAAGATTTAAAATATACGCAAAATCAAGATACGGGCAAAATACGAAATACGGGAAATGAGGGTGACAACTCTACCCACCTTAAAAGAATTCCGTCCTCGGAATTTAATCAAGGAGCTAGAGATTGCCACGACAAGCTACACTAATCACAGGCAAGCTACACTAAGCAGTTCAATCATACAATCATGCAATGCAAGCAAGGAAGGGAAGGCGTAAGGCATAAGAAAGACATTATACCTCACGAGTCAAACAGATAGGGATATCGCGATCGGATGTCGTCCTCACGCTCCCACATTGACTCACCTGGAGAGTGATGACCCCAAGCAACACGGACCAATTTAATAGTCTTGTTCTTGAGTATCTTTTCCCTCCGGTCCAAAATAGACACGGGCCTCTCCTCATACGAAAGGTTGGTACCAACAACCAATTCCGAATGATCTAGGATATGGCTCGGGTCCGGAATATACCGTCGTAACTGGGACACATGGAATACATCATGTACCTCACTTAACGACGGCGGAAGAGCGAGACGATAGGACACATCGCCTACTCGTTCCAGAATATCGAACGGCCCTATATACCTAGGACTAAGCTTTCCCCGTACGCCAAAACGAATGACGCCGCGGGTAGGCGAGATCCTAAGGAATACATGGTCGCCGACAGCAAATTCTAAGGGACGCCGATGAGCATCGGCCCAATGGCGCTGGCGATCCTGAGCAACTCGGAGGTGATCTCTGATTCTTCTGACCACTTCAACCGTCTGAGAAATCAGTTCTGGACCGAGCATCTGCCTCTCTCCGATATCGTCCCATGTTAACGGAGATCTGCATTTCCTGTCATACAGAGCCTCGAAGGGTGCCATCTGGATACTAGCCTGAAAACTATTGTTGTACGAGAATTCCACCAAGTGCAGGTGATCCTCCCACGAACCACCGAAGTCAAGAGTACATGACCGCAACATATCTTCGAGAGTTTGTATAGTACGCTCTGACTGCCCATCTGTCTGTGGATGATACGCTGAGCTGAACTTAAGACGAGTCCCCAAACTTTGATGAAGACTGCGCCAGAAGTGTGATGTGAATCTCGTATCTCTGTCTGATACTATGCTGACTGGCACTCCGTGAAGTCGGACGATCTGCCTGAGATACATCTCTGCTAGCTGCGTCGTCGACTGTCCAACTCTAAAGGGAAGAAAGTGTGCCACCTTGGTAAGCCTGTCTACAATGACCCAAATAGCATCTCTGCCTGCCGGAGATCTGGGTAACCCAGTCACGAAATCCATGGTTATGTGCTCCCATTTCCATTCTGGGATCGGTAAAGGTTGAAGAAGTCCAGCCGGCCTCTGATGTTCAGCCTTGACTTGTTGGCAAACCAAACATCGAGAGACATACCGGGCTATCTCCCTCTTCATACCATTCCACCAAAAGTGCTGACGAATATCTCTGTACATCTTCGTGCCGCCTGGGTGAATGGAATACTGCAAACTGTGAGCCTCTGCCATGACTTCCTGTCTGATATCTCCACTGGGTACACAAAGACGCGTGCCGTGTCGAAGTGTACCATCCTCATGAATACATAACTCTGGCCTTCTCCCTGCCTCGCACTCTGCTCTGAGCCGCTGAATCTTGGAATCTGTTAATTGTGCTGTCCGGATCCTCTCGACTATGGTGGACTGTATCTGTAGGCTGGCCATCAAGACCACATTGGAAGGGAGAATCACTTCAATTCCCATCTTCTGAAGATCTGCCAATAGCTCTGGTTGCGCTGTTAGAAGGTAGACTCCGGCTCTCCGGCTCAATGCATCAGCTACCACGTTGGCCTTCCCTGGGTGATATTGCAAGTCCACATCATAGTCCACAAGTAGCTCGAGCCATCTTCTCTGCCGCATATTAAGATCCTTCTGGGTGAAAACATACTTCAGGCTCTTGTGATCAGTAAATATCTCCACTCTGTCTCCGTACAAGTAGTGCCTCCACAACTTAAGTGCAAACACTACTGCTGCTAGCTCCAAGTCGTGGGTCGGGTAATTTTTCTCATGATCACGGAGTTGACGTGACGCATAAGCAATTACCTTCCCATGCTGCATCAAAACACATCCCAATCCTCTGCCTGAAGCGTCGCAATAAATTGTGAATCCTCCGGTCCCATCTGGAAGGGTGAGAATGGGAGCCGTTATCAAACCTCGCTTCAATTTCTCAAATGATTCCTGACATTCTGCTGTCCAAACGAACGGCACATCCTTGCGGGTCAACTGGGTCATCGGCGCTGAAATCCTTGTAAAATCAGAGACGAACCGCCGGTAGTAGCCGGCCAATCCAAGAAAGCTGCGAACTTCTGCCACTGAGCTGGGTACTGGCCATGCCTCGATGGCCACAATCTTCTGGGGATCCACTTCCACTCCTCCTCGGGTAATGATGTGACCCAAGTATGAAATGCGATCGAGCCAGAACTCGCATTTACTGAACTTGGCGTACAACTGGTGCTCTCTGAGAATCTGAAGAACCACACGGAGATGCTGTTCATGCTCCGCCTCACTCTTGCTGTAGACCAGGATGTCATCAAGGAATACTATCACAAACTGATCCAAGTAAGGCATGAAAATACGGTTCATGAGATCCATGAACACAGCCGGCGCATTGGTCGCTCCAAAGGGCATAACTAGAAACTCCCAATGCCCGTACCTAGATCTGAACGCCGTCTTCGGGATGTCCTGCTCTCTAACTCTGATCTGGTGGTATCCTGACCGCAAGTCTATCTTCGAGAAAACTGAAGCCCCTTTGAGTTGATCAAATAAGTCATCTATCCTTGGAAGAGGGTATCTGTTCTTGATTGTCACTGAGTTCAAGGTACGATAATCAATACATAGCCTGGACGTACCATCCTTCTTTTTCACAAGAAGCATCGGGGCTCCCCAAGGCGATCCACTTGCACGAATGAATCCCTTGGTCCTGAGTTCTTCAATCATCTTGTACAAAATCTCCAACTCTGAAGGTGCCATTCTGTAGACTCGCTCTGATACTGGTGCTGTCCCGGGAATCAAGTCAATGGTGAACTCGATCTCCCGCTCTGGTGGCATCCCTGGAAGTTCCTCTGGGAAGACATCTGAAAACTCTTCAACTATCCGGGGCAACTGCACTGCTGCTACTGCCATCCGCAATACTGGAGGAGATGGCTCTACTGCGCCTCTGGAAAATGAAAACTCTGGCTCTCCGGGAATACTAAAGACAACTCTGCCAATATGGCAGTCTATCCTAGCATAATGGTTCCTCAACCAATCCATGCCTAGGACTACATCATAGTCTGCCATAGGGAATTCTATGAATCTAGCGGGGAACTCTCTACCGCTAACTACGATCCGACACGAGGAGAACACTCGATCTACTCCCACAAGACCATTACCAGTAAGTATATTGAGCCTCACTGATAATGACTCGGGCTCCAACCCTATCCGTGTCGCGAATCGTGCAGACATGAATGAATGCGATGCACCAGAATCAAATAATACAGATGCTGGAAAAGTGTTGACGAGAATAGTACCTGCCACTACCTCACCTGGTGCAACTTCTTCTTCCATGGTCATCATCATAACCTGACCTCTAGCTGCGGGTCCCCTCTGCTGGAAACCCCTCTGTCGGTTCTGTGCTGGAGCCTGGGTTAACTGCTGCTGGTTCTGCTGCTGGAAGGCCTGGGCCTGGGGCGCCAATGGCCTCGGGTACTGCTGTTGCTGCTGCTGCTGGACTGGAACTGGGGCTGGTCCCCTCACCGAAGAACTAGAAAGGTTGGATGATGATGGACCTCCCCTATTCGGGCAGGTCCCTATCTTATGATCTGCTCCTCCACAAGCCAGGCACAATCCTTGTGCCCTGCGACAGTCTGCCACCACGTGCCCTGGCTTCCCGCAATAAGAACATCCCATCGCGGAAGTCTGCTTCTGCTTCTGCTGCTGCGGGTACGTCGGGGTCGAATGCTGAACCGACGTCACTGAGGCCGCCCGCCTCGGAGTTCCAATGGTTATACCCCTAGCTGCCGGGGCTGGAGCTGAAGATTGGTGCATCTGGTTGTGGGACCGCTTCCTGCCTCCGGTCCTGTCCACAATTCTCCTGGAGGTATACTCATGCCTCCTTGCTGCTTTCAATACTGCATCGAACGTCTGGTGCTCGAACTGTTCCACAGCCAATAATATCTCCAAATGCAGTCCTTGCTGGAACCGCTGAGCCCTATCGAACTCGGTTGCCACCAAGGTGGGGGCGAACCTACTCAGCCTAGAAAACTCGGTCGCATAGCCATCGACCGTCCTGCCTCCTTGCTTCAAGTTGGTGAATCTGGTCTGCAGGTCGTACCGTGCCACCGTATCGAAGTACTTTGTCTGGAATCTCTCTCTGAACGTCGCCCAAGGGACTGGTGTTGCTAACCCCATGGCCTGAGCTGCCCACCAATCGCGAGCCAAGTCTAACAACTGTAGACGTACCACCGCCACCTTCTCATTTTCAGGTGTCCTAGCTGCTTCCAGGACCACCTCGGTATCCTGAAGCCAAGCATCCGCGGCGATCGCATCTTCACTGCCGTCAAAGAAGGGAGGGTTCAAGCGCTTGAAACTGTTGGCCGCCTGATTTCCTTGGGGACCTCCTCGATTTAGTGCATCATGAACCTCCTGGTACAAGGCATCACCTCGACGATCTTGGGATGCAAGCAGTTCTCTGATAAGCCCTACCAAAGGCCCTTCATCCTGTCTAGCTGGTTGAACGGGCGGAGCTGCCTGAACTGGAGGTTCCTGGCCTCCGGAAGGCATAACTCGAGAGGCTACTCCAGAGTGCTGAGCTTGATCTTCCTGGCGCTGGAGTGCTTGTCGAGCTTCCTCTGGCTGGTTGGCAGGTCCGGGAGTAATGCCGCTGAAGAAGATGACATAGGGAACAATAAGGAAAGGACCAGGACAGATCAATTATACAAGCAATATGATCAGGTCAAGAATCTCAGGGATTTGAAGATACGAGCAGAGAGCAAGGGCGAATATTGATTGAGACATCTATTTGGTAAACCCTCACATTTCTTGAATGCCAAGACCTGCATGGGCCACCACTTAAACCGTGTCACGACCCAGAACCAGAATACTGGAGAGCGGGGGCAGACACAGCCAGCTACGTATATTGAAATAGAATACATCTCAACTATACGGTCACGGCTGTCTAGATATGAGGGTTTACTACGAGCCAGCAGTCTCTTAAGGTCAAGCCTATTGTCTCAATCTCAAGCAATTAACAGAGTTACAAGATGTTAGAGCATCCAATATATATATATAAGGCGTCCCAAATATTACATATTGGATGATCATGAAGCTAGTCGTACAAAATGATAGGACTAGCAAGAATTCAGTCATACATGATCAACCCTAGGATTTGTTAATCATGTTACAGCCCGTAGGCAGACAGTAAGTAAATGTGCATCGAGCTAACAGGTGCTCGTCGGCAAACGCCTCAAAAGAATAAATTTACATATGAGTGGATGAAACAAAAAGGGAAGACCCACTCGTAGCCCGGGTTCCGTCTAGTGTTCACCATTGGGCTGGAAGCTTGGTAGATCCTCGGGAGCTGCTCCGAAATCTGGCCACACAAAACCAGCTGGGTCAAACCCCAGAAAGAGCAAGTGCCACAAGGGAGGCCACAAATAAGAACAAAACCAGCATATCAGAATAAAATGAAATAAGAAAAAGCATTAAAGAAAAGAAAACGCGTCATGACAATATACGACTAGGGACTTAGAAGCCATTCCGGGAGCCAGGTTACAATCCTTAAACCAAACAAGGACCGGGATTGTACCCCTTCGCCTGAATAGTTTCTTCGTCACTAACCATTTATTGCAGAGAGCAAGCAAAAAAAACATCACAAGTACAGGGCAAGTCAAGTACAAGTTCTAGACAAGACTAGACAGGGCTGGACAACATCCATTTCACAACGGCCAAGCAAGTCTACGGCTTACTATGTTAACTAACTAGGATTATCACAAGCCTAATTACTAACAAGATACAAGCGAGAATTCCAAATCCCAAGCCCTGCAGACCATCCAGTTATCCTTCCGCGGGTTGAGAGTTATAGGTGGGTACATTGCCCGGGAGACAAATGTACCCTTAGGTGACTTAGAGGGTGCAACACATGACAGTGTGCTGGAAATGTGCTCTACTCGTCGGCAAGCTACAAGTCCATTAATGCCTCCAGATAACGAGACTGCCTGTGACCGGGAATTCTCCATGTTCTAATTTGGTCTATTCATTACCTAGTCCAATTTTAGTGTGAGTCCCTGGCCGTGGTACCCAGGGAGTCACCCCTTAGACATGATGCAAGACAAGACAAGTGATTTGCACAGAGCAACAGGTAGTACACCCACGGTGTCAAGACAAGTCAAGTCGAGTCAAGAGTGCGCCGCCACGGGCCACTATCAAGTGAAGCCAAGTCATACTAAGTCAAGTCAAGTTGAGTTATCAAGTCATGCCAAGTCGGGAGTGCGCCGCCGCGGGCCACTATCAAGTGAAGCCGAGTTATCTAGTTACCGGTCCCAGTTATTAACAAGATATTCAACAGATAGGAGAAAACTAGCTGCAGGCCAAACCATGCCAAATCATAGAAAATAGTGTCAAGACGTGTCAGACCAAGTCAAGTTGTGCATGTGAGCAATCAAAATCTCAAAAGCTCCAATCATATCAAAGGAAAACCAAGTTATAAAGCAGGCACTAAGGCACTAGGGTGTAGGTGAACTAGGGGGTGCCAGGGAACAAGCACACTAGAGTGCGCCTGGTAGCAGCATACTAGAGCGCGCCTGGTTGAGGCAGCACACCAGAGTGCGCCTAGGATGAGGCAGCACACCAGAGTGCGCCTAGGATGAGGCAGCACACCAGAGTGCGCCTAGGATGAAGTGCACTGGAGTGCGCCTAAGATGAGACCAACAAGGTGCGCCTGGCCGCTGACCAGTGAAACGCGCCTAGTCAGGGTGCACTAGAGTGAGCCTGGGTCGAGCCAGCAAGGCGCGCCTAGGATCCAAGGGTCAAAGTGCACCTAGGTAACTACGTGCTAAAGTGCGCCTAGTCAGGGGAGCAGGCGCAATCGGACCAGGCGCTAAACAGCGTGGCCCGCAAGGAGGCGCGCAGCGCTAAACAGCGCGCAGCCAAAAGAGGCGCGCGGCGCTAAAGAGCGCCCGGCCAGGAAGGTAGGCGCGATCGGCCAAGGAGGCGCGCAGCGCTAAACAGCGCGCGGCCAGGAAAGTAGGCGCGATCGGCCAGGGAGGCGCGCAGCGCTAAACAGCGCGCGGCCAGGAAAGTAGGCGCGATCGGCCAGGGAGGCGCGCCTGGAGGTCGTCTTCCTCCTCAAGCCGAGGAGAAGAACCCATGGGTTCCAAAACTTTGGAACACCATAAGTCGGCCATCCAAGCTCCAAATCCGGACTTCCAAGGCTCTAACTTGGGTAAAATTCCACCCTCTACAACATGGGAACAATAAAACCAACCAAAATACAAGTTTAATAGATCAAATCTAAAGAAATCCGAAAATGAACAAAGTCTAGATCTAGGGAAATTCAAGCTTCAAAACCCAAAATGCCAAGCTCTAACATTGGTCCTAGAGCTCTAGTTTAACTAAATATCAAATAAAAATGGGTCCTCATTAAATGGCAAGATGCAACTTGCCTATGGTGGGGATGTTGGTGGTGGTAGGAGGAAAAAGAAGAAGAAGAAATAAATGGAAGTTATGGGGAAAGAGAAAAGTTGGTGGGATTTTAATAGGGGTTGTTGTGGTGTTCTTGAGGGTGCAAGATAGCTAAAGGTGTCCTCATTCCTACAAACCAAACCAAGTCATATTAAACCAAACCGAAAATCCGAATAAGAAAAAAAAATACGAGAAATATCGAAATACCGCAGTTAGGCAAGATTTAAAATATACGCAAAATCAAGATACGGGCAAAATACGAAATACGGGAAATGAGGGTGACACTACCCAAGCTCGCATCACTCCGATTTCTAAATATCGAGCATCGATTCCCTACGCACATCCCAACATTTGTCGCACCGGGTTCGAGTCATTCAGTAAAGCCATCCTACGACAACTTACGTTCAACCAATTCTACGATATCTCAATATCGCTCGTTCGACAAACCATCTTCGCATAGTCTATCTCTTCGAACACGTTCAACATAATCCGCCTATCCATCCTTCTCAATTCAAGCACGCTATGACGTAATTCATCGCTAAACCATAATTCACATTTTTCATTTTCCTAAGTCATTTATTCCAATTTGCGTACTCGATCACAAGGTCGTCCGACTTAATAATATGTTGTGCCCTGATCTCATGCGAGTCAGATTATCCACGGTGGGCACGAATCACCATGCACGCTCCCGCGAGAAGATCATTCTTATCGGGATGTAACTCTTGTTTTGCGTTCGGACTAATTCATTCTCGATGCGCGGATTGGACCTACTCAATCCTCAAGTTTCATTCATTCATCAATCGCAAGTTCTAACTGTTTGCTATGAAATATAAAAGAGCAGAACAATTATCGGAGGACTGGACTTTTACTTCACGTTACAAACTCGCTTGTACAAAGAAAGCCTAGGGACGAAAACCTAGGTACAGCAGTCTAAGTATAATTATTTATTTTAGATTCCGGAGGGTGACGACAGAGGCTCGGGAAAGCTACGACAGCTCTGCCTTACTCCTTGGACGATCGGTATGCAGCCTTGGCTCCAGAAGATTGATTGGCGTTTGAAGAAATGCTCTCTTTGCTCTCTCTCTGCTTTTTCTCTCCAAGTATTCTGGTGCTCTCTGATCTCGAAAAAGGGTCCTCTTCGCAAGGGTATGGCACCTTGCTATTTTTAAGAAGGAAATGCTATCATTAGGGTTTACAATGATTGTCCCTTAAAGTGGCGGCGGCCTGTTGATTGATCAATCTGGGCCATTAATTTTGAGTGTAATGAATCTGGGCCATTAATGTAGATTATGCCAAATCCTCTCAGCAATTAATGCTGATTGGAATCTCCCTTATGATGATCTGCTGATGTCTGCGAATCTGAATGAATAAGTTTAATTCATTCTCCTGCCACGTGTCCCAGATTATTGGGATTTGACCCAATCTTTGATTGCAGTAAATCTGAGAAATTGATTAGCTTTATGACACATGTCCTGGGAGCCGCTGAGGGGATCTGAGCCGCATGAAGATTGAGCCGCATAAGCCCGGCCACGTGTCAAGGCTGTTGGGGAGTGTCCCCCGAACCTTCGGATCACATGATACTCTGGACCGCATGGACGTAGGTGGCCGCATAACGGGTAACCCCTTCGTGCGCCGCATGGGGGAGCGTCTGCTTGAGCCGCATAGGGCTGTTTCGATCTGGGCCGCATAGGGCAACTTCGGCCTGAGCCGCATGGGGGGTCTCCGCTCGAGCCGCATATGACTGTCCACGTGCTTAGGCTGCGTGGCATTTTCTGGATCTCGGGGGATTATGTCAGAGATCTCTTTCGTTTCCCTAGGAGTCTGTCATTATGACAGAGTCATAATTACATCTTTGTGTCAGGGCTGTCGTCTTGTCAGAGCTGTCAGCCGTCAAGGCAATTAATGCAGTAAGGGAAGAGTTGTTTGTATGCTACGTGGCACCTCTCTGAGCCGCATGGAGATCACAGAGCCGCATAGACACGTTGAGCCGCATGGGTCCTCTGAGCCGCATGGTCTTTCTGAGCCACATGGGGTTTCCTGGCCGCATGGCTCTTTCTTTATTATTTTTCATGCTTCTACAAGACCCCCTTCAAAGTTTTCAATTTGCAAAATTGAAATACTTTGAATAAGAAGCATGGCTATGTGCAAGCTCTTTCTAGCCGCATATGAGATCCTAGCCGCATAGATGTCTTGGCCGCATGGAAGTTTCAACCGTATGACCATTTGAGTCGCATAGTTATTTCAGCCGCATGGCCGTCTGAACCGTATAGGCTCTTTGCCACGTCATTATGCCATGCGTGCAAATCTTTTTGGGGCAGGATCCCAAGAGCTTAGTCTTTAATTGGCTAGTTTGGCTCGATAGCCAAAGAGTCGATCACGTTGTACGAGGCGTCGGTCCGTGGTCTTCCTTGTCTATAAATAGAAGGGTATTTGGACGATCTTCTCTCTTAAACTCTTCTTGACTCAGATTCCTGTCTTGTTTTCTTCCTCTGATTATCAGACAACGATGGCGCCCAGGTCTTCTAAGGCTGTGAAGAAAGCTGTGGCAAAGAGTAAGAAATCGGCTTCGTCCTCGACTGTCGCGCCCCCGTTCATCTTGACGTTCACATTGCCATCGAAGGTAAGGATTATGTAGATGATTGAGTACTTTGAAACCCTAACAGTGCCTGCTTTGCTGCCTGCTTCGTGCACAAGCCTTTGACGCGAACTCCTCAAACTACATGGTCCGCACACATGTCCCATGACTGAGCCGCATGGGGGTATACCCCATGTCCGAGCCGCATGAGAGTTGCCTTAAACGAGCCGCATGGACCTTTCTGAATATCTTCTGACTGTTTTCATTTTTTTCGTCTTTGGTTCTTGCAGTATCTCCACCGAATGCTGAGATTGCAGTGTCAGAGGAGCCGCAGCCTCCTGTCATCAACCAGGGGTCTTCCTCTGTTAAGGAGGAGGTGATGAAAGAAGAACCGGTGCCTGAGGGGGATGGCAGCCCTCCAAGTATCGAAACTGCTGAAGGTGGTAGCGCTGAGAATTCTGATTCTCCTATTCTGGACGAGGATCTTTCTCAATTGTATCCTTCATATGTGAGGTGGTTGAGGGAATGGTATACGCCCTTCTGCAACTAGGATTAAGGGGCTTCTCGTAGATGTCTATCTTTTGTCTGTAGTTTTTGTTTTGTTTCACTTTTCTTCTTGTCTGCATGAAGAACCTCTTTGACTTGCTTGTAGTCGTGTGGATGTAACCGATTTCTGAATGAATGGAATATATTTGCTTCTCTCTTTTGCTTTGTACTAGTCATCTTATTGAGACATTTTGCGTGGACCTATTGCCCCTAACGTACCCTAGTTTTGGATACGGACAACAAGTTAAAAAGGAACCAACATACTTACTCAGAGGTACTAAGGACATGGTGAGCATGAGGGTTTCTTCGATGGAGCCTTCCCACTCAGAGGTAATGAGGACATGGCAGGAGTGGGCTCAATGAAGGAGGGTACATAGAACGACTCAGAGGTAATGAGGACATGGAAGTTCTATGTAAAGGGGTGATTTGTTTTTGGCGGAAGTGAAACGACTCAGAGGTAATGAGGACATGGCCGTTTTGGAAATTTGTGGATCGGTTACCCTTTTTGTGCACTGGGAGTGCGGGTAGTGGATCATGAGGGAGGATCTCTTCCAGGCAGAAAGTTCAGGGGTATGATCATACATGACTTGCTATCTGAGAGAGTGACCGAAATGTGAGTTCAGAGGCACCAGCGGGTACATGACTCGATAATCTGGAATGTTGAAATACGAGTTCAGCGGCACCAGCGGGTACATGACTCGATAATCTGGAATATTGAGATGTGAGTTCAGCGGTACCAACGGGTACATGACTCGATAATCTAGAATGTTTGTGGATGGGAGTTCAGCGGTACCAGCGGGTACGTGACTCGATATTCTGGAATGTTTGTGGATGGGAGTTCAGCGGTACTAGCGGGTACGTGACTCGATAATCTGGAATGTGTCATTTAGACATAATATTTCTTCAGGAACTTGCCGTTGACGGGCAACATGAGTAAGTCTCCGTTTTGCTTGGCGAGGCGGTAAGCACCGTTGGAGAATACAGCCTCGATGATAAATGGACCTTCCCATTTTGGCTGGAACTTGCCGACGGTCTTGTGAGTCATGACCATCGGCCTCCGGACTGCCAGAACGAGATCGCCCACTTGGAATGTTCTGATTTTGACCTTCTTGTTGAAGGCTCCAGATATGCGTGCTTGGTATAGCTCGATTCTTTGCTCAGCCAGGAGGCGCTTTTCGTCTAAGGCCTCTAACTCTTGTAGTCGGTGTCGATAGTTATCATCCGTCGTCAATTGATAAGTGAGGGCGACGCGGAGTGAGGGTATTTGAGTCTCCAATGGGAGAACTGCCTCACTCCCGTACACCAGGGAGAATGGTGTGTTCCCTGTGGCCGTTCGGACCGTGGTACGGTACGCCCATAAGCATTCACCAAGCTTCTCGTTCCAGTCGCATTTGTTGGACGATACGAACTTCTTGAGTAACTTGATGATGGTTTTGTTGAATGCTTCTGCTAACCCATTCACTGCTGGGTTATATGACGTCGAAGTAATATTCTGGATGCGGTGCTTGTCGCAGAATCGATAAAAGGCGTGGCTTGCAAACTGCGGACCGTTATCGTGGATGATCCTCCGGGGCAGTCCAAAGCGATAAATAACGTGATGCTTAAGGAAGCTGATCACGTTTGAAGTCTTTACTTCTGCAAGCGGGATAGCTTCCGCCCATTTGGAGAAGTAATCTGTGATTGCGAGTATAAAACGATGTCCTTGGGAGGAAGATGGAGTAATCGGACCGATGATATCCATTCCCCATGCTTCGAATGGCCAGGACGCCACTGTCAGATGTAGAAATTCGGATGGTTGGTGAATGAAGTCCCCGTGGACTTGGCAAGCTTTACACTTTCTAGCATAGTTTATCGCATCCGCAACCATCGTGGGCCAGTAGTAGCCCATACGGCGAAGACGGTCTTGCAATTTAGGGCCAGGCTGATGGGCCCATAAATACTGTCATGAGCTTCGCGTACGGCTTCTTTGGCTTCTGCGTTTGACAGATATCGAAGCAATAATCCATTATAGGATCGTCGATACAGTATTTTTGTCTCTGTATCGTAGAAGAATCTGAGAGAACGCCTTCGGATAGAGGTAGCCTTTTTTGGGTTTTCGGGCAGGATGTCATAGACTACGAAGTCAATGAATGGTTGTCTCCAGTCTGGGGCTTCGTCGATCGTCTGAGCGGAATAACTCGCCACGAATTGAACGTTGTTCTTGGGGCAGACCAGTTCATGGCCTATCACATCCACCGATTGATGAGTATGATTTGGCACTGCTAGGAAAGTGGCCAGACCTGCTAAGGCATCTGCTTCGATATTTCGGAGTCTGGGGACGTGCTCGATGAAGAACCCCTCAAACGATAAGATGATGTTGATCGCTATCTGGTGATAGGGGATCATGTCTTCGTGGCGAACTTCGTATGAGCCCCGGATCTGATTGACGATTAACTGAAAATCGCCGTATGCTTCAAGATATTCTACCCCCAGCTCTCTTGCAAGTTGGAGGCCAATGACCAAGGCGTTGTACTCGGCCATATTGTTAGAACAGGGTTGTGTGAGGGAATAAGCACGGTTAATCACCAATCCGGAAGGAGAACCCAGCACCACCCCGACTCCGACGACGATGTTGCCCTTGGGTCCAATTCTTGAAGCACCGTCGAAGAACATTCGCCATATATCATCGTGAGAGGTTGCATGCGAGTCGGCGACCTCGTCTGGGATCTCTTCATATATTCTGGACGACTCCGAGCCTGGGTGGGCTGCCAAAAAGTCTGCCAGGGCTTGACCTTTGACAGCCTTTTGTGGGACGAAGATCATATGATAAGGGGATAACAATATAGCCCACATAGCGAGGCGAGAGCTGAGTGCCCCTGGTTTAGTCATGAGGACCCTGAGAGTGTTGACTCGTGAGATCACATGTATTGTTTGTCCAGTGACATAGTGCCGCGTCTTCTGAATGGCGAACACCAGGGCAAGGCACTCCTTCTCCACAGCAGTGTATCGGTGCTCTAGCCCAATCATCATTCGATTGAGGTAATATATGGCTTGCTCATGGCATGCATCGTTGTTTTGTGCTAGCAAGGCTCCGAGGGAATGCTCCATTGCTCGTACGTAGAGCAGGAATGGTTTTCCAGCAACCGGGGCCACCAGGACTGGAGGGTTCGACCAATATTCTTTGATGCTGTCGAAGGCCTGTTGACATTCTTCGTCCCATACGAATGAGACGCCTTTCTTCATGAGGTGGATGAATGGTCGACATCGCCCGGAGAGGTTAGAAATGAACCTCCTGATGTAAGCTAGCCTCCCTTGAAGGCCTCTGAGTTCGCGAAGATTTCTCGGGGGACCCATCTCCATAATTGCCTTTGTCTTTTCAGGGTCTACATGGATACCCTGGGCGGTGATGATGAATCCCAAGACCTTCCCGCTGGATACGCCCAGAAAGGATTTTGTGGGGTTCATTTTCAAATTGTTTGCTCGCATCAGGTCAAATACCGTCCTTAGATCCTGCAGATGGTCTCCTTACAGCGACTCTTGACGGCAATGTCATCAACATAGCACTCCACCGTCTTGCGTAAGTGGTCTCTGAAGATGATGCTCATGGCTCTTTGATATGTGGCGCCGGCATTTTTTAAACCGAAAGGCATGACTGTGTAGCAGTATGTGCCAATCGGTGTTCGGAATGACGTATGCTTTTCATCGTCAGGAGACATCTTGATTTAGTTGTACCCCGAGAAGCCATCCATGAATGACATACGTTCGAAGCTGCAGGTGTTGTCAATCATGATGTTTGTGATAGGGAGGGGGAATTCATCTTTGGGGCATGCCTCGTTCAGATTGCGGAAGTCGATACAAATTTGAATCTTTCCATTCTTCTTGAGGACGGGTACTATGTTGGCGACCCAGTCAGGATGTTGCTCCTCACGAATGAAGCCGCTGGCTATCAGTTTGTTGACTTCGGCTTCGATCGCATCCATGATACCTGGGCGAAAGCGTCGCTGTTGTTGCTTGACTGGCTTTGCATCTGGCCGAATGTTGAGCTTGTGAAGAGCTATATCGGGATTTATCCCTGGCATGTCTTCATAGCTCCAGGCGAACACATTATTGTATTCTTTGACAAGTTCCAGCAACGATTCTCGCTCTTCGTCTGTTAGGCCTTTACTGACAAAGATTGGTTTTGGAGAAGATTCGCTGCCGAGGTCGACCTGCATAACCTCATCTTCAGTAGGGGGTTCCCTCTGTTCGAACCGCTTTTCCCATTGTGCATCTAACTATTGGGCCCACGGCTCTAGCTCGAGGATTTCAGGAATGTCTTCGTCTTCTTCATAAGCGTCGGCAAATGCCATATTGACTGACAAGACTTGTCTGAATATATCTCCAATGCTGGTATCTGAGTCGAAAGTTGGTGACCCAGTCGAATGTGAATGCCAGTCACATTCTTCATCTGAACTTTCGGGGGTCATCGTAGGTGTAACATACCCTAACCCGCATTGAGTCTTGCTATAGTAGTCCCGTAGTTTACCAGCCGGGACCGGTGGCTTCAAAGGTAATCGTCGTCCAGTACCGTAGTTCAAGCCTGGCGTCGTCTCCAGATCGTACCCCTGTTTTTGCATGAGATATTTGGATTGGGGGCTATAAAGATACAGAGGCAGCCTCCCGGCATCCGATCCAAGGTCGACTTCTTCTATGGTGAAGGGATACGGATCGTCCTTCAGGCCGAAGATGATTGGATGGTCCCCTCCCTCGATTATACGGTAAGTATCTTCCACTGGAGTAAGCTGGATCACGGTGTACACATTTGTCACCTGTGTGTGTAGGTGAGTGCCTATACCGTGTTCCATAGCATACATTGTACAAAGCTTATTAAGCTCGAGGTAGTTCAAAGATAGCCTTTTATTGATGAAGTAAGGTATCTTTTCTAGGGGATTACATCATCTGCGGAGGGAACATCAGTGTGGGCAGCCACATACTTGGCTAGCTTCGGTTCCTCTTCGGCTACCCCCTGCGTAAATGAAGACTGAGAGGACGACCTGGACAGCTTGATCGTCAGAGGTTCAGCTGGTGGAGCAGAACGTGGAGTTGTTGGCAGACTAGCGACCCCCAGTCTGGTGCTCGATGCTGGACGGGGAGTAGTTGGTTCGCTAGAAGTTCCAGACCTTGCATCGGGGTGACGACCCTTCTTGGGAAGGTGTATCGTCATTGGCTTGTCGGAGGGATTGAGCTTCTCCGTCTGCGGCTGGCCGGCTCTCGGCAGCCTGATTGTCAGTGGCTCCGTTGAGGGTCTTTGCATTTGGCCAGACCTTGGCAGCCGGATTATCATCTGCTCTTCTTGTGTTGAGAGGCTGATTGCGTCCCTACGCAGAGTGGCGGTAAGGGGTGCAGACTTGCCAGGTTTGCGAGCTTGGAGATGGATCGTCAGAGGTTCTTCTGATCCTGTGGCTATCTCGGTACGAGTTTGCACATCTCCTTCATCAAGGTGCTTCTTCGACTTTTCGTACAGGCAGGAATCTGAGTAGTAGGATTCGACCCCTTTGAAGGGATCGATATCAGCAAATTCTGTCCTCACGAAGCCGTGTTTGTCGACGTATTTGAAGCACTGGTGCAGCGTGGAAGGTACGATCATATAATCGTGTATCCAAGGACGCCCCAAGAGGATATTGTAAGAAGTGTCTGCATCTATGACGTAGCAGGTGACTTCGGATTAGGGGTGAGCATATAACGGTTGAAAACCGAAAACCGAACCGAACCGAACCGAAATATGACAAACGGTTCGGTTTTTCGGTTTTCGGTTCGGTTTTCGGTTTTAAAATTTGAAATTTTAAAATAACGGTTCGGTTTTTGGTTCTTGATCCGGGTAACCGAACCGAACCGAAAACCGATTTAGATTTAGTAATTTATCAAACTACCTTCAATCTACATATACTAATATTTTGTAACTCCTAAGAGAGCAATCTCTTCTCCTATTCTCTGTCGGTACTTCTTTGAGCGCTCTCTCTCTTTACCCTCAATCTATATATAGTAATATTTTTCACACTATGTAATATAATAATTCATAAATACAATAATGTCATATTTTTAAAATAAGGTCCGACACATTGGCTCATGAAACCGAACCGACCAAAAATCGAACCGAATTAATTCGGTTCGGTTTTGTTCGGTTTTTATAAAAACGGTTCGGTTTTCGATTATGAGAAATACAGTTTACGGTTATTTCGGTTTTCATATATACGGTTCGGTTTGAACCGAATCGAACCGATGCTCACCCCTACTTCGGATTGGAGATCGCCAATTTGACACTTCAGACGAATCTTCCCAATCGGGTAGCTCCTGCCCGAATTGAAACCGCTGATGGCGGTGCTTGTAGGCGTCAGGCGATGCATTGGGATACGGAGATGATGTAGCAGGCCCTTCGGGATAATGCTTATGGAAGAGCCAGGATCAATGTGCATCCGATCCACTTTTACGTCGCCGATGTATCCAGTGTAGTATAGCGGGCGATCATGCAGGTTGGTTTTAATGAGCATGTCCTGCGGAGTGAAGACAATGTTGGGCATCGCTCCCGTGCAGGTGCTGTCTTGGAGATCTGCAGGCGGGTTTTCTCCTGTGAGGTTGACTTACGCCAGATATGCGTCGACATTTTGGAGTGCATCGCTCAACGCCGTACGAACATCCTTGGAGAGTCTCAGAAGCTCGTATAATGACAACTTGGCCGGCGTGTTGGCCAATTGCGCTAAGATGTCGAAGTTGTAGGGCTTCTCCAGCCCTTGTGATGCCTCTTTTCGGAGGGATTTGTCAAAGCGAGTCTCCCTCGGCCTAGGCTTGTCGGTCGTCGGAGGCTGAGCCGGTCCCGGAGCATCAGTTGTAGTGGGCTGATGATCTTCAGCCGGATTGTCAGCCACAGGTTGGGATTGTGCCCCAGACCGCGTGACTACGGCTGTAGCTTCTTCGATATCTGCCGAGATTGTGCGGCAGGACCTGACTTTTCTACTCTTCTTCTTGTAAATGGAAGATGGTGTGAGCTGAGTCACTTCTGATACCAAGTCTGGATGGACCCACATGACCTCCCCTCGTGATATGGTGAGAGGCACTAGACCAGCAGCCTGATCTCGGGGAGGTGGAAGATTAGCAATCTCTATTGTCGCCAGAGGGATGGGGACCACACCGTCTTGAGTTTCCGTCGGAGGGAAGCTGCCGAATTGTACTGACACCATAATGGCTGCGACGGTTACCTCTTCAAAATCGATAGCCAGAGCATTCGAATCGATGAGGTTTTGGATGTACCGTTTTAGCTGGTAGCAGTCGTGTGTAGCATGGTGGACGTAGCGGTGATAATGGCAGTACTTTGGGTTTTCCATCTCCGCCGGCCGCGGTTTCTGTCTTGGTGGAGGAAGCTGAATTCTGTCTCCTTGTATGAGCATATCCAAGATGGGCTTGACGTGACCGTCTTCGAAGGAGTATGTGATTTATGGCCATTGTTTGTCTGCTGGTTTTGGCTCAGGTTTCTGTGCTGTGTCGGCCACCATAGCCTGCTTACCCCTGCTGTCCCGATTGTTGGAGGGGCTACCCCCATTGTCATTGTTAGGACGCTTGCCCTTGTTCTCTCCGTCCGAGATGTGTAATCCCAATTGGCGAGCCTTCTTCAATCGTTCTTCGGCACTTGTGGAGCTGATGATGAACGTCTTCCAGTCCTTGAATTGACTTTTGCCCATCCAGAGACTGATTGTTGGGAGCAATCTCTTTTGGCAAATTTTGATCAAGGAGGAATCGGGATTTCCAGATGGCAGCTTCATTGCGGTTTGGCGAAACCGCTCAATGTAATTCCTTGTCAGCTCTTTCTTCCCTTGAACGACATCCATGAGGGTGGACATTGTGATGTCCTGCCCTACTTCGTAGAATCTCACCAAGAACATGCGCTTGAAGCCGGCGAAGGAGTGGATGCAGTTGTCTGGCAGGTTGCGATATCAATCGAAGGCGACCCCTTCCAATGCCCCGATGAATAAACGTGTGAGAATGGCATCGTTATGGAGCAGATGGTCGATGGTAACCTCGAAGTAAGTGATGTACCGACTTGCTGAGGTCTTGCCATCATAAGGATTGATATTGAACGGCTTATATCTTGGCGGGAAGGGGACATCCCTCCATGCAGCAGGGTATGGTTGCCGTATTCTGAGGTCTTGAGAATTTTCTCGAGCGTGAAACATGGCTCGGAGCTCTTGGACCTCTCTTCTCACTTCGCGGGCTTCGTCCACGGCGGTGGGGGCCATTGTTTCAGGAGGATCGTTGCCCGGGTTCGGTGCCGTCGAATTCGAGTCCGCATTGACCGCAGGTCCCGCGTTTGTTTGGCCAGGCGTCCCTCCTTACAGAGTTGGAAGGGCCACTTTGATCTCGTCCACAGACTTGACCAAGGCAAGCAATATGGCTTCGAGAGTGTCGATGCGCTGGCGATCGCTGGAACCACCTTGGCTGCTGTCTGTCATGAATACCGTCTTCACATGAGGAGAGATGGACAGAGCGGTGGAGGAAGCGCCCTCCGAATTATACCCATGTAGTGAGAAGTCGTCGGGGTATGTGGGTATGTTCTCTTCTGGTTCAGACTCGGAAGGAACGGTACCCCCAATTTTCGAGTTCGTCTCGTCTTGGGAGTTGTGGACGTTCTCGGAGACGTCGGGGTTTGCTGCATCTGTTGGGAGAGTTGTCTTCCCCAGCTCGTCTTCTTGGAACATCGAATTGTTGTGGAGGTTCGGAGGAGTGCTACCCCTAGTCCCAGCAACCCCCTGTGTTGTGGACGACGAATCTTCTACTGTGGCAGATTTCGTCTTAGAGCGAGTACCTTGGAAAACTCTGGTGGTGGGCGTCCGCTTAGACGACAGTTTTTTAGTCGAAGTGGTTGAAATCTTCGGGCTGGGAACACTTGTCTTCTTCCCTCTTCCATCAGCGGGGACTTTCTGAGCAGAGTTGCAGGAGACGACGGAAAGTGCCTCGTCTCCTGAAGACGGTTGTTGCAGTCTTTGAAAGACGGACTGCCGGTCTTCTCGCACCGTCGCGTTATTGCAGCAGCAGTTGACGATGACCTGGGTGCAATGACGTCCGTGGGAGGACTCTTTGCACCCCGATGCGTCTTCTCTTTCCTTGCGTTTGTGGAGGATGGCCTCACGCAAGTCAGATGGGTCTGGATCGACCATGTTTGCTCCCTGGATTTTGGGAGACTTTTGCGAACCTCTCTGTCCGTTCGCCGCCGGGGGCTGGACTCGAGTGGTTTGGTACAACTTCCCATCTGAGGCCCATATAACGGTATGCGGGACACTCGGATGGTCAGAGACTGGATCAGCGGACCGAGCTTGCCGAGCTTGTGCTGCCCTAGACTTCTTCGCTCTAGTGCGTAAGGGCACATAGCAGGAAGAGTCTAGGTGATGTTGGAGAGAGTCAGACATATCTTCTTGGGAGCACAAGAGATAAGGACCATAAGACAGACGGTCGAAGACAGATCCACGCGGAGTGGGTGTCATATGGCTGTCATCAGTAATTTTCATGCGGCTGGCAGACGTAGCCGCATAGGCGTTCTTCATGCGGCTGGGAGTCTCAGCCGCATGAGTTTTCTTCATGCGGCTGTATGATCTGGCCGCATAGACTTTCTTTATGCGGCTGGTAGATTCATCCGCATGAGCCTCCTGCATGTGGTTGGCAGATTTGGCCACAGGAGTGCTCGGCTTCTTCTTGGGGCGCATAGAGTCGCTCTTTGTCCCTGCAAGTCCAGCATCGTAGTGCTTTTCTCTGCCGGGCTTGGGGACAGCAGAGTGCTCTATGGCTCGAAGTGGAGCCATATGAGAGTCGTTTTCGCCGTCTTGGGTAGCAGAGAGTATCCCGTCCAGAGCTTGTGAAGGAGCAAACAATTTTGGCCTCCACTCGTAACGAGCTTTCTTTGTGCGGGTTCGCTTCTGGATCGGGCCGACACTTCCTTCAGAGAGCATTTCTTCAAACGCCTGTTGGTCGAAGCGGACGACCATCTTCTGTTGCGTGGAGCCAAGCTTGGCTGCATCCGACTGCGTCACCAACTCCTCAGCCGTGGAGAAGTTGGTCCCCAGCAGAGTCGCCATCGTATTTGCCATGAAATATAAAAGAGCAGAACAATTATCGGAGGACTGGACTTTTACTTCACGTTACAAACTCGCTTGTACAAAGAAAGCCTAGGAACGAAAACCTAGGTACAGCAGTCTAAGTACAATTGTTTATTTTAGAGTCTGGAGGGTGACGATAGAGGCTCGGGAAAGCTACGGTAGCTCTGACTTACTCCTTGGACGATCGGTATGCAGCCTTGGCTCCAGAAGATTACTTGGCGTTGAAGAAATGCTCTCTTTGCTCTCTCTCTGCTTTTTTCTCTCCAAGTATTCTGGTGCTCTCTGATCTCGAAAAAGGTTCCCTCCGTAAGGGAATGGTACCTTGCTATTTATAAGAAGGGAATGCTATCATTAGGGTTTACAATGATTGTCCCTTAAAGTAGCGGCGGCCTGTTGATTGATCAATCTGGGCCATTAATTTTGAGTGTAATAGATCTGGGCCATTAATGTAGATTGTGCCAAATCATCTCAGTAATTAATACTGATTGGAATAAATCTCCCTTATGATGATCTGCTGACGTCTGCGAATCTGAATGAATAACTTTAATTCATTCTTCTGCCACGTGTCCCAGATTATTGGGATTTGACCCAATCTTTGATTGCAGTAAATCTGAGAAATTGATTAGCTTTATGACACATGTCCTGGGAGCCGCTGAGGGGATCTGAGCCGCATGAAGATTGAGCCGCATAAGCCCGGCCACGTGTCAAGGCTGTTGGGGAGTGGCCCCCGAACCTTCGAATCACATGATACTCTGGACCGCATGGACGTAGGTGGCCGCATAACGGGTAACCCCTTCGTAAGCTGCATGGAGATGGTCCTCGTGAGCCGCATGGGAGAGCGTCTGCTTGAGCCGCATAGGGCTGTTTCGATCTAGGCCGCATAGGGCAACTTCGACTTGAGCCGCATGGGGAGTCTCCGCTCGAGCCGCATATGACTGTCCACGTGACTAGGCTATGTGGCATTTTCTGGGTCTCAGAGGATTATGTCAGAGATCTCCTTCGTTTCCCTAGGAGTCTGTCATTATGACAGAGTCATAATTACATCTTTGTTTCAGGGCTGTCGTCTTGTCAGAGCTGTCAGCCGTCAAGGCAATTAATGCAGTAAGGGAAGAGTTGTTTGTATGCTACATGGCACCTCTCTGAGCCGCATGGAGATCACGGAGCCGCATAGACGCGTTGAGCCGCATGGGCTTTCTGAGCCACATGGGATTTCCTGGCGGCATGGATCTTTCTTTATTATTTTCCATGCTTCTACACTAACATCCGCAAATTCTTCTTCGCATCAAACCGACAAGTCGAGACAATCAACGTTGCCGCATCCTGATTTTTCTGGGTTCGATCATTCCTGCGACATGAATCACCATGTCAGCGCTCACGCGGAACGATCGCCCCAAATCTGACGCAACGCATGTGCGAGGCTGGAGTTGCGCTCGCGCAAGACAAGATCGTCGACGTTGTGGCTATCAACGTAACCATCAAGACACGATCATTTACATCCAACATTCATCTCGATCCAAATCCTAAGTATCGCATCCAACCGAACAATAACACTTGTACGATCGTCATTCGCCGAGTCAGAGTACCCCCGAGTTATCGCATATCGATCTTTGATAGGCCTCAATACCATCGACGATATGCGTAACCTGACGATCTTCCTTTGCAACCAATTTTGAGTCGTACGAATGATGCCATCGTCCGACTGGATAATTTCCTCGACATTCAAATTCAAGTTCGATCATTATCCCTCGATTCATTCACAACATCAATTTCCTCAAACCAAACTCACGTATCGTTCATCCGTCAATCTTAAGTCATCGACCAACGTATTTTCTCAATTCGTATCATTCCTTGCTAACTCAAATCATCGAGCAACATTCAATCCAATCCTTAGAGTCATTCGAGTAACTTCAAAATCAAGCCTTCCATGCACGCTATCTACCTGTCGTGCTAACTTTTCGTATACGATCCGTATCAATTTCCTTGATCAAGTCATCCATTCGTACACCCTAACTTTTCTCGATTCGATTTCATCTACTCGATCATTTTCGCGTTTCACACTTGCGCAATCTTCAATCCCGTGCACGTTCCGTGCGCATCAATTCTAGGTTGTTTGAATCCACTCGTCAAACTTAAAGACTAAGACTTATTCATTGATACTCAATCTATGGCTTTACATATGTGTGACGCTTGCTGATAGACTCACCGACACCCCGTATCCTCAATTGATCGTTCAACATTCCTGAGGCTATCGCATACACCACTCAGGAATGAAGTCATTCAACAAATCCTCAAAACTATCATTCGAATCAAAATCCACTTCTTCAAATCCCGTTCGAACCACTCCTCAATTTCCAAGCACGCTCATCTATATCGCACTGACGATATCGTCGCTCGATAGTATCCTATCGATAGTCATCCCACGTACTTATCGAGTTTAACTCATTCTTGCTCAACACTAATCAATTTCCCGCACTCGACTTTTCTAAGGTCGACACAACTTTGGTGTATATGCCCAGCCCGACTTAGCCAACCGTGCTTACGCGAACCATCCTTTTTGTTTTGTTGAAAACTGTTCACCTACGTTTTGTAAAATAGATAGACTTATTGTATGGACATCCCATGGGACATTTGAGAGAGAGCGTACCAACGATATCAATATGCGAAAGCAACATTCAGAGTTCGCGGAACAGCGGAGTTAAAGAATTCAATCGGTAGTCCAAGGACGTAAAGCCGTGCTCTGATACCATTATGTCACGCCCCGCTCCCGTAGGAGCGATCATCCTCGCTAAGGCGTGATGCCGTACGAGCCTAGATTGCGCTCGTGCAAGGCAGGTTCCATAACGGCCGATTTTAGCGGCTGCGACGAGGTCGTCGCACAGAAGTCCCAAGCAGAGACATTGAATAATAGCAGCGAAATTTAGAACAAAACATAAGTTATACAAAGAAGCTCTTTATTGATATTGAAACAACGGCTACATTGGGGGCGCAAGGCCAATATTACAAGTCTCTCATGCTCACTTAAGCTCACATTACAAGTCACTCAGCTCTCTCTCTCATCTCTCAATACATTTGTCGATCCAGCGGAAGCTTCGGAAGGCGATGTCCATACATTATGTCCCGTATAAGT
Organism: Iris pallida; assembly: GCA_029216955.1. Classification (NCBI taxonomy): domain Eukaryota; kingdom Viridiplantae; phylum Streptophyta; class Magnoliopsida; order Asparagales; family Iridaceae; genus Iris; species Iris pallida. The sequence continues at coordinate 13,831,364 of JANAVB010036615.1, forward strand.
CTTTACTCCATGCGGCCGTGTGCTTTGAATCGCCAAGGAACTCCGTGCCTCGACGCATCCAAGCGAACTCCGCGCCACGAGCTTCTACCTGTGCCTGCACATGTAAACTATGTGGGTGTCAGTACTCAACTGTACTGGTGGAATGAGCTCCTCGTCCACCCATACAAAACCAACACGTTTACTTTACTTTGTGCAACATAGTCTCCTTTTGCATTGTCTTTCTACTCTTGCCTTAGGATCAGTTTTATGACCGACGCCTTGCCTATTTGGGTCTTTATACCATCCCATGCTTGCAACAACAATGTCGACTCAAACAACGTTAACCTATCAAGTCGTGCTTGTCTTTCGGCCAAAATCAGAGACGCAACTACGCGATGAGGCTCCAATCCCGTGTGATCGTGCTACAATCCTTTGTGCCGTGCCTCGCAACTACGTGCGACTCAACCATATCGCCGCCTCGCGGCCCTTTTCTACCAAATCATCAACTGACCCAATCAAGACTTGTGGATTAAGTGTCACTCGACCAACTTTGCCTTGCGGCCTTTCCTGACTTAGACTCAGGACAACTCACATCCAAACTATGCAACTTATATGCTGACAACATTAGACTCGACGCCACATCTCGTGCCAAAGCACGTCGCTTATTTTGATGCCACATCTTAGGACCAAACATTGTATTCCAACTGTACGTACATTCAACAACTCAACTCAATCCAAAGGCACACACGCGAATTGCCGCCATGCTGACTCATCTATATGATTTGGTCACTGACTCCCAGAGCCATCCTGGACTCCTTTAGCTTGTTAGGCGGTCGCCCTTGCCAGGTGGATAGCTAGCCTCGCTGGCAAGCCTCTGCACTAACTTGTGCGGTCATCCAGCACGTGCTAATGCTGCTTCTTAAGAACCGGTCCCCTTCCGTCGGGATACCGTTCGAGGAAACTCTATCTTGTCGACAAGTTGTCCATGACCATGCAAGACTCGACTCAACTGACGTCTCACACAGTCATTCCACCTTTAGTGTTATCATCTCTTTTAAGGGCCAAGTTCAATACGTCTCACCACTGAGATCTTGCCTCGATGACCCGTAGTCGCGAGCATTCTTCTTTCTTGCCCTATTATTTGACTCAACTCAAGAACAAATATTCACAACACTTTCCAAACTCAATGAATCAACCGTGGTCCGTGCCTGAAAACACTAAGTCCGTGATATCGTGCCTTAAACCAACTTGAACTCTACGCGACGCCACCGCCCAAGACATACTCTATGTGACGGGCTTGAAACCGTAAGACTAAGTTGTCATACCCAGCCATAGAACTTGTAGGACCGTGCTTGGAATGACTTAGGTCGACCACCATCACTTTGCCTAACTTCACCAAGCCTACAACTTAACTCAAGGGACGAGCAAAGGCTATGCCAAGCCTTGCATCATGGAAGCGTGCATGCTTTATCGAGCATTTACGCGGGCGACGCCTATGACTTAGGCTACATTCATAACTTTGCCTACTCAACCAACTTTCCTTCTTCCAAGCCACGGGACGAAGGATCGAGTGTCATTTTCAAAGCATGTCGTGCATGCACCAACTCTAAGCCGACCGTTGGACCTTTCCATATTCTAACTCAATTCGACACGTCGGGATTATTCCCTTTTTGCTATGTGGATTCGTCTCCTTTATTATCAAGCCTACTTGTGCAAGTTGAAAACATGCGATTTATTATGTGAAGGCTAAGATGAGGCAAGTTCACCGAAACTACCCCACCTGAGCGAGCGGTCGCCTCGACCGAGCGATGTCTCCGAGTAGCCGTTGCAAGGCTAAGTCCGAACGCCGTCGGCGTTTCCATTCCTCCGATTGACTGAGCGGGACGGGGCACTACAGCTCGTCCGCCGACGAAGCTTGAGTGGGCTGCGAGTAAGTACCGGCCTCTCCTGCATTAGGTGCACTAGCAGCCGCCCGTTCCCGCAACCTCTGATACTCGGCCTAAAAAGTATGGATAGTACTCTATAATTTCTAATTTCTAATTAATGTACTTATTATTACTAACTACATGAATATTTATTTGCATCATATTTACTAAGTTATATTAAAATTGACACGAAGTATTAAATTAAGATAACGTATTGTAATACTTACATAGGTCTGCTCGGCCCTCTCGTTAATAAGGTCTTCGCCCTTCCGATGGGAGGCCAGGAAGACGGTCACCATGTCGGCATTACCGACCTTTCTTACATGTAATTAAATATATTATCTTATTAATAATTTATCGGATTTGTATTAAAATAATATTTCTAAAAGAGAAAGACATACCAGACGACGAAAATGTTCCGTCATCGGAATCGACCCACCGCACCACTTCGAGGCATGTTGCCTAGCCGCTTTGGCCTTCTCCGACTTCTCCTTGTACCTTGGCTCATCGAATCGAGCCTTCATCGCATTCCACTGATCAGGGGTGATCCAACCTTGGATCGGCTTTTCGGTACGATCACGATCCTTCTGATCATTAATAGCGTCGCGGATCAGCTTGGCAGCGACGGCAGAAAACATCCCCTCGATAAGCTCGGCCCGGTACGGTGGATAGAAAAACATATCCTAGAAGAGCGCAAACTAAATATTTATCAGTTATATATAATATGAATTAATTATATGATTCATATTAAAAGCAAATCTATTTTAACCTTGAAGCGCGTAAACCAGTAGTTCTTCCTTTCGTCTGGAGCATCAGAGTAGTTAATCCAGGGACCACCATAATTATGCCTCAGCATGTGGCCTAGGCGTCTCTGTACCTCTGGGGGACGATATCTATACAGACATATTATATTCATGAAAAAAGTTAATTTATGATAAAAACAGAAAAAAATTATAAACCAAAATACCTACTTTGTACCGTCGGCCCAGATCTTCGTCCTCCTCTCCTCCGGAGGTGCGCACGCATCATTTGCATGATGCTGGTCGGCCGTCGGCGCAGCCTCCGCCATCTGCTCATCCGTCTCCATCGTCGTATCAGCAGCAGGAACGCTAGACGGGCGAGCACTCTCAACAGGCCTGGAACTACTCGTCTCAGGAGATATACCACGTGACGTCGTCCCAGCAGGCCCAGCTACTGTCCGATATGGAGGAGTAATCGGCGACGAGGATCCAGAGTCGGTACCAGTAGGAGGTACCGAAGGAAAACCTCGTCCTCTAGCAGTACCTGTAGGAAGTACCGGAGGATCATGACCTCGTCGTCCCCCTTTTCGGAACGATCCGCGACGACCTACCATACCTGATAACAGCATATGATAATACAACAAATAATAGAGACTAGAAATATGAAAGAACAACAAATAATAGAGGCTAGAAATATGAAAGTACAACAAAGACAAGATAATAACCAAGACAACATGTGATGATACATTCTACAATAAACATCTAAGTCCAGATAATATATTCTAGAAGAAACATCTAAGTTCAGATAAGTATATCTCTCTCAATCATCTTCAGAATAATCATCTTGTTCGTCTTCCTCGACCTCATCTTCCTCTTCCTCCTCATCTTCACTTTCATCTTCGCCTTCGTCGGCTTCATCTTCCTCTTCGGATAATTCTACATCTTCTACATTATGTGTCGTGCAATACGTAACTTTCGTGGAGTCCACATCGACAATATTGGTTACAAGAGGTAGCTCGTCCTCCTGGTAAGCTTTTTCGTCAACATCAAAAGTATCTCTAGCTTTAGTCTTGCATACTGCCCACCAGTCAGACTTCGTTGCTCCCCGTCTCGGATAAGCTGTGAAGTACACGAGCTGAGCCTGAGTTGCTAGGACAAACGGTTCGTAGCCTTGATATCTACGCTTGTAGTTTATATCCACAAGACCATGCTTGTCAATTTTCTAACCTTGATTTTCAATCGGATCGAACCATTCACACTTGAACAACACGATCTTTGCAGGTTCTCTGCCATTATTATATGATAACTCCACAATCTCTCGCAAGATGCCAAAGAAATCATTTTCTGGATCGACGTCTTTGTAGTTCGAAGACTTGATACACAAACAACTATTTTTCGTGGAATCAAGATCCAGAAAGCTGTCTCTGATCGGAGCATTTGTCGACTTGAACCGAAAGCCATTGACACAGTAACTTGGCCATATTTTAACAAAAGTAATTGGTCCGTTGGCAAGAGTTCTAATTAATTCAATCTCGGGTGAAATTAGACGATCGACCTGAATATCAAAGAAGAGATAATAAGTTATTTATTGCACAGTTGCATTAGAAGAGACAAATAATTACCGAGCTACTTACATATTCGCTCAACCAAGAAGGAAAATGACGTCTCATTTCTTGTTCTAATGCTTCGTCTATTAGGTAGGGTCTAACCAGCCTCAACTCATCATTATATGTGCTGGAAAACAATGAAGCAACCGCCGATTAGTACAATAATATTAGCTTATACTATTACATTGAGATGACGTAAACTTATCATCCTGAGTTACTTACCCCTCTAGCTTCTCCACTTCATCCTCGTCGTAATTGAGTAATACATACAACTGAGCAGCCCTTAGCTCTTCGTCATTCAAAGGCTTTCCGGACGCATTGAATACTTTCAGTATTCCATCATTAAATTCTTGATATCCGTCATCGTTTCTCGGAGCCCTCGTTCTATTTGTAGCAACATGAGGTTTGAAATAGGAGGAGCAGAAATTTGTAATCTCCTCGAGAATATAGGCTTCACAAATAGAACCCTCGACCCGAGCCTTATTTTTCACCTTTCTTTTTAGGTGATTCAAATGTCACTCGAACGGGTACATCCATCGATATTCGACGGGTCCACCAACACGTGCCTCGTAGGAAAGATGAATTGGTAAATACTCCATAGAGTCGAAGAATCCAGGAGGGAACACCCTCTCTAGCTTGCACAGTGTTACCGTAATGTCCTTCTCTTGCTTTTCTAGACGATCAACGAGCAATTTCTTAGAACAAAGGTCCCTGAAGAATATGCTAAGCTCCGTCAATGGATCCAAAACTACCTACGATAAGAATTCCCGAAATGCAATCGGAATTAACCGCTCCATGAATACGTGACAATCATGGCTCTTCATACCTGTCAGTTTGTTCTCCTTGAGGTCGACACATCTTCTCAAGTTCGAAACATACCCATCTGAAAATTTCAGACCTTGAATCCACCTACAAAGCCTCACTTTATCCTCCTTCTCCAATGAGAAAATTGCCTTAGGCTGCTTCAACTTTCCATTCCCGTCCTCTATCAAATGCAATGCAGGATGTCTACATATTTCTTTCAAGTCCAATCTAGCCTTTGGATTGTCTTTCGTCTTCCCCTTTACGTCCATTACAGTATTAATTATGTTGTCAAACACATTCTTCTCGATATGCATGATATCAAGGTCATGTCTAATCAGATTGGTGCTCCAATATGGAAGATCCCAGAATATACTCCTCTTCGTCTAGTTATGAGTGTGACCAAATCCGTCACACTTGTAGCCCGTAGCAGGCTGCTCAATAGCTCTTGGTAAATCTTTTACCTTTTTCCATATCGTGTATCCGGGCCACCTTGGCGGGGGATTAGCCTTCTCCACAACGCCAGCACGAAAAGCATTCATGTTCCTCCGGTACGGATGATCATTCGGTTGGAATTGTCGATGACAATCGAAGAAGCACGGTTTGCCTCCGTGTTTCAAACGGAAAGTTTTAGTGCTGTCCATGCAATACGGACATGAAAGACGACCATGCGTGCTCCATCCAGATAATATTCCATAGGCCAAAAAGTCGTTGATGGTCCACATAAGTGTTGCCCGCATCTGGAAATTTTATTTTCTAGATACATCGTACGTGTTGGAACCTACTTCCCACAGATGATTCAACTCATCAATCAATGGCTATAAATATACATCGATGTTCCTTTTCGAATTGTTCGGACCTGGGATAATAACGGTGAGGAACATATACGGAGTCTTCATGCACATCCAAGGCGGTAGATTGTACGGGGTGACGATCACAGGCCAACACGAATACTGGGATCCCGAAAGTCCGAATGGGGTAAAACCGTCGGAGCAGAGACCCAATCTAACATTACGCGGGTCAGAAGCAAAATCTGGATACTCTCGATCAAAGTGCTTCCATGCTTCTCCATCAGATGGGTGATCCAACACTCATTCGGTATGTTTTCGCTTATGCCAACTCATGTTTTCTGCAGTTTCCTTCACCATAAACAACCGCTGCAACCGCGGCGTCAACGGCAAGTAGTGCATCGAAGAGGTAGGCTTTCTGGCACCGACAGACTTTCCTCTACCACATGCCTTGTAGCGATCGACACCACAAAATCTGTAGGCGTCTTCATCCTTGTCGTCTTTGTAGTACAATATGCACCCATTGCGACAGGCATCGATTTTTTTGTATCCCATCCAGAGCGATCTAACCATCCTCTTAGACCGGTAGAAGTCTTTAGGCAACTTCGCACCCTCAGGCAATATTTCTATAAGCAACTCCATAAGACGGTTGTAGCAATCTTGTGACATGTTAAAATCGGACTTGATGCTCAACAATTTTGTAACCACTTCCAACGGTGAATGATCCTCACAACCAGGATATAATAGAGTCCTTGTATTCTCCAGCAACTCCATGAACTGTGCAGCATCGGGGTTCGGTGCCTCCTCAGGTGCATCATGATCATCCGGATCGAAACTAGACCCGGCCGCGTCAAAAACCATGTTCACCAACCCATCGTCGTAAGGAGCGTTGTTGTGGACATCCACGTAAGGCTCGTACTCCGATGCTAAAGACATAAGTTCTCCGTGCTCGCTCCACTGATAGTAATTCGGCGTGAAACCCTTCGAGTATAAATGATACGTGACATCCACTTTTGGATGATATTTCAAGTTGCGACATCTCACACACGGACACTTAATTTTGGTACCGTCCATTTACTGAGGGAACGCCTTGGCAAACTGCAGGAACTGGTGTACACCCTTTATGAATTCATCCCGTACATCGCACATGTCATCATGATGACGGTTGTACATCCACGAACGATTTCGCAGATAGTAATTCAGCTCCATAATTCTGTAAGATAGATATATCAAGGTAGTGAATGATATGCAAGTGTCAAAGCTTTGAAATAGTAGCTCAACCGAGGGATATAGTTAATTGGAGGAAGTTACTAGAAAAAGTGAAGACCGACATGAACTGATGACGCACGAAAATCAGGGTCTCAAAGCTGGAACAAGTCAAGTTGTGCTTTGGAAAAAGAACTCTTGCAAGCACTTTGTTCACAAAGCAAGCTATAAATAGAGAATACAGAACAAATATCGAGTTCGTAACTCAAGTATAGAGCATACAAGAGTCGTAAACTCGAGAGATGTTCTGCATTCGTTATATCTTGCTTTGTGCACAAAGAGCTTAACAAGAATAGAACATATCCAAAACACAACTTTACTTGTTACAACTTTGATCCCCAAATTCTGGTTTGTCAGTTCATGCGGTCTACACTTTTCGCAGTATATGTACACATGACATTTTATGTTAAATGGTCAGAGATTATCGGTCATCTTCTTTTTGCATTGCTAACTTTTGTTTCGCGTATTTGTGCGTGCGGTGGTCAGAGATTATCGCGGCGGCATATCACCCGTGTCTACATAAGGACGTCGCTACAATATTTCATATAGGGTTGGCTGCTCGATCGATTTCATTTTTTCACCCAAAATTTTCGTTCTCCCACCTCCTTTCCCCTCGACGAGCTCCTCCCCCTCGGCGACCCCCTCCCCTCTCAGTGACCCCCTCCTTCATCGGTGCAGCGATCGCGGCGGCATATCACTCAAAGGCTGAGTTGTATAAGTCAAGTTTTAGGATATTAGTCTATATATTATGTATAGTCCAACCGAGTCAACTCTAAGCTAAACTAGTCCAACTTGGTCAAACTAGCCATTTTTAAGTTGTATAAGTCAAGTTTTAGGATATTAGTCTATATATTATGTATCTAGCTATATTGTATCTAAGCTAAACCGAGTCAACTTTATACTAACATAACTTTATAAGTCAAGTATAGAGTATTACTAAAAGAACTTTTGGACTTATAGTCCTAGGCATATTGAATCAGATGTTGGCAAATCAGTTGGTTTAGAATGTTAGGTTGCATATATTGAAGTGGATAGAGGTAGGTTCGAGCAAGTGATCCTTTACAATTAAGACTCTGACACTATGGTCAAGTATCATAACTGAATCCTTCTCCATATCAAATTAATGATGTTAACCTTAGCTTAGAGTAAGCATTTAATGTTTCCAATTGAGTACTCACCTAGACAGGTTGCACTAATGTTAACAGTAGGAATGATGTTTGGAATGGTTTATGAAGTGGTGAATCAACATTAGGTAGTTGGATTTATTTCAGACAACCATATTAGTATGTGGAGGGCCAAACAGTTGGTGTTAGATGTAGACTAACTAAACTGTGAAAGAAGATGGATATTTGTATGAGTTAGCTTCAGTAGAAAGACTGTGACTCTATATGAGTCATATTAGAGGAGTTACTCTGCATAATCATGTACTAAGTATAAGATATGGGTCAAAGTGTTGTGTTATGTGTCAAAGTGTCGTTCAGGATTCGGGATCTCCTAATTATAAATCACAATAGTTTACTGACTGGCCACCATTTGGTTGTAAATTGTAAAGTAAATAAGGTAAATAATAGGACAAACTCAGGGGCAGGCCACACCCTGGACCTATGTTGAGCCTGCCCTTGCTTGGTCAGGGATACCCTTCTAAGACGTTAACTAACCTCTTCTGTATCCCTAAATCTCTCTTTCTTTATGTCCTGAACTTTTCTTCCCAATTCTTGATAGGAAGGAGAGGAGAAGATGAGGTGATGACATAAGAGGGGGGGGGGGTAATGCTCACAGATTTGAGGCTCGACGATGTTTGTCGCAATCGATGGAGGTGAAATGACGACATAATGTGGTGTCATGCAGTCGAGGCATGCGAGCGATGACGATGACGAATTCATTGGCCAACTTCCTTAAGCCCATTGATGACGACCGCCTCTAGTCTGCCGACGGTGGAAAGTGCTCCATGGTCGTCATCTCTTCAACTCATCATCTCTACAGTTGTTGTCCGCTTCGAGCCTCCTAACAATTGTTGTCCTTGAACAAGAATACTAGAGAGCTGGGTATGATACGACTAGCTACGCACTATGGACTGCATCACCATCTCGCAATACGTTCATGCTATAAAGACAATGTGGTAACTCTATAATCCAATATTCTTGTCCTAGAGCATGCTATATCTCAATCCAAACAAGTAACAAAGATATGACAAATATGAGCAATAATAAGGTGTCCTAAAATACAATCTCATAACTAGCCAAGTCACTCTGCTTGGTGACTGGGCAAAATGTTGTCTGAACGACATATCGTCGGCATGTTGTTGCCACAAGAAATTGTAGGAATGGGACTTTTGGTTTGTCCAGTCTATTCCACGGGTGCTAGTTTGGGTCCTTGGCATTGCCAATGGCTAGAGGGTCTAGAGCGGTCTGAACATGACTTGATTATTAATTAAAATATTAAAAACATGGTTAGGGTTAGGGTTTACCTGATCAACCGTGGCAGGAGGAAAGGGGCGACGGCGAGGGGGAGCGGCGACGGTGAGGGGGAGTGGCGGTGGAGGTGGCTGGAGATGGCTCTGGCGAACGGGAGGGACGCTCGAACGAGGGATCGGACGCGACGATGGCGAGGGGGAGGAGGGGGTCGACGGTCTCCGGAGGAGGGGGTCGGGGAGCGGCGGTCACCGAAGGAGGGGGTCGGGGAGCTGATGGGGGGGGAGGGGGAGGGTTGGGGAGATGAGAGGGAATGGTTTGGGTTGGGGAGAGGAGAGGGGTCGCCAAGGGGGGTGGGGGTCACCGAGGTCGGTGGGGGTCGCCGAGGGCGGTCGGTCGGGGGCCGAGGGGGGTGGGGTCGCCGGATCGGGGTCGGGTGGGAAAGGATAAAAGAAATTTGGGGGCAAAAATAATGGGGGAATGAAAACTCGAACCTGACCTATATTTTCAATTTAGCGACGTCATATTAGAACGTCGGTAAACGTCGCTAATATCAGTGATATTAGCGATGAAGTAATAAATACGTCGGTAAACGTCGCTAATATCACTAATATTAGCGACGTTTACCGACTTATACGCGACGTGAGCTCTTTAAAACGCAAACGTAGTTTAAATACGTCGCAGAACGTCGCTGTCAGTCGCTAATACTGACGTCTTGCGACGTTATAAAAAAATGTCGCTAAATTGTTTTTTCCTGCGCGCTAATTACGTCGGTAATATGACTTATTTTGGTAGTGTGTGATTTAGTACTTTATTTATATTTCTGTTTGAGACTTTATGAGTTGTACTTGAGATTTATTCTGGTGGTTTACACTTAGACTTCTATTTATGTTGAGACTCTCTTGAGATTCATTCTTCTATTCCATCTTAGTATTGTGATTGAGTTACTTATTACTACTCTCCATTCGGAGCTTATTTTAGACTGTGTTAGATATTGTGACTCAGGACAACGTTCTACCGTCGACACTGCGGCGCAGGCTGGACGTTTGTCACTTCTCGTGCCCTTTTACTGGGTGCGGGTCATGACATTAAGGTTCTAGTAAAAAGATAGACTATTTCACGTGCTGCAAAATAATACGAAACGTCGATTATGGGTTATGATGCCTCGGACAATTTGGTACCCACGGGATGCTAAATCGGGAGTACGCCTTGGGGAAAAATGAATCGTTGCATAAGTTGGAAGAAATGATAATGCTGTTCAATACTGTTCGTGCTGTACAAAACTGTTTGCATATATAAAACTGTTCACGCATTGGCATGGTCATGGATAGCTTGTGGATAAGTTGATATTTTTTCTCGAATCGGTATCCGGGGCATCGGAATCGAATCGACCTAGGGGAAATAAATAATTGTGCTTCGGTACTGATGCATTGCGGGACCGTCAGTCAGACTTGCAACCTAGACTGAGCGGGGCGAAATGCCGTTGAGATAGTCCCACGTGATGTGTAACATCAATGACCGCATATAAGATAGTAGCATGCTCACCTATTGTCTTATGCAAGTATAAATATTATCTCTGTTTTCATGTAGGGACGAGCACGACCGTGGTAAGAAATATGATAAACTGCTATGTTTCACTGTATGCTTTATTACTCAAAGATGACTATCGAATATGAACTGAATTCATTTAGTTCTAATAGAAAGACAACTCTAAAGCATGCCTACCCTAACAATCAAAGTCGGTTTAGACGAGTGGGTTCGTCTCGTCCACTTAGCAAGTGTGCTAATCCCATTCCCCCAATTTTCCTAGGTGCGGTGGGCGCTTCCAACTAAACTGAAGCTGAAGTACGGAAAGGCGTTTTGAAGCTCTTCCTATGCTGAAGTATTTTGAAGCCAATTCAATCGACGGCTTATGTATAAAGGGGCGAATGTATGGGACGGCAAGCGTTAGTTCATGCAACTTGTCGAGTGTATTTTCTTTCTGTTTTCAATCAATGTAACCGCAAAGGCATCCAATGTAATTACGACTTGCACTTCGTTGCAAGCTATGAATGAAAAGCATTTCTATCTTCCTATACTGCGTCTTATATTCTGATGTAATTTGTGAAGTTTTAACTTGGCGTATTAATATGAAAAGCAACGTAACGTTCTTGCCTTGTACGAGTGCAATTTCAGACTCGTACGGCATCACGCCTTAGCGAGAACGATCGAATCGGCAAAGTAACACCGGGGACGAACGGTTTGTCGACTCGGGACGTGACAGTCTTCTCTCTTCTAACCGAATATGATTCATGCAATTATTAAACATCCTCAATTTTATGCATATTTTATTAATAAAATTATGTGTATTTTGGACAAAACAATTCTATGTATCTGTTTTAAAGTCCAAATTTGATAATTTAACAACTAGTCCAACTTTAGAACACAACATGCGTATGTATAAAATTACAAAATTTTAATTATTTAACCACAATTCTAGAATGAACAAACCGAATAAGCTATCGATTCTGTTATAGTTATGGCTAATTTTGGTTCGATTTTGGTTTTGGATTTGTTAGAATTTTGGTTTCTTTGATTTTTCCTGTTTCAGTTCAAATCCATTGAAAACGAATAAACCGATTTGGTGTGTTTAGTTGCAAGGAATTGACAAAAGTAAACCCATAAGTAATAAAAGTTGATCCTATCTTCTTATTCTATCTAGTGCATCTGTCTTCAGTTCAAATACAAAACTCAAATAGAAATTCAAATAGAAACTTACAATATTATTATAAAAAAATTCAACCTAGTTTGCTAGGAGATGATTGAAAGTATAGGTGAATAGTTTATTTGACACAATTTTAATAGTGTACCAAAATCAAATGGCTCTTACGGTTACCAAAAAGAAGTATAAGATTCTAACTGAATAGCGAAAGATTGGATTGAACCATAAAAATATATTATTATTTTTATTTATTTGACGAGAGTTAGAAACAACATATATACAATACATCGTACACTAAGTCTCATTGGTATGACATATAAAAAAGGGATATTTTGTAAAACCTCCCCTAAATAATAGACTAATTTGCGAAATACCCCCTAAAGATCTCGAATTGGTAAAACCCCCTTTCCGTCAAGACGCTGTTTGATTTTGGGTGACGTGGCAATCCGTGTGTTATTAAGTAAAAAAATAAAAGTTAGACGAAAATACCCCTGCAAATTAGTCCATTATTTAGGGGAGGTTTTGCAAAATATCCCAAAAATATACGTTAGAAATTTCTTTTTTCCTTTGCTTTTTCGTCGATTTCGTTATGATCTTTCCCTATTTCCCATCTATTTCTCAAATTTCATTGTATTTGGAGAACCGCCCCGGGTCCGGCACGTGTACCCCTGCGTCACGCCGCCCCTCGGGTGGGTGCGCTGGCCCGAGGGGCCGAACTCGAGGCAGCGGATGCACACCTGTCCGATCCTGGTCCGGTTCGTGGGAAGCATCGACCCCAGCATGGCCCGGTCCGGTCCGTCCGAGCCGGACCAGGCCGGGGAGAAGACGAACTCGTCGACGTCGAGGAAGGCCATCCAGTTGCAGGCGTCCCGGTAGGCGGCGACGGCGTAGGAGAAGCCGGCCTCCTGCGTCTTCGGCCACGGCCAGTACACGACGTCCACGTCGTAGCCGCCGGCCTCCCTCAGCCGGGCCGCGGCGGAGTCGAGGTCGTCCTCGCTGCCGTTGTCGTAGAGGATGAACTTGTCGACGTCGACGGAGGAGTGGTACTTCATCCACTCCGGGAGGAACTTGGCGACGTTGTACACCATGGTCGACGCGCACAGCCTCGACTTCTGCTTCGACGCCGTCCCTCTTCCCGCCGGCTTGTAGGCGACCGTCGTCGGTATCGCCGAGCCGCCCTCGCCGACGACTCTGATGGAAACCCTAACATCCGAGGGAGGGGGAGGAGTGGCAATATCGGGATGGGCGTAGCGGAAGACTTCCTGGGTGGAGCTGGTGACGGCCGTCTCGACGATCGCGGTTCCACCTCGCCATGGGCGAGGACGATCACGAACACCAGCACGCCCTTGGCGAAGACGATCACGTCGTCGACGGTGGACATCGACTCGTAGGCGAGCCGGTTCCACCTCGCCATGGGCGAGGACGTGGCCGGAGGGGCGTCGGCGCGGGACGGAACCTTGCCGACGACGCGAGCGGTGTGGAAGGGGCGGAGGCGGCGGACGCTGTTGGGGAGGGTGCAGAGGAAGGTGGCCCTTCCGGAGGACGGCACCGTGCCGGCGTACCTAGCGGCGGAGGTAGCGCCGTTGCGGAACACGCAGGAGAGGTCGCCGTCGCCGCCGCCGTCGTCGTTGCGGTCGGCGGCGGGAGAGATGACGAGCACCTCCCAGTCGGGGAGGAGGACGGACGAGGAGGACGGCGGCCGCGACGGCGATGCGGCGGCGTGCTGGTGTTCGCGGATGACGGAGTTCGTGAGGGTGTGGCGGTGGATGGATGAGAATTTATTGGTATCGATATTGTCGGCGGCGGCGTCGTCGGCGGCGTCGGCGGAGGAGGGGAAGAAGAGGCTGTGGTTGACGTGGAGGAGGAAGAAGGAGAAGACGAGGAGGGAGCCGACGACGAAGGAGAAGACGTGGGATGACTTCATCTTCCGCCGACCCATTAATTCTCACCTCGGTTGATCGGAAAGGAATTGGAGGAGACGCCTAAATTTAGTAATGGGAGAAGATTTACTTATTTTTTAGGGATATTTTGCAAAACCTCCCCTAAATAATGGACTAATTTGCAGGGGTATTTTCGTCTAACTTTTATTTTTTTACTTAATAACACACACGGATTGCCACGTCACCCAAAATCAAACAGCGTCTTGACGGAAAGGGGGTTTTACCAATTCGAGATCTTTAGGGGGTATTTCGCAAATTAGCCCATTATTTAGGGGAGGTTTTACAAAATATCCCAAAAAAAATAAAAGTTAGACGAAAATACCCCTGCAAATTAGTCCATTATTTAGGGGAGGTTTTGCAAAATATCCCTAAAAAATAAGTAAATCTTCTCCCATTACTAAATTTAGGCGTCTCCTCCAATTCCTTTCCGATCAACCGAGGTGAGAATTAATGGGTCGGCGGAAGATGAAGTCATCCCACGTCTTCTCCTTCGTCGTCGGCTCCCTCCTCGTCTTCTCCTTCTTCCTCCTCCACGTCAACCACAGCCTCTTCTTCCCCTCCTCCGCCGACGCCGCCGACGACGCCGCCGCCGACAATATCGATACCAACAAATTCTCATCCATCCACCGCCACACCCTCACGAACTCCGTCATCCGCGAACACCAGCACGCCGCCGCATCGCCGCCGCGGCCGCCGTCCTCCTCGTCCGTCCTCCTCCCCGACTGGGAGGTGCTCGTCATCTCTCCCGCCGCCGACCGCAACGACGACGGCGGCGGCGACGGCGACCTCTCCTGCGTGTTCCGCAATGGCGCTACCTCCGCCGCTAGGTACGCCGGCACGGTGCCGTCCTCCGGAAGGGCCACCTTCCTCTGCACCCTCCCCAACAGCGTCCGCCGCCTCCGCCCCTTCCACACCCTTCGCGTCGTCGGCAAGGTTCCGTCCCGCGCCGACGCCCCTCCGGCCACGTCCTCGCCCATGGCGAGGTGGAACCGGCTCGCCTACGAGTCGATGTCCACCGCCGACGACGTGATCGTCTTCGCCAAGGGCGTGCTGGTGTTCGTGATCGTCCTCGCCCATGGCGAGGTGGAACCGCGATCGTCGAGACGGCCGTCACCAGCTCCACCCAGGAAGTCTTCCGCTGCGCCCATCCCGATATTGCCACTCCTCCCCCTCCCTCGGATGTTAGGGTTTCCAACAGAGTCGTCGGCGAGGGCGGCTCGGCGATACCGACGACGGTCGCCTACAAGCCGGCGGGAAGAGGGACGGCGTCGAAGCAGAAGTCGAGGCTGTGCGCGTCGACCATGGTGTACAACGCCGCTAAGTTCCTCCCGGAGTGGATGAAGTACCACTCCTCCGTCGACGTCGACAAGTTCATCCTCTACGACAACGGCAGCGAGGACGACCTCGACTCCGCCGCGGCCTGGCTGAGGGAGGCCGGCGGCTACGACGTGGACGTCGTGTACTGGCCGTGGCCGAAGACGCAGGAGGCCGGCTTCTCCTACGCCGTCGCCGCCTACCGGGACGCCTGCAACTGGATGGCCTTCCTCGACGTCGACGAGTTCGTCTTCTCCCCGGCCTGGTCCGGCTCGGACGGACCGGACCGGGCCATGCTGGGGTCGATGCTTCCCACGAACCGGACCAGGATCGGACAGGTGTGCATCCGCTGCCTCGAGTTCGGCCCCTCGGGCCAGCGCACCCACCCGAGGGGCGGCGTGACGCAGGGGTACACGTGCCGGACCCGGGGCGGTTCTCCAAATACAATGAAATTGGAGAAATAGATGGGAAATAGGGAAAGATCATAACGAAATCGACGAAAAAGCAAAGGAAAAAAGAAATTTCTAACGTATATTTTTGGGATATTTTGCAAAACCTCCCCTAAATAATGGACTAATTTGCAGGGGTATTTTCGTCTAACTTTTATTTTTTTACTTAATAACACACACGGATTGCCACGTCACCCAAAATCAAACAGCGTCTTGACAGAAAGGGGGTTTTACCAATTCGAGATCTTTAGGGGGTATTTCGCAAATTAGTCCATTATTTAGGGGAGGTTTTACAAAATATCCCTTTTTTTTACTTAATAACACACACGGATTGCCACGTCACCCAAAATCAAACAGCGTCTTGACGAAAAGGGAGTTTTACCATTTCGAGATCTTTAGGGGGTATTTCGCAAATTAGTCCATTATTTAGGGGAGGTTTTACAAAATATCCCTATAAAAAAAACACAATTTTGGTTGTAGCAAACCAAGATTTGAGCTTTTTAAAGTTTCTGACACTTGTACAGTTGGATTCCCACTTCCTTCTGCTCCTCTTTTCTCAAATCTTGAAAGATGGGGAGCGTGAACCACAGGTCATCCCGGAGCCTGCTGTCGCCGGCCCAGAACCCGGCCTGCACCCGGGCCCACCAGATCACCGCCCTAGCCCTCGTCGCCGTCACCTTCATCCTCACCCGAGCCTTCGACCGCCTCTCCTGCTCCTCCTCCTTCAACCCTTCCTCCTCCTCCTCCTCGCTCTCTCCTCCTCCTCTCTTCGACCGTGGCATCCTCCGCTGGCCCAACAGGGGCTTCGGCTCCGCCCTCGCCCTCAAGATCTACGTCTACAGCGAGGAGGAGATCGACGGACTCGCCCTGCTGATGCGCGGGAGGGAAGGGAAGATCTCCGCCGACGACTGCCTCAAGGGCCAGTGGGGCACCCAGGTCCAAATCTTCTCATCTAAGCTTCTATACCCCGAAAAAAAGATTGGATCTTTCCGTTGAACCATTAGGAAATACTTCATATTTCAACCTAAGCGTGTCCAATTGGCACATCCTTTGAATTGCAGTTTAAGTTCATGCAACAAAAGAGCTTCCTCTAAGTTTCCCTATACTACAAAGAGTACTAGACGAAAAATGTGAGATTGGTACGACTTATGGTTATTACCATACGTGTATTTGTTTTCTAGTAACGGATAAAAATAACCTTAAGTGAAAAAACAGTCACAATATCTTGCAAAAATGGATTCGGATCGGAAAACGAATACATATCTAATATGAAAGTAAATGGAGACGAATTTGTATTTGTTTAGTCGTGTATTAATTGAGTTATGTTATATTATGTTTGAATACTAATGTACATTTTGAATACGATAGGTTTAGTCATGAATGAATAGGGCAGCGTCTGGTGGTGAAACCGTAGACTAGTATTTCGGATGTGGGGAAACCGTATCCTTACCCGGATGCCATAACAAAAGTAAAATCGATGTTCGAATCCGACTGGATTAGAAATAGTAGATCCGTATCCGGGTGTGATTTGGAGCGGAACTAGATAAATCCAACGCTCCGAATGCACCCCTATTGGTACTGCATGCCTGTAGATTGCAGCATATGAATTTATCATGGAGGCACCATTGATTGTCGCTGAAATGGTTGGGGAAACCTGCCCAAAGAAATTGAGATCCATCTCGATGAGTGAGCACGAGCATGGAGGAAAAGGGACTATTGTTATAGAAGGTAGTAGCAGTTACAAGGATCAGCATAGGCATCACATGCACCTGAACAGTGGAACTGTGGCTTTGTTGATGATAGCTGTAGAGAAAACAATGGCATTGTTGTCATCTAATCCTCTAATTGATTAAAATTTTTTATCAGTGCAGAGCCGTGTCTAGGAGTCCTCAAGTGTCAGCCATCATCTTTTCAAATTGGTTTACTGTCATGAACTTGGGTCTTGGCTTTTATACCAAAGTGGTGCAAATATGAAATAGAGTTCAAGAATGTCACGTCCCGATCCCGCAGAGACTTTTCGTCCTCACTTCGGACTCTGTGAGACCGTTCGTCCTCGCTTCGGCGTGATGCCGTGCAAGCCTAAGTTGCGCTTGCACAAGGTCAAGACCTGTACAATGACGAAATAGACAAGATAGACAATACGCAGCGGAACATATTACAGATAATTGAAGCAGCAGCGGACATATTGCAGATATATGAATTGAACACAATGATAAAAAGAAACAATTTTCTTTATTGATTTCATTTGAACATATTACAAGCTCTCGATTCTCTCTGATACAATGCTTACATTCTCTCAGAACTTTACAGATTACAATGATCCCGTTCCCATACATTACATCCCTTTATATACAAAATCAACTCTTGCAATAGATGTCTATCTCTTGGCATCTCTTCTGATTTCAGGCTCCCGAGGATGAGGCTCGGGCTATCGCTTCGGACTATCCTTCTCGATGCATATTGCACCTGCATGCAGACTGATGGTGGATCAATATATCAGCATACTGGTGAATTATGAACAAAGAGCTACATTTGTCTGAAACGATCAATGTTCATTTAGTGAGAAAATATTTCTTATGATGTGATTTTGCTACTTTTACCTATATTCATTTCATGCAATACAGAGTCAGTTTACATCTCTTTTGAAAACATCTTTGAAAAGCCAACATTTTGTATCATTTCATCTCAAGCATACAAGGGAACTGTTTATTTTTGTGGAGTGCGCAGCGTGTTTCATGAGCCATAATCATTTCTTTTGTTCGAACAACTCGTCAATGACAAGTATGATAATATATCTTTTCGTCAATGGGACATAGCATTTCTTGCAACAGATTAATCTTTCAAGCAATTCATATAGAAAACTTAAGCAACACGTACATATCACTTCTCAGTGATTCTTACCTATAGCTGACAGTCATCCCTGCACCAAATAGGTTAGCACAATTTTCATATATAACAAGCATACTTTTTCCATCCCAACATATTAGATTTGCAATCATCTTTGTCTATATGCATGAATATAACTCTGTGGTCCATGGGCATTCCCATATTAGCAGTTGGGACGTTCTAGCCCATCTCACTAATAGACTGACACCCTTCTCTGGTTGCGGGGACTTCTAGCCCCAGGTGTCCTGTTTTCTCCTAGGCCAATCGATTCCAGGTGCCCCCAGTATCGATCGAGAGACTACCACTTGTGCACAAGCCGTCTAGACCAATGCAAATGCAGCTATCAAATAAAACAATCATGCACCAATCAAGCAACTTGTAAACATTTTCATCTTCTTCTTTTTCATGTAATCGAGCCAGTAGCTCTACTCTTTTCTCTATACTGACAAACCGTATCATCTCTTTTCGGGCAACTCTTGTACATTAGCAATCTATCCAGCATTTCATTCTTTTGCAACAATTCAATATCAATAAGCATTGAAATATACTCGATAGCATGTGATAGATATATGAAAGCATCTCATCTCTCTTGTTATTAGCATGACAAGGTTCTCTTGATCAAGGCAACATTCATTTCTTAGCAAGGCATCATATTGTCTCTGTTTCTTGTATTAGCAAAGCAACATGTGAATTCTTTTAAAGCATACTCACTGATTTACCATCTTGTTATTAACAATAGCAATCAAAAACTCAGATTCTTATTAGGCGTAAGCGAATCAGCAAATGAGACTTCGTCCACTCACCCAGATCAATCGTCTATTGTTGCAGAGCCAGTAATCCGATCTCTCTGTCTATCTAGTGCCTTCGCGGAGCGGGACACTACATAATTACCCACCGAGAAGAAGTTTCGTCCTCGAAACTTAAGGAAAAACTTACGATATCCATAGCAGCGATAGTCCTCATCCTTCTCCATCATCAATCCATGAAATCACAATTCATTTCGTATCAAAAGCTCATGTTCAATAAAATATCTCAATCAATCAAATCGATCAAACTTGTGCCGGCATCATAAAAATATTTACGGACTTATTGTATGGAACGTTCATCTCATCGATGATATCAAGCAGGCAAGGAAATTTTGATCAGAAGAACATCTTCGAATTCAATCGAATCAACAATTGGCCAGAGGATCGTGTTGCTCTGATACCATTATGTCAAGTCCCGATCCCGCAGAGTCTTTTCGTCCTCGTTTCGGAGTCTCGGACTCTGTGAGACCGTTCGTCCTCGCTTGGGCGTGATGCCGTGCAAGCCTAAGTCGCGCTTGCACAAGACCAAGACCTGTACAATGACGAAATAAACAAGATAGACAATACGCAGCGGAACATATTACAGATAATTGAAGCAGCAACGGACATTTTGCAGATATATGAATTGAACACAATGGTAACAAGAAACAATTCTCTTTATTGATTTCATTTGAACATATTAAAAGCTCTCGATTCTCTCTGATACAATGCTTACATTCTCTCAGAATTTTACAGATTACAATGATCCCGTTCCCATACATTACATCCCTTTATATACAAAATCAACTCTTGCAACAGATGCCTATCTCTTGGCATCTCTTCTGATTTCTGGCTCCCGAGGATGAGGCTCGGGCTATCGCTTCGGACTATCCTTCTCGATGTATATTGCACCTGCATGCAGACTGATGGTGGGTCAGTATATCAGCATACTGGTGAATTGTGAACAAAGAGCTACATTTGTCTGAAACGATCACTGTTCATTTAGTGAAAAAACATTTATTGTGATGTGATCTTACTACTTTTACCTATATTCATTTCATGCAATACAGAGTCAGTTTACATCTTTTTTGAAAATATCTTTGAAAAGCCAACATTTTGTATCATTTCATCTCAAGCATACAAAGGAACTGTTTATTTTTGTGGAGTGCGCAGCGTGTTTCATGAGCCATAATCATTTCTTTTGTTCGGACAACTCGTCAATGACAAGTATGATAATATATCTTTTCGTCAATGGGACAGCATTTCTTGCAACAGATTAATCTTTCAAGCAATTCATATAGAAAACTTAAGCAACACGTACATATCACTTCTCAGTGATTCTTACCCATAGCCGACAGTAATCCCTGCACCAAATAGGTTAGCACAATTTGCATATATAACAAGCATACTTTTTCCGTCCCAACATATTAGGTTTGCAATCATCTTTGTCTATATGCATGAATATAAATCTGTGGTCCATGGGCATTCCTATATTAGCAGTTGGGACGTTCTAGCCCATCTCACTAATAGACTGACATCCTCCTCTGGTTGCGGGGACTTCTAGCCCCAGGTGTCCTGTTCTCTCCTAGGTCGATCGATTCCAGGTGCCCCCAGTATCGATCGAGAGACTACCACTTGTGTACAAGCCGTCCAGACCAATGCAAATGCAGCTATCAAATAAAACAATCATGCACCAATCAAGCAACTTGTAAACATTTTTTTCTTTTTTTTCATGTAATCGAGCCAGTAGCTCTACTCTTTTCTCTATATGGACAAGCCGTCTCATCTCTTTTCGGAAAACTCTTGTACATTAGCAATCTATCCAGCATTTCATTCTTTTGCAACAATTCAATATCAATAAGCATTGAAATATACTCGATAGCATGATATAGATATATGAAAGCATCTCATCTCTCTTGTTATTAGCATGACAAGGTTCTCTTGATCAAGGCAACATTCATTTCTTATTGTCTCTGTTTTTTGTATTAGCAAAGCAACATGTGAATTCTCTTAAAGCATACTCACTGATTTACCATCTTGTTATTAACAATAGCATTTAATCAAAAACTCAGATTCTTATTAGGCTTAAGCGAATCAGCAAATGAGACTTCGTCCACTCACCCAGATCAATCGTCTTCTGTTGCAGAGCCAGCAATCCGATCTCTCTGTCTATCTAGTGCCTTCGCGGAGCGGGACACTACAAAGAATGTTTGTGATGAACATTTAAATTGGCACTAAATCCTCTTTATAATTTTTTTGAATTCTCTCTCTAGACTCCATTGTCGAACAAAAAAAATTGTGCTCTGAATCTGACCCTAACCTTAACTGACATAACATAAGTTTCGGCTATACACAGAAATGCACTAGAAACTCGAAACCCGGACCCCCGTTCAGCTGCAGTTTCCGGTCTTTTGTAGCAGATGTGTGGTTAAGTATAGCCTATGCAGCTTGCTTGGACATAATAATAGTTCGGATGGTTCAAATCGAGGTTCATTGTACCATGTATACCACCAAATATGTTATGTGGTTGGCTGTGCTTCCTTCACTGCTATCCCTACAACTGTTTGCACTTTTCCAGCCACTTGGGTGGCTTGTAGACTTCACCCTCCAGTTCACTTCATTTGGTGGAACATAGAAGATGTGCATCAGTATTTTGGCTTTTTTTATTGTTGAATGTTGCGAAATAGGAGATTTCATAAGTCGCAATAATACATGTAGTATGTTACACTGGTACTCCTCCAGAGGACCGTATCTGGATCCATATCCATATCCAACACAACACTTTGTCCGCACTCATGTCGGATATATAACTCACCCATTTTGAGGCTCCAAACGATCCTAAACATGGCTGAAAGTGATTTTGCATGGTCGTGATTGTGCCAACCGTAATTGAGTGTCAAAGCTTTTTTTTAGAACTCTTCAGAACCTAGTTACTAAAACATGCATAATGTAACTTTTTGTAAGGTCAATGTATAAAATATTTATATAAAATTTATGTGTATATATAACCGTATGCATACTGTACCTGTATCCTAATGTTCTAAACAAGCCTATTCCAAATCCTTATATATCCATATACGAATCGTGTCTGTCTATTGTGTGTATTGCCCTTTATTAACCATATCTTGTAATGCTAACAGAGGTAGGATGTTAACACATAAATAAGCACTGGGAAGATGACTATGAGCCTGGTAACTTGGCTAAGCTAGGACATTATTCTCTACAAGTTGCATGTACGATAATAAAGTATAGAGAATCAGTTTTGATGGTATCATTATTTGCAGCAAAAGCGTGAAAGGCCTAAGGAAACATAATTTCTGTAGAAGGATCAGACAGTGTTTAACTGGCGAAGGATTTCTGAAGAGATTTGATAATTGCTGGGGCTAGTATCCCTATCTATCAATTATGATGTTGTTAGTTCATAATTCAATTTGTTATCGGACTTAAACACATTCCAGTGAACCAACTTAGTTTCCTGTTCATTATTTGGTATAAATAGAGATCCAGTTATCAAAATCGTTAGCACTCTATGTTACCAAATTGTAGTATGCTTACTTAGATGTCTGAAAAGTTTTAGATTTTTCTACTCACGCTTGATCGTTCAGCTTCTGATTATATCTGAGAAGCTAAACAGGGGTATGAAAGACGATAATTTTAAAAATGAACGTAGGTATATTTTGCTATTAGTGCGGTGTCACTATTTATTGGATATTTTCATCGCATAGCATTTTCTTCAGCAATATTAGTACTTGTTAGATTCATGAGTGACATGCCAGCTTGTTTCTTGGTGAGATCAACATTAGAACTTGCAGTTTCAATCATTTTGGATGGCCAAGCAATATGTTGCATGGTCAAAAATATGACACAAGACAATACATACACAACACTGATTTTGGCTTGTCCTAGTGTATTTCAAAGTGGCTGTTCAATGTCTGAAACATGTCTGCCATGGACACGCCAATCATTTTTGAGTGTCCATTCTTTCTAGAATAAGTATGACTTGCAGGCACATTGCTGTTGCTTTTGGCAGATCATATATATAGCCTAAAACTTTGTTCATAGAAAAGCAAAGGGTAACCAAAGCGAGTGTTCTAAAATGCATTAAAAAGCGGTGCCTGGGCACTAGGCGCCCCCTTGCTGCTTAACGGCAGCTTACCGCTTTCAATAGCATTGACCAAATTTGACTTGAGTATGGTTAAGTGACCTTAGGATTTCGCTCAGCTAGGCTTCATATATGAAAGAAGCATATTGACTGAATATGCAGTTGAGGTTGTATATATATCTGAGTTGTTGTATCTTATAGTCTTTCTTACTCATTTCTGGTTCTGTTTAGGTCAAGATACATCAGTTATTTCTCAAGTCAAAGTTCCGGACGTTGAAGAAAAAGGAAGCAGATTTTTTCTTTGTTCCATCTTATGTTAAATGTGTTAGGATGATGGGTGGTTTAAATGACAAGGAAATCAACCAGACATATGTGAAGGTGAGATACTATTTTCAAATGTATGACATATTCCATTAGTTCTACACCTAAAGTCCTCCATAGTTTGATGTACCGTTCAAGGGGGGTGTATATCGCAGGTGTATAGTGTGTGTGTTTTTTTATAACCTTTTTCTAGTTATTTATCATTTGTTTTTTTGTGTTACTGTATGTTTCTGTTTTCAAGTGGACTTCTAACAAGCACCTGGTATTTTACTTGTAATGATCTTCCTGGTGTTTTACTTGTAATGGTCATTCCTACATATAGACATTTTGGTCAAGGAGAATATAGGTGTCCCTTGGCAGACTTACCTTATAGCTGAGGTTATTCAACAGCATTTCATCAATTTTGGTCCTATTCTTATTCACAGCATCAATTTTGGTCCTATTCTTTTTCACAGCTATGCTTCATATCTGGCACCACTTATATGTGAAAAGATTTAGATCTCATCATTTATTTTGTGAAATAGATCAACCCTGTTCTCTTGTCCAGTAGTAACTATTAACACAGAAACCGCTAGTTGCTGATGTTTTTTTTAATCACAGGTGCTAGGTCAAATGCCATATTTCCGCCTGTCTGGTGGGCGCAACCATGTGTTTGTTTTCCCAAGGTACGCTACTTTTCCCACTTTTGTTATGAATATTCCAAGCATGTTCCCACTGTAAAAACATCCAAGCATGTTCCCACTGTAAAAACACTCAGCAGGCTGATGATCATGTTTATTGATTTAAATTATCTGCAACTTCCAAGTGTGCTGTAACATGACTCGTCATTACTGCAGTGGTGCTGGTGCTCATTTGTTTCGTTCTTGGGCAACGTTTTTGAATCGTTCAATCATTCTTACTCCAGAGGTACACCATGGAATACCTTTGACTTGTTATGAAGTTGCCTTTGTAGAAGATAGATGTCAATCATTTATACTAGTTGATATAACTTCTAATTGTTGTGCTCTTTTCCTACTTTTTTTAGAATAATATCTCAATACTCTTCAAGATTAAGTAGTGCTATAAAGAGGAATTAGGGGATTGGTAAATAGGGAGTTAAAAGAACTTTAGGTCCTGGGTTCAAATCCTGTGTTGTGAGGCATTGTGCTCTCCCTAGGTTAAAAGAATATTAGGTTTAGGTTGAAGGGATTGTGTTAAAAGAGCTTTAGGTCCCTTGGTAAAGAACTTTAGTGCTATGTTAGCTAGGATTATGTTGAAGGTTGTCCATTCCCTTATCTCTCAATAAGATATTACAACATTGCTGATTTCTACCGTATCAGTATGGAATATCATTTGTCAGATACAAACATATTTATTTTCCGAAAGATGTCACCACTGAACTGCCTATTATGTATACTTTCCACCATTGGATTTGGTGGGGAAAAATATATATTATCTAGAGTTTTAAACATTTTGTTTGCATCAGCCATATTGAAGACAAATTTCTATAGGTACTTCGTCGATGGATAGTACTACTAGTATAGAAAACAGAGACAAAGACAATAGTCAATTCATCATTCTCTACCAAGCAAAATACGATCCTTGCTAGATAGCTTTTGATTACAAGGATCATCAATACACCTAACTCAAGAAACCTGACACAATGAATTAAATCCATGAAAAAGACATGAATAAGAAATCCTAAAGCCGAAGAAAGAACTAGCATAAATTAAGCGGTTTGGAAAGGAGAAGAAAGAAGATGAGAAGAAGAAAGGTTCTCACAGACCTGGTAGATCAGGATGGTTCTGGGACCATGTCAAAATCTAGTGTATATGAGCAAGAAGAGAAGGGAATAAAAAAGAGTGGAAATTTTATTTCTCAACATCAAGGAGACTTATACAACAGGGGATTATTCATATACTATTAAAATTATCCAAATTGTCCAGACAATCAACTGGTTTCTCTGGGCAAGAAAGCCCACTATTTCAGCAGCTGCACAGCAGGATGAATTGACCAGTTTGATTAGTCTCTGTATAGAACCGAGTCTTTTGAACAATTACAATCGTCTTGATATTGCATTATCTTCAGTTAATGGCAATTGTTTGACATATTCCTTATTAGTACTTTGAGTGTTCATTGAAATGCAATTCATATATCATATTGTCAGATATTATTTTATTATTTTATTATAACCAACTGCATTTATTTTTGCCACAGTTTTTTTCTTCATAGTGTAAGTTAATGTTTCTGTGTTAAGTTAATCTGGCTACAGAACCTGCTTTAAATTGTTTCTGTTGAATTGATACAGGGGGATCGGACTGATAAGCGAGACGTAAGTTCTTATAATACATGGAAAGACATTATAATTCCTGGTAATGTTGATGATGGGATGACTACATTTCATGGGTCGACTTTAGTCTCGCCTATTCCCTTGTCAAAGAGGAAATATTTGGCCAACTTTCTAGGACGTGCCCAAGGAAAAGTTGGTCGTCTACAATTGGTGGATCTCTCCAAGCAATATCCTGATAAGGTTAGTCTTTTATTCTTTTTGTTTTTCTTGTCTTCCGAATGTTTAAAAAAATGGAGTCAAGAAGCTTTTCTTTCCGATTAAATTGATGAACTATTGTTGTAAAAGAAAATTGATGAGTTTGTTTTCATAATAGTAAAACTTATATGGTAAGTGTTAAGAGTATATGAATGTATTATGCCTCTCTTTTTATTTACTCTCTTTTCTAGTCCCATATCTAATAATGTAATGTGGGGATCTCTCAACTCGTATAATCAAGGCCTTATAGTGCCTCAATAAAGCATCCATTATTTTCTCTTTCATGGCACTAGAGCAGGGGACTCTCTAACCCCTGCTCTCCTATATTTCTCCACCAAAATTTTCTTCCACTTCTGCCCTAATCCTAATTTGTCACTTGGCTCCTTAGTCCTTCACCATCAACCATTTCTTACCTGTTTCCCGCCCACAACACCCCTAACCGACCCCACCTTCTATCCGCCTCCTTCCTATGACCCTCCTGCTTATAGCCCCACCAAACCCAGCTGTCCTGCCACCCTTTCCCCATCACATACACTGCCAAACTAGCAGTCCACACAGCAAACTAGTACCCCAGCCCAGCCAAACCGAACCGAGCGGAACCTCGTAATATGGGAAACTGTCAACACATATAAATAGAGCATCAGTAAAGCATCGATTATTCTCTCTTTCACGAGTAAGTAAAAGAAAATGTAATCCATTTTAAATTGCAATTTATACTTGTCACTTTACAAAAAATGCAGGACTCAGCAAAAAGTACAACTGGTGTGCAATTAAAAAAAGGTTTAGCATAATATTTGTTTACAATAAGGGCCACTGTGGATAACACTATGTGATGTTACTTCTATACTGTAGTCAAAAGAATTGTCACTAGGAAATCTAAGGAACTCCTGATGTCAATAGTGTTATTGGCAGATAGTATACTCTTATGTTTGTAAGACCAAGGGTTTGTTGATAATATAAGCACAAGACCCAAGTCACTCTATAAAGATTAAAGAAGTTCATAATTATTGAAATAGATTAATGATCAAGATTAAATAGATAAAAAAAAGTTTTGTGTGAGATTTTGTATTCTAATACTTTTAGTTGGCATTCCTTTTCACTCTAGGTTCATATGTTACAGAGATGAATGTAATTCTCTATAGCAACTTGTATCATCTTACCTCTTCGTCTAGATTCTTTATAGTATAGGGGAACTTGGAGGATGTTCCTTGTTGGGTGAGGTGAAACCGCATATCCAAATGGTAGGTTTCCTACCTACCAAATAACCGTCTAGGTTTTATGACATGAAATATCTCATGCTAAAAAATACCTTGACTAGGAACTTGGCACCAAAATAGAAGGTTAAGTCAGGTCGACAGCCTGGAGCTCCCTTTTGCTCCATAGCCGACCACATTATGGTGGGAGGCTTGGATGATGATGATAAGGGTCACTCTTCTAGTTGGCATATAAGGGTCACTCTAACCAAGAATTCCCTAAAATAGAGGATTCATACTGAAGTAACTGAACAAATTATTGTTTAGAAATTTGTTCAAAGAAAAAAAATATATAAACTACAATAGCTGCAACGTGCGTGTCCAAAATTTCTTGGTAACATATGAACTATGCTTATGACAATGATATATTTATTGTATGACAATCCCTTGTTGAGTTGACATGCTTAGGACATGTTTGGATGCCCATTTAAACTTATCATTTTGAGTTAAAACGTCAACAGTTCAATAAATATTGTTTGGATGTTTACATCTGAGGATGTACACTCTGAATTTTTTTCTTTCAAAAAATAGCATTTAAACTCTCTTTTCATAGAGTAAAAAAAAGCTGCGTTTAAACTCTCTTTTCAGAGAGTTTGGTGATTCTCTCACTATTCTCTCTCTCACACTCGGTTCTCTCTCTCTCTCTCACTCCACCATCTCCATGGA
The DNA here is from genome assembly GCA_029216955.1 of Iris pallida. Lineage (NCBI taxonomy): Eukaryota > Viridiplantae > Streptophyta > Magnoliopsida > Asparagales > Iridaceae > Iris > Iris pallida. The sequence continues at coordinate 13,859,822 of JANAVB010036615.1, forward strand.
CTGTTGGGGGACGACGACCTCCACCTCTCCATGGACTGTTTGGTGCCGACCGAGCACTAGTACGACCGGAGCGATGGGGAGGATGACCTTCACTGACGACAACCTCCATGATGGGTCCGGTCGTCGTCTCCGGATTTGGAGCAAGAGCGGAGCGCGGTGTCGAGCAAGAGCGGAGTTCAGGCGGTTTGCCGAGGAGAGGATGGTGCACCACCAGCGGGAGCTCGCGGAGCTCGACGAAGTCCTCTCTTTCAGTCCCTAGCCGTAGTCGACCTAGCTCCCCTCCTCGACCTTGTTGTCCGTGACTTGGCTGCCGTTCTAGAGGCACGGGGCCTCCTTGACCTTAGGGCCCCGGCCGCCGTCGAGAGAGCGGTCGACTTGCCCCCCTCCTCGATCTGGCTGCAGTCGACCTGGCCCCCTTGTCGACCTCGTCGTCCGTGGACACGGACTGTGATAGAGAACACAACAAATTACCAAACACAATTTTAATTTTTTTTTCCAGGAAACTAATTTTCAGACGAAAGTAACCAAACGCAAACTCAGAATCTGTGTATCTAGAAAACAATTTTATAATATCATCTTTGAAAACTGTTTTCAGAAATTTTTTTTTTTAGAAAACATATCCAAACGGACCCTTATTTTGGGCATCTTACCAATTAAATGAAAGAGGATGCTTCATGTAGTAAATTATTTCCTCGACAATCTTACCAATTTAGTGAGAGAGGATGCTTAACATAGTTCTTTTTCTCAAGGGCCTATGGTTTGATTTATTGTTTTCCCACGTTAAGTTCATTTTTTTTTCCATCATGCCATGAGATGTTTTGACAGAAATATGATGATTGGATTTCATATATACTAGAGCAAATAAGGTATAGAGATTGAACAAATTTTATCTTGAAGATATTATGCTACCTGACTCTCTCTAGTTTGCCTGCTCATTGATTCTTGTCATGAGGAGATCAGATGACCACTCACTAAACTTCAAAGATACCTGGAAAAATTGAAAGGAATAAAGAGAGATGGAACAATTTAACTTGAAGTTATTGATTTTATCAGGGTGTCAACTAACTTGCATGCTCATTGATTCTTGTTAAATGGAGATCATATGACTCCTAAAGAGAGGGCATATCATCAATGAAGATTACTTGGCTCAAGTGGAAAACTGGAAGGTTGGACAGTGTATCATCATGTTTGACTAGGAGATAGAGGTAAAGAAGATAGCAGCTAGTGAACCTCACTTGGGAGTATGTTCATTTTCCCCATTTCGATCGCACCCCTGGGGAGCACTTTAAGAGTTAATACTTAATCGAGAGAAGATGACGACTCTCTTTTAACTCTGTACTTGGTTTTACTAACTGTTCCCTACTGGTATTGTACGTGCTCCTGGGTCATAATATATTCCAAATACCAGTCTTTCAACCTTTTTTTGACATTAGTATTAACTACTAAGGTCTTTTCACCTTAGTAATTCATACTAATGTCAAAAATTCAAAATAGTAGAAAAGGTTTTTTACAATGAAATTACATTTTTGCTTTTATATCTCATGGTAGTTCATTCTCTAGAAGAGTGGTTCATACAAAGGACTGTTATCTCTCTTGGTTTTGATTTTTCTTTGCAATTTCACCTTCCTCCAGATATCATGCATATTGATTTCATGAACAGTTGGAAGCTCCGGAGTTGAAGCTCACGGGACCTAACAAGTTGGGAAGGACCGAATACTTCAATCACTTGAGAAATGCCAAGTTCTGCCTTGCTCCACGTGGGGAATCATCGTGGACACTTCGCTTTTATGAATCGTTCTTTGTGGTCTGTCTCTCTCTCTCTCTCTCTCTCTCACACACACACACACACATTCTGATTTCCTAAAAAGTTCATACGTCGTCCATGATTTGTGTGCGATGGCCTTTCTTCTAATGCAGTGAACTGTAAAACAGGAATGTGTCCCGGTCATTTTATCTGATCAAGTGGAACTACCTTTCCAGAATGTGATCGACTACACCCAGATATCCATCAAGTGGCCATCAACTCAGATTGGTGCTCAACTCCTAGATTACCTAGAATCTATTCCCAGTAAGTTTTTACTTTGTGACTTGTTCTCCCATGATGTCGATGTGCCTGCTGTGGGCAATATCACCACCTTCCTAATAACCGGAGATTTTTATCAGATGAAGTGATAGAAGGTATGATAGCTCGCGGCCGACAATTTCGATGCCTATGGGTGTATGCAGCAGAAACCGAGCCCTGCTCTGCTACGTTGGGGATCTTGTGGGAGCTGCAGAGGAAGGTGAGGCAATTCCACCAATCTGCAGAAACATTTTGGCTTCACAACAGATCAATTGTTAACAGAGACTTGGTTGAGTTCCATCAATGGAGGACTCCTGTGCCATTGCCGTGATCTCACTGATATTCTCAGTGATTCAAGTTAGAATGGTCCGTTTTCGGTGTTGTTAGCATGTCATTTTTCTTCTTTTTTGATTTTTTTTTTTAATTGCAAATTTGTATACACGACATTTTGAAAGCTTTAGATGTACAAGTAGTTGGCTGGTAGCTTTGTTCAATTCGTGTCACCCTGGCCGAAAGGGTGTACACTTATTTGTGCTACAATTCTTTCTTCCTTCCTACAGACCTGGTGTTATAGTTCTTGAGACAACCAAGAGTAATTCAATAATTCTTGTTTTGGTTGGTTTTCTTTGAAGCTCGCCTACAGAATCGGCTTTGTTTGCGATTCGAGTCATTTGATCTTTGGGAGGAGATTATTTCTCAACTATAACTAAACTCATTTCGGCTATAACCGACGAACACGCATTCTCTCGTCTTTGCCTCAACTTTGGACTTTTCATGCTTCGATACATGCATGAAGATAATGCATCCAAAAATTCGTAGGTGGTTGTATGATGGCTCATTGTCGTACCACACTTTATGCAACCTATAAGGAAACACTAGGAGAAATTAATAATATAAGCTCCAATATATGGACCTCACTCCACTAGTGTCTGTTCATCCACTCTACTATGCCACTGAGCTGAGGTATTTTTTGCGGAGTCTCCTGGTGTTGTATTTCTTGCTCTATGCAATAAGCACCAAAGAGAATATGTACTCGTTTCAATTATTTGAACAAATGCACTTCACCTTAATGTTTGTTCTTCTTTTCAGTAGGGGCATGAAACTCCTTGAAATGGCAAGTACCTGATCCTTGATCTTTATGATAAAGACTCAAATCTTCCTAGAACAATAATCAATAAACATTAAAAAGTAAGAAGCACCATCAATAGTTTTTTACTTTCATTGATCGCAAACATCTGAGTTAATCAACTCGAGCAATGTCGGCTTCCTCGGAAATGGAAGACTATGAAATGACACCTTGAGTTGCTTTTCAGCCATACAATATAGGCATCTCTGCAACTTCGCAAGCTTCAAACCAAGAAGGACCTTCAGGTTCGCTCAGTAGCTTATTCCTTTCTCGATAATGTGACTGAGTCGACTGTGCCACACTACTAACTGCGTTAACCTTTCGTGTCCCCCATGTGAGCTACGTTCCTTATGGTAGAGTCCGTAATTCTTGTTTCCCATGGCAGTAACCATCGAACCCATTATAAGCTTTCATTGTTCCTTCCCAAAGAAAATAAAGAACCCCTCATCATCCAACTAACTGATACTAGGTTCAAGCAGATGTCTGTGGCGAACTCCCTTGAGAATCAAAGTAGCTCTTGTATTGGTCTTTAAGTGCACATCTACAATGACAATACCCTTACACACATTGTCGTTGTCCATCTTTAACACTCCAAAATTATATGTCGTGTAAATGACAAATAATGTCCAATTATGATACACGTGCACTGAAGCCCCCGAGTCCACCAGCCAATTGTTGTCATCGCATTAGAAGTTCATTGTTACCTTCATCTACAATGATGATACCATTTCCATGCACTAAAGCTGATGTTGTAGAGTTCTTGCTTTGTTTCTCCCTGTCATCCTTCTTTTCTATCTTCCACGCAAAATAATTTTTAAATGTGGTCATTTTTTCACAATAATAGTACTCAGAGTTTTCGTATCGACTTTTGAACTTTTATCTGCTCTTGTCTATGTCGCATAAACTCCTACTTTTGCTCCTCTCTGTTCTTTGACACCAACGCCTCAAACTGTGATGAAGAAGTATATTCCTAAACATTTTTCTTGGCATCTTCTCATTCAATATATAATCTGCTCTTGGTGAACTCCAGAGTAAAAATACATTCGGGAGCAGAAGTGATCATAGTCACTTGTACAGTTTCTCACTAGTCTGGTAAAGTACCCAGCAACAAAAGCACATGAATATCGTCGTCGAATTTGACCTACATTGGTGACAATTGATCAATCATGTTCCGGAACTCATTCACATGATCCATGTGTATCGTCCTTGTACCTTAGATCCATTATCTGTCTGATCAACAATAGCTTGTTGATGTCGGTCTTCTTGGCGTATGAAAAAACGAATCGACGTGGATATCCTAGAACGAATCTCTCCTCGAATCAACCGCAAATTCTCAATCTCCTTCTTCCTCTTCTTGAAAGTTGTACCCTGTCATTTTTGTGAAGTTCTCACAGAACCATCACTATGTTGATCTCTCGAAATTAGGTCATGAATTGAGTCATATCATTTCCAATCCCGAGTTAAACTCAGAATGTTGGATCCCATTAAAGTCACTTGATTCAGATCCTTAATCCGTTCAAGCCAAGTCCCAACGGTATTAAAGTCACTTGAATCAGATCTTAATCCGTTCAACCCAGTCCCAACGGTATACCACCAGTATATCGACAGTATACCAAATAAGCACCAAAATACGTGCCATCATTCACGAGACATACGTTTTTCTAATTTTGTGGCATACATGATACTTTGGAACCGAGTCAAATTGAACCCCGTCTCTTTCATTCGATTTTCCGAGCTTCTCCGATACATATACAGCATTCGTCGCACTCCATGATGCTCTTTCACATAAGGAAAGAAACCCAAGTCCAACAAGTACGTACAAGGCTTGGATGAAGACAAAGTGACAAGGGTGACCGGCCATGTATACCTGACAAAAGAAGAACTAATTTCCATTACCTCTCCTGTCCGAAAGAGTCCGTGTCCGATCCATGGCAGCTAAGTACACTATGTAGTAATAACTACAAGCCCAAATGTAGAATCACAAAGGACAGACGACCGATCCATGCCACGACATATATGAGGATGTTGGCATGAAAAAAAAGAAGAAGAATATGACATTTATTACGTTCCTAGTGCATAACATCTAGTGATGCTTGTTCTTGTCTTGTGTAAGTAGTTTCCTGTAATCTTCAACTGTTACTGTTGATATCGAAGAATTCGTCAGAGAATCCAAAACATCCCTTTCGGTATGTATGTTCTTCCATCTGTCAGAGTTCTGTATGCATTAATATGATATTTGACGAACATAACAATATTACAAAGTAGTCTCCGGCAGAAGAAGGTTGAACTCGGCTATAAAACCCAATATAGATACACTCTTCTTCCAGACCGCAGCCATGGCCGGACCTTCTCTCGTTTGTCTCACTGGTTTCGCGCTCCTTTTCTGCACATTTTGTGGTAATTTTCTCTCGTTCTCTCTTTATAATTAGTTCCATTAGATGTTAAGTGCTAGTCCATTGAAACTTTGCTTCTTTGCTGAAAAAGAATCAAAATATTTTGAATCTGTCTCAAAATTTATACATACTTGATGTGTATTTGAGATACCAACACCGAGTTGGCTGATACGATACGATACTGATACTGAATTTCTGAAACCAACCGTTGCAAAACAACTAAAACTGCCAATTAAGAAGTGTCCGATACCAACACTGATACTGTGAAAACCTGTCTGAAATCGCCCAACACATATAGCTCTGGTGCTAAATTTTGGCGGTGTATCAGAAATTTTCAGTTTTCTTTAGTGTGATATAATCCTATATATCGCGGATAATGCACAATTCATCTTGAATTGTGGTTGTAAGATGTTACAGCCTTGGTTCTATGATAGTGGCCTACTTTTGAGTCCTTATAAAACTCAGGTTCTGGACATGCATGTACTTCCTTCTGTTGTCTACGATGCAGGAACACGGATACAACACGACACCATTTGGACACGGTGACACGGTTTCGATACCTATTTGGGCGTATCCAAATGTATATCTGTTACGTGTCAGACACGATGCGGCATCCAAAGTTGTTACACAATACACATGATCAAACAGCAGTGTCACCACAACTAACATGGATCTACTAACTTGTACACAGATGGGAAGGTAATGATGGAGTACATAGGAGCCCTCGGCATTCCGATATCCTTTGACGACGTCCCAATCGATCCCGAGATCGACTTCAACTTCATCCTCAGCTTCGCCATAGACGCGGACAGGTCCGGGAAGTATCAGAACGGCAAGTTCTCCCCGTACTGGTCGGAAGACATCACTCCTAGCTCTGTCAAGTCCTTCAAAGCCCGCCATCCCAATGTTAAGGTCCTAGCTAGCCTTGCCGGTTGGAGCCTCGGAGAAAAAGTCATTGCATGGTAAATTTCTACCTCTTCTTCTTCTGGTACTAAAAAAAGTTGGGACCCTACTCCGTTGCCTGCAGCATTGGCCCGTAGTTTTGGCCTGCATACCACGTGTCGGCCTTCCATTGGAGGAATTTCTGGTGGCAGGCCCGAGCTAGCAGAGGGATCAACAAGCTGCTGTCATGTGGCATGACGGTCACGTCCGCTGTTACAGACCGCTAGGAAAATATCGATTTCCGAAAAAAGTACTCACTATCAACATAGTAGCTTTGAAGTAAACATATATACTAGTTTTGGTCCTCCCGTCACGTGTCGACCTTGCATTGAAAAAATTTCTGGTGACAAATTCGAGCCAGCAGGAGGGTCAGTGGGCTGCTGTCATGTGACATGACGGTCATGCCCACTGTCACAGACCGCAAGCAAAATATCAATCTCCGAAAAAAGTACTAACTAGCAACATATAACAAAAGCTTTGAAGTAAACATCTCATTCTTCTTGTACTAAAAACAAGTACTCACTATCAACATAGTAGCTTTGAAGTATTAACATACTAGTTTCGGCCCTCCCGTCATGTGTCGACCTTCCATTGGAGGGATTTTTGGTGGCAAGTCCGAACTAGCAGAGGGGTCAGTGGGCTGCTTCCATGTGGCATGATGGTCACGTCCGCTGTCACAGACCGCAGACAAAATATAAACATCTCTTCTTTTTGGCGTAGGTACAAGCCTCGATCCAACCAGGCGTGGATCAACAACGCCTTCGCCTCCTTCAAGCGTATCGCGGTCGAGTACGGCCTCGACGGCATAGACATCGACTACGAGAACTTCCCCAGGGACAGGAACGACACCACCTTCGCCTTCTGCATCGGGGAGCTCATCACCAGGCTCAAGGAGGAGAAGGTGATAACCGTGGCGAGCATCGCGCCGTACTACCTGACGGTGGGCCCCTACGTCATGCTCTACCGGAACTACAGCGGCGTCATCGACTACGTCAACCACCAGTTCTACACGGACAAGGTCAGGAGCCCGGCCGGGTACCTGCTGGCCTTCCGGCAGAGGGCCGCCCAGTTCGACGCCGCGAAGCTGCTGCCGAGCTACGAGATCAGGGGGAGGGGGATACAGGGGGACTCCTTCTTCGACGCGCTGGGCCTGCTCAGGAGCAGAGGGTTCGACGTCGAGGGAGTCATGATCTGGTCGGCCGACAGCTCCAAGGAGGACGGGTTCTACTTCGAGAGGAAATCGCAACAGTTCCTTCTCAATGCCACCGTCCCCAGTGAAGAAGTTGGCATGCAAAATGTGGTACGAACGTAGAAGTTGATAATTGCTAGTTACTATATCCAGAAATAAAAAAAAATGTTCATGTTTAATTTCTGTAATGTTCTTATGATGATCGAGAGTATACACATTTATAAATCTAATGCTCAAGTTGATGATTTCATTCTTCAAGATCTTTCGCTTCGTAATAAACATCAAGCAAATCCAAGGACAACGAAGGACATCCCTCTGTGAAGCCTGGTTAGCAATTCGGCAAACGGAAAAAATACGAGTATAAATCGAAACAGTGCAAGTAAAATACGTTGAAAAAAGTCGGTCAAATATTCCTCAAATAGAAATATTGAGGTTAGAGAATTCGCATGCTTAAACAAGTTGTCAAATTTGGCAAATTAAATAAATTTTCATCACGTTTTTTGTGTCAAAATTTTTCAATAATACATGCGGAACATGTTTAAAGCTTCGCATGCTTAAAATTTGTATATTAATTCGAATCTGTCAAAAGTACGCAAGTGTTATACGTTTCTGAAAGATACGAAAAAAAATTCGCGTATAATACGAGTTTTATTCGGATGATTGCTAACAAGGCTATGAAGATCAATCAAGATACTTGCTAGTTGAAATTGGTAGTTGTTGCTTTCAAGAATTAGTCCATCAACGCTGCTGGCTGGTCCGCTGCCAGGTGGCGCCACCCCATTGGCAGGTCAACCGACATTCAGCCACCTGGCGTGCAGGCTAGCCCGCTTGCGGGCCAGATAGTGTTTTCCTTAATCCATACCCCTAGACAAGAAGGATGGTTCATTGCCCTACAAACCCGTGCAACAGCAAGATCATAGAGTAATTACAATCTAGAAAAGTCATGTCCAGAGAGTCCATCAACATAGCATGTTGAGCAGGAGAGGGTAACTGAGAGATGTGGGTGAAGATGATGTTGTCCCGTCAACATAGTTCATATATAGCTAGATCAAGTTGCAAGATGTTTAGATCTTCCACTCACTCAAATCTCTTTCGTGTACCATTTCGATGGCATGGACATCAGGACATCACTAGGCTCATCGTCGGGCTACAATACGAGTATCGTGTCGGTATTATTCAGCATTTGGATGCGTACATTATGACGTTTCAGAAATATGGTGGTGTCGATTTCCAGTTCTACACAGAATGTATGTGAGTTCCAAGTGGACACCATAGGGCCGATACGATGCTACCGATACCGATATAGTTTGGCATGTTCCAATCAGATACCAATGTTGAGGGTCTCTTTCCCGGTCAAATCGATTGAGAAAATTGAACCAAAAAGACCAATTAGTATGGGCCGAGCACAGTAATGTTGTAAAAGCATGTAAATGAAAAAATAATTAATAAGGGTGACTATTGTTTCAGTCAATTTCAGAACTACTAAGAAACAATCAAAAAATACTTAATTTTTCCTAAATGTATAAAATTATTCTGTTTCTAAATTATTAATAATTATTTGTTTTTTGATACCGAAAAAATCGATACTCTGATTCAAAATTGTCGATACTGCCGATACCGATATTGCGAACCTTGGTTTTTATTTGAAAGCATTAAGACTCAGGAAGGGGGGCTCACTTGGGGGAGGTCCCAAGTTCGAGCCCCCCCGTGGGCATGGGATGGCTGGATGGTCGCGGGACGGTCACGGTCCCAAGCGACGGCCTCAAAAAATGGACGCAAAAAAAAAAAAAATAAATAAATAAATAAAGGCTCATGGCTTCACAGTTCAATGTAAGTTAGCTGTCAATAAGTACAATGTCTGATACTAAGGGGGAATCAGTTTTATTTCCAGGGGAAATCCCAATAATTGTTCCTCAAATATTATGCATGGCTGAAAGTGCTCAAGTTGGTCTTTAAGTGAATTTGTCAGGCGCAATGGCCCTTAAATTTTTTTTAGATGTCTGATACGTCCCGGTGGCTCGATCCACTGATCTTCTGCCATCCGATCAAGATCTTCTACGTCTTTTCGGTAACCACAAGAGTTACTCCAGTTGGGTTTGTTTTTGGCAGATAAGTGTACGAAAACAAGTAAAAGAAAATCACAATAACATAGTGATATGACAAGGCCCACAAATGTGGGCTCTTATTAACCAACACTTAAAATCCTTTCATCTCGCTCTTAATGATCCATTAAAGAGTGGTTTATTGAAACCTCAGAAATAAGAGTAATAGCGTCTTAATTGAAGCAGAAAGAAGCCTCCCAAAAGAAGAGTTGAAACAAAATACATAGCCATAACAGAAGATGCTACATGATTTTCTTGTTAGTCTATCCTTTTCAAAATTGTTAGATTTTTGTCCTATTGTTTGTGCTTCTTAGTAGGGGTGAACATTTAGTTTATTCGATTTCAATCGAACCAAAATAGTCAAAATCGATTAAACCAAAAATTCTAAAAATCTAAAATCAAAATCGAACCTAAATTAACCATGATTGACATGGAACTGATAAACGATTCGGTTTAATGGCTTTGTTTGGTTGGACTATTTTTATTGCTTAACGGGGCTAGGTCCAAAATCGAGATTGTGGTTAAAATAGTTTAAACTTTTATAATTGTGATGCATATATTTATTGTATTTCAAAATTTGGTCCAAATTAGACTAGTTGTTAAATTATCAAATTTTGACTTTAAAATACATACCAGAGCTATTGTTTTTCAAAATATACACATTTTTATTTAAAGTATGTACAGAATTAAGAATATTTAATAATTGCATAGGTGTTGTTCTATTTTGGAACGAAATCGAAATCCAAATAAAAATAGTATTTTCAAAACCGAAACCAACTAAACTTTTTTCAAACCGAACGAAGACCTCGTTTGGTTCACTATAATGTAATCGTAATTGCAATGTATAAATAATTTTTTTTTTTTTCATTTGATTATATTACGATTACAATTACATTACAGTGTATCAAACGAGACCCAAATCTTATTCAGTTCGGCTAGATTTGGTTCTCGACCCAACACAACACTGAATAATGCTCACCCCTACTTGTTACAACCTCCTCCACTCGCTCCTTCAATCCAAAACTTGATGTTGGTCTCTCTCTCTCTCTCTCTCTCTCTCTCTCTCTCTCCTCAATAGCGCACGAGAAGCTTGGTGGGTCACACACGAGATAATGTACAGGTGTGTGGTGTGTTAACGAGTGAATCGACAACGTCAATGAGAATGTAAATGATGTCCATTTATATTTAAAGCTTTCATGATCTGAACTACAATGTGTGGGCTAAAATAAATACTCACAAATTAAATTTGGAAGAATAATATATCACTATATGAGCCTTGTTTTTCTTTTTCCAAATATTGGAATATTAGTTTTCTTTTTCTTTTTCTTTGATAGAATGATACATGTACACGGAGACAGACGAAGAATTATTGGACATCCGTCCTTGCTGCTTAAAGTGATTGTGATTCAGAGTTATTCCATGTAGACATCACCACTTTATAATACCGGCACATTCATCAATGGTTGAAAGTGGCACTGGACCATGATGTGTGTGTATGTGTGTTCCACTTTAGTGGCTCGAGCCAATTTCACCACTAATTTCATTGATATGAATGGATGCTTGCAAATTGCTACAGAAAATGTGTGGAAGAAAAAATATCCAAATGTTCATGTTGTATTGCTGTTCAAATTACAAACCATCCTTAGCCACGTAATCCCATAAAGGGTAAAGTGCATTTAAACCCTCCTAGAGTTGCCTCGTTCGCAAAATAAGACCTTTTAGAAAACTTATGCAGTTTGCACCTCCCGCAAATCATGTTTTGCTCATAATACCCCTTTCCGTCAAAATGACGTTACATGTAGCCGTTAGCACCCAAATTTAGGAGAGAAGAATTTTTTTACTCCCCAAAATACCCCTCTATTGGACCGTTAGGGACAGCAGCCTATTCCATTCTCTATATAATAGGATTGTTTGAAGGAAGATTGTTTGAAACATAACATTAAACACAAACATTTCAATTTTCTACATAATTGACCGGTTGACTGGTAGGGAAAATAACAACGTTTTATTTTTTTATATTCCTTTTTATTTTACTTATTTGCTATCATTTAATATTTTGAAGTTTTTTCTTACCTACAGATCTCAAATCCAACTGCAAATTATGGCCAGTAGCTCGCAATCTTCATTCTCAAGACGTCCAAACAGAAATTATGGAAGAACAATTTGTTGCTATTGTGGATTAATTAGTCCACTGAAGACTTCATGGACACCAACCAATCCTGGAAGAAGATTTTACGGGTGTGCAAATTTTCCAACAAATTCTTGTGGTTTTCTACTATTGGAGGATGAGAAACTTTCAGAACACTATCAAATTCTAATGTGAAATTTAATGAAAGAAGTAAAGGAGCATCGAGGCCAAGGTTTACAACCTATTCCAAGAGAATCGACAGAGGCGGTGACAGCAACTGAACCCAGACCATGCTTCAACATACATGTTTTGCAATTTATTTTAGGATTTTTGACATGTTTAGTACTATTTAAGTTATTCGTTTAAGAATTACGGATGTGATGAATGTTGCAGTTGCAATTCAAGTATTGTACCCAGATAATATTTTACATATTTTGTATCAAAATGGAACACATATGTGAACTGCAGTTACATTCGAATATGAGGAAATTGCAACATGTATACTGCAAATGAACTGCCAATGTAAACACAATAGGAACTGCAAAATGGAACACATTTGTGAACTGCCAAAATCAAGTGGCCAATGAACTGCAAATGAACTGCCATCAAAATCAAAAAAATACAGCATATGTGAACTGCAAATGAACTGCCACCAAAATCAAGTTGGCAATGAACTGCAAATGAACTGCCATCAAAATCAAGTTGCCAATGGAACACACTTGTTAACTGCCATCAAAATTAAAATCAAATGTTCATCAACATATCATTTAAACAGACATCAAAATCTGTTCACCAACATGTAACTGCAAATGAACTGGCAATGAACACATTTTTCACAATATAAACTTTCATCAAAATCAAATGTTTGTCCCTTGCTTTCATCCATTTGTACAGCACAATATAAACTTTCTTCAACAACATTTCATCCATTTGTACAATAACAGGTGATACAACTACTTAAACAAATTTCATCCATTCATTTCACATATGTCTTAAGAGTTCAAATGTTCATCAACATAGCGTTTCTTAAACTGCACATCCAAAATAATAGTGCCTCCTACAGCAACATTCAGCATGCTTGTATACTGCAGGAAAAAAGGAAGAAGAGTTAGTGACAGCAGCATGAGGTAGGGATAGTGCTGAAATGAAGAAAAGTTATGAACATGTAGCATGACAAACCTTGGTAGGGACAGCAGCAAGACCAAAATAATAGTGCTTCCTACAGCAACTTGGTAGGGACAGTGGCTCAGATGAGTTAGTGAGTAAAGGATAACGGGTCACCAAAATGATAAAGACCCCACAGCAACATTTAGCATGACAAAATGAGGTAGGGACAACATCATGCAGCGTAACAGAGCTCCCCACAGACAGAGCACCCCACTTAAACAGGTAGGGACAGCAGCATAATGGGTCACCAAAATGATAAAGACCCCACAGACAGAGCATAATGGGTCCCAATTCATCATTGCCACATATATCCATATACCCACATAACTCGAATTCATCATTGCCACATTTCAAAAAGGGTCACCAAAATGATAAGGACCCTGTCCTTGTCTACAACCTATGAAAAGATGAGTGACAAACGATTAAAATGCAAAATTTAAAAATGAGTAACAAATTTAAGTTGTCTTAGAATGCAAATACATACCTTTTGGAGCTAACACTCTCCCCCCTTGCAACACTTTCAGAATGTAGAGTTGGATTATGGTCCACATTTCCTTGAACATGTGGTGTTGGATTACCAACACACGCATGTAGAGTTGACCTTGGTAGCTTAGGCCTACCTGGTTTGCCTTTGGCACTCTCTCCTTCTCCTTGAAAGGATTTGGGCATGCTCTTGAGTTATGTCCTAACTGCTTGCATTTGCCACAGGTGACAGTGGCTCTAGTCATGACTTTTTTTACTCTCCTTCTTAGCCATTCTTTCATCATCTTGTTTCTTTCTCTTCTTTTGCCTTTTCCCAGTTTGGACATGGACCACAGGGGGTATCATGGGTACAACATTTTTAAGTTGTCTTAGATTTCTCATTGAAAGAGGGTTGATTATCTCTGCATAAGCCTTCAAGTAAGTAGACTTGTGATAGCACTTGTCTACATAGTCATCAATAGAGTGCCTCTTCTTCTTGATACATGCAGCTGCATGGTCACATGGAATACCTGTGAGTTGCCATTCTCTACAGCTGCAGCTCTTTGCTTCCAAGTCCACTGCCTCATTAAGTCCTCTTTGGCTCACTTCAAATTTATTGAACCCAGAAGTAATAACCATACATTTTTTTGCACCCTCTTTGGCTTCTTCAAGTTTTTTCATTACTTTAGGAATAATGACCCCATCATGAGCTCCCATTCTTTCTCTCTTCTCATGGAACCTTACCATGAGCAATCTTCTTATAGTTTCTAGAAGACAGATAATGGGCTTGTCCCTTGCTTTCAATATGTGCTTATTCCATGACTCACACATATTATTGCTTGACAGCTCACACTTAGAATTGGTTGAGAACCCATGCTTTGACCACTGGCCTGCAGGAAGTCTATCTAACCATTCATAGGCCTCCTTGCTTACTTTCATGATCTTATTCATTGCTTTCTCAAAATCAATTAAAGTGCATGCCTCTGAAGCTTCCCACAAAAGATACTTCAACTTGGACCCTGGATGTTTCTTCTTGAAATTGTCATATATGTGCCTAACACAAAATCTATGCTCTGCATTAGGAAGAAGATTGTGAAAAACATCCAGTAGGCCTTTTTGTCTATCAGAAATCCAGGTTATTGCATTTCCATCCATGCCAAGTGCATCCAATAGTTGATCCATGAACCAGTTCCAAGTTTCCTTATTTTCTATCTCCACAACAGCCCAAACAGTAGGGAAAAAATTGTTGTTACCATCTCTTCCCACTGCACTAAGAAGTTGCCCTTTGTACTCAGTCTTCAGAAAACACCCATCCAGACTTGGTATCCATTAATCCCTCTGCACACACACACACAGGCAACAACATATATGAAATAACTAACAGAAGACAGTTCCCTATGTACTACTAATTAATATAGTCAAACAGACAAATAGACAAACAACTAATTAATGTAGAAACAAAAATGTATAGACAAACAGAAAGTCAACTAATTTAATATAAATTCAACTATTTTAATATAAATTAAACAATGTATAGACAAAGAGAGGGACAACAGACAACTACTTTAATATAAATTCATCTAATTTAATCCTACCTATATACAAGGATCATATACTACAAACAACACCAAATATCATGCATGAAAGCTGACATTTTTCTCAAAAAATTACTAAATTTAACAACTCATATAATACAGACAGACATGATTCATGCATTTTTCTCAAAAATTTCAGAAATTTAACAAATATACTACAGACAGACATCATGCATGCAATTTCCTCAATAAATTCAGAAATTTAACAACTCATATAATACAGACAGACATGATTCATGCATTTTTCTCAAAAATTTTAGAAATTTAACAAATATACTACAGACAGACATCATGCATGCAATTTCCTCAACAAATTCAGAAATTTAACAACTCATACACTACATACAGACATCATTCATGCATTTCTTCTCAAAAATTTTAAAAATTTAACAAATATACTACAGACAGACATCATGCATGCATTTTTCTCAACAAATACAGAAATCTAACAACTCATACACTACATACAGACATCATTCGTGCATTTTTTCTCAAAATTTTCAGAAATTTCCGCTCCAACTAACATCATTCATGCACTACGTTCGAAAGTGTAGTAAAATTCTGAGAACTAGGGTTTTCGAATGTACCAGTACGAGAATACCCTAATAAGCCGAAATTACTGGAAGAAGCTCCACTCCGATCTCCAGTCCGACCTACACTCCGACCTCCACTCCGATCGACCAGCAGCAACGAGAGAGACTTGAGAATGAAACGTCGGTTAGCGGCTTCGATTTAGGGATTACAAATCGATTTAGGGTTTGCAAACAGATTTAGGGTTTGCGAAGAGATTTAGGGGTTGGAACGGGGGAGAGAGAGTTGAGAACGGGAGAGAGCGAGACGGGAGAGAGAGAGAGAGAGTTGAGAATGAAACGTCGGTCCTCTCCTTCGATTATATCGTAGGGGTAGTTGGGTCATTTCACCCAAGAGTTAACAGCGGTTAACAGCAAAGTTGGATTAGGGGGTGATTTAAGCATTTTTGTATCTTTTTGGGTTTTTCAAATCAAGAAGTCTTTATTTGCCATTTCGTGACATCTAAGGGGGGTTTAAATGCACTTTACCCTCCCATAAACATATATGAATGAATCAGCACGCGGAGCGGAACGCATGCAGAAGAGAGAGAAGAAAAAAAACACGTAAAATTGCATCACAAACATAAAAGTTTTAAAATATTGCGTAAAAGAAATAAAGTTTAGAGGGATTGTAAGTAAGGAACCATTGCGTCCTAAAATATGACGTAAAAAAAGTTCCTAAATTTGGGCGTTAAATCGTCGAATATAGTTTAGGCTGCCAACCAAATTCTTTAACCATCCAATTAATTTTTTATTCAATTTTTGGCGCCCTAATTAAATTCCACGCTTCAAAATTGGGCTTTTTTTTCTTTTTTAATTTTTGGCGTCTTACTTTAGGGGATTTTTTTTTCTCACCCACCGGTAATTAGTAATAAGAGAGTAAGTTATGATTTCTTTCCTAAATACTATTGGTTATGTCCATGAATGGAACCGGAATTTAGTGTTGCAGAGAGCCAAAAACTGTAAATACATATTCGGAGAAGTTTAGATGGTGGGTTAATAATTTAATATTGTTGTAACTCATATGGCCCTTTATTTCATCTCCTTGTAACATACAAAAACCCTTTGGCCTTTCGTTTCTTCATAACCCCCAACCTCTCTCCCTATATAAAGAGAGGTTGGGATAGCTTGTAATATGCACTTATGTGGTTGATAATATACGAGAAAGCTTCATCTCCGTGTGTTTAAGCTTTTGCCTAACGACACGTTATCAGCACCTTGCTCGTGCAACGCCGGAGACCTGACGTACCGTTGTTTTTTTTACCTCCTTCCACCGTACGGTAAGAAAGGTAAATTTTTTTTAAGAGGCCTACAGAAATTTTATGCTTTTCTATAGATTGGATGCATTGTGTAGTTCTGTTTTTTGAAAGATTTCATATGTCTTAAAGTTGGGATTTGTTTTATCCTTCGGGACTACTTGAAGAGCAGAAAAACTTAGCAACCTTTCTGGCATAGTTAGTCCTGTTAAGTCAGAATCTTGTCCATTCTTGATGTTGTGTATTAAAATAATCACCAAGACAATAAGCTCTAGGCCTTCGATGCTCCTAGCCCAATCTGCTGTGATCCCTTAATAATACTCTTCTAATCTGCTGTGATCTCTTCTAATCAGTAGATATCAAAACTGGAAGAGGGGTTGCCTATATATGTATCCATATTGTTAGTTCATTTCGGTTCGGCTTTGAATTTCCAGTAGTTAGGAATTGAATGGACCGAAGGTAAAAAAAATTTGGAAAATTTTTGATAGCAGAAATATATTGTTCCTGTTGTTACAATATTACTGTTGTTTTTGACATCAAGAAAATGAGATATTTGCTCTCTTCCAATTGATTTACATTCATTAGTATGATCAAACCTTTTTTTCATCTAGGTATTGCATGACATAACATGACAAATGCTTTATTATTTTTTCACAGCATTATAGGAAATGAGATTGAGAAGTGTTTGTCAAGTTTCTTTTAGATTGCATGTGAATTTTGAATTTTTGAATTTGGACATTTGAGTTGGTGTGCCCAATACATAATTCATTATACTGTTATCATTACCTAGTTGTTTTAATCCAGCTTTTAACATTCTATTAACAGTGCTAATTTGCCTTTATGTATAACTTTGCTATAATCTAGCCTTTAGCATACTAGTTTTTTTTTTTTTAAAAAATATATTTGTTAGTTAATTTCTGAGGAAATAAATTTTTGATAGCAAATTTTCATGTTGAAAAAGAAATTTTAGATGCTAACATTTTTTTTGGTAATGATGGATTTGGAGCGCCCCGGCGAGCGCCTCAGTGCCATCTGCGCCCCGACAAGCACCTCAGTAGCATTTTTTTTCTTTATGTTACTCAATGAATTATTGTAAAAGATGGGTAGTAAAAATTGTATTTTTTTTCTCGCTATTTTTTGGCGTCGATTCATTAGACGTCGAAAAAATAGTTGATATTTTTTTGGTGCCGCTTGCTTAGGCACCAATTCTTTTGTGTGCTGTTGCTTGCTTATGTTGTACGTTTTTTTTGCGTAATTACGAAAAAAAACTTGAAAAATTTGAAAAATGGTTTTGGCTACATAAACAAATTCTGGCACCGCCAAATTTGGGCCTTCCAAAATAAAATTTTTGGCTAATTTTTTTCAAAAGCAACGCTCATTTTGAGCACGCACTAAATTGTCACCTATTTTGCACTGTTCGTAAATAGTGTGAATTTCTTGAAAAATCTTATTTATTCTTACATTTGAATTTTTTTTTTTACGAAGTCTCTCCGAATAGGCTCACCTATTTGGGTATGATGTCAGAAAGAACTTGGGGCTTGGTTCTTAAGAGGTCCCTGGTGACCCTCCTTCCTCATTTTTCCGTCTGGTCATATTCACGTAGAGCTACCGAATGGGGTTGACCGAAAATTATTTTTTTCTCAAATTGTATTTATACTTATGCATTTTTGCAAGCAAATAATATGCCTCTATATCGGCCCGTCGATCGTTATAAGAGAATTTTTTTTTAACAAAAATTATTTTTTCAAAACCATTGTTTTATCTACAATTGTTAGTTTTTACTTATGCAAACCAAATCCATATAAACCTGTCATTTTATATGATGACTGATCAAGATTTTTCTCCTGTTGTAGAAAAATGTCGATCAAGATTGATTTTCCCATCCTTGAAGCCTCTGGCAAGAACTACTTGGACTGGACGCAAGATATCCAGAACCATCTAGATGCGCAGGGCCTCTTGGACGTCATCTATAACGAGGAAGAGCGTGAAGTGGAAGTCACTCGCTCAATGAACGCGAAAGCGATGATTCTATTCCGCAGGCATTTATTTGACGCCATGAAGGCGGAGTTCATTGAAATTTCCTCGCCGAAGACGCTATGGGACTCTCTGAAAGAGCGCTTCGACCACCAGAAGACCATATGGCTACCTGAAGCACGCCATGACTGGTTGAACCTGCGCTTCCAAGACTTCAAAAGTGTAACTGATTACAACAATGAAGTCTGCAGGATTCGATCACTTCTCTAATACTGCGGTGAGATATTAACCGACAGTGATCTTTTGGAGAAAACATACACCACATTTTCTTCCACTGACAACTTGCTCCAGAAGCAATACCGTCAGTCTAAGTTCACCAAGTTTCCCGAGCTCATCACCCAGATTTTACTAGACGAGAAGAACAGTCTCATTTTAATGAGAAACAATAATTCTCGTCCTGCTGGAACAAAGGCAATTCCAATGCCTGATGCAAACGCTCTCCGTGGACCAAATCCACGGTGAAAACGAGACAAGGGCCAGTCGTCCCAACCAAGGAACAGAGACGAGTTTAAGTCTCGCCACCCAAAGCGAGGTTCTAACAAGAACCAAGGACCTTTGACTCCTAGACAGTCTCATGGTAAGAACCAACGGGCCAGTCGTCCCAAAGCGAGAGTGGAAGGCCAAGCGCCTACTCTCTACTACAAATGTGGTGCTTATGGTCATATGCAACGGACTTGCAGGACAACCCCCCAAGAAGTTGATAACTATCACAAGGGGCGCCGGGCCGAAGCAAATCTGGTCAACGAGTGCGAAAATCTAAATCTTGAGACCCCTGATTTTATAGCAGAAATGGAAGAATGAATCTTCATTTTCTCTCTATATTTGATTTAAGTCATGAAACTTTTGGTGGTTTGTATTTTCTGTTTTCTCGATAAATTAAAGTTCTATTTCGAGCACTTTCCTCAAACGTGTGACAAACTTTAATTTTCTTTACTTATAGGCATGGACCACGGGGCAGTAGATTGTCTGGTTGATAGTGGAATGACTCACACTATCTTGAGAGATAAATCATACTTTATCTCCTATACGCCCAAAGTAATCTCAGTGACAACCATTTCGGGACCCTCAACCCTTGTTTAAGGTTTTGGCAAAGCCCTTTTTTGTTGTCCAATGGTACTCCCGTTGAAGTATCAGAGGCCTTATATTCTCCAAGGTCCAGTCGTACCTTACTGAGTTTTAAGGATATTCGAGAAAACGGATTTCATGTTGAAACTGCTCGAGAACATGGCTTCGAGTATCTTTTTATTACCTCCACTCAGTACGGCCAAAAGCGTATCATGGAGAAGTTGAAAAGTCTTTCAAGTGGTTTGTATCTCACTACGATACAACACATCGAGAGTAATCTCATCATTCGCCAAGCGCCAGTTGATGAGAGGACTTTTATGCTATGGCATGACCGGCTGGGTTATCCGGGTCAAAATACGATGCTTCGCACCATGAATGCATCACATGGGCATCCTCTTGGAGGAAAGAATTTCGTTATAAATCCGAAAAGCCTATGCCAAGCTTGCTCGATTGGGAAGACGAATCTCAAGCCACTTCATGTGAAACCTACGAGATTAGTTTCTCAATTCCTAGAGAGAATTCATGGAGATATTTATAGACCAATCCAACCAACATACGGACCATTTAAATACTTCATGGTTTTGGTTGATGCATCGACTAGATGGTCACACGTAGTGTTGTTGTCCACCCGAAATGCAGCGTTTCCTAAACTCCTCGCCCAGATCATTAAGTTAAGGGTTCACCATCCAGATTATCCGATAAAGTCTATTAGACTTGATAATGCCGCGGAGTTTACATCGAAGACTTTCGATGACTATTGCATGACTTTGGAAATAAATCTTGAACATCATGTTGCGTATGTTCATACCCAAAATGGCCTAGCAGAAGCTTTTATAAAGCGACTGCAAGTGATAGGGCGGACCTTGGTTATGCGCACCAAACTCCCACTATCTACATGGGGATATACAATTTTGTACGCTGTAAATTTGGTCCGTCTGAGGCCCATGGCCACCCAACCACTTTCCGCATACCAGCTGGTTACTGGATGTGAGCCTGACATCTCACATTTACGCGTGTTTGGGTGCCTAGTCAATGTTCCAATTGAGCCGATAAGGCGTTCAAAATTTGGACCTCAGAAGCGACGGGGAATATATGTCGGTTATAACTCCCCGTCCATCATTCGCTATTTAGAGCCCTTGACAGGCGATCTCTTTACCGCGAGACACACGGATTGTGACTTTGATGAGGCAATCTTTCCGTCGTTAGGGGGAGAAATGCACGCTAACATTGATGAGGAACGACGTGAATTAGCGTGGCATGTGCCCGCTGTTGCTCATCATGATCCCCCCTCTGCACATAGTGATAAGGAAGTACAGAGGATTCTAGGTCTGCAAGATATTACAAATCAAATGCCAGACGCATTTAGCGACCTAGCAAAACTTACGAGATCAATTATACCTGCTGCAAATGTGCCTGCAAGGATAGACGTCCATGAGTGTGAAACCCGTAAAATTTTTTCATAATTTTTAGGAATTAGTTTTAATTAAATAATGTGTAGTTAAATAAAAATATGTGTTAAAATAATTAATTGTGATTTTATGAAAAACAATAAAATTTTTTAAAATAATTAAAACAAGAATTTTTGTTTGATAGCCGAACCCGAACCCGAACTTGAACAAAATATATATATATATATATATATATATATATATATATATATATATATATATATATATATATTTTATTAATTTTTAGGAGTCCTAAATAAGTTGTACAAATTTTTCTAAATAATATTATTATTTTTCTTAAAGCAAATTTTTGGTTACCAATAATCATTTATCGAAATATTATTGAAAACAATTTTGGCCCAAAGCCTAATTTTCCTTATATATATGTATAGCCCATAGGCTTGGACCCTTAGCCCAAAACCATTAACCTTTTTATGGGTACAAACCCAATGGGCATGATTACTTAAACCCATTTTCTTAAGACTTAGGAATGAAGTAATGAATGAACATTCCCTTTAGTGTTTGTTGTTTCATTTTTTTCTTTTGACCCTTCCTTTCTTCTTCCCGACCGCTGGGCTTTTCCCCTTCCCGCTGCCAGAGTTGATGGCCGGAGTTATGGCTGGAGTGGCTCCTCCCCTTCCCAAAGTGGTAACTCCTATTTTCTATACTCCTATAAAACCCCTCTTCCTCACCATTCTCCTCCACTACTTACACCATCATCTTCTTCCCCAAATAATCCAAATCCCTAGCCCCATCCCGAGCTTCCCCGCTCGAGCACCGGCGACTGACCCCGGCGCTATCCCCGACCGGCGCACCCCTAGGCCGGCCATCCGCCGCCAACCCGAGCGCCCGCCCCCTTTCCGGCCGCCCGGCGACCGCTGACTGCCGGCGACAGCCCGCCCAGCACCGCCCACTCGCCCTGTTCGTTCCGTGTTGCCGATCCCTTGCTGGACACGTGTTCCGTGTTCCGAAGTTCCGAGGATTTCTGCGGTTCTGCGTGTTTCGAGTCCGAGGCATCACTTCGGATTCCGTCAAATTCGATAACCTTTGTTAAATCCCGTGGTTTTATTTTGGATTAGTCCATGATGAAATTGGTCCACCAATTCCCTTCGGGAATTCGGATTTTGGTTTCGTGTTGGTTCTGGGAATTTTTGGAACCACTGTTATATTTTGATGGTTTTCTGGTTTTGTGTGTTCTGTGGATTCTTTGTGGTATTTCGGAAATTCTGAGGGAGTTGGAAATGATTTCTGAAATTTCGGATTAGTTCTAATGGTTTGGATTTTTCCGAGAGACTTTCGGGAAAGCATCTGATAATTTGGTTTTGATTTTCCTAATATTTCGGAAAGCCTGCTGTGTAGTTTTCTGGGATAGTTTCGGAGTTCCGAATTCATTTCGGGTTTCCGAATTAATGTTGGAAATGATTTGGTGAATATGCTTTATATATATTATTTGGGTATTCCTGGTTTGGGAGTTATTTTACAGAAAAATCGGAGCGTTTCCCAGTTCTTGGGTTGACCGAAAATAGAGGGAATGCTGCCGAAATTTTCGGAAAAATTAATAAAATGGTTTTAAAATAATTTTGGTATTTTTGGGCGACAACCATAATTGGTTACTGGGCCCCAACGAAATGCAAACGCACCGGTTCGACCGGACGTTGTGGTATTAGCCGAATTTTGAGGAATGGACCGAGTCTGAGACTCTTAGTTTCATTTTTAATTATTTTATTTAACATTTAGGCTATTTATTATAGTCATTTAATTTCTGCACTTTATTTAATATTTCAGTCATTTTCTCTTATTTAATGTAAAAGAAATTGTACCGGGCATAAGCCCACCCTAGGACCATTAGCTGTGCCACTGTATTGTGTAGCGTAGTTTATTTTATTTTATTTTTTCTGGTGGATGTGAATTTGGGTGGTTTTGATTAGTCGCGTAATCGTAGATTAGAGCGCGATTTACTGATTATTTACGAATCTAGTTAAAATGGATAAAATATTATTAAATAATTAGTTCACGGTTTATCACTAAAAGAAATTGTATTTTTATAAATATATTACAAAACACAAAGTTTTCCAATTGTAATTGATTCTCGTGTATTTCCAAATAAACCAATTAACCGGCTTAATCAACGCACGTAGTTGCGACATAATCGTTAGCTGTAAATTAATACAACATAAAACCTGACTAGGACATGACTACTAGAGATTGCAACTAGCACACTTAGTCTGGTTATTCAAGGATCTTAGTCGAGTTCTCAATTGTAGGAACTCGAAGTTACAACTGACGTTCCTCCTCGGTACCGACTCGTCTTTCCAGTCAATCTAATACAAGGCAAGTTTCGAACTGTGTATTCCTGTATTTTATTTAGTAAAGTTAACCTGCATGTTAAACCACACTGCTGGCACGGAACTCTACCGACTGTTACTGTTACTGAATCTGGGACTGGGGGAATAGTGTAGACGTTTATGACCAAAGCCCCTACTGAACTGACTGTGTTAGCTTACCCCTCTCACACACGGGGATAAGCCATATCGTATCGCTAGGATACTACTGCTCAACCCAAGCCGGTCATAAACGTTTGCATATTCAAAACACACTGAACTATTTTTAAACTGCTGAAAATTGTTATTTTAAACTGTTTATCCTGCACTTTCCAATTACTATTTAAGATATGAGATGCATATTTCGTTCTTGCTCCCTCCTGACTGGAGACAACATTTTAGGTATCACTGAGGATGAAGAGCTATACTATAATAGCTATTATGACCCGGTTCTCTACCCTACGACGATACCGGAGCCGTCTCTAGAGGACGCTGATCCTGGGACTACAGAACCAGATGTTTAGATAGTTTTCTTTTCTGCATTTTCTTCTTTATTTGGAGTTTGTAGTTCTATTTCAGTATTTCTCTTCCAGTTGTATTTCTGAATATTTTATTAAACAAAGTTTCAAATTCCGAATAGAACAGTTGTGACAAATGTACTTGTGTTGTTGTGAATACCTGCAATGGAACAGCTTACTGCCGCCGTCTCACCACGGTGCAGGCTGGGCATGGTCCGGTTCGACCTATTAACTTGGGATCGGGTCGTGACATGTTTTTAGTGGTGGCCCATGCAGGTCCACAACAACATCTTAGGAAAACCTATCTAGAAACAATTAGAACACTAGAACATTGATTTGTCACGACATAGGTCCGATTCATATATAAATAAATATTTTTGCTTGATTATAGACCGGTAGGCTACCTTGCTTATGTGTGCGTCCTAAACCTTCCAGAGAATGACCGCTGACCAAATCCAGCTGGCGATGAGGTGTTATCTCCGGATCATACCCCATCTCCTCAACCAAGTTCAGGGTCTTTTCTCTCGCGGCTGTTTGACCGTCCTCATAGTGCATCCAGTGAAGTTTTCCCTACACTGGCGATTCCTACCTCATCTCAAACTGAGTTACATTTCCTTGGTGGAGTATTCATTTTGTTGCTCCACCAATACCAGCAATTATCTTCCAAATGGTTGTTTTATTTCAAGAAATCCTGGAGTTCCAGAAAGCTCAAGATAAAGCCCAGCAGGAACAGAAGAATATCACGAGAGAAGACATGAAGAACGTCATGATGTAGCCTTAGTTATCCCCAACCAAGTTAGAGCAGAACTTTTGTCCTAGGAAGGATACCCCTGAATCTAGAAGATATTTGGGTCCCATCAAGTACTCTACTTTTCGGCAGCCTTGTCGTAAGAAGCTATGGGTTTGTAACTAATGCAAGAGGCCTGGTCATCAGGCCGTTAGTTGTCGCAAGAGATTGGGACAATGTTTGGCATGTGGATCTGCTGAACATCAGATAAAGGACTGTCCCTTATCTTTCTATCAAACCAGAGCTCATATCCCAGCAACACCTATTAGGCCACAACCTAGGGACCCTCTTCCTATCCAGCAGACCCTGCCCTTACAATGAGGCGTGATGCATACTCGAGGTTCATAGAAAAGGAAGCAGTTGGAGACTGCTCATACAAGAGCCAGAACCATGAGGAATAGTACCTAGAACCGCTGTATAGCATCATCTTTTTGGATGTCCTTAGATCAATCATAAGAGTTTTGCTGTAATTCTCCACAGGGATAGAAGTTTTGTTACACCCTTATGGCAGATGTTTTCCTGATAGTCTCCCCGGATTATCCCAGATCTAGATATAGGATTCACCCTTGACCTAGTCCCCGGCTCTTTCCCTAAATTCTAAAGGATGTTACAGAGTCAACCCGAAGGTGGCCAAGAAGATGAAGGACCAGATCAATGAAGGCTCTAGGATTTATCAGAGTGGAACTTTACCTTAGGGAGTATCTATCTTGTTTGTACCCCAGAAGGATGGAACAAACGAATGTGCATCAATTACCAGACACTAAAGAACAAGTACTTTCTGTCCGGATCGAGGATCTGTTTGATCTGGTTGTGTGGAGTTAAGGTGTTTCGAAGTTTGACTTAAGATTTGACTACCATCAAATCAAAGTCAGGAAAGAGGACATTGCCAAGGCGGCGTTCAAATACCAAGTATGGGTAGTTTTCTTTGGTCGGGACGTTAGACTGACAAATGCTCCTGCTGTGTTCATGAATCTCATGAACAGAGATTTTAATGAGTATTTGAATCAGTTTATCTTCTCCATCGATAACATTTTGATATATTTGAAGACTGAAGAAGAGCATGAAGAACACCTGAGGAAGTTTTTGGAAACTTTGAGGAAAAAGAAGTTTATGGTAAGTTATCTGAACGTGGATTTTTGACAAGGTGGACTTTTGGCCATGTCGTCAAGAGAATAAATTTAGATGGAAGATAGCTGTTGTTGAGGAGTGGTATACCCCAAGTTCAATTCGGAAGATTCTTGAACTTGGCCGGCTACTACCGGAAGTTCGTGAAGGATTTCGTCAAGATTGCTGAGCCAATGACGAAGCTCACTTGGAAGAATGAAGAATTCATCTGAACGAAAAGTTTGCCAGGCGGCATTGAGGAGCTGAAGAAGAGACTTACCACTACACCAATCCTTGCGCTACCCGCAGGAACCGGTGGGTTCTCAATTTACAGTAATGCCTCTGGAAAGGACTGGGCTGCGTTCTTCAACAACATGGAAAAGTAATTGCTTACATATATAGGCAACTACAGACTCATGAGGAGAATTATCCCACACCTAATTTGAAATTGCTGCAATTATCTTTACTTTGAAGCTATGAAAGCATGATTTTTATGGAAAGGGAGTGAAATATATACGGACTACAAAAGTCTGAAATATGTTTTCACTCAGAAAGGGCTGAATGTTAAACTAAGAAGATGGCTGAAGCAGATGAAGGACTTCGACATCAACCTGCAGTACTATTCAGGTAAGGCTAATATGGTCGCTGATGCACTTGGTCGATACTGATGGCGAAGTTCTTAACCAAGGACTAGCACCTGCTAGATGATATCGAGAAGTTTTGACTGGATGTTATACTACCTGGAGATAGAAGGACGGAGCTGGATGCTGATTCAGTATTGATAAAGTTCGAGGCTGAGGGATAAAAATCAAGAGAACGTAGTTTCAAAACGAGGCACTTTGCAGGCTTAGAGCTCAAGTGTTGGCAGGAACACCTGAGGGTTTCTAAATTAATCAGCATTGGAACTCTGAAGAATGGTGCGAGACTTTGCGTATCGGCTGACAAACGGAGGAACGAGTTGATGAAAGAAATGCACCAGTCGCAGTATTCCATATATTCAGGAGATAATAAGATGTATCGGAATATGCCTCCATTGATTGGTGTTATGGAATAAAGAAGGACAATTCCAGGTATGGGATTAGATGCAAATTTGTCAATCTGAGGAATTTAGCAAGAGAACAACCAGTTTATTGCAGCCGCTGGACAATTCGGAGTGGAAGTAGAAGCATATAACAATGAACTTTGAGTAAGGATTGCCTTGTTCCCAAGGAGGAAAGGGCACCAATTGGATTATAGAAAACCGACTGACTAAGTCAGCACACTTTCAAAGTTGGTTTATCCACTAAAGAAGTTGGCAGCATTGTACGAGAGGCACATTTACCGGATTCATGTAGTACAACGGGACGAGCAATCAGAGAGGTCAATCCAGACGCTTGAAGATGTATTGAGATTTTGCGTCTCGGAATTTGGCAGGTCTTGGGAAGACCAAATTGCATTTGGTGAAGTTTCTCCTACCAGAGGAACAATCAGTTTCGACGAAGTTGGAAATTGAGGCCAGGTACATCAGGTCATTTGAAGTTTAAGACGCGTTGGAAGTAGCGTACCAGTTAGCTCTACCAGCTAATCTTGAGAGTGTGCAACGTCTTCTACGTCACAGCTCAGATGCTACATTTCGGATCAGAGTCACATTTTGGATAATTCAGAGCTCAAGTTTGGACTTAACCTTTCAGTGCCAGAGGAACCAGTTGCAAGCCTAGTCAGAGGTAAGAAGAAGATCAGAATTCGGGCCATCACTTATTTTCTTATCTTTTCGTTCTAAACTTGACTGATGCTGACGAAGTTAGCCTAGTTTTGCAAGCTATCTCTTTATCAAGCTTGATCATGATGATATTTTATTGGGTGCACCCACTAATATATTGTCTAATCAGGACCGATGCATGATGGTCTGATCAACCTCGTGTACTTTGGTTCGCTTTTGTATTCTTTCTGCATGGATGATATCATAAATAAAAACTTTTCCCTCGACCGTCTCATCCATGACTGCCTTGGAAATCCTTTTGGTTGGACCTGAGCTACGGACGCAGTACCCGTACATGTTTGTCTTTCCTACCTTACTTTAAATTTCGAGGACGAAATTTTCTAAGGAAGGAAGGTTGTGAAACCCGTAAAAATTTTTCGTAATTTTTAGGAATTAGTTTTAATTAAATAATGTGTAGTTAAATAAAAATATGTGTTAGAATAATTAATTGTGATTTTATGAAAAACAATAAATTTTTTTAAAATAATTAAAACAAGAATTTTTGTTTGATAGCCGAACCCGAACCCGAACCCGAACTTGAACAAAATATATATATATATATATATATATATATATATATATATATATATATATATATATATTATTAATTTTTAGGAGTCCTAAATAAGTTGTACAAATTTTTCTAAATAATATTATTATTTTTCTTAAAGCAAATTTTTGGTTACCAATAATTATTTATCGAAATATTATTGAAAACAAGTTTGGCCCAAAGCCTAATTTTCCTTATATATATGTATAGCCCATAGGCTTGGACCCTTAGCCCAAAACCATTAACCTTTTTATGGGTACAAACCCAATGGGCATGATTACTTAAACCCATTTTCTTAAGACTTAGGAATGAAGTAATGAATGAACATTCCCTTTAGTGTTTGTTGTTTCATTTTTTTCTTTTGACCCTTCCTTTCTTCTTCCCGACCGCTGGCCTTTTCCCCTTCCCGCTGCCAGAGTTGATGGCCGGAGTTATGGCTGGAGTGGCTCCTCCCCTTCCCAAAGTGGTAACTCCTATTTTCTATACTCCTATAAAACCCCTCTTCCTCACCATTCTCCTCCACTACTTACACCATCATCTTCTTCCCCAAATAATCCAAATCCCTAGCCCCATCCCGAGCTTCCCCGCTCGAGCACCGGCGACTGACCCCGGCGATATCCCCGACCGGCGCACCCCTAGGCCGGCCATCCGCCGCCAACCCGAGCGCCCGCCCCCTTTCCGGCCGCCCGGCGACCGCTGACTGCCGGCGACAGCCCGCCCAGCACCGCCCACTCGCCCTGTTCGTTCCGTGTTGCCGATCCCTTGCTGGACACGTGTTCCGTGTTCCGAAGATCCGGGGATTTCCGCGGTTCTGCGTGTTTCGAGTCCGAGGCATCACTTCGGATTCCGTCAAATTCGGTAACCTTTGTTAAATCCCGTGGTTTTATTTTGGATTAGTCCATGATGAAATTGGTCCACCAATTCCCTTCGGGAATTCGGATTTTGGTTTCGTGTTGGTTCTGGGAATTTTTGGAACCACTGTTATATTTTGATGGTTTTCTGGTTTTGTGTGTTCTGTGGATTCTTTGTGGTATTTCGGAAAGTCTGAGGGAGTTGGAAATGATTTCTGAAATTTCGGATTAGTTCTAATGGTTTGGATTTTTCCGAGAGACTTTCGGGAAAGCATCTGATAATTTGGTTTTGATTTTCCTAATATTTCGGAAAGCCTGCTGTGTAGTTTTCTGGGATAGTTTCGGAGTTCCGAATTCATTTCGGGTTTCCGAATTAATATTGGAAATGATTTGGTGAATATGCTTTATATATATTATTTGGGTATTCCTGGTTTGGGAGTTATTTTACAGGAAAATCGGAGCGTTTCCCAGTTCTTGGGTTGACCGAAAATAGAGGGAATGCTGCCGAAATTTTCGGAAAAATTAATAAAATGGTTTTAAAATGATTTTGGTATTTTTGGGCGACAACCATAATTGGTTACTGGGCCCCAACGAAATGCAAACGCACCGGTTCGACCGGACGTTGTGGTATTAGCCGAATTTTGAGGAATGGACCGAGTCTGAGACTCTTAGTTTCATTTTTAATTATTTTATTTAATATTTAGGCTATTTATTATAGTCATTTAATTTCTGCACTTTATTTAATATTTCAGTCATTTTCTCTTATTTAATGTAAAAGAAATTGTACCGGGCATAAGCCCACCCTAGGACCATTAGCCGTGCCACTGTATTGTGTAGCGTAGTTTATTTTATTTTTCTTTTTCTGGTGGATGTGAATTTGGGTGGTTTTGATTAGTCGCGTAATCGTAGATTAGAGCGCGATTTACTGATTATTTACGAATCTAGTTAAAATGGATAAAATATTATTAAATAATTAGTTCACGGTTTATCACTAAAAGAAATTGTATTTTTATAAATATATTACAAAACACAAAGTTTTCCAATTGTAATTGATTCTCGTGTATTTCCAAATAAACCAATTAACCGGCTTAATCAACGCACGTAGTTGCGACATAATCGTTAGCTGTAAATTAATACAACATAAAACCTGACTAGGACATGACTACTAGAGATTGCAACTAGCACACTTAGTCTGGTTATTCAAGGATCTAAGTCGAGTTCTCAATTGTAGGAACTCGAAGTTACAACTGACGTTCCTCCTCGGTACCGACTCGTCTTTCCAGTCAATCTAATACAAGGCAAGTTTCGAACTGTGTATTCCTGTATTTTATTTAGTAAAGTTAAGCTGCATGTTAAACCACACTACTGGCACGGAACTCTACCGACTGTTACTGTTACTGAATCTGGGACTGGGGGAATAGTGTAGACGTTTATGACCAAAGCCCCTACTGAACTGACTGTGTTAGCTTACCCCTCTCACACACGGGGATAAGCCATATCGTATCGCTAGGATACTACTGCTCAACCCAAGCCGGTCATAAATGTTTGCATATTCAAAACACACTGAACTGTTTTTAAACTGCTGAAAATTGTTATTTTAAACTGTTTATCCTGCACTTTCCAATTACTATTTAAGATATGAGATGCATATTTCGTTCTTGCTCCCTTCTGACTGGAGACAACATTTTAGGTATCACTGAGGATGAAGAGCTATACTATAATAGCTATTATGACCCGGTTCTCTACCCTGCGACGATACCGGAGCCGTCTCTAGAGGACGCTGATCCTGGGACTACAGAACCAGATGTTTAGATAGTTTTCTTTTCTGCATTTTCTTCTTTATTTGGAGTTTGTAGTTCTATTTCAGTATTTCCCTTCCAGTTGTATTTCTGAATATTTTATTAAACAAAGTTTCAAATTCCGAATAGAACAGTTATGACAAATGTACTTGTGTTGTTGTGAATACCTGCAATGGAACAGCTTACTGCCGCCGTCTCACCACGGTGCAGGCTGGGCATGGTCCGGTTCGACCCATTAACTTGGGATCGGGTCGTGACAATGAGAGACGCCATGTTCCTGTGAAACATGTTGCTCCGGTCGAACCCGCCGAGCAAAGGACGCTGCCATCGGCCGTCCAGTCCGCCGCTATTCCCAAGAAGAAGGGAAGACCGGTTGGTTCCAAAGATGTTCCGCCCCGGAAGCGAAGAAATCTTGTTAAAAGCATTTTGCCACATGAGATCATTAAGGATCACGACGATGTATTAGAAGAGCGCGTTCCAGATGAAATGCCTATTCCTAATCATGCCGATAACCTCGAAATATCCGTCGAGTATGCTAGATTAGACGATATTTTGAAGCGAAATAAAACTGTCATCGATGATGTGTTCATATACTCAGTGGCCACTGACGTTATAAACAATGATGACATGGAACCTCGAAGTGTTTTCGAGTGTCAACGACGAACGGACTGGTCACAATGGAAACAAGCAATCCAGGCTGAACTAGACTCCTTAGAAAAGAAACGTGTTTGGACCTGTTGCTCCAACACCACCCAATGTTAAACCAGTTGGTCACAATTGGGTTTTCCTAAGGAAGCGTAATGAGAGAAATGAGATTGTGCGATACAAGGCTCGCCTTGTGGTGCAAGGCTTCTCACAACGCCCTGGAATTGATTACGAGGAGACATATTCTCCCGTAATGGACGTTATAATGTTCCGCTACTTAATCAGTTTAGTAGTTTCCGAAAAACTGAATATATAGCTCATGGATGTGGTTACAGCCTATCTCTACGGGGATCTGGACACAGAGATATACATGAGAGTCCCTGAAGGACTAAAGATGCCTGAATCAAGTAGTTCCCGACCACGGAACGCGTTCTCGATTAGACTGAGGCGTTCGCTATATGGATTGAAACAATCCGGGCGAATGTGGTTTAATCGCCTAAGCGAATACTTGATCGGTTTGGGATACATTAATAACGAACTTTGCCCATGCGTGTTCATAAATAAATCCACTTCAGGATACGCAATCATCGCGGTCTATGTAGATGACATGAATCTCATAGGAACCGAAAAAGACTTGTCAGAAACTGCTGATATCCTGAAGAGGGAATTCGAGATGAAGGATCTTGGGAATATACGGTTTTGCCACGGCTTGCAGATCGAGCACCGTAAAGATGGAATTCTTGTCCATCAAGCGAACTACACCCAAAAGGTGTTGAGACGCTTGTAACGCCCCAGTCCCAATTACTTGAGACTAGATACGTATCATGCCAGCTGTATACATACGAGTAAATATACGGCTCGTATATATACATAAGTTGTAAAATGTAGAAGCCAAGACACTAAATCTCATCCACAAAGATAAATAATAATATAAAAGTAACTTTGAGTTTGTCATGTACACAATAGTTAGGCGGAGACAAATCCACTACCAACTAAATTAAATGTGGTAAAATATACAAGAGAGAATTTAGCGAGCGAGAGCAAGTGACGAGTCCAAGAGCAATCATCACGAAGGAAGGAATGGCCTTAGCTAAAGCACCTGCAAGAAATCATGAAATACGCACCTGGAGAGATCACCAGGTCCTCAGAGGGACGTAACAAGACACAATATCATGCCAATAAACTGAATAATAAAAGCTCAACAGAAAAGTATGCATGAGTAAAGGTTCCTAACCATTCTATGTGGAATGCACTTTAGAGGACAACGTTCTACGCAGGGGCTGTAACAGATTCACGCAAGCAAGTAATAGAAAGTGGCCATCAAGTAGCACTCATCCGAGACGCTATCAGCCTTGGATAGAAGGTAGTGCTCATAAGAGTCACCCTCGGCCCAAAATGTGTGTAAAAATAAAATGTAGCCCCTATGCTAATAACTGTCCCCTTCCCCCAATGATACTATACATGCGTCGTCCCCACGACACTGTTTAATCCTTAATAACCGCCAAGTCTTCTACTGAAAACCCCCTAAAATTTCTACTATGATTTTTTTATTTGGTATTGATTTTATATTCGTAATTGTACGTCGCATACGAGCTCGCGTTATTCGTATTTGTACGTCACGCGCGAATTACGTTTTGTATTTGCTCGTCGAATGCAAATATGTACGAGATACATATATTTGAAAATTATTTTTATAGAAATATAGCTTTCAATACTATATGATAAATAATATATTTTGCTTGAAATTGTAAAAAGGCGCCACAATAGATTTTTCTCAAATTCGTATCATTTCATTTGTCGTAAAGAATATTTATTTATTATACAAATATAAATGGTGGCTTTGGAAAACTATGTTTCGAGGCAAATATTCTTTTGCATATAAAGTACATGAATTTAAATTATTTTCAAAATTATTAAATACTATTATTTTATTATTTGGAAAAGGGTTATTTTTAAATTAGTTTATTATGAAAAAAAATTGGTATTTGCTTTTATCAAATTTTTATGAGTTTTCAAATTTAATAAGAGGATTTATCTAGTTTAAATCTATTGGAAAAGATATTTTAAATTTTTACTAAATATTTGAATTATTTTGATAAATTTAAACTTGAAAAAGATTTTATTTTAATTAAAGGGGTCATCTAGATTGATTTGATTTTGATCGCCTAAATCCTAATTCGACTTAAATAAAGGATGGAATTATCCATCGGAATTTAAATCATTGCAATCATTATCCAACTGGGAATTCCCACCTCCTATAAAAGGAGAGGTACTCCTCCATAATTCTCAACCAAAATTTCTACCCCATTGTGCATCGTGTCCATGCCACCCATCCACTATAATCCCCACCAATACAAATACATGATTAATCGGGGCCGACAATCCGACCCTCCACTCCCGTCGTGTCGAACACCCTCGACACAACGCAACTCATGCCCGACACAAATTCTTCCTATCCCAACCCTAAAACCTACTACTGCCACAACCACCTCCATCGACTCCATCCCCTTCGACCAAACCAACCACCACCAAATTGCCACCATCCCGGCCGCACCAGTCAACCCGATTTCCCCGATCTCCCGGCCAGGTCGTACCACCATTACAGCCACCGTCTCGTCACCAGTCACCACCACCACCATCCAGACATCTCCGCCACAACCGTCACCATCATCAACACCATATTCGCCACCCGACCCAACTGGCATCCGGCCAACAAGCCCCATCCAGACCGCCACCACCAACAATGGAGAAGTAGAAGGGGTAAAATTCTTACCTTGACTCTGAGCCGCGCCGACCGCCATTCTCACCTCCGCCTCCTCCATGGCCGATGTCACGCCCCGCTCCCGTAGGAGCGATCGTCCTCGCTAAGGCGTGATGCCGCACGAGCCTAGATTTCGCTCGTGCAAGGCGGGTTCCATAACGGCCGATTTCAGCGACTGCGACGGGGTCGTCGCACAGAAGTCCCAAGCAGAGACATTGAATGATAGCAGCGGAAATTAAGAACAAACACAAGTTATTCAAAGAAGCTCTTTATTGATATTGAAACAACGGTTACATTGGGGGCGCAAGGCCAATATTACAATCACTTAAGCTCACTCTTCCCACATTTTACAAGTTCACTCAGCTCTCTCTCATCTCTCAATTACAAGTGTTGATCCAGCGGATGCTTCGGAAGGCGACGTCCATACATTATGTCATGTACAAGTCTTTACTCCATACGGCCGTGCGCTTCGAATCGCCAAGGAACTCCGTGCCTCGACGCATCCAAGCGAGCTCCGCGCCACGAGCTTCTACCTGTGCCTGCACATGGAAACTATGTGGGTGTCAGTACTCAACTGTACTGGTGGAATGAGCTCCTCGCCCACCCAAACAAACCAACACGTTTGATTTACTTTTGTGCAACTTAGTCCCCTTTATGATTGTCTTTCTACTCTTGCCTTAGGATCAGTTTTAAGACCGACGCCTTGGCCTATTTCGTGTCTCTAGACCATCTCGTGCTTGCAATATTCAACGTTACTCATACCTTGCCTCAAGACCCTTCTCGTGCCAACAACGTTAACCTATCGAGACGTGTTTGCCTTACGGCTAAAAATCAAAGACGCAACTACGCGATGAAGCTCCATTTTCCGTGTGACCGTGCTACAAACCCTTGCTGAGGCCGTGCCTCGCAACTCAATGAGACTCGATCATATCGCCGTCTCGCGGCCCTTGCTACTTTGATCACCAACTGACCCATCCAACTTGTGAACTAAGGGTTACTCGACCAACTTTGTCTTACGGCAGTTTTCTGACTTAAACTCAAACAACTCAACCATAACCATGCAACTTATATGCCGACAACATAAGACTCGAAGCCACATCTCGTGCCGAAGCACGGTGTCTTCGTTGCAGCCAAATCTTAGGCCCAAACATTGTCTTCCGACCGAGCACGCATTCGACTCGACTCTTGATTCACTTCTTCTAATACTCAACTCAGTCCAAAGGCATATACGTGGATCGCTGCTCATGCCGACTCATCTATATGGGGTTACTAGCATAACAAGCTATACCTGGACACGTAGCTTACGGTCGGCCGGGACCCTTCCAGCGCAAGGTAGCTAGCCCCCTGGAAGTTCCCGACTGACCCGGTGCTGTCGAGCCAGCACAGCTACCACCGTGTTTTCTTAGGCCGCATCGGTCCCGTGGCGCCACAGGTTGTCGTACGGGAAAACTCTACCTTGTCGACAAGTTGTCCAATGACCATGCAAGACCCTTCACTCAAACTGACGTCTCACACAGTCATTGTACTCTCAGTATTATCATCTCTTTCTAAAACTAAGTTCAAGTCTTCTATCATTTGAGACCCCTTGATGACCCACGGTCGCGAGCATTCTTTCCAATTTCCTTGAGACGCCTCGCCGACCCATGGTCGCAAGCATTCTTTCCATGTTACCATATCATTTCATTCAACTCAATGCCTATTCGATAGTCCTTTCTCCAAAACTCATTCAATCAACCGTGGTTCATGCCCTAGACACTAAGTCCGTGCACCGTGCCTTAAGCCGACTTCCAATCTACGCGACGCTATCGCCCAAGTCATACTTTATATGACGGGCCTTGGGATCGTAGGACTATTTAACCTGACAACCGCAGAATGAGCGTGATAGCACTTGGAATGACTTAGGTCGATCGACATAACTTTGCCTAACTTACTCAAGCCTACAACTTAACGAGCAAAGGTCGCGTCAAACCTTGCCTCGATGGAACGTGCCGTGCACGCGTTCAACTTTGAACGACCAAGTCATTTGGGTTCCTAGACTTATGGCACAAGCTGTGCAACGCAACTTAACTCATGGAGCAAACCAAGGCTATGCCAAGCCTTGGACGACAGGACCGTGCATGCTTTATGAAACATTCATGCGGGCGACGCCTATGACTTAGGCTATGTTCATAACTTCGCCGACTCAACCAACTTTCCTTCTCCCAAGCCACGGGATGAAGGATCGAGTGTCATTTTCAAAGCACGCCGTGCACCAACTCTAAGCCGACCGTTGGACCTTTCCATATTTTAACTCAATTCGACCCGTCGGGATTATTCCCTTTAGCTATGTGGATTCGTCTCTTTTATTATCAAGCCTACTTGTGCAAGTTGAAAATATGCGATTTATTATGTGAAGGCTAAGATGAGGCGAGTTCACCGAAACTACCCCACCTGAGCGAGCGGTCGCCTCGACCGAGCGATGTCTTCGAGTAGCCGTTGTAAGGCTAAGTCCGAACGCCGTCGGCGTTTCGATTCCTCCGATTGGCTGAGCGGGACGGGGCACTACATCATACACCACTCAGAAAAAGTTTCATCCTCGAAACTAACTGAGTACTTACTCCTTGACTTACCACTCGAACGTTCAACGACTCTCGCGCACACTTCTTCTATGCGTTCCCTCAAATCCGAGCCACGCTCGTGCTACCCTCAATCCTTTCTTCCAAGTTTACGATATTAAGTCCTCGACACTCTCCCGTTCCTCAAGTCTCACTTGATTCAACGTATCACTTAGTTGGATCGTGCACATATTCCAGGCGTCCCCAAAATACATGTATTTCAACCAAGCCTCGTGATAGAGAATCTTCCATCACTACTCGAGTCGGATCGTACACATATTCGGGCGTACCTGATATACGTGCATGTCAACCGATACTCGCGAGTGGTGTCTCCACAAATCCTACCACTTTGCACCAGGATGTCTGCCTAACCGCTAGGCTATGCCTTTCCGTCAGTATTGGAATCATAGTTCCCAAACAACAATATCAATACTGACCCCATCCTAAGGTCAAACCAAATTGATAGTACGGGGTTTCTCTACCCAAGCTCGCATTACTCCGATTTCTAAACTTCGAGCATAGATTTTCTACACACATCTCAACATTCATCGCACGGGGTCCGAGTCATTCAGCAAAGACATCCTATGATAACTCACGTTCAACCAATACTCAACAAGAATGTATCGCTCGTTCATCAAGCCATTTTGTATAGTCTATCCCTCGCACACGTTCGACATAATCCACCTATCAATCATTTTCAAGTCAAGCACTCTACGACACAATCCACCGCTAAACCACAATTCATATTTCATATTCCCTAAGTCATTCATCCCAATTCACGTATTCGATCATGAGGTCGTCTAGCTTAACAATATGTTGCGCCCCGATCTCACGCGATTCAGATTACCCATGGTGGGCATGAATCACCATGTACGCTCCCGCGGGATAATCATCCTCATCGGGACGTAACTCTTGTTTTGCGTCTAGACTAGTTCATTCTCGATATGCGGATTGGACCTACTCAATCCTCAAGTTTTATTCATTCATCAATCGCAAGTACTCGTATCCTCGAATTTTCCTTCGCATCAAGCCAAGAAGTCGAGACAATCAAAGTTGCCGCGTCCTGATTTCCGAGTTCGATTATGCCCGCGACATGAATCACCATGTCAGCGCTCACGCGGAACGATCGCCTCAAATCCGACGCGACGCATGTGCGAGGCTAGAGTTGCGCTCGCGCAAGACAAGAATGTCGACGCTGTGGTTATTCGCGTAACCATCAAGACACTTTCATTTTCATCCGACATTCATCTCCATCAAAATCCTAAGTATGACATCCAACTGAACAATAACACTTGCACGATCGTCATTCACCGAGTCAGAGTACCCCCGAGTTATCGTATATCGATCTTTGATACGCCTCAATACCATCGATGATATGCGTAACCTGACGATCTTCCTTTGCAACAAGTTTCGAGTCGTGCGAATGATGCTATCGTCCGACTGGATAATCTCCTCAACATTCAATTCAAGTTCGATCCTTATCCCTCGAATCATTCATAACATCAATTTCCTCAAATCGCAT
The DNA here is from genome assembly GCA_029216955.1 of Iris pallida. NCBI lineage: Eukaryota > Viridiplantae > Streptophyta > Magnoliopsida > Asparagales > Iridaceae > Iris > Iris pallida. Next base: position 13,898,550 of record JANAVB010036615.1, read on the forward strand.
TATTTCTTTGCTAACTCAAATCATCGAGCAACATTTAATCCAATCCTTAGAGTCATTCGCGTAACTTCAAAATCAAACCTTTCATGCACGCTATCTACCTGTCGTGCTAACTTTTCATATATGATTTTTATCGATTTTCTCGATCAAGTCATCAATTCGCACACCTTAACTTTTCCTCGATTTGATTTGCCTACTCTATCATTTTTGCATTTCATACTTACGCAATCTTCAATCCCATGCACGTTCCGTGCACGTCAATTCTAGGTTGTTCGAATCTACTCGTCAAACTTCAAGACTAAAACTTATTCATCGATACTCAATCTATGGCTTTGCATATGTGCGACGTTTGCTGATAGACTCACCGACACCCCGAATCCTCAATCGATCGATCGACATTCCTGAGCCTACCGCATACACCACTCAGGAATGAAGTCATTCAACAAATTCTCAAAACTATCCTTTGAATCAAAATCGACTTCTTCAAATTTTTTGTTCGCACTATTCCTCGAATATCCAAGCACGCTCACCTATATCGCATCGACGTTATCGTCACTCGATAGCACCCCTATCGATAGTCTTCTCAATTTACTCAATCGAGTTCAACTTATTCTTGCTCGAAACATTAAGAATCCCGCACTCGACTTTGCTAAGGTCGACACAATCCTTGGTGTATATGCCCAGCCCGACTTAGCCAACCGTGCTTACGTAAACCATCTTTTTGTTTTATCAAAAACTGTTCTCCTACGTTTTGCAAAATAGATAGACTTATTGTATGGACATCCCGTGGGAAATTTGAGAGAGAGCGCACCAACGATATCAATATGCGGAAGCAACATTCAGAGTTTGCGGAATAGCAGAGTTAAAGAATTCAATCGGTAGTCCAAGGACGTAAAGCCGTGCTCTGATACCATTATGTCACGCCCCGCTCCCGTAGGAGCGATCGTCCTCGCTAAGGCGTGATGCCGCACGAGCCTAGACTTCGCTCGTGCAAGGCGGGTTCCATAACGGCCGATTTCAGCGGCTGCGACGGGGTCGTCGTACAGAAGTCCCAAGCAGAGACATTGAATGATAGCAGCAAAATTTAAGAACAAACACAAGTTATTCAAAGAAGCTCTTTATTGATATTGAAACAACGGTTACATTGGGGGCGCAAGGCCAATATTACAATCACTCAAGCTCACTCTTCTCACATTTTACAAGTTCACTCAGCTCTCTCTCATCTCTCAATTACAAGTCTTGATCCAGCGGATGCTTCGGAAGGCGACGTCCATACATTATGTCCTGTATAAGTCTTTACTCCATGCGACCGCGCGCTTCGAATCGCCAAGGAACTCCGTGCTTCGACGCATCCAAGCGAGCTCCGCGCCACGAGCTTCTATCTGTGCCTGCACATGGAAACTATGTGGGTGTCAATACTCAACTGTACTGGTGGAATGAGCTCCTCGCCCACCCATACAAACCCAACACGTTTGATTTACTTTTGTGCAACTTAGTCCCCTTTATGATTGTCTTTCTACTCTTGCCTTAGGATCAGTTTTAGGACCGACGCCTTGGCCTATTCCGTGTCTCTAGACCATCTCGTGCTTGCGACATTCAACGTTACTCATACCTTGCCTCAAGACCCTTCTCGTGCCAACAACGTTAACCTATCGAGACGTGTTTGCCTTACGGCTAAAAATTAGAGACGCAACTACGCGATAAAGCTCTATTTTCCGTGTGACCGTGCTACAAACCCTTGCTGAGGCCATGCCTCGCAACTCAATGAGACTCGATCATATCGCCGCCTCGTGGCCCTTGCTACTTTGATCACCAACTGACCCATCCAACTTGTGAACTAAGGGTTAGTCGACCAACTTTGCCTTACGGCGGTTTCCTGACTTAAACTCAAACAACTCAACCATAACCATGCAACTTATATGCCGACAACATAAGACTCGACGCCACATCTCGTGCCGAAGTACGGTGTCTTTGTTGCAGCCAAATCTTAGGCCTAAACATTGTCTTCTGATCGAGCACGCATTTGACTCGACTCTTGATTCACTTCTTCTAATACTCGACTCAGTCCAAAGGCATATACGCGGATCGTCGCTCATGCCGACTCATCTATATGGGGTCACTAGCATAACAAGCTATACCTGGACACATAGCTTGCGGTCGGTCGGGACCCTTCCAGTGCAAGGTAGCTAGCCCCCTGGAAGTCCCCGACTGACCCGGTGCTATCGAGCCAGCACAGCTACCACCGTGTTTTCTTAGGCCGCATCGGTCCCGTGGTGCCACAGGTTGTCGTACGGGGAAACTCTACCTTGTCGACAAGTTGTCCAATGACCATGCAAGATCCTTCACTCAAACTGACGTCTCACACAGTCATTGTACTCTCAGTATTATCATCTCTTTCTAAAACCAAGTTTAAGTCTTCTATCATTTAAGACCCCTCGACGATTCGCGGTTGCGAGCATTCTTTCCAATTTCCTTGAGACCCCTCGCCGACCCACGGTCGCGAGCATTCTTTCCATGTTACCATATCATTTCATTCAACTCAATGCCTATTCGATAGTCCTTTCTCCAAAACTCATTCAATCAACCGTGGTTCATGCCCTAGACACTAAGTCCGTGCACCGTGCCTTAAGCCGACTTCCAATCTACGCGACGCTATCGCCCAAGTCATACTTTATATGACGGGCCTTGGGATCGTGGGACTATTTAACCTGACAACCGCAGAATGAGCGGGATAGCACTTGGAATGATTTAGGTCGACCGACATAACTTTGCCTAACTTACTCAAGCCTACAACTTAACGAGCAAAGGCCGCGTCAAGCCTTGCCTCGATGGAACGTGCCGTGCACGCATTCAACTTTGAACGACCAAGTCATTTGGGTGCCTAGACTTATGGCACAAGCTGTGCAACGCAACTTAACTCATGGGGCAAGCCAAGGCTATGCCAAGCCTTGGACGACAGGACCGTGCATGCTTTATGAAACATTCATGCGGGCGACGCCTATGACTTAGGCTATGTTCATAACTTCGCCGACTCAACCAACCTTCCTTCTCCCAAGCCACGGGACGAAGGATCGAGTGTCATTTTCAAAGCACGCCGTGCACCAACTCTAAGCCGACCGTCGGACCTTTCCATATTCTAACTCAATTCGACCCGTCGGGATTATTCCCTTTAGCTATGTGGATTCGTCTCTTTTATTATCAAGCCTACTTGTGCAAGTTGAAAATATACGATTTATTATGTGAAGGCTAAGATGAGACGAGTTCACCGAAACTACCCCACCTGAGCGAACGGTCGCCTCGACCGAGCGATGTCTTCGAGTAGCCGTTGCAAGGCTAAGTCCGAACGCCGTCGGCATTTCGATTCCTCCGATTGACTGAGGGGACGGGGCAGTACAGCCGACGAGCCCCACTTCCGTAGCTTGAACGCCCGGCGTCATTCTGGTCCGCCGCGCCCAGACGACCAGGCCACCGGCGTGAGCACCGTCCCGGCCTCGTCTTGACCGCGTGCCACCTCCCAGCCGTGGAGCCGCTGTCACCCGCCAGATCCGGCGACAGTCGAGCCTCGCAACCCTCCATCGCCTGCTGGTGAGCGCCGACGCCGTCCTCCACTCCGCATGGCCGTCCGCCACCGTGCCAGCAGCGCTCCCAATCGGAACCCCTGCCAGCGCCGACCGAGCCTCCGACACAGCGTCGAGCGCGCGGTTCTCCTAACGCCGACCGCCGGCGACAGCGCCGAGCGCCCCACGGGGAGACTTCCCCCGCGCGTACCTGGTGAGGCCCAACCTTCCTCCTCCGTCTGCCTCTCCCATCTGCCCCATGCCGTGCGCGACCGCCCCCTTTCGCGCGCCTTCACCCGGCCTCTGGTCGCCGGAGCTACCGCCGCAGGCGAAGTCCAGCTCCTCCGCCGCTTCCGCGCCTGGGCAGCGCCCCCTTCCCCGATCGAGAGCCCAAATGGTAACCCTCTTTTCTCTTTCTCCCTCTCTTTCCCAAATTTCTTTCTCACGCACTCTTTCTCTCTTTTACACTTTCCTGGGATGGTACAGAGTAGGTATAGTTACTAGTGTTTATTATTTTGTAGAAGATGAGGCAGCAGTAGCTGCCTAGGTGTTGTTCTTTCTGCTTGCTATTATTATTAGTATTATTTATTATTATTATTATTATTATTATTATTATTATTATTATTATTATTATTATTATTATTATCAATTTTCCTAAAACTAAGTGGCAGTACACTTTAAGTATAAGTATAGGTTTAATAATAATAATATTATTATTATTTATTATTATTATTATTATGTTATGTTATTTATTGCTATTATTATTATTATTAATATTATTATTATTATTATTAGTATTATTGATGTCTTTGTTTGTATTATTTGCAAAATTCTTTTATGACTTTTAGCCTGAAAATGTATTTCGACGAAATTAGTTTTTAAAACCAAAATATGAGCCTAAGTTGTTTTTAAAATATATATATATATATATATATATATATATATATATATATATATATATATATATATATATATATATATATATATATATATATATATATATATATATTAATATTTTGACTAGTACAAATACAGTTCCCTATATAAAAATCCTATTTGATAAACTTAAAGTATTTTGCCTAAAATAATTTATTCTTTAAAGTATTTATCTTAAAGCTAAATTTATGAATAAAAATCTAGTTTTCTTGTAAACTTAAATATTCTCGATTAGTATAAATATTGTTTACTCAAAATCTCTTCGCTTATCATAGCGGGCCGTGACTAACCATATACTCTTATTTTCTCGTGAATCCGGACCCTTCCCAATTGGCTTTGGCTATTAGACAACTGGAACTTTCAGAACATCGCATCACACCAGGCGACACATCAGGCAAGACACCTTGCCTTTACTGTTTAATTTCTTGCTCAATATCATGTATGCTTTTTCTTTATGTTGTTCTTTCAAAATTATATAGATACAAATTATTATATTTTATACAATTGGCTTAGAGTTAAGGGACTACCGTATGTGCATCTCAAAAACTGTCACGATGTGCCACGGATTGTGTGAGTGGTGAGTCGCATATAGCTTCGAACTTGTGTACCGACCGTACATCGGTGCGTACAGGCCGTACGTTAGGATATAACTGTCAATAGATTATGTAGAAGACTTGACGGTTATTAAGGATTAAACAGTGTCGTGGAGTCGACACATGTATAGTATCATTGGGGGGAGGGGACATCTATTAGCGTAGGGGCTACATTTTATTTTTATACACATTTTGGGCCGAGGGTGACTCTTATGAGCACTACCTTCTGTCCAAGGCCGATAGTGACTCGGATGAGCACTACTTACTGCCACTCTTTATTTACTCTGCTGAGCCTACAGCCCCTGCGTAGAACGTTGTCCTCAAAATGCATATCACCTAGAATGGTTAGGAACCTTTACTCATGCATACTTTTCTGTTGAGCTTTATTATTCAGTTTATCGGCATGATATTATGTGTCTTGTTATGTCCCTCTGAGGACCTGGTGATCTCTCCAGGTGTGTATTTCATGGTTTCTTGCAGGTGCTCTAGCTAAGGCCATGTCTTCCTTCCTCTGTGATGATTGCTCTTGGACTCGTCACTTGCTCTCGCTTGCTCAATTCTTTCCTTTTATATTTTTATATTTAATTTAGTTGGTAGTGGATTTGTCTCCGCCCAACGATTGTATACATGACAAACTCAAAGTTGCTTTATATTATTATTTATCTTTGTGGATGAGATTTAGTGTCTTGGCATTCTACATTTACAGCTTATGTATACATACGAGCCGTATATTTACTCGTATGTATACAGCTGGCATGATACGTACCTAGTCTCAAATATTTGGGACTACATGTTTTTGTGGTGGCCCATGCAGGTCAAGTTTGTCACTTCGGCTACGTAATTGTACCGATGTGGACCTGCAATATAGGATTAGAGTCTAGAATCTCATCCACCTACTTGACATCCTTTCTTGACTTCAAATTTTGAACTCTCGTTCGACCTCCTTGATTTGCATCCTGCTTGAATTTCTCCTACCGTAAATTCTTATCTTTCGTGCTTAGTGACAGTTAGAAAGATGACTACACTACTATATATTTATTGGTCAACCATATGGCTAGAAGGGTTACATTGGCAATTGGAATACATTTAAGACTCTAATGGAATTAAAAAGACTTTAAAAAAAAGAAAAAAAGGGTGATTCAGTTATTAATAATTTATAAAATAGGATATCTAAGGAAGTTGTAATCTTGAGATTTCTAAGTAGTGATCATAAGAGGATTGATAGGATTTTATTTTTATGCTGCAGAAAAATAGTTGGAATCTATACACAATTGATTTAAGAAATTGTTTTGATTTTCGAATTTTGATATTTATGATCTATTGGATTATAGCTATACGTCTTTGAGCAAATATAAAACTGATTTCAATTTCAAGTTGTGATATTTATTGAACAGTTATAAATTTGGTTTGAAAATGATATTGGATTTTAAATGTAGCAGTAGAAATTATTCTCGTACAACTTACGATTCGTATGTTTCTTAAATTTCAAATTTTAAGTGGAAGCAGTGATTTTTAAATTTTGGTTTAAAATATTTCGGAAGATATAAAAATAATTTTTGAGGAAGATTTTCAAATTTTAAATTGTGGCATGTGCCTTATGATTTACAAATCTATTTAGATTTTGAGTAAAAAGATTTTGATTGAGATTATCAATAAATTGGCAAAAAAAGAAATTATGTTGTCGGATTAGGGTTGATAAGTGCATTAAGATATTGAACTTCAATTTTGAGATTGTTTTTCTTGCTTCTTTCTGTAGTTATTTGAAAATTTTTGGGTTTTAAAATTTTGATTTTTTTTTTTTAAATTTTGATTGATTATGAGATTTTTATGGATTCGTGAATTATGAACTCTTGATTTCAATAGTTGGATTTGAACGTTAAGTTGTGGAAAACGTTTGTAGTAGCATGGTAAAAGTTTACTTTGTGGTTATTAAAGGAAATGAAATTGTTAGCCATAATCTAATTGGGCAGCTTAGAGTAAATACAATTTTGGTGGTTTATTGTTTTTAAAAATTTTCTTAAGAGACTTTTTGAGGAAACTCCAGTTAAATTTTTTTACCACTAAGATAACTCTAATGAGTTAGGAGTATTCCATACTAAGTGCCATATCTCTCACGACCATGATAGAAGTGTACATACAAGTGTTGTTAGTCATCTCCAAGATCATGTGGTTATATTCCAATCTTGACTTCCTCGACATTCCCTCAAATCTAGATTTTGTCGTGACTTTCTAACCATTTGAAACTTGAGAAATAATTGGATTGTTCCTTAATTATATCCCATCAAGTGGCTGTCATATCTCTAGAAATGGTATTCCTAACTTATTTTGCCTTGATCTACTAGAATATGAAATATCATTATTTCATGCGTTAACTTAGTCATTTACTCTGTGCGTTAATCATTATTTCATGAATTCCCACTTTCTATTTTTCTTTTGTGTCCTTTTGTAGCCTCCCTTCCCGAAATTTTTTTAAAATATTTTTATTATTCATTTGATTTAAATGGTGATTTTTAGATTTTATAAATAATTATTTAGTTAATTATTACGGTAGATGATTTTAAATCATGATTAAATTTGGAGTACCAGACGACTAGGAATCATGGCACAGATAGTGCAGTGGCGTGCTTTGACTGGTGTTTAGCCATGGTAGGGGAAGGTCGAACCGTAGTAATGTCCTAACTAGAAAAACCAGGTTAAGTTATGACTTAACCACTATAGATAATTAAATTGTTGTTTATTAATATTATTGGACTTTTAATTGACCTGGTTGTACCAAACCAGCCCGGACTGGACTCGAACTGAGCACAAGCCCATATGAGCATGTAGTGAGACCAATACGGCCGTATTGACATAATTTGATAAGTGCACATATTTTGTACTTATTTTGGGTTTAGCAGATAAATTCCTCAAGACTGATTATAAGAATTATTGTATTAATATTTAATGGTGATCGAATTATTGCTAGATTTTGTATTTAGAATTTTTTTGAATATCTATTTAAGGATATACATGTATATTTTGTTATTATATAAATGTATATGTGTATATATAAACATGTATGCGTATACATATATATATATATATATATATATATATATATATATATATATATATATATATATATATATATATATATATATATATATATATATATATATGTGTGTGTGTGTGTGTGTGTGTATGTAGGTATAATGTATAAATATATATACATTAGTTAATGTATATGAATATTGCTAAATAAAAAGAAAAAGAATAAGAAATAACAACCAAGGCCCAAGCCCAAGCCCCGGCCCAGTCCTCCAGCCCGAGCCATTTTCCCACAAACCCACAGCCAATTTTCCCAGCATATTAACCGAACTCTCTGTTCGGTTCAGAAAACCGAATACGCAAACCTTATATATAGGAGGAAGAGACAATTCGAAACCCTAACCCTGTGAACACAGCGGACCGCCACCACGACCTCCAGCCACCTGGACGCACCCCGCGAGAGCACGCGCGCCGTCGAGGGTCGCCGCCGTCGGCCGGAATAGCCGCGTGCGTGCGCGAACGACTGAAACAGAGAACAGAGACAGCAGCAGTAGCCGCAAAGGCAACTTCGCAACAAGATAGCTACCTCCTCGGCTGATCATTCCACGATTCGTCTTCTTCGGTACGCAGCCTATATATACGACTCCATCATCTTCATTTAGTTTGAATATCGACGCCCGAGGTTGTCCAGAAAGTTGACTCGAAATCGACGAAAAATATATTAGAAACAGGGTAATTGAACGGAACAACCACCCAACTTGACGGACACTTTCTGAACAGAATAGTAGGTGATTTCGAAAAATAATTAACAACAGACCTAGACAACTTAACCAGCATTAAAACCATGTTTTTAGATTATTTTTATAATCAGTACGTGCTAAGATAAATCGACGCGAAGATCGAGAAAAATCATCAAAAACGGTTTTCAAAAACTAGAAAATTGTTCCACACGACGTGCGTCCCGCCAAACCGGGCGACGTGGTCGCGAACCGAAGGCATCGAAAGCTGCGTAACGGCTTCGTGGTCGTGTGGGCTTTGGCGGAATTCAAATTGGTCGCGTGTGTGCGACGAATTTGATGCGTATCCGTCGAAATTCACCGTATCGTGCACTTTGAAAATTTCTCAATTACTTTGTGCACGCTCGTCAGATCGAGACAAAACTTGTGCCAACAGGACCGTATCGTTTTTCTGGTCCTGTATGCCAAGTTTGGTCCGATTCTGAGACCGTTGATAAAATCACCGTTTTGCGGGCCCCACGGTTCCACTCAACGGGCAATTTTGTGCGCGGCCCGCCGGAATCCAACTTTGGACATACGATTGGGTTTGTATCGAAAAAATGGATCCGTAGACATGTAGTTTGACGACTTTAGAGACCATTGACGCTGGCACGCTTTTCGGTGCAAAGCGGGTCCAACGACGGACATCGTTTTTGCCCAAAATTATCGTTTTGCCCCTGTGTCCAGAATTGGACTTAAGGACATGCAATCCTAGCTAATTTGACTATTCTGAGAATGTTGGTAACATTTATTTCAGCTTTTGGAGACAGTTGTGATGACTTGGACTTTCTGACTTGTTGATTGGCGATACATTGTTGGTTCTCCGTGCAACCTCCATGCAAGTATACCTTGCCGAACATATACAGTATTTACATAGTTTCTATCCCTTTATTGTGTTCCTTTTCATAGTGTCACATGATTCCATATTGTGATTGATTCGTTCTTGATTGCCTTACTTGTTCTAGATTACGTGCACGTATAGGGTACTTGACATTGCTAGATTATTGGTCTTATCATAATTATCTTGCTTTGCGATTGAGTTGTCTGTTTCTGTACCTGTTCTTGACTTGACTAATCTTGACTGGGAGTATCTTGCATTGTACTACGATTTGTAGGAGTCTACTTGACTTTGTATCCTTTAGGAGAGGAGACCGATACTAAAATTGGCTAATCTTGACTGGGATTATCTTGCATTGTATTACAGTCAAAACCTACTATAGATTGGGAATATCTTGCATTGTACTACAAGCTATATAGGTTAATCGATTGATTGGTAGCCAAGTCTAGTATTATATTTCCACATTGTAGAGATCTTTCTTGTATCGTTCTTATCCTCCACACTTGTTATTTACTGTCATATTAGTAGGCATGTTTTATGTATCTTGCTAGCCCTCTGAGGACCTGATGATCTCTTCAGGTAGCTGATTGCACGGAGTTAGTTAGTTGAGCATGTGGTAGTTGACTTCCTCTACATGATTCAGGTATTTTGTTAGTGTTATTGATTTACTATCTTCTCGTGCTTTCATGATATATTCTACTTATCAGCTTAGCTTTATAGACTCATATTATTCTTAGAGTCTAATCGGACAATATGCTAATGGGCTGCAGACCATGATCCATAATTGTTCATTCTTGTTTATTTGATTCTTGTGGATTGAGATATAGTTTAGATTAGACATGATACCCATGACCTGACTGCTTATACGTACTCGAGTCGGGCTGGAGTCCGCTCGATACATAACTGGCTTGCTCACGAGCTCGCGTCCGAAAACCGGGTACGGGTCGTGACAAGTTTTTGTGGTGGCCCATGCAGGTCAGAGCATATCGTATCGGTTATGTAACTGTACTGGTACGAGCCTGCGACCGTGACTAAACCTTAGAAATCTCAATCCACTCTGCTTTGAAAATTCTTCTAGAAATTCTCTACGCCCTTGAAAACTCCATATTTGCTCTCGATTATACTTTCTTGCTTTCCGTACCATTGATTCTCGTCCCTTTTATTTCGAGGTGACGAACGATCGTGTTGTCTAGGATCTATTCAAAATTCTTAAAATTATAGTAATATTGCTTGACTATTGAATGTTTGGTTGTTTATAGATATAAAGGATTATGGTTGCCATATGCCTAGATATCTGTCGATTGAATTGTTAGCAACTTGTTATGAGACCATAAGATTTTAGTGACCATGTTTTGAGGAGTAGTATGACCAAAGGTGGGTAGAAGTCCCCCAGTATTCGGAGTTATAAGATGGCTAGAGAAGGTTGTAAAATATTTTTGGAGAAATTAAATTTGAGGAGATTAAAGTGATAGTAGATTTTGATTATTAAGGAATAGTTAGGAATTAGAAATTTCGAGGACGAAATTATTTTTAAGGTGGATAGATTTGTAGCCTTCCTTCCCGGAATTTTTTTAAAATATTTTTATTATTCATTTGATTTAAATGGTGATTTTTAGATTTTATAAATAATTATTTAGTTAATTATTACGGTAGATGATTTTAAATCATGATTAAATTTGGAGTACCAGACGACTAGGAATCATGGCACGGATAGTGCAGTGGCGTGCTTTGACTGGTGTTTAGCCATGGTAGGGGAAGGTCGAGCCATAGTAATGTCCTAACTAGAAAAACCAGGTTAAGTTACAACTTAACCACTATAGATAATTAAATTGTTGTTTATTAATATTATTGGACTTTTAATTGACCTGGTTGTACCAAACTAGCCCGGACTGGACTCGAACTGAGCACAAGCCCATGTGAGCATGTAGTGAGACCAATACGGCCGTATTGACATAATTTGATAAGTGCACATATTTTGTACTTATTTTGGGTTTAGCAGATAAATTCCTCAAGACTGATTATAAGAATTATTGTATTAATATTTAATGGTGATCGGATTATTGCTAGATTTTGTATTAGAATTTTTTGAATATCTATTTAAGGATATACATGTATATTTTGTTATTATATAAATGTATATGTGTATATATAAACATGTATGCGTATACATATATATATATATATATATATATATATATATATATATATATATATATATATATATATTTGTGTGTGTGTGTGTGTGTGTGTGTGTGTGTGTGTGCATGTAGGTATAATGTATAAATATATATACATTAGTTAATGTATATGAATATTGCTAAATAAAAAGAAAAAGAATAAGAAATAGCAACCAAGTCCAAGCCCAAGCCCAAGCCCAAGCCCCGACCCAGTCCTCCAGCCCGAGCCATTTTCCACAAAAACCCACAGCCAATTTTCCCAGCCTATTAACCGAAATCTCTGTTCGGTTCAGAAAACCGAATACGCAAACCTTATATATAGGAGGAAGAGACAATTCGAAACCCTAACCCTGTGAACACAGCGGACCGACACCACGACCCCCAGCCACCTGAACGCACCCCGCGAGAGCGCGTGCCGCCGAGGGTCGCCGTCGCTGGCCGGAATAGCCATGCCGTGCGCACGCGAACACGACTGAAACAGAGAACAGAGACAGCAGCAGTAGCCGCGGAGGCAACTTCGCAACAAGATAGCTACCTCCTCGGCTGATCATTCCACGATTCGTCTTCTTCGGTACGTAGCCTATATATACGAATCCATCATCTTCATTTAGTTTGAATATCGATGCCCGAGGTTGTCCAGAAAGTTGACTCGAAATCGACAAAAAAATATTAGAACATGGTATTGAACGGACCAAACACCTAACTTGACGGACACTTTCTGAACAGAATAGTAGGAGATTTCGAAAACTAATTAACAATAGACCTAGACAACCTAACCAGCATTAAACCATGTTTTTAGATTATTTTATAATCAGTAGTGCTAAGATAAATCGACGCAAAAATCGAGAAAAATCATCAAAAACAGTTTTCAAAAACTAGAAAATTGTCCCACACGATGTGCGTCCCGCCAAACCGGGCAACATAGTCACGAACCGAAGGCATCGAAAGCTGCGTAACGGCTTCGTGGTCGTGTGGGCTTTGGCAGAATTCAAATGTGCCGTCTGTCGTGCGCGACGAATTTGATGCGTATCCATCGAAATTCACCGTATCGTGCACTTTGCAAATTTCTCAATTACTTTGTGCACGCTCGTCAGATCGAGACAAAACTTGTGCCAACAGGACCGTATTATTTTCTGGTCCTGTATGCCAAGTTTGGTCCGATTCTGAGACCGTTGATAAAATCACCGTTTTGCGGGCCCTACGGTTCTACTCAACGGGCGATTTTGTGCACGGCCCGCCGGAATCCAATTTGGACATATGGTTGGGTTCGTATCAGAAAACCGGATCCATAGACATGTAGTTTGATGACTTTAGAGACCATTGACTCTGGCACGCTTTTCGGTGCAAAGCGGGTCCAACGGCGGATATCGTTTTGTCCAAAATTACCGTTTTGCCCCTGTGTCCAGAATTGGACTTAAGGATAGGCAATCCTAGCTAATTTGACTATTTTGAGAATGTTGGTAACGTTTATTTCAGCTTTCGGAGACAGTTGTGATGACTTGGACTTTCTGACTGTTGATTGGCAATACATTGTTGGTTCTCCGTGCAACCTCCAGGCAAGTATACCTTGTCGAACATATACAGTATTACATGGTTTCTATCCCTATTGTGTTCCTTTCATAGTGTCACATGATTCCATATATGATTGATTCGTTCTTGATTGCCTTACTTGTTCTAGATTACGTGCACGTATAGAGTACTTGACATTGCTAGATTATTGGTCTTATCATGATTATCTTACTTTGCGATTGAGTTGTCAATTTCTGTACCTGTTCTTGACTTGACTAATCTTGACTTGGAGTATCTTGCATTGTACTACAGTTGAGATATACTATAGATTGGGAGTATCTTACATTGTACTACGACCTATAGCCGATTCTTCTACCTTGATATCACTTGATTGACTTAACTTGAGACATGCCATAGATTGGGAGTATCTTACATTGTACTATGACCTATAGCATATATTGATTGATTGATTGACTTGACTTACGACACTATAAATTGGGAGTATCTTGCATTGTACTACGATTGTAGGAGTCTACTTGACTTTGTATCCTTTAGGAGAGGAGACCGATACTAGAATTGGCTAATCTTGACTGGGATTATCTTGCATTGTATTACAGTCAAAACCTACTATAGATTGGGAGTATCTTGCATTGTACTACAAGCTATAGAGGTTAATCGATTGATTGGTAGCCAAGTCTAGTATTACATTTCTACATTGTAGAGATCTTTCTTGTATCGTTCTTATCCTCCACACCTGTTATTTACTGTCATATTAGTAGACATGTTTTATGTATCTTGCTAGCCTCTGAGGACCTGATGATCTCTTCAGGTAGCTGATTGCACGGATTAGTTAGTTGAGCATGTGGTAGTTGACTTCCTCTACATGATTCAGGTATTTTGTTAGTGTTATTAATTTACTATCTTCTCGTGCTTTCATGATATATTCTGCTTATCAGCTTAGCTTTATAGACTCATATTATTCTTAGAGTCTGATCGGACAATATGCTAATGGGCTGCAGACCATGATCCATAATTGTTCATTCTTGTTCATTTGATTCTTGTGGATTGAGATATAGTTTAGATTAGACATGATACCCTGACCTGACAGCTTATACGTACTCGAGTCGGGCTGGAGTCCGCTCGATACGTAGCTGGCTTGCTCACGAGCTCGCGTCCGAAAACCGGGTACGGGTCGTGACACCTTTACCGTGACTTGGATATTTGGAGCACAACACTAGACGTTTCCTTCCCACAAATTTCACAAGCAAGACCTACACGAGCCCACCTTCATGTAGGTATATCACGTGCCACTAAAATACGTCTCTTTGTACTATAATTTCATATTACGACTTTCGGGTCAAAAAGACTGGACTCTAATCCCTACCGTGAAACCAATATACTTTTTAACTATACATGAGACTCGACCTCGACTCAATTCTTTCCACCGATGTGTAATGCTTGACTTGCGCTTTACCTTGATTGCTTGATCCATTGACCCCTTTCACTACTAGTTTAACTCTTGTAAGTTGGGTAGAATACCTTTCGACCTAACCAACCTTTTGTGGACCACATTGATAGGTTCACTTAGACCATAGAATTCAGTGGACCCTAACTTATCTAGTCAACCAAGCCGACTGCATAGGCCCAAATTTTGGGCGGAACTTAGATTTTATAAGATCTTGGACTAATTGATTTCTTTCATCATTACCCTTTACTTATTATTTTATCTACTTATGACACTAAAATAGCTTAGTTTTGAAAGCGTATTCTTTATCAAGCTTGATCATGACATATGTTAATGTGGGCGTCCACTAATACATTGTCTAAATCAGAACCGACGTATTATGGTCTGATCAACCATAGTACACTTGGTTCGCTTTTCATATATCATACTACGTGGATGGAGACATAGTTAAACGTGCCCCTAGAGTCTCCTCCGCGATTACCTTGACAATTCTCTTGGAATTATACAACCGCCTTTGAATCACATATTGGCATTCGAAAACATCTACTTTGGACTCTTGTTGGCTTTCGTCTTTAACTATTCTAGACAAAGCTTGTGATTGTTAGATAGGCCAAACCATTCTCCTATGACCATGATATTTGTATATACTTGGGGATAGTTAACCACTGACCAACCAATATGACTATCCCCGCCTTAAGCTACTTCCATCGTACTATCATGATTTTTTACCTTGACTAGCAACCCTCGTTCAATTCCAAAAATCGTGAATTATTTCGTCGTTATCGGAATCACGATTTTCTAAAGCATATTTATCGTTTCGTTGCCTCGCCCAATGATCTGTGTTGCCTTACCCTCGTATCTTCTCACTCCCTTACTTATTCTTAATTTCGAGGACGAAATTCTTGTAAGTTGGGTAGAATGTAAACCCCCTAAAATTTCTACTATGATTTTTTTATTTGGTATTGATTTTATATTCGTAATTGTACGTCGCGTACGAGCTTGTGTTATTCGTATTTGTAAGTCACGCGCGAATTACATTTTGTATTTGCTCGTCGAATGCAAATATGTGCGAGATACATATTTGAAAATTATTTTTATAGAAATATAGCTTTCAATACTATATGATAATAATATATTTTGCTTGAAATTGTAAAAAGGTGCCACAATAGATTTTTCTCAAATTCGTATCATTTCATTTGTCGTAAAGAATATTTATTTATTATAATATAAATGGTGGCTTTGGAAAACTATGTTTTGAGGCAAATATTCTTTTGCATATAAAGTACATGAATTTAAATTATTTTTGAAATTATTAAATACTATTATTTTATTATTTGGAAAAAGGTTATTTTTAAATTAGTTTATTATGAAAAAAATTGGTATTTGCTTTTATCAAATTTTTATGAGTTTTCAAATTTAATAAGAGGATTTATCTAGTTTAAATCTATTAGAAAAGATATTTTAAATTTTTACTAAATATTTGAATTATTTTGATAAATTTAAACTTGGAAAATATTTTATTTTAATTAAAGGGGTTATCTAGATTGATTGATTTTGATCGCTTAAATCCTAATTCGACTTAAATAAAGGATGGAATTATCCATCGGAATTTAAATCATTGCAATCATTATCCAACTGGGAATTCCCACCTCCTATAAAACGAGAGGTACTCCTCCATAATTCTCAACCAAAATTTCTACCCCATTGTGCATCGTGTCCATGCCACCCACCCACTATAATACCCACCAATACAAATATATGATTAATCGGGGCCGACAATCCGACCCTCCACTCCCATCGTGTCGAACACCCTCGACACAACGCAACTCACCCCCGACACAAATTCTTCCTATCCCAACCCTAATACCTACTACTGCCACAACCACCTCCATCGACTCCATCTCCTTCGACCAAACCAACCACCACCAAATTGCCACCATCCCGGCCGTACCAGTCAACCCGATTTTCTCGATCTCCCGGCCAGGTCGTACCACCATCACAGCCACCGTCTCGTCACCAGTCACCACCACCACCATCCAGACATCTCCGCCACAACCGTCACCATCATCAACACCACATTCGCCAACCGACCCAACTGGCATCCGGCCAACAAGCCCCATCCAGACCGCCACCACCAACAAGGGAGAAGTAGAAGGGGTGAAATTCTTACCTTGACTCTGAGTCGCGCCGACCGCCATTCTCACCTCCACCTCCTCCATGGCCGACGAGCCCCGCTTCCGTAGCTTGAACGCCCGGCGTCATTCTGGTCCGCCGCGCCCAAACGAGCAGGCCACCGTGAGCACCGTCCCGGCCTACGTCTTGACCGCGCGCCACCTCCCAGCGCGGAGCCGCTGTCACCCGCCAGATTCGGCGACAGCCGAGCCTCGCAACCCTCCACCGCCTGCTAGTAAGCGCCTACGCCCTCCACCCGCGTGGCCGTCCGCCACCGTGCCAGCAGCGCGCCCAATCGTAACCCCGCCAGCGCCGATCGAGCCTCCGACACAGCTTCGAGCGCGCGGTTCTCCTCACGCCGACCGCCGGCGACAGCAGCGCGAGCGCCCCACGGCGAGACTTC
This sequence comes from Iris pallida, assembly GCA_029216955.1. Lineage (NCBI taxonomy): Eukaryota > Viridiplantae > Streptophyta > Magnoliopsida > Asparagales > Iridaceae > Iris > Iris pallida. The sequence continues at coordinate 13,916,000 of JANAVB010036615.1, forward strand.
CCCCGCGCGTACCCGGTGAGGCCGACCTTCCTCCTCCGCCTGCCGCTCCCATCCGCCCCATGCCGTGCACGACCGCCCCCTTTCGCTCGCGCCTTCACCTGGCCTCCGGTCGCCGGAGCCACCGCCGCAGGCGAAGTCCAGCTCCTCCGCCGCTTCCGCTCCTGGGCAGCGCCCCCTTCCCCGATCGAGAGCCCAAATGGTAACCCTCTTTCTCTTTCTCTCTCTCTTTCCCAAATTTCTTTCTCACGCACTCTTCTCTCTTTTACACTTTCCTGGAATGGTACATAGTAGGTATAGTTACTAGTGTTTATTATTTTGTAGAAGATGAGGCAGCAGTAGCTGCCTAGGTGTTGTTCTTTCTTGCTTGCTATTATTATTAGTATTATTCATTTTTTATTTATTTTTTATTTTTTATTATTATTATTATTATTATTATTATTATTATTATTTATATTATTATTATTATTATCAATTTCCCTAAAACTAAGTGGCAGTACACTTTAAGTATAAGTATAGGTTTAATAATAATATTATTATTATTTATTATTATTATTATGTTATGTTATTTATGCTATTATTATTATATTTTAATATTATTATTAGTATTATTGATGTCTTTGTTTGTATTATTTGCAAAATTCTTTTATGACTTTTAGCCTGAAAATGTATTTCGACGAAATTAGTTTTAAAAACCAAAATATGAGCCTAAGTTATTTTTAAAAATATATATATATTATTATATTTTTGACTAGTACAAATACAGTTCCCTATATAAAAATCCTATTTGATAAACTTAAAGTATTTTGCCTAAAATAATTTATTCTTTTGAAGTATTTATCTTAAAGCTAAATTTATGAATAAAATCTAGTTTTCTTGTAAACTTAAATATTCTCGATTAGTATAAATATTGTTTACTCAAAATCTTTTCAATTATCATAGCGGGCCGTGACTAACCATATACTCTTATTTTCTCGTGAATCCGGACCCTTCCCAATTGGCTTTGGCTATTAGACAACTAGAACTTTCAGAACATCGCATCACACTAGGCGACACATCAGGCAAGACACCTTGCCTTTACTGTTTAATTTCTTGCTCAATATCATGTATGCTTTTTCTTTATGTTGTTCTTTCAAAATTATATAGATACAAATTATTATATTTTATACAATTGGCTTAGAGTTAAGGGACTACCGTATGTGCATCTCATAAACTGTCACGATGTGCCACGGATTGTGTGAGTGGTGAGTCGCATATAGCTTCGGACTTGCGTACCGACCGTACATCGGTGCGTACAGGCCGTACGTTAGGATATAACTGTCAATAGATTGTGTAGAAGACTTGACGGTTATTAAGGATTAAACAGTGTCGTGGAGTCGACACATGTTATAGTATCATTGGGGGGGGGGACAGCTATAGCGTAGGGGCTACATTTTATTTTTACACACATTTTGGGCCAAGGGTGACTCTTATGAGCACTACCTTCTGTCCAAGGCCGATAGTGACTCGGATGAGCGCTACTTACTGCCACTCTTTATTTACTCTGCTGAGCCTACAGCCCCTGCGTAGAACGTTGTCCTCAAAGTGCATATCACCTAGAATGGTTAGGAACCTTTACTCATGCATACTTTTCTGTTGAGCTTTATTATTCAGTTTATCGGCATGATATTATGTGTCTTGTTACGTCCCTCTGAGGACCTGGTGATCTCTCCAGGTGTGTGTTTCGTGGTTTCTTGCAGGTGCTCTAGCTAAGGCCTTGTCTTCCTTCCTCTGTGATGATTGCTCTTGGACTCGTCACTTGCTCTCGCTTGCTCAATTCTTTCCTTTTATATTTTTATATTTAATTTAGTTGGTAGTGGATTTGTCTCCGCCCAACGATTGTATACATGACAAACTCAAAGTTGCTTTATATTATTATTTATCTTTGTGGATGAGATTTAGTGTCTTGGCATTCTACATTTACAGCTTATGTATACATACGAGCCGTATATTTACTCGTATGTAAACAGCTGGCATGATACGTACCTAGTCTCAAATATTTGGGACTGGGGCGTTACATCTACACAATCTATTGACAGTTATATCCTAACGCACGGCCTGTACGCACCGATGTACGGTCGGTACGCAAGTCCGAAGCTATATGCGACTCACCACTCACACACAACCCGTGGCACATCGTGACAGTTTATGAGATGCACTAAACATACGGCGGTCCCTTAACTCTAAGCCAATTGCATAAAATATAATAATTTGCATATATATATAATTTTGAAAGAACAACATAAAGAAAAAGCATGCATGATATTGAGCAAGAAATTAAACAGTAAAGGCAAGGTGTCTTGCCTGGTGTGTCGCCTGATGTGGTGCGATGATCATGATGCCATGTTTTTGTCCATTAGCCGAGGTCCATGCGAACATGGCCTGAATTTGCGGGAAAAAAGGAACGCGTGAGTAGTCGTGGTCAATGGTGGAAATCGAGAGAAATCGTGAAGAACATACTCGTACTAATTTGAAAATATTTATGATACTTTAAAACTATGTATAATTTTAACAAAATATTTTTATTACTATATAATTAAAAATCATAATGTGAACTACCTCTTTATTAGTCAAAATATCCTAAAATCGTTTTAGGGAGAGAATCTAAATTTTATCAAAATAGGATTTAGGTCGAAGACTATATTTTAAAATGTCAATAATTTAGTAAAATATTTACGTTCGAAAATCAGTTTTGAAATTCCTACATAGTAAAGCTGCAAATATACTTTTGTTACCAAAATTTAGAATTTATCATATATTTATTTGTTTAATACAACACGATATTAAGGATAATAATAATATACTAGTAAATCTTTTAACAAGTATACTTATATGTAAATATAATAATAATAATAATAATAATAATAATAATATAATAATAATAATAATAACAGTAAATAATAACATAATAATAATCAATAATTAATATAGTGATAATAATAAATAATAATAATTATAATAATAATAATTATAACAATAATAAAAATCTTTCTTAAACCTTAACCCCCAAATTATCATACAGGAAGAGAGAGGGTGGAGATCGAGTGAGGGGAGGGTTTTCTCACCTCGGTGGCTCCGGCGTCGGCGGGTGGAGACAGAGCGGCGGTCGGCGGTTGGGAGCCAGCGCGCGAAGAGGCGACGCGGTCGGATCTGTAGCGGTGAGCCTTCCAGCGGAGGCGGCGGTTGCCGGAGGTCGGTGGATGCGGAGTGCGCCGGCGGATCGGCGGCGGAAGCGTGGTGATTTCGCCGGGAGGAGGCGGATCTGGAGTAAGGGGTGGCTGAAGGAGCACGATGGCGCGGAAACCCAGGGTCGACGGTTCTCGCTGCGCGCGCGGAAGCCAGGGTCGGCGGTTCTCGCTGCCACGGAAGCCCAGGGGGACGGCGGCGTCCGGAGCGGTCGTGGAGGGCGGAGCGACTGGAGAAGAGGAGGCGGAGCGCCGGGCTGGAATGAAGAGGACGGTCGCGCTGCTCCGGGCGACGGATCCCGTGGTTTGGTGGAGAACGCCGGTGCGGCACGGAGAGGCTTCGTCGGCGGTGGCCAACGCACGCAAGTAAGGTTCTTTCTCCCTTCTACTTTCATCTGCTATGGGTGGCGTGCCTGAGTTTTACTGGTGGGGTCGCCGACGATGAGTGATTCGGTGGTGGCGATAATGGCGACATGTAAGGGAAGTCCGATGGTCGAGTGGAGTAGGGATAGGCGAGCACGATGGTGCTGGTGGGGGCGATTGCGGTGGGTAGGTAGTGACGATGATGCTGTGGTCAGGTTTGGACAAGGACGGAGGGGACGGTGATGGTGATGGCAATGGTGGTTGTGTAGGCGGAGTTCGGATGGTCGGGAGTGCGGGCTAGCAGGGGAGATGGCGGCACGAGCATGGTTAGGTCCTTAGGGTTAGCTAGGAATTTGGGTCATGTCGTGGGTCCGACACGACGATGGTGACGAGGAGATGCGTCTGGGTGTGTCCGACGCGATGAAGAAAGTATTTGTAAAGAAAATAAATACTTGATGGGAAGGCACGGACATGAACACGATGCACAGTTTGGGTTCGGATGGAAAAATTTCTGGAGGAGTACCTCTCCTTTTATAGGAGGTGAAAATTCCCAGTTGGATAGGGATTGGGATTGTTTAAATCCCTCCATTAGATAAATATATTAAATTCACATTCATTTAAATTCGTTTAAAACCATTTTTAAATTTAAAGCTACAAGTCAATAAAATCTTTTCCAATTTAAATCATCGCAATTTATTAAATATGAATCAAATAATATTTAAAATATCTTTTTCAAAATATAAAATAATGATAATAATAAATTTCGAAATTACAATATATTTAAATATTTGAATTACTTTATTTTGTAATTGAATATAATAATTAGGTTTTTGAAACTAAAATATACACGAAATTAAATTTCATGTACCTCGCAAATAGAATATTTACATAAATCATATTTTTCTAAATTACCAATAAAATAATTAATAGCCCTTTTTTAATAAAATAAATTTTGGCAATCGCGACGTGACAAATAAATACTTATTTTCTATGCAAAGGAATCTTTTAGAAATAATTATATAAAAATGTATATCGTCTCGCAATTTCGCATGCTACGTACAAATACGAAAATCGCGAACTCGTACGCGACGTAAAATTTAGAAAATAAAAGTTGATTCCCAAAAAAAAAATCATAGTAGAAATTTAGGGGTTTTACATCCTACCCAACTTATTAGAATTTTGTCCTCGAAATTTAGGAATAATTAGGGTAGGTAGGGTGAAGGGGTTGGAAAGTTTATTCGAATAGAATCCTGATCAAATAGTTGAACGAGGAGTTCGAAGTAGAGTTCAACGAAACATGTAATTCATATAACTAGGCAAATAAACAATAGATGTAGTTTAAAAAGAGATCATATACATGACAACCCTCAAACGTCTAATTAACAATAACATCGATGTATAATCTCAAAAATGAGTAATCAATTCTCTATCTTCAAAATTTAAATTTGCGTTGATATCTTTTGTGGTTTAATAAAAACATCAATGACCTTCATACTCATTTCTATTTCTACTCAAAGTTTTCAAACTCCTTAACATATGTCTGAAATCAAATATTTTCTAGAAAAAATCAACAAGTCACTACTTGGAATCTCTTACATGCCTATAAATTTCCAACTAAGTTTCATCGAAACTTGAAATTCAGTATACCTTTAATTGAATTAGTCGAAAGCAAAATTTATTTCCATCTCAATCATGAACTTTATATTCACATATCATATCTATATATATATATATATCTTATTTTCCTTAACATCAAAGATTTATAAAGTTTTACTCTTCAATATCTCTTTAACCTCGAAAATCAATCAAATCCATATCGTATTATCTAATGAACAGTTTCATCGGTACTTGCCTTTCTTTTCCCTTTTTTTTTGAGAGATCCCTTTGCTTATATCATCTTTTCAACAAAATCACATTCCGCCCTTTTCATCTTATGTCAAATTTTATACCTCGTAGTCGCGTAAGCATCTTAACAAACTATACCATTAATCTCCTCTATAAAATTTTCTAATCTAACTATGCATAACTGAAGGGTATCAAGATCAAATTTTTCATCTTCGTTCAAGGAAATCATAAGAAAAAAGAGTTTTATGATTCAAAGAGGAAAGTCAAACAAGGAAAAGAGTAAAAGTATGGTTAGGTTCCATGGTTGTGGTACGGGTTAATAATAAGCACATGCTAAGCATTTAAGGAATTAAGTAGAGTACAATCACATCGGTTTGAAAGAATTGAGTTGAGCTCCATGGTCGATAAATGTGAAACCCAATTTTTAGATTTGTAATTTATTATTATTATTTATTACTATTATTATTATATTGTGGGTTTGAAATTATTTTCAAAAAATAATTTGGATTTTTGATTGCGAGACCGAGCCTGGACCAGTTTCCCGAAACCCAATCCCGATCTGAACTCATTTTCGTTCCAGTCCCGAATCTGTCTTTTTTAAATATTAATTTCTAGCATTTCATGAATGATATTTTGTAATAAAAAAATATTTCTACACCCCCGACCTGACCCAGTCACCCACGTTGGAGAAGCCCCCTTCTTTCTCCTCAAACTGTTCCCTCCACACAACTCTCCTCCACACACTCATTTGTTCCTCTCCTCCACGTATTCTTCCCAAACTCTTCTATTAAAGACAACACACCACCACCACCCCTAACAACAACTCCTTCTTCCCCACACCCCACCAAAACTCTCCACCACTCCTTCACTCCTCTTTCCCTCTTCCTAAGCAAACCCACCCGACCCCTCGACCTCAGCGGCCAACTCTGCCCGCCCCGATGTTCTCCGCCTGCCCCGACCTTCTTCCGGCCGCCCTGACGTTCTCCCGGCCGCCCCGCGGCCAACCCCGCACGCGACCCGACTCCGGCGCCCCTCTCGGCCGCCACCAGCGCACGCCGCTGGCCCCGCGCCCGTGCCCTAGGTCTCCGACGACCCAGCCTCCGCTACTGTCGTTCCGTGTCCCGTCGGTTTCCGTTCTCGATCTGGTCTGCGGTTACGCAGCCGAACTCCAGCGAGGCGTGTCCCGAGTCCGAGGCAACCCTTCGGATTCCGTCGATTTGGGTAATTTCTGGTTAATCACAGTAGTTCGTCCCTCCCGTAATTGTCTATGATGAATTGGTCCCCGATCTCTTTCCGGGAATTCGGATTTTGTTACGTTTTTGGTTTCAAAAATTTTGAAACCATCTGATTGTTATGTTCTGTGGATACTTTGATATTTTTGGTTCTGTGAATAGTTTGTTGGTTTCGGTTTTCCGAAAACTCTTCGGAAAGAGTTCTGTAGGTTCGATTGGAATTTTTGGCTTTGGAAATAGGATATGTGGTTTTCTTATTTCCGTTGGTTTGGTTTGGATTTTTCCGAGAAACTTTCGGAAAAGTTCTGTTGGTTTCTGTGAGGCTTTCCGAGATGGTTTCGGGATTTCTGAATTCGTTTCGGGTTTTCCGAATTAATTTGGGAAAATGTTTTGTGAATATTTTACATGTAAATTTTGGGTTTTCCTGGTTTGGAAGTTGAATTCTGGGTGTTCCCTGGTTTGGGACTTTTTATAAATGGGTTTATGGCACACTTTCCAGTTTTGGGTTATCCCAAAAATAGAGAAAGTGCTGCCGGATTTTTCTATAAAATTTAATTATATAATTTAAAATGGTTTTCGGAAAAGAGTATTATTTTGGATTTTGGGCGACGACCGTATTGGTCAATGGGCCCTGGCTAAGTGCAAACGAAACCGATTTCGTCCGGACGTTGAGGCATTAGCCTATATGACGATTGGACCAATATCTGAGACTCGCCATTAAATTTATTTTAATTATTATCTTTTATAATTAAATTGTAGGATAATTTTATAACTAACAAATATCTCTTCTTATTTCAATTTATGTAAAATAATTTGTAAGGGCATAAGTCCAGCTTTTCTATTTCCTATCTCTGTGACCTGTAAATATTGTAGCGTAGTTTTTCTTTTATTTTTTGGTTTTGCTAGTTTTTAGCGTGGACGCGTAAAACTGAAATAAATAATATTTTGATATAGAAAAATTAATTAGATTTCTCTCACATTAAAATTTACAAGTTGTAATATTTAAAACAATGATCAAGTTTTTTCTCATTAAACAATAAATTTAGTTTTATATGTATAATTACGAAAATACAAAAGTTCTAACCAATTAAATTGGTAACTACGAGTTTTTCCAAAATAAAAGTTAAATTGATCTTTCCCTCGTAATTAATTACAACGCACCCGATAATCGATTTGTTTGTGATTGTGTATAATAAAGATTAAAATTGATTAGGACACAACTTGGAGATTTCAACTAGTATAGTTAGCATGGTAACACTGGAATCTGAGTCGAACTTCTCGAATGTAGGATTTCGAGGATGAGTCTAATTTCCATCCCGAAGTCTCAACCCTTCAAGTCCAGTCCAATTTGAGGCAAGTACATTTTGTGTTAGTTTACAATTATTTAATAATCGTTTTACTGCAAATTTAAACCACGATGCAACACGGAACTCTCTCTGAGAGCACTGACTGATTGACTGTTGGGTACTGGAGGAATAGTGTAATGATTATGACCACATCCAAAGTAATAACTTAGAACTGTATTAGCTTACCCCTCACACACATGGGGATAAGCTATATCGTATCAATAGGATACAACTGTACAACCCAAGTCGGTCATATTCATTGTCTATTCAAATCACAATATTTTTAACTGCTAGAAAACTGTTTACTTCAAATTGTTTAAAAATACATGATTCTATTATTATTTTAATTGTTGAATTAGCATGAATTGTACTTTGCTCCCTCCTGACTGGAGATAACATTTTTAGGGGATATTGAGGATGCTGAGCTGTTAATCAACAGCTATTATGACCCGGTTCTGTACCCCGTGGTATTGCCAGAGTCCCCTTTGGAGGACGCAGGACCTGAAGCGATGAGCCGAATGCTTAGCTAGATTTTCTTTTCTTTTTTCAGTTTTGTTGTTTCTTTGAAAATTCTGTTATTTTGAACTCATTATTTAATTCAGTTCATTTACTTCCAGTTGTATTTATTTCAATGTTTAATAAAGTTTTAAATTCCCGAATATTGAGTTGTGACAAATATAGATGTTGTTGTGGTTACCTGCTAATGGAACAGCTTACTGCCGCCGTCTCAACAACGGTACAGGCTGGGTATGATCTGGTTCGACCCAATTATTTGGGATCGGGTCGTGACATATTTTTAGTGGTAACCCATGCAGGTCCTAGAACAACTACTTAGGAAAACATACCTATAAACAATTAGAACACTAGAACATTAATTTGTCACAACATGTCCAAATTATATATAAATAAATATTTTTGTTTGATTATAGACTGGTACGATACCTTGCTTATGTTTGTATCCTAAACCTTCCAGAATATGACCAAGGAAAAGACCACCCCTGCTGGCGATGAGGTGTCATCACCCGAACACACCCTATCTCCCCCAGCACGTCCAGACCCTTCACCGTTGCAGCTGACCGACCGTCCCCATCAATCTCCAGCACTCTGCGGCGCTTACGCCACTACATCTCAAGCGGCAAACCCTACACTTCTCCGGAATGAGCCGCAGACCCCTGCGGTAGTGCCCGCACCCGCTGCCCCACCAGTGCCCGTGGATCCTACCGATCTAGTGGGCATGCTACGAGGAGTGCTTGAAGCACAGAGAGCCCAAGCAGAAGCTCATCGGGAACAGACTGCAGCCCAAGCTGAAGCCCATCGCGAGCAGACCGCGATTATGAGAGAAGGCATGGAGAATGCCCACAATGTGGCTATGGCTGCCCTCGAAAGGAGGAACCACTTCATTGGAGCTACGACCTGCCAAGGTAAACATAAATTCAGGAGTTAAGTTATATGTCATTAAGACCTTTCTTTTGACTAGAGACGTATTATTACATGAAGGTCGGAGGTATAGAGAGTTTCAAGAAGCAAGGCCCTCGACCTTTCAAAGGGACCGAAGGTATCATCTACGCCGATGAATGGCTAGATAGCATGGAGCGTCTCTTGAGCGTCGCTCGACTCCCAGAGGACCTCAAGACCGAAGTAGTAGGACTCCAGCTGCAAGATGTGGCAAGCACTTGGTATCGGAATGAACTCCGACTCCAGGACAAACAGCTTGACTGGGACACCTTCAAGAGGTTGTTCCGCAGGAAGTTCTTCCCAACATCAGAGATGCGGGAGATGGAAAGACAATTCCAGGACCTGAAGCAAGGGAACATGACGGTTGGAGAGTATGTGGCAGAGTTCGGCCGACTTAGCCGCTTTATCCAGAACTTGGTAGCTGACCCCAAGGACCGTGCTGAAAGATTCAGGTATGGACTAAGGGAAGAGATTCGCACCCCTGTGATCGCAGGTGGTGCCAAGACATATGAGAAGATTCTGATACGAGCTCAGGACGTGGAGAAGAGCCAGCCCTCTCGTTCAAAGAGGGAGTATCCTGGAACTAGCAACTTCCAGGGTAACCAGAAGAGGCCCAACAACAACAACAACAGGTCTTCGCACCATCAGCAGCAGCATCAACAGGTAAGGACCAATGACAGAGCGCCTCAGAGGCAGATCCCTGTCTGTAATTTTGCAAGAGGTCAGGACATCAGTCGAACATATGCAGGAAAAGGCTAGGACACTGCCTAGTATGTGGGTCTGCCACCCACCAAGTGAAGGACTGCCCCTCGTCAGTTCACCGAACCGGAGCAACTCAGCAAAGAGCTCCCCTACCCACTCAGCACCAACGGTTCGGACAACACCAGCAGAAGACCGGGCGAGCCTATGCCCTAGCAGCTGATGAGCAGGAAGCAGAGCAGGAACCCATCGCTGATGTCATCACAGGTTCCATTTATGTGTTTTTATATCCTGCTCTAGCATTATTTGATTCGGGTGCATCACATAGTTTTATATCATCAAAGTTTATTTCTGTACACCACCTAGATACGGGACTTAGCAAGGTGATTAGTAGAGTTATGACCGGTGGTGGACCCATACCCATCACTGAGACTTGTAACTGTCCCATAACTATCTCAGGCCATCAATTCTTAATACCCTTACTTGTGATGCCCTTGTCCAACTATGATGTAGTCCTAGGGATGGACTGGTTAAGTGAGCAGCATGCGCTGATAGATTATCATAGAGGTTGTGTAATCTTCAGCCCACCAGGAGAACCGGAGTTTAAAATCTCTCGAGCTCCGGAAGACATGAAGAGTGTTACCTACTCCTCAATCACCGAAGAACCCGGGCCGCCTCACCCTATCATAGCGAAATTCATGGACGTCTTTCCAGATAGTCTTCCAGGATTGTCGCCAGATCGAGGTGTGGAATTCACCATCGATCTAGTACCCGGCTCTTCCCCTATTTCTCGAGGATGCTACAGAGTCAACCCCAAGGAGGCAAAGGAGATAAAGGATCAGATTGACGAACTGAAGGCACAAGGATTTATCAGAGACGGGGCTCCACCCTGGGGAGCACCAGTTTTGTTCGTGCCCAAGAAGGATGGAACCGTACGGATGTGCATCGATTATCGGGCGCTGAACAACATCACCATCAAGAACAAGTACCCTCTGCCCCGGATCGACGACCTGTTTGATCAACTGAGTGGAGCCAAGATATTTTCGAAGATAGATCTCAGATCAAGCTACCACCAAATCAAGGTCAGGAAGGAGGATATTCCCAAAACGATATTCAACACCAAGTATGGGCAATTTGAATTCTTGGTCATGCCGTTTGGACTGACGAATGCTCCCGTGGTATTCATGAACCTCATGAACAAGGTTTTCCATGAATACCTGGATCAGTTTGTTGTTGTCTTCATCGACGACATACTGATCTACTTAAAGACTGAAGAAGAACATGAAGAGCACCTGAGGAAAGTTCTGAGCACCTTGAGAAAGAAGAAGCTTTATGGTAAGCTATCTAAATACGAATTCTTTTTAGACAAAGTGGAATTTCTAGGCCATGTTGTCATAGGAAAAGAAATTTTGGTGGATCCAAAGAAGATAGCTGCTATTGAGAAGTGGATTGCACCAAGCTCGGTTGCAGAGATCAGAAGCTTTTTGGGTTTAGCTTGCTACTACCGGAAGTTCGTAAAGGATTTCTCCAAGATTGCTGAACCAATGACGAAGCTTACCAGAAAGAACGAAGAATTCATTTGGTCTGAAGCTTGCCAGTCAGCTTTTGAGGAACTGAAGAAGAAGCTTACAACTGCGCCAATACTTGCGCTACCCGCAGGTACCGGCGGTTTCTCAATTTATAGTGATGCTTCCGGTAAGGGATTGGGCTGCGTTCTTCAACAACACGAAAAAGTAATTGCTTACGCATCTAGGCAATTACGGACTCATGAGAAGAACTATTCCACACATAATTTGGAGCTTGCAGCAGTAATATTTGCATTGAAGCTATGGAAGCACTACCTTTATGGAGAGAGAGTGGAAATATTTACAGACCACAAAAGTCTTAAATATGTTTTCACTCAGAAGGAGCTGAACATGCGACAGAGACGATGGCTGGAGCTGATGAAGGATTTCGACATCAACCTGCAGTATCATCCGGGTAAGGCTAATGTTGTTGCAGATGCACTTAGTCGATACCCGATGGCAATGTTCTTGACCAAGGAGCGTCGTTTGCTGGAGGACATAGAAAAGCTTGGACTGGAGGTTGTACTGCCCGAAGAAGAGATAAAGAAACTGGAAAGAGAAGCCATTGTACCAGAAGCTGAATCAACAATGATGCAGTTGCAAGTGCGTTCAAGTTTTATGGACAGAGTTAAGGAGGCACAATTCCAAGATGAAACGCTTTGCAAACTGAGAGATCAAGTGCTGGCAGGAACACTTAAAGGATTCTCAATCGCCAGCGATGGAGCACTGAAGAATGGTACGAGGCTTTGCGTACCAACTGGCGAACTGAGGAACGAGCTGATGCAAGAAGTGCACCAGTCGCGATGTTCCATACATCTTGGAGTCAACAAAATGTATCGGGATATGCGTACCGTAGTGTGGTGGTACGGAATGAAGAATGATGTATCCAGGTATGTGGTAGGTGTTTAATTTGTCAGCAAGTAAAAGCTAGCAGACAGAGACCAGCAGGACTATTGCAGCCGCTCGACATCCCGGAGTAGAAATGGGAGCACATAACAATAGATTTTGTGTCAGGACTGCCTCGATCCCAAGGAGGGAAGGATGCCATTTGGGTTATCGTGGACCGACTGACGAAATCAGCTCACTTTATCCCCTTCAAGGTTGGTCTATCCACCGAGAAGTTGGCAGCACTGTACATGCGGCATATCTATCGAATTCATGGAGTTCCGGTAAGTATTGTATCTGACAGAGATACTAGATTTACCTCTCACTTTTGGAAGAGTTTGCATGACAGTTTGGGAACACAACTGAAGTTCAGCACCGCCTACCATCCCCAGACTGACGGACAATCAGAGAGAACAATCCAGACGCTAGAAGACATGATGCGATCCTGCGTCTTGGAATTTGGAGGGTCTTGGGAAGACCATTTGTACTTGGTAGAGTTCTCATACAACAACAGCTACCAAGCTAGCATCAGTATGACACCGTTCGAGGCACTCTATGGACGTCGTTGCTGTACTCCACTTGCTTGGGACGACGTCGGAGAACGAGTATTGCTTGGACCTGAGATGGTGTCCGATGCAGCAGAGAAGGTAAGAATGATCAGAGACAAGCTCAGGATTGCCCAGGATAGACAGAAGCATTGGGCCGATAGCAGCCGACGGCCTTTGGAGTTTGAAGAAGGTGACAGTGTGTTTGTGAAAATCTCTCCTACCTGAGGAACCATCCGTTTCGGCAGAGCAGGAAAGCTAAGCCCCAGGTATATTGGTCCTTTTGAAGTACTCAGCAGGATTGGAGAAGTGGCTTATCGGGTGGCTCTACCCCCAAGTCTCGAAGGCGTCCACAACGTCTTCCACGTTTCGCAGCTGAGACGCTACATCCCGGACCCGAACCACATCTTGGACCATTCGGAGCTGGAAATTGGACCCAGCCTTACAGTGCCAGAGAAGCTAGTGGCAATATTGGACAGAGGAGAGAAGAGAACCAGGAACTCTGTGACGCCGATAGTCAGAGTCATGTGGCGGCACAATTCACCAGGCGAGTCTACCTGGGAGCGAGAAGACCGGATGCGGGAGCAGTATCCATATCTGTTTCAGACTTAAGGTACTCCCTAACCCTGCCTTTAATTTCGAGGACGAAATTTTCTAAGGAGGAAAGATTGTGAAACCCAGTTTTTAGATTTGTAATTTATTATTATTATTATATAATATTATTACTATTATTATTATTATTATATTGTGGGTTCGAAAATTATTTTCAAAAATAATAATTTGGATTTTTGATTGCGAGACCGAGCCTGGACCAGTTTCCCGAAACCCAATCCCGATCTGAACTCATTTTCGTTCCAGTCCCGAATCTGTCTTTTAATTAAATATTAATTTCTAGCATTTCATGAATGATATTTTTTAATAAAAAAAAATTTCTAACCCCAGACCTGACCCAGTCACCCACGTTGGAGAAGCCCCCTTCTTTCTCCTCAAACTGTTCCCTCCACACAACTCTCCTCCACACACTCATTTGTTCCTCTCCTCCATGTATTCTTCCCAAACTCTTCTATTAAAGACAACACACCACCACCACCCCCCTAACAGCAACTCCTTCTTCCCCACACCCCACCAAACTCTCCACCACTCCTTCACTCCTCTCTCCCTCTTCCTAAGCAAACCCACCCGACCCCTCCAGCCAGCGCCCCCGATACGCCCGAGCGCCGACCCTGCGGCCAACTCCGCCCGCCCCGACGTTCTCTGCCCGCCCCGACGTTCTCCCGACCGCCCCGACGTTCTCTCGGCCGCCCCGCGGCCAACACCGCGCGCGACCCGACTCCGGCGCCCCTCTTGGCCGCCACCAGCGCACGCCGCTGGCCCCGCGCCCGTGCCCTAGGTCTCCGACGACCCAGCCTCCGCTACTGTCGTTCCGTGCCCCGTCGGTTTTCGTTCTCGATCTGGTCTGCGGTTACGCATCCGAACTCCGGCGTGGCGTGTCCCAAGTCCGAGGCAACCCTTCGGATTCCGTCGATTTGGGTAATTTCTGGTTAATCACAGTAGTTCGTCCCTCCCGTAATTGTCTATGATGAATTGGTCCTCGATCCCTTTCCGGGAATTCAAATTTTGTTACGTTTTTGGTTTCGGAAATTTTGGAACCATCTGATTGTTATGTTCTGTGGATACTTTGATATTTTTGGTTCTGTGAATAGTTTATTGGTTTCGGTTTTCCGAAAACTCTTCGGAAAGAGTTCTGTAGGTTCAGATTGGAATTTTTGGCTTTGGAAATAGGATCTGTGGTTTTCTTAGTTCTGTTGGTTTGGTTTGGACTTTTTCGAAAAACTTTCGAAAAAGTTCTGTTGGTTTCTGTGAGGCTTTCCGAGATGGTTTCGGGATTTCTGAATTCGTTTCGGGTTTTCCGAATTAATTTGGGAAAATGTTTTGTGAATATTTTACATGTAAATTTTGGGTTTTCCTGGTTTGGAAGTTGAATTCTGGGTGTTCCCTGGTTTGGGACTTTTTATAAATGGGTTTATGGCACACTTCACAGTTTTGGGTTATCCCGAAAATAGAGGAAGTGCTGTCGGATTTTTCTATAAAATTTAATTATATAATTTTAAAATGGTTTTCGGAAAAGAGTATTATTTGGGATTTTGGGCGACGACCGTATTGGTCAATGGGCCCTGGCTAAGTGCAAACGAAACCGGTTTCGCCCGGACGTTGAGGCACTAGCCTATATGACGATTGGACCAATATCTGAGACTCGCTATTAAATTTATTTTAATTATTATCTTTTATAATTAAATTGTAGGATAATTTTATAACTAACAAATATCTCTTCTTATTTCAATTTATGTAAAATAATTTGTAAGGGCATAAGCCCAGCTTTTCTATTTCCTATCTCTGTGGCCTGTAAATATTGTAGCGTAGTTTTTCTTTTATTTTATTGTTTTGCTGGTTTTTAGCGTGGACGCGTAAAACTGAAATAATAATATTTTGATATAGAAAAATTAATAAGATTTCTCTCACATTAAAATTTACAAGTTTGTAATATTTAAAACAATGATCACATTTTTTCTCATTAAACAAGAAATTTAGTTTTATATGTATAATTACGAAAATACAAAAGTTCTAACCAATTAAATTGGTAACTACGAGTTTTTCCAAAATAAAAGTTAAATTGATCTTTCCCTCATAATTAATTACAACGCACCCGATAATCGATTTGTTTGTGATTGTGTATAATAAAGATTAAAATTGATTATGACATAACTTGGAGATTTCAACTAGCATAGTTAGCATGGTAACTCTGGAATCTGAGTCGAACTTCTCGAATGTAGGATTTCGAGGACGAGTCTAATTTCCATCCCGAAGTCTCAACCCTTCAAGTCCAGTCCAATTTGAGGCAAGTACATTTTGTGTTAGTTTACAATTATTTAATAATCGCTTTACTGCAAATTTAAACCACGATGTAACACGGAACTCTCTCTGAGAGCACTGACTGATTAACTGTTAGGTACTGGAGGAATAGTGTAATGATTATGACCACATCCAAAGTAATAACTTAGGACTGTATTAGCTTACCCCTCACACACATGGGGATAAGCCATATCGTATCAATAGAATACAACTGTACAACCCAAGCCGGTCATATTCATTGCCTATTCAAATTACAATGTTTTTAACTGCTAGAAAACTGTTTACTTCAAATTGTTTAAAAATGCATGATTCTATTATTATTTTAATTGTTGAATTAGCATGAATTGTACTTTGCTCCCTCCTGACTGGAGATAACATTTTTAGGGGATATTGAGGATGCTGAGCTGTTAATCAACAGCTATTATGACCCGGTTCTGTACCCCGTGGTGTTGCCAGAGTCCCCTTTGGAGGACGCAGGACCTGAGGCCGATGAGCCGAATGCTTAGCTAGATTTTCTTTTTTTCAGTTTTGTTATTTCTTTGAAAATTCTGTTATTTTGAACTCAGTATTTAATTCAGTTCATTTACTTCCAGTTGTATTTATTTCAATGTTTAATAAAGTTTTAAATTCCCGAATATTGAGTTGTGACAAATATAGATGTTGTTGTGGTTACCTGCTAATGGAACAGCTTACTGCCGCCGTCTCAACAACGGTGCAGGCTGGACATGATCCGATTCGACCCAATTATTTGGGATCGGGTCGTGACAATAAATATATTGGTATCATGGTAAGGGTTACAGTTTAGTCTTTTTGGCCCAAAAGTCGCAATATGAAATTAGAGTACAAGGAGACATGCTTTAGCGGCACGTGATATACCTACATGAAGGTAGGCTCATGTAGGTCTTATATATGGAATTTGTTGGATGGAAAAGTCTAGTGTTGTGCTCCAAATACCCAAGTCACGGTAAAGGACACAAAAGAATTTTAAAATAGAAAGTGGGAGTTCATGAGATAATGATCAATGCACAAAAAATAAATGACCAAGCTAAGACATAATGATAATTCAGATTCGAGTAAATCAAGGTAAAATAAGTTAGAATACAGTTTCTAAAGAAAAAGGTACCTTTCTAGGTTGGGGTTAGTCGAGGAATAGTTCTAATCGTTTCCAATGTCCAATGATTAGAAGGTCAAGATGAAAGTTTTAGAATTGAGGGAAGGTCGAGCGAGTCAAGGTTGAAATATAATCACATGGTTGGTAGATAACTAACTCCACTTGTGTATATGCAACTATCATGGTCATGGATGCTATGTCACTAATGTGGTCTACTCTATCTCATTATGGCTATCTTGGTTGCCTACCATTATAAGTCTAACTTCTTGAACTCGAGCCTTTACAAAAATTCTCGAAAAATAACCTACCATAATTTATGTTCATTCTAAATCGTCCAATCATAATCATAACCTAAAATGTAAATTCCTTTAAAAATAACTTTTCATTAAATCAAACTTGTAATAAAACTCCATAATCCTATCAGTCGTCAACTCCCCTTTTTTATTTATTTTTTCCACCAAAATTTAAATTTCCATAATCAAGGCTTTAAACTTGAAATCTAAATAACTTTTTAAATCATAGATCATATGTCACAATTTAAAATTTTAAATTTTCCTTCAAAGTCGCCTTCATATCCTCCAAATATTTAAACAAAAATTTTACCGTCATTTTTTTTCAACTCAAAACTTAATAACTTATAAATCGCACGACTCAATTTTAAACCTCAAGCTCTCTCAAACTAAACTTTCGTCTTCTCTAGTTGTCTAAAAATCATAATTAAAACTCTTTAAATAATCTCGAGATAAACTTTATCATAATATAATCCAAACTTAAAGTTAACCGTAAATCAAGTGTCACAATATAAAAACTCAAGATATTTCTCAAATTGATTTCATATCCCGAATAAATCATAACTATTTCACAATTTCAAAATTCATAAAAAAAATTTGTTTTCTCGATCTAGCTATCCTCTTGTGTATACCACCTTGTAAATTTAAATTAAAATTCCAACCATCCTTTGTTGGCGGTAATATGCTACTACCCAACTTGGAATTAACTAATCCTCAAAAATCATATTTCTAGGAAAATAATTGCCTTTATGACTCAAATAAAATCTCAATGCATATTAATTGTCAATGTAATCCATCTAGCCATGTGTTTAACCTATGGACATATACTAGTGTAGTCATCTTACTAAACACGAAACTAAGAATTTACGGTAGAAGGAGTCAAGCAAGATGCAATTCAAGGAGATCGAACGAGAGTTCGGAATTGGAAGTCAAGGAAGGATGTTAAGTAAGTGGATGAGATTCTAGACTCTAATCCTATATTGCAGGCCCGTTCGGCACAGTCATGTAACCGAAACGGCATCGACCTGCATGGGCCACCACAGAAACATGTAACGCCCCAGTCCCAATTACTTGAGACTAGATACGTATCATGCCAGCTGTATACATACGAGTAAATATACGGCTCGTATATATACATAAGCTATAAAATGTAGAAGCCAAGACACTAAATCTCATCCACAAAGATAAATAATAATATAAAAGCAACTTTGAGTTTGTCATGTACACAATAGTTGGGCGGAGACAAATCCACTACCAACTAAATTAAATGTGGTAAAATATACAAGAGAGAATTTAGCGAGCGAGAGCAAGTGACGAGTCCAAGAGCAATCATCACGAAGGAAGGAATGGCCTTAGCTAAAGCACCTGCAAGAAATCACGAAATACGCACCTGGAGAGATCACCAGGTCCTCGGAGGGACGTAACAAGACACATAATATCATGCCAATAAACTGAATAATAAAAGCTCAACAGAAAAGTATGCATGAGTAAAGGTTCCTAACCATTCTATGTGGAATGCACTTTAGAGGACAACGTTCTACGCAGGGGCTGTAACGGATTCACGCAAGCAAGTAATAGAGAGTGGCCATCAAGTAGCGCTCATCTGAGACGCTATCGGCCTTGGACAGAAGGTAGTGCTCATAAGAGTCACCCTTGGCCCAAAATGTGTGTAAAAATAAAATGTAGTCCCTACGCTAATAACTGTCCCCTCCCCCCAATGATACTATACATGCGTCGTCTCCATGACACTGTTTAATCCTTAATAACCGCCAAGTCTTCTACACAATCTATTGACAGTTATATCCTAACGCACGGCATGTACGCACCGATGTACGGTCGGTACGCAAGTCCGAAGCTATATGCGACTCACCACTCACACACAACTCGTGGCACATCGTGACAATTTATGAGATGCACTAAACATACGGTGGTCCCTTAACTCTAAGCCAATTGCATAAAATATAATAATTTGCATATATATATAATTTTGTAAGAACAACATAAAGAAAAAGCATGCATGATATTGAGCAAGAAATTAAACAGTAAAGGCAAGGTGTCTTGCCTGGTGTGTCGCCTAATGTGGTGCGATGATCATGATGCCATGTTTTCGTCCATTAGCCGAGGTCCATGCGAATATGGCCTGAATTTGCGGGAAAAATAGGAACGCGTGAGTAGTCGTGGTCAATGGTGGAAATCGAGGAGAAATCGTGAAGAACATACTCGTACTAATTTGAAAATATTTATGATACTTTAAAACTATGTATAATTTTAACAAAATATTTTTATTACATATATAATTAAAAATCATAATGTGAACTACCTCTTTATTAGTCAAAATATCCTAAAATCGTTTTAGGGAGAGAATCTAAATTTTATCAAAATAGGATTTAGGTCGAAGACTATATTTTAAAATGTCAATAATTTAGTAAAATATTTACGTTCGGAAATCAGTTTTGAAATTCCTACATAGTAAAGCTGCAAATATACTTTTGTTACCAAAATTTAGAATTTATCATATATTTATTTGTTTAATACAACACGATATTAAGGATAATAATAATAATACTAGTAAATCTTTTAACAAGTATACTTATATGTAAATATAATAATAATAATAATAATAATAATAATAATAATAATAATAACAGTAAATAATATAACATAATAATAATCAATAATCAATATAGTGATAATAATAAATAATAATGATTATAATAATAATAATTATAATAATAATAAAAATCTTTCTTAAACCTTAACCCCCAAATTATCATACAGGAAGAGAGAGAGGGTGGAGATCGAGTGAGGGGAGGGTTTTCTCACCTCGGTGGCTCCGGCGTCGGCGGGTGGAGACAGAGCGGCGATCGACGGTTGGGAGCCGGCGCGCGAAGAGGCGACGTGGTCGGATCTGTGGCGGTGAGCCTTCCCAGCGGAGGCGGCGGCTGCCGAAGGTCGGTGGATGCGGAGTGCGCCGGCGGATCGGCGGCGGAAGCGGGTGGCGATTTCACCGGGAGGAGGTAGATCTGGAGGTAAGGGGTGGCTGAAGGAGCGCGGTGGCGCGGAAACCCTGGGTCGGCGGTTCTCGCTGCGGCGCGGAAGCCCAGGGTCGGCGGTTCTCGCTGCGGCGCGGAAGCCCAGGGTGGACGGCGGCGTCCGGAGCGGTCGTGGAGGGCGGAGCGACTGGAGAAGAGGGGAGACGGAGCGCCGGGCTAGAACGAAGAGGCGGCGGTCGCGCTGATCCGGGCGGCGGATCCGGTGGTTTGGTGGAGAATGCCGGTGCGGCGCGAAGAGGCTTCGTCGGCGGTGGCCAACGCACGCAAGTAAGGTTCTTTCTCCCTTCTACTTTCATCTGCTACGGGGTAGCGTGCCTGAGTTTTACTGGTGGGGGTCGCCGGCGACGAGTGATTCGGTGGTGGCGATAATGGTGACATGTAAGGGAAGTCCGACGGTCGAGTAGAGTAGGGGATAGGCGAGCACGTTGGTGCTGGTGGTGGGCGATAATTGCGGTGGGTAGGTAGTGACGATGATGTTGTGGTCAGGTTTGGACAGGGACGGAGGGGACGGTGATGGTCATGGCAATGGTGGTTGTGTAGGCGGAGTTCGGATGGTCGGGAGTGCGGGCTAGCAGTAGAGATGGCGGCACGAGCATAGTTAGGTCCTTAGGGTTAGCTAGGAATTTGGGTCGTGTCGGGTGTGTCCGACACGACGATGGTGACGAGGAGATGCGTTTGGGTGTGTCCGACGCGATGAAGAAAATGTATTTATAAAGAAAATAAATACTTGATGGGAAGGCACGGACACGGACACGATGCACAGTTTGGGTTGCGGATGGAAAAATTTCTGGAGGAGTACCTCTCCTTTTATAGGAGGTGGGAATTCCCAGTTGAATAGGGATTGAGATTGTTTAAATCCTTCCATTAGATAAATATATTAAATTCACATTCATTTAAATTCGTTTAAAACCATTTTTAAATTTAAAGCTATAAGTCAATAAAATCTTTTTCAATTTAAATCATCGCAATTTATAAATATGAATCAAATAATATTTAAAATATCTTTTTCAAAATAATAAAATAATGATAATAATAAATTTCAAAAATTACAATAAATATTTAAATATTTGAATTACTTTATTTTGTAATTGAATAGAATAATTAGATTTTTGAAAACTAAAATATACACGAAATTAAATTTCAGGTACCTCGCAAATAGAATATTTACATAAATCATATTTTTCTAAATTACCAATAAAATAATTAATAGCCCTTTTTTAATAAAATAAATTTTGGCAATCGCGACGCGACAAATAAATACTTATTTTCTATGCAAAGGAATCTTTTAGAAATAATTATATATAAAATGTATATCGTCTCGCAATTTCGCATGCTACGTACAAATACGAAAATCGCGAACTCGTACGCGACGTAAAATTTAGAAAATAAAAGTTGATTCCAAAAAAAATCATAGTAGAAATTTAGGGGTTTTACAACGCTTTAGTCATTTTGACGTTAAGCCGTCCGCTACTCCCATGATCGTCCGCTCTCTAGACATTACTAAGGACCTATTTCGTCCAAAGGAGGACGACAAAGAGATATTGAGTCCTGAGTGCTCTTATCTGGGTGCAATAGGCACTTTATTGTACTTGGCCCAATGTACTAGACCGGACATCTCGTTTGCTGTAAATTGTCTAGCTCGACACAGCACCGCGCCAACACACCGCCATTGGAATGGCATAAAAGACATTTTTTGCTACCTTAAGGGTACTACGGACTTGGGCTTGTTCTATCCCTACGCGATTTTGAGTGAGTCCAACGCTCTTGGCACTCGAAACAATGCGACCATTGTTGGCTACGCCGATGCAGGATACTTATCTGATCCGCACAAGGGGCGTTCCCAATCTGGTTACGTCTTTACCATTGGGAACACGACAACTTCTTGGAGGTCTCGCAAACAGACCTTAGTGGCTACTTTAACGAACCACTCTGAGCTACTCGCGCTCTTTGAGGCGACTAGAGAGTGTGTATGGCTTCGAGCTGTTATTGACCATATTCGAAGTACATGTGATCTTCCATATGACCCAGATGAACCTGTTGTCGTCTATGAGGACAATACCGCTGTTATTGATCAAGCGAAACATGGTTACATCAAAGGGGATGCTACCAAGCACATATCGCCCAAGTTGTTCTTTACACATGAACAACAAGCGCTTCAGAAGATTGAAGTGCAACACATTGGATCGAAGAATAACCGTGCAGACTTGTTCACCAAGTCACTGCCGAAACACTCGTTCCAGAAACATGTCAGAGCAATTGGACTTAGGAAACTTTCAGAGCTAGCCTAAGTGAAACATGTTTCCTGTACCCTGTTGTGTGCATGTGAGGGGGAGCGCCCCAACGAGCACCTCCAAACGCCCTGTTGTGCGTATATCCCACACCCTGTCGAGTGCGAGTGAAAAGAGAAGCATCCTGATGTATGCTTGTGTACTCTTTTTCCCTTCGACTAAAGTTTTTTCTACTGGGTTTTCTTTGGCAAGGTTTTTAACGAGACACAGTTCAAATCTCTTATTCACCAAGGACTATTGTAATCAGGGGGAGTATCCAGTGTATACTTCTAATCCATCGTGTACTCTTTTATCCTTCGATCAACGGTTTTTCCCACTGGGTTTTCCCTGACAAGGTTTTGACGAGGCACCTTTGCAATGGTTAGTTTACCCCCATCACACTGACCTGTGTGTACTCTTTTGTCCTTCGACCAAAGTTTTTTTCCTACTAGATTTTCTTTGGAAAGGTTTTGACGAGGCACAAGTAGATGGTCAAACTTGAAGATACAAGCTACAGAGAGACGAAGAAACTCAGAGATGTTTACAAGCAGAATTTCTGGAGAGCCAAGGGGGAGTGTTGTAACTCATATGGCCTTTCATTTCATCTCCTTGTAACATACAAAAACCCTTTGGCCTTTCGTTTCTTCATAACCCCCAACCTCTCTCCCTATATAAAGAGAGGTTGGAATAGCTTGTAATATGCACTTATGTGGTTGATAATATACGAGAAAGCTTCGTCTCCGTGTGTTTAAGCTTTTGCCTTACGACAAATATGACTATATATGTTTATTTTATGAGTAATGCTATTCGTACCTTCAAATTGTCCCTCCAATACATCTCTTCTTATGTGACAGCTGACGTAGCATGTTAAATAATATTATGTGTCATCTGACATGGCCGATGACATAAAAAATTTTAATCCAAAAAGTTAATTACCCAATTTTTCCATATTAAGTTAATGTTAATATTAATATTAATTAATGTTAATATTAATTAATGTTAATATTAATGTTAATTTAATATTAATATTAATATTTATTAATGTTAATGTTAATATTAATATTAATGTTAATGTTAATGTTAATGTTAATATTAATATTATTGTTAATATTAACGTTAATATTAATTTTAATATTAATGTTAACATTAATTTTAATGTTAATTTTAATTTAATGTTAATTTTAATTTTAAAATTTGTCACGTCAGTTGTCACATCAACATGCCACGTCAACTGTCACGTAAGGAAGAACGATTTCGAGGT
This sequence comes from Iris pallida, assembly GCA_029216955.1. Lineage (NCBI taxonomy): Eukaryota > Viridiplantae > Streptophyta > Magnoliopsida > Asparagales > Iridaceae > Iris > Iris pallida. Next base: position 13,940,048 of record JANAVB010036615.1, read on the forward strand.
ATAAATTGGAGCGACAAATAACATTATTCTTATTTTATTTATATAAAAATAGTTCTAAAAACTGTTGGCAGATGTTGTGTTATCCAAAAAATACTTATGATGTGACTTATCTAAAAAAAAGCAACACCAATTTATGGAATTGGAGCTTGTATATTGTTTTTCATAAAAAAATTCTCTTTATTTGTTGTGTTTCTGGGAAAATTACAACTGTAGGAATCCGATCTAGAAGACGATCGCTTTATCCCTTGGACTATGCGAAGAAGAAAAGCTCTCAAAATTTTGACAGTAGATATCAATGTATCTGTACAATGAATGAGAAAAAAGAACTCTATTTATAGAGTCAAAAATAAAACTGAAAAGATAACTGTCTTCACAGCCTATGCCTAGTTAAAAATCACGCAGGATTTAACATACGCAAGGCTGTGAGCAGTTACTAGACGTGGCCTGTAACTGTTGGACATATGGCAATCATGTATGAGTCGTGTGCAAGTTACAGGACACGCAGGCGAGAGATCAGTGGCATGGCTGCCACGTACTCCAATTTGATGAAATCTACGCAGACTTGTTGAAGACGAAATCCACGCAAACTCGGTGTAGAAAGCTTCAAAATCCACGCAAACTTGGGGCAAGAAGCTTCAGGATCCACGCAGACTCGAGGCAAAAAGCTTCAAAATCCACGCAGACTTGAAGAAGAAAACTTCCGAATCCACGCAAACTTGAGGTGAAGAACTCAAAGATACACGCAGACTTGATATAGGACTGCAGCTGTCTTGATTTGGCGTGTCTTGACTGACACAAAATCTCTGACAGTGGTTGCTTTGTTAGTCGCATTAAATGACAAGAAACCCTTTTTGGTATGCCAACTCGATGAAGGCTGAGTCTTGCTGAAGAAGATTTCGAAAGTCACGCAATAGACGGCGATGATCTCTCGAGTTCTGTGCATACGTGGCATACGAAGAGATATTCTTCGACTGTTGTGCTGTCAGTCATAATTACTCTTTGACAAATGATGAGCTGTCTCCCAGCGTGATTTGTTTATATTGTCTGGATCAACCGAGCGTGACTTTTGACTCTGTCTTGATCAACTCAGCGTGACTGTCATTTTTAAAGGTCTACATATATATGGACGACTTCTCTGAATTTTGTAATGAATGGAAATTTTTGAGTAGAGTGGATAAGATATACATACAATCTGTAAAAATTAGCGGTTGAAAAATTAGCCGTTGTAAAATAGATATGTTGGTAAAAAAAAATATAAATAAATAAATGCCGGCTAAATGAAAAAAAGCCCTAATGTTGGGCACATATTCTTGTTCCCAAAGTTTTTCCACCTTTCCCGTACTAAACTTAAACTAATCACCAACTACTTAAACTAACTATACTTAAACTAATGAATTAACTAATTAACTTATTTCTTTATCTTTAACGCCTAGAACTAGGGCGTAAAAAATTTAACGTCCAATTTTGGAACATAACGATGCTGAGAATGGAATTTTTATAAACTTAGTTCCTTTTACGCAATAAATTAAAACTTTAATGCTTATCGTACAATTTTCTGAATTTTTTTTTTACAGTTGTCAGAGTAAACTTTTACAATATTTACGATTTAAAACAAGTTAAATTAAGGATAGTTTTGGTGACTCATCTTGAAAATTTAAAAATATTATAAAAACCTCTTTCACAATTACAATTCCAATAAAAAATAGTGTAAGAAGAAGCACTCTCCCAGGCGCTTTTGTTTTCTGAACCCATAGTAGTGCTTTGTTGGACTTTGGAGTTTTTTTTAGCGGATATCGAATAATCAAAGTGAGGCGAAAGAATTGAGAAGGAGAATAAAGTGAGACAAGTGTCACGGGACGTTGATGGGAGCTAATAGAAGGAAGGGATGGTGACCGCAAGTGAGAAAAAGTAAGAGGATAAAGAGCTGAGAGAAAAAAAAGACAGTCGAGCTCCTTCGTTTCTTGTTCCTCACGAATCATTCATCCGTTTGTCCGAATGTATTGAAAGTACGATTGTCCTTCTTAGTTTTCATTCTCTCTAAGGCAGAAAAGTCGGCATTCCTACCTGCTTTACTTCCATAGGCAAAAATTAAGAAAACACTAAGTTATGTTATTATAGAGAATTATGTTCTCTTTTTCTTGAATATTCTTTCAGTGCTGGAGCACTATGTTGGTGCTCTTGCTCCTTGACATGAAGAGAGCTTGCTCTCAACATGCCTAGCAAAGTTTAGTCCCACATTGGAAAAGCACCATGAGTTATCTCAACATATGTGATGACCATAGTTCGTAATTACGTATTTTGGAATACGTGTACGTATCTAACTCGTATTGCATGTCTCCTGGCTTGGTTCAGCTTGTTTGGGTTGGCTTGGTTCGGCTTGGGTTGCTTATTGGTTTATCATGAACCAAGGGGAGAACCCTTACCTACCACCACCATCTCCATTTATTAACCTAACACTCTTTCTCTCTCCTCATTCACTCTTCTTCTTCCTCACCATTACTCTCCACCTACACCCAAGAGCCCTAGGCAAGTGCAACTTGCTTCATGATGGATCTCAAGTTTTATTGTTCCATTCTCTTCTTTACATGATTATAAGCCTCTTTAGAACTTGGAGTTTTTTATTTTTATGGATAGATTCTTCTAGATCTACATTATAACTTTAGGATTTCATAAGTTCATGGAGTTTTTCTTGGTTTTGATCTACTAAAACTTTTTATTTTTGAAAACTAATAGTTCCATGAGCAAGAGCACAAAATTTCGTATAAATTTGGTTTTTGATTCACCTCATTTCGAGTTAAAATAAAGTTTTTATGGACAAAACAAGTTTTCTGGAATTTTCATGTTGGTTGAGTAAGATTTTACGCTAGAGACATGGTTGTAATCTTGCATTATTACATAGCAGGAAAGAGTTTGAAGGATTATGTCAAAACATACGGCTTAGAAAATTATGACATGTTAGTCTTCCGACACCGCGGTAACATGGTTGTCACATTAAGGGTCTTTGACAAGGTGATATATTGTGAAAAGATATATCCTTATAGTTCTCCTACGTATGTTGAAGAAAACCTCTGTACTTCCTCCGGGTCATGCCACCGGGTGTGCTGCTTCCTCCGCCTCTTTCTGTCCACTTCTTCTCCCCCGACTCTACACTTGAGCTGGATATCATATGTGGCTGAGAGAGTCAAATAAGAAGAAGGAAAGTAGGGAGGAGCAGATGGGTTCAGAGCCATGGTGGAGGAGAGGAGAAGGAAGATGCTTGATCAGAACAGATGGCTCAGAATACAACCCAAGATTCATTCTAGCATACATTAGTGTGAATCATCTATGTTCTGTACATATGGTGTAGTATATGTTCTTATCGTATCTAGTATCTGAAGAACGTAACAGAATCAAGATGAACTCACTAATGTATGCTAGAATGAATCTTGGGTTGTGTTCTGAGCCATTCGTTCCCATACTTGGCAATTAAGCCATTCGACTGGCGAGGCAGAAACTATGTATCCGTAGATAAAGTTGAATGTCCTCCGACCCTCATCCCTCGGCAATGATGATATGACAACCTATCACTATATCTTATATAGTAGTAGATGATGTCTTAGTATTACATTATGTGAGTTCATCTTGATTCTGTTATATCCTTCAGATACTAGATACGATAAGAACATATACTACACCATATGTACAGAACATAGATGATTCACACTAATGTATGCTAGAATGAATTTTGGGTTGTGTTCTGAGCCATTCGTTCTCATACTTGGCAATTAAGCATGTGAAATAGAACTGATTATGTTTAGTTTGTCTTACGATACAGATTTTCACATCTAAATTGAAATGGATCGTTACTTCGTTGATCGTACATGGATGTACTAGCGGACCAACCTCCTGGACCGTAGGTACTTCTAAGTATTGACCGTATCGGATTAGTATCGATCTATCATTTTGGTATGGGCCGTATCGGTTGGTATTGGTCTTAGCGAATTGGTATCGTCCTATCCGATATGTATCGGCCGTATAGCTAGGATTCATATTGGCCTTATCGATTTGATATCGGTCATATCCGATAGGTATCGGCCGTGTTGGATTAGTATAGACCATTTCGGATTAGTATCGTGGAAGGTTTAGTAACAACTGTACTGTCATGACCCGATCCCAAATTGTTGGGTCGAATCGGATCATGCCCATCCTGCACCGTTGTTGAGACGGCGGCAGTAAGCTGTTCCATTAGCAGGTAACCATAACAACAACATCTATATTTATCACAACTCAAAATTCGGGAAATGAAACTTTATTAAACTTTGAAATCAAATACAACTGGAATTTAAATGTACTGAAATAAATAACTGAATTCAAATAACAGAGTTTCAAAAAGACAACAAAGCTGGAAAAGGAAAAGCTAGCTAATCAGTCGGCTCATCGGCCTCAGTCCCAACGTCCTCCAATGGGGACTCTGGCAGCACTACAGGGTACAGAGCAGGGTCGTAGTAGCTGCTGTATAACAGCTCAGCATCCTTAATGTCCCCTAAAATGTATCTCCAGTCAGGAGGGAGCAAAGTACAATTCATGCTAATTTAAATAGTTAAAATAAATAATAGAATCATGCACTTTTAAACAGTTTGGAAATGAACAGTTTTCTAGCAGTAAAACAGTGTGATTTGAATAGGCAATGAATATGACCGGCTTGCATTGTACAATTGTATCCTATTGATACGATTCGGCTTATCCCCGTGTGTAAGAGGGGTAAGCTAATACTGGCCTAAGTTATTGTTTTGGATGTGGTCATAAACATTACTCTATTCCCCCAGTCCCCAATCAGTTACAGTAGTTACAGTCAGTACTCTCAGGGAGAGTTTCGTGTTTGCATCGTGGTTTAAACTTGCAGTAAAGCGATTATTAAAATAACTGTAAACTAACACAAACTATACTTGCCTCAAAATAGACTGGACTGGAGAGGATGAAGACTTCGAGATGGGAATTTAGGATCGTCCTCGAATTCCTACATTCGAGAAATTGACTCAGAAACCAGGGTTACCAATCTAGCTATGCTAGTTGAAATCTCTAATTGTGTCCTAATCCATTTTAATTCTTTATTAATAGACACGAACAAAAACACGATTATTGGTGCGTTGAATTTATAACGAGGGAAAGATCGTTTAAACTTTATATTTTGGAAAACTCGTCGATACCAATTTAATTTGATTAAAACTTTGTATTTTAGTAACTATAAATATAAAACTAAATTTCTTATTTTAGTGAAAAATACATTATCGTTGTTTAAATATTAAACTTGTAGATTTTATTGTGAGAAATCTTTATTAACTTTTATATGAAAATAACTATTATCAGATTTATGCGTATGCTACAAAAACTCGCAAAATCAGCAAATAACCAAAATCCTACACTACCAATTTATATGCCACAGAACCAACAACCAGCTGGGCTTATGTCCATTACAATTTATTTACATAAATTAAAATAAGACAGAAACGGTCGTTAGGTCTAAAACTTCCTATAATTAATTATGAATAAATTAAATGATAAAAAATAAATTAAATAATAACGAGTCTCAGATATGGTCCAATCGTCAACTAGGCTAATGCCTCAACGTCCGGGCGAAGCCGGTTTCGTTTGCACTTAGCCGGGGCCCATTGACCGATACGGTCGTCGCCCAAAACCAAAATATTTAATATATATTTCGAAATCCATTTTGAAATCATTTTTAAAATATAATTAAATTTACGGAAAAATCCGGCAGCATCTCCTCTGTTTTTGGTCAACCCAAAAACTGGGAAATATGCCAACGTTTTCCTGCAAATCCCAAACCAGGAAATCCCAAAATATATACACATAAAAATAACCATAACATTTCCCATATTAAATCGGAATGACCCGAAACGAATCCGGGAGTCCGAATCCAACCAGAATCGTCACAGCACAATATCGAAATATTCCGAAAACCCAAATTATCTAGAAATCCATTTTTCGAAAAGTTCCGGAAAATCAAAACAACCAACAGAACCTTTCCGAAGGTTCCGAAACGACGACGTCGCTAAAAACCGAATTCCTATGAGGGAATCGGGGACCAATCTCATCACAGACATAATAAAAATGGAACGGGACATGGGTTATACCTTGGGTTGCTCGGCTAGAGCTCTCAGATGCAAAATAAAGAAGGAAATCCACGAACTGCAGGTCGAGAAAATCCGGGGCGGCACTAAACAGCGCTGTTCAAAAACAGCGAAGCACGAAAGGCTTGTGGATACCCGGACAGGACACGGACAGCGCCGGAGGAAGAGAACGAACGGCAGCCCGCGGGGAGTGGCCGGCTAGGGCAGTACTGGCGGAGAGGGGCGCTGCATCGGGGACGGGCGCGCGGCCTGGATCGGGTCGGGGAGGCCGCTGGGGTCGCCGGGAAGCGAAGGGGGCGCGCTGGAGGCGGGGTCGGCGAAGGGGTCGCGCCGCACAGGGGGTCGGCCGGAGGTGCGCCGGGCGGAAGGAGTAAAGGAGATGGGATTTGTTGTTCTGTGAGAGAGTGAGAGAGAAGAGTGGTGAGATTTTAAGTGGGGGAGTGGTTGCTGTTAAGGGGTGAGAGGGAGAGAACATGAGGAGTAGAGGAATAGGTGGGAGAAAGAATAGGAAAATGGGGAAGGGGTTTGAACGAGTAATGCTGGTCCAATTTGGACTAGCTCAAGAATTTTTTTTTTTTTGAATAACTCAGAATCCAGATTTTTAAGAAATAGGATTAGGTCCAGGTCTGGGTTCAGGCTCGGGTCTGGGTCTGCACCCAAAAACCATGTTTTAATTTTCGAAATAATTTTTTTTTAACACTAAAAAATAATATTAATAATATAATAATATAATACTAATATTTTACATTAAAAACTGGGTTTCACGATCTTCCCTTCTTAGAAAATTTCGTCATCGAAATTAAAGACAGGGTAGGAGAATCAAACAGGTACGGGTACTACGCCCGTAACTCAGGTCCAACAATAAGAATTTCCAAGGCAGTCGTAGATGAGACGGTTTAGGGACAAGTTTCATTTATGATATCATCCATGTAGAAAAATATAAAAGCGAACCAAGGTACACGAGATTGATCAGACCATCATACACCGGTCCTGATTAGACAATATATTAGTGGGTGCACCCAATAAAATACTGTCATGATCAAGCTTGATAAAGAGATAGCTTGCAAAACTAGGCTAACTTAGTAGCATCAGTCAAGTTTAGAATGAAAAGATAAGAAATAGGAGTTTATGTGATGGCTCAAAATCTGATCTTCTTCTCACCTCTGACTACACTTGCAACTGATTTCTCTGGTACTGAAAGGTTAAGTCCAATCTTCAGCTCTGAATTATCCAACATGTGACTCGGGTCCGGAATGTAGCGTCTGAGCTGTGATACGTAGAAGACGTTGCACACTCTCAAGATCAGCTGGTAGAGCTAACCGGTACGCTACTTCCAACTCGTCTTAAAACTTCAACTATCCTGATGTATCTGGCCTCAATTCCCAGCTCCGTCTAAACTGATTGTTCCTCTGGTAGGAGAAAACTTCACAGAAATGCTATCTCCTTCTTCAAACTTCACTGGTCGACCACTAATATCAACCCAATGCTTCTGTCGGTCTTGGGCAATCCTGAGCTTGTCTCTGATCATTCTTACTTTCTCTGCTGCATCGGTCACCTTCTCAGGTCCAAACAACGCTCGTTCTCCGACGTCATCCCACGCAAGAGGAGTGCGGCAACGACGTCCATAGAGTGCCTCGAACGGTGTCATACCGATACTAGCTTGGTAGCTGTTGTTGTAGGAGAATTCTACCAAGTGCAAATGGTCTTCCCAAGACCCTCCAAATTACAAGACGCAGGTTCTCAGCATGTCTTCTAGCGTCTGGATGGTTCTCTCTGATTGCCCGTCAGTCTGGGGTGGTAGGCGGTGCTGAACTTCAGTTGTGTTCCCAAGCTGTCATGCAAACTCTTCCAAAAGTGAGAGGTAAATCTAGTATCTCTGTCAGACACAATACTTATCGGAACTCCATGAATCCGGAAGATGTACCGCATGTACAGTGCTGCCAACTTCTCGGTGGATAGACCAACCTTGAAGGGGATAAAGTGAGCTGACTTCGTCAGTCGGTCCACGATAACCCAAATGGCATCCTTTCCTCCTTGGGATCGAGGCAGTCCCGATACAAAAATCTATTGTTATGTGCTCCCATTTCCACTCCGGAATGTCAAGCGGCTGCAATAGTCCTGCTGGTCTCTGTCTACTAGCTTTTACTTGCTGACAAATTAAACATCTTGTCACATACCTGGATACGTCCTTCTTCATTCCGTACCACCACACTATAGTTCGCATATCCCGGTACATTTTGTTGGCTCCAGGATGTATGGAATGTTGCGACTGGTGTGCTTCCTTCATCAGCTCGTTCCTCAGTTCGCCAGATACTACGCAGAGCCTCATACCATTCTTCAGTGCTCCATCGCTGGCGATTGAAAAAACCCTCAAGTGTTCTTGCCAACACTTGATCTCTAAGTTTGCAAAGTGTCTCGTCTTGAAACTGCATCTCCTTGATTTTGTCTATCAGACTCGAGCTTACTTGCAACTTCATCAACAATGAATCAGCATCCAGCTCCTTCCTTCCAGGCAGTATAGTCTCCAGTCCAAGCTTCTCAATGTCCTCTAGCAGGTGCCGCTCCTTGGTCAAAATATCGCCATAGGGTGTCGACTAAGTGCATCTGCGACCACATTAGCCTTACCCGGGTGGTACTGTAGATCGATACCAAAATCTTTCATCAGCTCCAGCCATCTTCTTCGCCTCATGTTCAGCTCCTTCTGAGTGAAAATATACTTCAGACTTTTGTGGTCTGTATATATTTCCACTCTCTTTCCATATAGATAATGCTTCTATAACTTCAATGCAAAAATCACCGCTGCAAGCTCCAAATCATGTGTGGGATAGTTCTTCTTATGAGTCTGTAATTGCCTAGATGCATAAGCAATCACTTTTCTATGTTGTTGAAGAACGCAACCCAGTCCTTTACCAGAGGCATCACTGTAGATTTGAGAAACTACCAGTTCCTACGGGTAGCGCAAGGATTGGTGCAGTGGTAAGTCTCTCCTTCAGCGCCTCGAATGATGCCTGGCAATCTTTCGTCCAGATGAACTCTTCAATCTTCCGAGTGAGCTTCGTCATCGGCTCAGCAATTCTGGCAAAACCCTTCACGAACTTCCGGTAGTAGCCAGCCAAGCCCATAAAACTCCTGATTTCAGCAACTGAGCTTGGGGTAGACCACTTCTCAACAGCGGCTATCTTCTTCGGATCCACCAAAATTCCTTCTCTTGTGACAACATGGCCAAGAAAATCCACCTTGTCTAGAAAGAATTCACACTTGGAAAGCTTACCATACAGCTTCTCCTTCCTCAAAGTTTCCAGAACTTTCCTGAGGTGCTCTTCGTGCTCCTCTTCCGTCTTTGAATAGATCAGAATGTCATCGATGAAGACAACAACAATTGATCTAGGTATTCATGGAAAACCTTGTTCATAAGGTTTATGAACACCGTAGGAGCATTCGTCAGTCCAAACGGTATGACCAAGAATTCAAACTGCCCATACTTGGTGTTGAATGCCGTCTCGAGAATATCTTCCTTCCTGACCCTGATCTGGTGGTAGCCAGATCTAAGATCAATCTTCGAAAACACCTTGGCTCCGCTCAATTGATCATATAGGTCATCGATCCGGGGCAAAGGGTACTTGTTCTTGATGGTGATATTGTTCAGCGCCCGGTAGTCGATGCACATCCGCACTGTTCCGTCCTTCTTGGGCACAAACAAGATAGACGCTCCCTAGGATGAAGTTCCATCCTGGATAAATCCTAGAGTCTTCATTGATCTGGTCCTTCATCTTCTTGGCCTCCTTCGGGTTGACTCTATAGCATCCCTTAGAAATAGGGAAGAGCCGGGGACTAGGTCAATAGTGAACTCTATGTCTAGATCTGGGGTAATCCGGGAAAACTGTCAGGGAAAACATCTACCATAAAGGTGCAACTAAGAAATTTATTCATGTGGAAAATTACAACAAAACTTTTATGATTGATCTAAGGACATCCTGTTACAACTTCTTATAACAATAGATAATGCTATTCAGCTATCCTAGGTACTAATCTTCATGGTTCTGGTTCTTGTACGAGCAGTCTCCAACTGTTTCATCTTCTTCTATGATCCTCGAGTCTGTATCATGCCCTTCTGTAATGGGTGTAGGAGGCAAGGTCTGCTCTAGAGAAAGAGAGTCCCTAGGTTGCAGCGTAGCAGGTGTTGCTGGGATAGGTGCTCTGGTATAATGGGGAGATAAGAGGCAGTTCTTTACCCGATGTTCAGCGGATCCACATGCCAAACATTGTCCCAATCTCTTGCGGCAACTAACGGCCTGATGACCAGGCCTCTTGCAGTAGTCACAAGCCAATAGCCTCTTACGACAAGACTGCCGGAAGGTAGAGTACTTGATGGGACCCAAATATCTTCTAGATTCAGGGGTATACCTCCTAGGGTGAGGTTTCGCTCCAACTTGGTTGGAGATAGCTAAGGCTACATCATTGACGTTCTTCATGACTTCTCTCGTGATATCCATCTGTTCCTGCTGGGCTTCAGTTTGAGCCTTCTGGGACTCCAGGATTTCTTGAAGTAGGGCAACGATTTGGGAGGTGTTCGCTGGCACTGGTGGAGCATCAGGAATGGGTACTTCCTCAAGGAAATGCAGCTCAGTTTGAGAAAAGGTAGGATCTGCCGGTATAGTAAAAACTTCACTGGATGCATTATGGGGAAGGTCAATCAGCTGCGAGGGAATAAACCTTGGACTTAGTTGAGGAGATGGGGTATGATCCGGAGATGACACCTCATCACCAGCAGGATTGGTCTTGTCAATGGCCATTCTCTGGAAGGTTTAGGATGCACACATAAGCAAGGTAGCCTACCAGTCTATAATCAAACAAAAATATTTATTTATATATAATTCGGACCTATGTTGTGACAAATCAATGTTCTAGTATTCTAATTGTTTCTAGGTATGTTTTCCTAAGTTGTTGTGTGACCTGCATGGGCCACCACTAAAAATATGTCACGACCCGATCCCAAATTGTTGGGTCGAATCGGATCATGCCCAGCCTGCACCGTTGTTGAGACGGCGGCAGTAAGCAGTTCCATTAGCAGGTAACCATAACAACATCTATATTTGTCACAACTCAAAATTCGGGAAATGAAACTTTATTAAACTTTGAAATCAAATACAAATGGAATTTAAATGTACTGAAATAAATAACTGAATTCAAATAACAGAGTTTCAAAAAGACAACAAAGCTGGAAAAGGAAAAGCTAGCTAATCAGTCGGCTCATCGGCCTCAGTCCCAAGGTCCTCCAATGGGGACTCTGGCAGCACTACAGGGTACAGAGCAGGGTCGTAGTAGCTGCTGTATAACAGCTCAGCATCCTCAATGTCCCCTAAAATGTATCTCCAGTCAGGAGGGAGCAAAGTACAATTTATGCTAATTTAAATAGTTAAAATAAATAATAGAATCATACACTTTTAAACAGTTTAGAAATGAACAGTTTTCTAGCAGTAAAACAGTGTGATTTGAATAGGCAATGAATATGACCGGCTTGGGTTGTACAGTTGTATCCTATTGATACGATTCGGCTTATTCCCGTGTGTAAGAGGGATAAGCTAATACTGGCCTAAGTTATTATTTTGGATGTGGTCATAAATATTACTCTATTCTCCCAATCCCCAATCAGTTACAGTAGTTACAGTCAGTACTCTCAGGGAGAGTTTCGTGTTTGCATCGTGGTTTAAACTTGCAGTAAAGCGATTATTAAAATAACTGTAAACTAACACAAACTATACTTGCCTCAAAATAGAATAGACTGGAGAGGATGAAGACTTCGAGATAGAAATTTAGGATCGTCCTCGAATTCCTACATTCGAGAAATTGACTCAGAAACTAGGGTTACCAATCTAGCTACGCTAGTTGAAATCTCTAATTGTGTCCTAATCCATTTTAATTCTTTATTAATAGACACGAACAAAAACATGATTATTGGTGCGTTGAATTTATAACGAGGGAAAGATCGTTTAAACTTTGTATTTTGGAAAACTCGTCGATACCAATTTAATTTGATTAAAACTTTGTATTTTAGTAACTATAAATATAAAACTAAATTTCTTATTTTAGTGAAAAATACATGATCGTTGTTTAAATATTAAACTTGTAGATTTTATTGTGAGAAATCTTTATTAACTTTTATATGAAAATAACTATTATCAGATTTATGCGTATGCTACAAAAACTCGTAAAATCAGCAAATAACCAAAATCCTATACTACCAATTTACAAGCCACAGAACCAACAACCAGCTGGGCTTATGCCCATTACAATTTATTTACATAAATTGAAATAAGACAGAAACGGTCGTTAGGTCTAAAACTTCCTATAATTAATTATGAATAAATTAAATGATAAAAAATAAATTAAATAATAACGAGTCTCAGATATGGTCCAATCGTCAACTAGGCTAATGCCTCAACGTCCGGGCGAAGCCGGTTTCGTTTGCACTTAGCCGGGGCCCATTGACCGATACGATCGTCGCCCAAAACCAAAATATTTAATATATATTCCGAAATCCATTTTGAAATCATTTTTAAAATATAATTAAATTTACGGAAAAATCCGGCAGCATCTCCTCTGTTTTTGGTCAACCCAAAAACTGGGAAATATGCCAACGTTTTCCTGCAAATCCCAAACCAGGGAATCCCAAAATATATACACATAAAAATAACCATAACATTTCCCATATTAAATCAGAATGACCCGAAACGAATTCGGGAGTCCGAATACAACCAGAATCGTCACAGCACAATATCGAAATATTCCGAAAACCCAAATTATCTAGAAATCCATTTTCCGAAAAGTTCCGGAAAATTAAAACAACCAACAGAACCTTTTCGAAGGTTCCGAAACGACGACGTCGCTAAAAACAGAATTCCCAGGAGGGAATCGGGGACCAATCTCATCACAGACATAATAAAAATGGAACGGGACAGGGGTTATACCTTGGGTTGCTCGGCTAGAGCTCTCAGATGCAAAATAAAGAAGGAAATCCGCGAACAGCAGGTCGAGAAAATCTGGGGCGGCACTAAACAGCGCTGTTCGAAAACAGCGAAGCACGAAAGGCTCGCGGAAACCCGGACAGGACGCGGACAGCGCCGGAGGAAGAGAACGAACGACGGCCCGCGGGGAGTGGCCGGCTAGGGCAGTGCCAGCGGAGAGGGGCGCTGCCTCGGGGACGGGCGCGCGGCCTGGATCGGGTCGGGGAGGCCGCTGGGGTCGCCGGGAAGCGAAGGGGGCGCGCTGGAGGCGGGATCAGCGAAGGGGTCGCACCGCACAGGGGTCGGCCGGAGGTGCGCCGGGCGGGAGGAGTAAAGGAGATGGGATTTGTTGTTCTGTGAGAGAGTGAGAGAAGAGTGGTGAGTTTTTAAGTAGGGGAGTGGTTGCTGTTAAGGGGTGAGAGGGAGAGAACGTGAGGAGTAGAGGAATAGGTGGGAGAAAGAATAGGAAAATGGGGAAGGGGTTTGAACGAGCAATGCTGGTCCAATTTGGACCAGCTCAAGAATTTTTTATTTTTTTTTGAATAACTCAGAATCCAGATTTTTAAGAAATAGGATTAGGTCCAGGTCTGGGTTCGGGCTCGGGTCTGGGTCAGCACCCAAAAACCATGTTTTAATTTTTGAAATAATTTTTTTAACACTCAAAAATAATACTAATAATATAATAATAATATAATACTAATATTTTACATTAAAAACTGGGTTTCACATGTACTTGGATTTCTCTCTTCTAGAGCTAGATTACCATTGCAAGAGAGTCACGAGAGCATAACTGGCCAGTTACAGAACATACATACTTCCTTTTCAATCTCGCTTTTCCTGATGGAAAAGGAAGCATGTATGTTACTGTAACTGGCCAATCACGATCTGGTGATTCTCTTGCAATGGTATTCTAGCTCGAGAAGAGAGAAATCCAAGTACAGTTGTTACTAAACCTTCCACGATACTAATCCGAAATGCTCTATACTAATCCAACACGGCCGATACATATCGGATATGACCGATACCAAATCGATAAGGCCAATATGAATCGTAGCTATTCGGCCGATACATGTACATATCAGATATAAGACGATACCAATTTGTTAAGGCCAATACCAATATGATACATCCTATACCAAACCAATAGACCGATACTAATCTGATACACTAGATACTAAGTACATCCGGCCTATACCAGCGGATCCACCAATTACTGCATAATAGGCCCAACGACTCGAGTTACATCCGGTTATTGGTGAGTACATGATTACAGAGTAATTTTGTTAGTCTTGCGATACAGATTTTTACTCTCTCATGCTACCAACGTTGCAACTTTTCCAGTGCTGCTCCCTCTAATGATGATGAACGCAAAAAACCAACGTCACCACTTTTATAATTTGAGTAAATTTCTTTACCCTATATGAAAATTTTTGTTGTCAGAAAGATGGCTCCTAGGACTCGTCGAGGTGGTGCTGCTAGTCGAGGAAGGGGTCGATGCAAGAAACCCTTGGAGGTCGACACGGAGGAAGTCTCCGTCGTCAAACAAGAGCCGGTGACTATTAAGGAGAAGGTGTTACCAAAGGTCGAGGTCAAGGAAGAACCGATGACCATCAGGGAAGAGATTGCTCCCAAGCTTGAAGTTAAGGAGGAGCCACCGTCAGAGAGTAGTAGCATCGGAACCGACCCTCCTGTCCCTACAGAAGACCTCAACCGGATTGAGCCTTCGTATGCAAAGTGGCTGATAGAATGGTACATGCCTCAACGCAACTATGATCCCTGGCTGTGAGGATTTATCGTCTGACTTGTGGTCTTTATTGAGGCCAAAGTCGATTTTCCTATGTGTTTTAGAATATTTGTGGAAATTTTGGAATATTTGTGGGAATTTTGGAATATTTATGCTATGATCGGATTATAACGACGGATATTAGGTTACTCTTCCGGATAATTGATGTCTATTTTATATTAATTTGGTTTGGTCTATATGATTCTTGGATAATTGGTGTGCATTAAATTCGTATGTGCATATTTGGTCTATGTGATTCTTGGATAATTGGTGTGCATTATATATTTGGTCTATGTGATTGTTGGATAATTGGTGTGTATTATATATTTGTTTGGTTTATGCATATTTTTGCAAACAGGGAAAGCTCTGTAATTTTTTTTCAAAATATTCTCAGTTAGCGACGGACTAGTGACTGTTTCGCGACGGATATTACCAGTTTCCGACTACTGTTCGACGGCATATCCGTCGCTAACTGGAGATTTGAAAATGTTTCCAGTTAGCGACGGGTGGTCGACGGAATATCCGTCGGCACAGTTCTGCTGGAATATAGTTCGACGGACTAGCGACGACTTTTCGGTCGCTCTTGTTCTGGAAATGCCTACCTCTTCCAGAACATGGTCGACGGAAAAGTCGTCCGTATTCCGTCGCTAAACCGTCTTTTGTTAGCGACAGTTGTCGATGGAATAGCGACGCCTTATCCGTCGCCATGGTGCTGGAAATGCCTACCTCTTCCAGAACCTGGTCGACGGATTTTCCGTCAGCAAACCGTCGCAAATCCGTCCTCTGTTATTGATGGCAACCGACGGATTAGCGACGGAAGGATACGCTCTGATACGCAATTACGATGGTTTACCGACGGACCTTTACGTCGCTATTGTCTACACAGTTCAGTATTTAATACTTGAAATGGACGAAAGTCCGTCGGAAATTAGTCGCTAATGCTTCGTATTATGAAGTCGATTAGCCGTCGTTATTCCGTCGCTTAACGACTACATAGCGACGGACCCTTATTAGCGACGAGCTGATTGCCGACGGAATTTTTTGGCCAAAACCCGTCAGTGATCGGTCGCTAATAGGAATTCCCGTCGGACGGACGACAGATCTGGCCGTCGCTAAATCGACAAATTTTGGTAGTAAATAGTTTCTAAGCCAGTATCCAGATGGCACCGTTCGAGACACTGTATGGTAGGAAGTGCAGATCCCTACTAGCATGGGACGATATTGGAGAAAAGCAGATGCTTGGTCCCGAGTTGATCACTCAGACAGTTGAGGTGGTCTGGAGAGTCAGAGATCATCTTCGCGTTGCACAAGATCGTCAGCGCCATTGGGCCGATTCTCATCGGCGTCCCCTTAAATTTTCTGTCGGCGACCATGTATTCCTTAGGATCTCGCCTAACCGTGGCGTCATTCGTTTCGGCGTATGGGGAAAGCTTAGTCCTATGTATATAGGGCCGTTCGATATCCTGGAACGAGTAGGAGATGTGTCCTATCGTCTCGCTCTTCCGCCATCTCTGAGTGAGGTGCATGACGTGTTCCATATATCCCAACTGCGACGGTATATTCCGGACCCGAGCCACATCCTGGATCATTCGAAATTGGTTGTTGGTACCAACCTTTCGTATGAGGAGAGGCCCGTATCCATATTGGACCAAAGAGAGATGATACTCAAGAACAAGACTATCAAGTTAGTCCGTGTTGCTTGGGGTCATCACTCCTTGGGTGAGTCAACGTGGGAGCGTGAGGATGATATCCGATCGCGATATCCTGACCTGTTTGACTCGTAAGGTATAATATCTTTCTTATGCCTTACGCTCTAAATTCCTTGCTTGAAATGAATGATTGCATAGTAGATTGCTTGAATATAGCTTGTCATTGCCTTTCTAGCCTCTTAATTAAATTTCGAGGACGGAATTCTTTTAAGGTGGGTAGAGTTGTGATGACCATAGTTCGTAATTACGTATTTTGGAATACGTTGACGCATCTGACTCGTATTGCATGTCTCCTGGCTTGGTTCGGCTTGTTTGGGTTGGCTTGGTTCGGCTTGGATTGCTTATTGGTTCATCATGAACCAAGGAGAGAACCCTTACCTACCACCACCATCTCCATTTATTAACCCAACACTCTTTCTCTCTCCTCATTCACTCTTCTTCTTCCTCACCATTACTCTCCACCTACACCCAAGAGCCCTAGGCAAGTGCAACTTGCTTCATGATGGATATCAAGTTTTATTGTTCCATTCTCTTCTTTACATGATTATAAGCCTCTTTAGAACTTGGAGTTTTTGATTTTTATGGATAGATTCTTCTAGATCTACATTATAACTTTAGGATTTCATAAGTTTATGGAGTTTTTCTTGGTTTTGATCTACTAAAACTTTTTATTTTCGAAAACTAATTGTTCCATGAGCAAGAGCACGAAATTTCGTGTGAAGTTGGTTTTTGATTCACCTCATTTCGAGTTAAAATAAAGTTTTTATGGCCAAAACAAGTTTTCTGGAATTTTCATGTTGGCTGAGTAAGATTTTACGCCAGGGATATCATCCAAAATGTAAGATTTTACGCTAGGGACCCTGGAATTGCGTATTTTATGCTGGATATCATCCAGAATGTAAGATTTTACGCTAAGGACCCTGGAATTGCGTATTTTACGCTGGATAGCATCCAGAATGTAAGATTTTACGCTAGGGACCCTGGAATTGCGTATTTTACGCTGGATGGTACCCAGAATGTGAAATTTTATGCTAGAACCCTCCCCTTTTGCGTATTTTACGCAGAATTTAAATTTTGGCGTAAAAAGTGCACAGAATGACTATTTTTGCCGAGTTTAGCTATTTTCTAGCCATAATTTCGAAAAACTTAAAACATGAAAGTTTTAGATCTTTGTCTTGCCTTTCCGAATATCTCCGGAGCACCTCATTTTGAGTTCGTATGTGGAAGTTATGCCCCGTCTTCCCTTAGCTGCATGATTCTTCCACAACTCTTGCACCCTGTTTATATTTAGTTATTGCATATACGTTTATACCAGGTTAAATGTTAATTTTAAATATGTTCCATGACATAATGGTGACCCGTCGTGGCGCACTCTTGACAGTGAATTTGACATGATATATATCTCGAATGCGGTTGTGACGGCTAGCATGTCGTGACAGAATTGAATGGCCTGGACACCGTGGGTGATTTTGTTTGTACAAAATAAACCAGTACTGTCTTGCATCATGTCTAGGATAGGGATCCCTGAGTACCACGGTCAGGGATACCTACAGTAATTGACTAAGGCTAATAAACTAGAATAATTCAGTAGACATGAAGAGATTTCCAGCTACAGACAATCCCGTTATCTGGGCGCATTAAGTGGACTTGTAGCCTACCGACGAGTAGGGCTCAATTCCTGTCACGCCCCAGAACCAGAATACTGGAGAGCGGGGGCGAACATAGCCAGCTATGTATATTGAAATGAAGTCCATCTCGCTATACGGTCACGGCTGTCTAGATATGAGGGTTTACTACAAGCCAACAGTCCCTTAAGGTCAAGCCTACTGTCTCAATCTCAAGCAATTAATATAATTACAAGATGTTTGACCACCAAATATACAATAAAAGGCGTCCCAAATATTACATATCAGCTGATCATGAAGCTAGTCGTACAAAATGCTAGGACTAGCAAGAGTTAAGTCATACATGATCAACCCTAGGATTTGTTAATCATGTTTACAGCCCGTAGGCAGACAGTAAGTAAAAGTGCATCGAGCTAACAGGTGCTCGTCGGCTAAACGCCTCAAAAGAATAAATTTACAATAGAGTGAGCGAAACAAAATAAAAAACTCACTCGTAGCCCGGGTTCCTTCTAGTTGCCACCATCGGGCTGGAGGTTCGGTAGATCCTCGGGAGCTGCTCTGAAATCTGGCCACACAAAACCAGCTGGGTCAAACCCCAGAAAGAGCAAGTACCACAAAGGAGGCCACAAAATAAGAACAAAAGCCAGCATATCAGAACATAAGAAAATAAAAGAAAAGTACAAGTAATAAAGAGCACGTCAGGACAATAAACGACTAGGGACGTGGAACCATTCTGGGAGCCAGATTACAACCCGTAAACCAAACAAGGACCGGGGTTGTAATCCTTTGCCTGAATAGCACTCTGTCTCTACCCATTTATTGCTAAAGCAAGTAAAACAATCATGTTCAGGAGTACCGGGGTACAGGGACTAGACAAGACTTAGACAGGACTGGACATCATCCATTCACAAGCGGCCAAGCAATTACTACGGCTTACTACTTTAACTAACTAGGGTTGTCACAAGCCTAATTACTAACAAGATGCAATAAGAATTTTTCAATCCCAAGCCCTGCAGACTATCCAGTTATCCTTCCGCAGGTTGAGAGTATGGTTGGGTACATTGCCCCGGAGACAATATACCCTTAGGTGACTTAGAGGGTGCAACACATGACAGTGCGCTGGCAATGTGCTCTACTCGTCGGCAAGCTACAAGTCCAATTAAGAGCGCCCAGATAACGAGATTGCCTGTGACTGGAAATTCTCCATGAACTATAGTTTGGTCTAGTCATTAGCCTAATCCATATTCAGTATGAATCCCTGACCGTGGGAAACCAGGGAGTCACGTCCTAGACATGATGCAAGACAAGACAAGTGGATTGCACAAGCAAGCAAGCAGGAACACCCACGGTGTCAGAGTTGGTTATACAAGTCAAGTTAGCCGTCGCAACAGCATCAAGATAAATCATGTCAGGGTACTTGTAAGGAGTGCGCCACGACGGGCCACTATCATGTCAGGTTGGTCATGTCAGGAGTGCACCACTACGGGTCACTGTCGTGTTATGCTAGTTCCTTGTCATACCATGCCATGTACAATAGTCATTCCAAACATATTAAGTAAAATCAAGTTCATGACAAAAGGCGTAAGGATATAAAATGGGCGTAAAATATCTAATAAAATATCAATATACAGGACTATAGAAGAGCCAAGATTAAGGAAAAATAAAACCAAATCTCCATGATTGGACAGATTGCGCAAGGGTCCCTGGGGTCGGGTTGCGCAGGAGTCAAGTGCGCTAGGGGGCCAACTGCGCAGGAGTGAGCTGCGCAGAAGTCGGCTCGCGCTGAGCTGGTTGGCGCAGGGGTCAGATTGCGCATGAGTGAAGTGCGCGGAAGGGATGGTGCATGAGTCAGATTGCGCATGAGTGGACTGCGCAGGAGGGATGAAGCATGGGTCAGATTGCGCAAGAGTGGACTGCGGAGGAGCAGACTGCGCAAGAGTCCCTGCGCGCTGGGGTTGAGCACAGTTCACCATGGGGCAAGCTGCGCGGTCGGCGCTGCGCTAAAGAGCGCAGGCCGAGAGGAGGATGCGCAGTCCAGCACTGCACTAAAGAGCGTAGGCTGCAGTCTGCTACTCCAGGCCGAGAGGAACTCTCGAGAACACCAAAGTTCAAATCTTCATATCTTGGTCAAATCAAAACCAAATCTAGATTTTCAAAGGTCTAACTTGAGTAAAATTGAATTCTCTTCCACATGGAAGCATCAAAACCCACAAAAACTCAACTTAAATAGATCAAAACTATGTAAATCCAAAAATAATTAAAACTTAGATCTAGAACAATGGAGACTCCAAATCACAAAATGTCAAGCACTAATGTTGATCACCATGGCCTAATCTAGCTAATGAACAAAAAAAATGTGGTTCTCATGTAGTGGCAAGGTGCACTTGCCTATGGGTGGAGTGTTGTGTAGAGGAAGGAAGAAGAAGAAGAAGATGGAGAAATAAATGAGAGAATTATGGAGGAGAGAGAAAAGTAGGTGGAGATTTAATGAGGGTGGGTTGTGTTGTGTTGAGGGTGGAGTGTAGGTTAAAGTGCTCCAATGCATTTTAAACCAAACCAAACCAATCCTACTCCACAAAAATAAAACCAAGTCATGTCAAAATCCGTTTTACGAGAAAACCAAAAATCTGCAAGTCGAGCCAAAATACAATTACAGGCCAGAATCTGAGAAAATAAAATACAGGTCCGAAATACATGCATGCTTAAATCAAAAATACGTATTCAGAATATAGGTGTTACAATTCCAGCACACAGTCACGTGTTGCATTCTTCATAAACGGACATTTAACCCGGATAATCGGATGGTCTGCAGGGCTTGTGGCTGTTGGGATAATCTCATTGCATCTTGCTAATGGCTAGGCCTGTGATAACCCTAGTTAGTTAAAAGTATCAAGCCGTACTCTTGATTGGCCGTGATTGAATGGATGGAGTTTATTCTAGCTTAGTCTTATCCCGATCCTGTGCAAGATTGTGACATGACATGATTATTTATGCTTGCCTTAACAATAACGATCGGGGGTCCAGTTCTGTTCAGGCGAAGGGTTACAACCCCGGTCCTTGTTTGGTTTAAGGGTTGTAACCTGGCTCCCGAAGCAGTTCTGTGTCCTCTCTTCGTTTATTGTCTTATTGCAATCCTATGCCATGCTCGTCATGTTTTACCTTACCTTAATACCATGATTATTTATACTGGCCTTAGCAATAAAGATCGGGGTCCAGTTCTGTTCAGGCGAAGGGTTACAACCCCGGTCCTTGTTTGGTTTAAGGGTTGTAACCTGGCTCCCGGAGCAGTTCTGTGACCTCTCTTCGTTTATTGTCTTCATTGTACCAATAGTATTTGAGACGAGTTTCTATTCAGGTGAAGGGTTGCAACCCCGGTCCTTGTTTGGTTTAAGGGTTGTGACCTGGCTACTTGAATGGTTTTCTCGTATTCAGTTTACTGTTGTTATCTCTATTATTATCAGTACTTTATTTATTATCTTTCATATTCTGTTGTGATATGCTGGTTTTAGTCCCTAAGTGAAGCCTCCTTTGTGGCACTTGCTCTTTCTGGGATCTGACCCAGCTGGTTTTGTGTGGCCAAATATCGGAGCAGTACCAGAGGATCCACCTGTCTTCCAGCCAGATGGTGACCACCAGGCGTAACCCTGGCAACGAGTGGGTTTCTTTTTGTCCTCCTACTTTATTGTAAAAATTATTCTTTTGAGGCGTTTAGCCGACGAGCACGTGTTAGCTCGTATTGCATCTTTATTTACTGTCTGCCTACGGACTGTAACATGATTGACAAATCCTAGTGTTGATCATGTACGGCTGAACTCTTGCTAGTCTTGACATTTTGTACGACTAGCTTCATGATCATCCAATATGTAACGTATGGGACGTCTTGCTATTATATATTTGGTGCTCTGACATCTTGTAACTATTATTGCTTGCTTGAGATTGAGACAATAGGCTTGTCCATGACCATAGGAGACTGTTGGCTTGTAGTTAAACCCTCATGTATCTAGACAGCCGTGACCGTATAGCGAGGTAGGTTGCACTTCAATATACGTAGCTGGCTATGTACGCCCCCCTCTCCAGTTTCAGGTTCTGGGGCGTTACAACATATATACTTGTATGTGTTGTTGGGATATGCACATGGGGTGGTGACCCTAAGGAGGGAATCATGTGGGTGATTTTACTAGGAGGTAAGGATAAGGCTCCAAGAAAAGCATTCATGCTTTTTGCTCTTGGAAAATTAATTTCCATTGGGGCTAGCGAGGACTCGGACTCATGGGTTGCGCGGCCACGTTGCGCGGCCACGTTGCGCGCCCACGTTGCGCATCCAGGTTGCGCGTCCAGGTTGCGCTGGGTTGCGCAGGGTGTGCGGGTGCGCGCGTGAGCGGTTGTGCTGTGTTGCACGGGTGCGCGCGCGAGTGCGCGGGCGCGCGGGTTGCACCAGTTGCGCCAGCTTGCACTGGTTGCGCAGTGTGCGCTGATGGCGTGCGCAACTCATTTTATGGCGCAATTCTCGCAGTTCATGGCTATCCACGTTCTAACTGATTCGTAACTGATCCTGAATTTGTGGATCTGACATTATAACGTGGCACACATTTCAGATCTGGACAGTTACAGCAGTGACTATATATTCAGAGGCTCTCTTCTCTCTTGATATACTTCTTAGACTTCAGAAATTCACGAAGAGAGAAGAGAGAGCTGTTGCACACCTTGTTCTTCCTCGTGCAACTGGAGTTTTGTCCTTGTCGTTCCGAGCAGTCCGTCTTAGAGCATTTTTTTCAGAGCGTTCCAGAGTTCACTCGAACTTGCTGGTTCCTGGAAGCTGACCGTGTAGGCGGATCTAGCTTTGAGCACTGGTGTTCTTGACACCTCAGCAGGCCACCACCTTCCATCTATCGCATGTCACCTTCACTGCTGTCTTTAGCATTTCGATTAGTACCTTCTGTTTAGAAGCACTACTATCGTTTGCTACGTTTACGAAATCTTCTTAGATTTTCGTATTCTAGAATCCTCTTAGGATCTCTGTTACGCACCTTCCTTGAAGCGTTGCATTGGAACGTTGTTCTTACAACTGTTTCATTCAGTTTTCTATTGAAAAATTGTGCCCCGGTTATAACACACTAATATATATAAAAGCAATTATTTAATCTATTGTAACAGTCAACTAAAAACGTGGACGAATTACTATAGATTAACTCTCTAATAAATAGGACAATTACTAAACTATATACCCTGCAGTTGCGAGGCTAGCAAAATATCACCTCTAACACAGTGCAACAACTCTGCTAGAGCAGCCCCACTAATCCACTGTACCATAGACAGTGCCATAACAACCTCGATGAACTATAGTGTCGCTGCTCTACGCCGAAGCATATATGCGAAGTGCAAAATACACCATCAAAGTCACTTTGCCCCTTTGTCCATGTCCAAGTGAGCCTAGCTCTAAAGAATTGTTTTTTATAAAAATTGGTGACAAATACAAATATTTGTTATGATATTTAATCATTGCTCATTAATAAAATCTTCTACCATACCAACCACTTAAGCTAACACATCTCATGTGTATGACTCAATCATTTGAATTATATGAAAACTCGAGTCATATTGGACTTGTTTATAAGTTCATAATGAGTTGTTTTGAAGATAGCAAGTGGGTTGTAAGACTATAAAAGTGGACGAATTTTGAGTAACTTTTCACATTTTCAGTAATGCGTTAATACGTTAAGAAAAAAAAAATGGAGTCACCATTACTTTCTTAGTTTTGTTCCCTCTTATTTTATATGAAAAAAGACATCCCCACTTTCATCAATTAGTCAGCTACTTAAAAATTATAAATAAATTTAATACCTATATGAATCAAAATTTTATTTAGTATTAAATACAAAATTTGTTATATTAATTAAAAATAATTACTTCAATTATTTAATTAATTATATGAAAAAAATTATTTCATATTTAAAAAGTAATGCTAATATTAATTAAAAACAATATATTAATTATTTAACTAATTATTTTTAACTATTATAAAATAACTAATAGTAATTATTTAACTAAGTATTTAGAAGTTTTAATTATTATTAATAAAAGAAATCAATACTGATACTAATTTTAGCTAAAAACTACTGATTATTATTAAATAATTAGTACTAATTTATTTTATTTAATATTAATTTCTTATCTAATATTAAATAATTAAAATAAATAGCAAGTGCACAATAGTAATATTTTTTAATATATTATAATTACTTAATAATTTTTCCGTCACATTAATTGTTAATAGTTAAATATAAAAGTTTAATTAATTCTATTAATAAATAATTACCAATTTAGCTATATAATTTGTACTTTTTGTTATTATTATTACTAGTCTACATGCACGTACTTTGTACGTATTTTAATTAGAATTTCATAAGGTCAGTTGTTGTCTTTTCGTCTTTTTTCATGTGATTATTCATGTATGTGTGCTTTATTTTTACAATGCCAAGAGATTCAAAGTATAATTTTTTTTTAAATTTTCTATTGAGAATAATAATCTTTGAAAAATGGTAAGGATAATTATTATTTTTACCATTGGAACATAAAAAGTTGTATGGTAAAAAAAAGTTGCATACAAACTTTATTGCTTTGACTCATAAACATAAATGATATGCAATTTGAGATAATAACATCATGTTTATAATATACTCGAGGGTATTTTTGGAATTCAAAAGTTTCACTACCAACTTTTCATATTATATAGTATAATAGATTATGTTTTTTTTTTTTTTTTTTTTCACTTTATTTTATGTAAGTGTGAATTTGTCTACTTTTATAAACAAAATATAATGTATCGATCAAAATGTTAAAAATTAATTTCAGTATAGAAGAACTAACATAAAACTTTTTTTTTTCAACACTTTTTGTGAGTTACACATAGGGAGTGTTTGATTACAGGAAATTGGATTAAAAGTGGTTGCACTTTGGGCTGTTTCTGCCTTTGGTTCAGTGTTGAGCCACTTCGGCTGTTTGATAAGGCATTGAACTACCGATATGAAGTCACAAAAAAATAATTGTTGCAATTTATTTCGGCTAGTAGTGATTTGAGATTTGTCCATTTGATATCCACGTTCCAAATAAGAATGTTGGAGGAAATTATATTTTTTTAATATTTTTTTGTCAATTCCTAATTAAGTGCAACCCACTTTGGTATTATTTAGTAACATTTTTTTTTGGGAAATATGCATAAATAAATAAATAAATAAATATTATTTTACATAAATTTTCATATACAGTAAAGAAATTTAACTCAATTACCAAAAAGATAAGAAGTTTAGGAAAATTGTGGATGGGATAAAGGTGCGACATTGGAGTTGGCGTGCGACTGGGGCTGGAGAGAGAGACGGGGGATGCGCCATGAGCGCTGGCGCGTGCAAGCCGGACGCGCCATCAGCGCTGGCGCGGGCAATCGGCGGTCAGGGCCGGCCCTGGCCCAGGGCGGCCAGGACGACCGTCCAGGGCCCCATAAAATTTGGGGGCCCAAAAAAATTAATTTAAATGTGTATATATATTAGTAATCTTATATTGAAAATAGAACTAATATATAATATGATTCTCCTTTATCAAAAAATATTTGTGGTGTAGTGGTAGTTTGTTATACTTGTACATAAGAGGTCCTAGGTTCTAGCCTTGGCTCTATAATTTTTTAGTTCAATTTTTTATATTACATATGGGCCTATTTTAAAAATTTGCCTAGGGCCCCCACTAACTCAGGGTCGACCCTGTCGGCGGTGGCCATAATCTCGTTGCCGACGAGAACGAGGGAGATGTTGGTGGCGGGGAGGAAGGGGAGGACGCTGGAGGCGAGCCAGGCGCCGGCGCCGGGGGCTTGGAGAGGCTGGGTATCTCGCCGTTGGGGGCGGTGATGGCGAGAGAGATGCCGGTGCCGGCGAAGGCACGGATGAAGTCGGAGTTCGAGTCGAAGAGCTTGACGCGGTCGATGGTGGTGCGGGATTTGAAGAAGGACGCGACCTGGAAGGGAGGAGGGAGGTTGTCGGCGTAGGCTCCGTAGTTGACGCTGATGGAGACGGTCACGGTGGTGGTGGATGAGCGGGAGTAGAAGAGTATTTGAAGAGGAATATTTTGGTGGTGGGTTTCTCCTGACTGATTTTATTTGGCGTGTGGGGAATTGCCAGAATAAGTAAATCCCTTCGGCGTGACCGCCTCCATCGGCGGGAATTACTTATTAGTATTTTTGACCAAAAAAATGCCTTCAGCGTGACCGCCTCCATCGGTCCTGCCAACGCTAATGGCGCGTCCGGCCTGCACGCGCCAGCGCTTATGGCGCGTCCCCCTAGCCCCCCATTGCACGCGCCAGCGCTCATGGCGCGTCTCCGTCGCACGCCAACTCCAATGTCGCACCTTTACCCCATCCACAATTTTCCTAAACTTCTCCTCTTTTTTGTAATTGAGTTAAATTTTTTTTACTGTATACGAAAATTTCTGATTATTTTAAGTAAAACTATCAATAATTGGTTATTAAAAATATATCTGTTAATTAATTCATTTTTTGTGATAGTAATTATTACTATTTATATATTTTTTAATACTGTAACAACCAAATAATCATTATCGACAATTATGCAAAGAAAGGACTCGCTTCGCTGTGCATGATACATGCCACTAACTACGATAGAAGCACATCCAAAAAATCTACAGGAGCAGAGAGGGACACATGTATACAATATTATGCACAAGTGGGGGTGGGTACACCACGTTTTTCTTGTCACCACAAATATATTATATATTGAGAGAGAGAGAGAGAGAGAGAGAGAGAACCATTGCATGTGCATCAATCTAGAATCCAAGTGGTCATCATTCAACCATAAGTTTTTCCGATAAAAAAAAAAATACATTCAACCCTAAGGGGCGTTTGGTATGCGGAATACTATATAGTCGAAAATTCTATATTTTCGGGAATCAAATTTCAAGGAATTAAATTCCCTGAAAAATTACATTCCCATGTTTGGTGACAATATAAATATTCCCGGGAAAAAATTAAAAAATAATAATAACGAAAAAAAATGAACAAATATAAAAAAAAAAATCGGTAAAAACGACAAAAAATTAGGTAAAAACGAAAAAAAATGGTAAAAACGACAAAATAACAAAAAACGACAAAAACGATAAAAAACGACAAAAACGA
Source organism: Iris pallida (assembly GCA_029216955.1). Lineage (NCBI taxonomy): Eukaryota > Viridiplantae > Streptophyta > Magnoliopsida > Asparagales > Iridaceae > Iris > Iris pallida. Next base: position 13,967,472 of record JANAVB010036615.1, read on the forward strand.
TGAAAAACGACAAAAATCGGTTAAAACGACAAAAATGACCAAAAAAACGACAAAAAATTTATAAACGACAAAAAATAACAAAAAAAAGGGTAAAAACGACAAAAATAACCAAAACACGACAAAAACGACATAAAATCGGTAAAAACGACAAAAAAATCAAAATGCAGAAAAAAACGACAAAGAACAACAAAAAATCGGTTAAAACGACAAAAAATGACAAAAAAAATCGGTTAAAAACGAAAAAAATTTGGTTAAAAACAACAAAAAAATCGGTTAAAACGACAAAAAATAACCAAAAAGCGACAAAAACGAAAAATAATCGATAAAAATGAAAAAAAAAGAACAAAAAATTGGTTAAAACGACAAAAAAAAACCAAAAAAGCGACAAAAACGAAAAATAAGCGATAAAAACGAAAAAAAAAGGACAACAAATTGGTTAAAACGACAAAAAAATCGGTTAAAACGACAAAAATAACCAAAAAGCGATAAAAATGACAAAAAATCGATAAAAGCGAAAAAAAGCGAAAAAAAATGACAAAAAATGCCATAAAATCAGTAAAAATGACCAAAAAAACGACAAAAACGACTAAAAACGACTAAAAATCGGTAAAAAACAACAAAAAGTTACAAAAAACGACAAAAATTGCTTAAAACGATAAACAATGACAAAAAACGACAAAAAAGACAAAAATTAGATAAAAACGACAACAAATAATCAAAAGTGACAAAAAAAAATACATTCAACCCTAAGTTTTACTCCACGGAATAAATAAAGAATCCAAACCGGATCTCCGTAGAAAGGATAGGGAATCTCCAACATTTTTGGATGATGTTCCCACAATAGACATGTTACTTTGCATATATAGGAATTAGAATTTTGTTTCCAAAAAATTATAAATCTACTAGTCTATGTTCCCAATACTTGGGAGTTTATTACAATCAATTCCGTTTATGGGAGTTGAAATTTTGTTTATTGTTTTGAAACTATATGATTCATTCGTAGCCGAATTAGTGAGAAAATATTATTATTAAGTTACATTGACTTGACAGCGGTTAATTTTTTTAAAAAATTATAAGTGCTTTAATGAATTTATAAGCTTAGAAACAAGTAAAGAGTAATAAAAAATATTAGGCGGTTTTATTACTTATGAGATTATATCGATAGCTAAAAGTATTAGATCAACGTGTAAGTCTTTTGTTCTCGAATATAAGTTAAAAAATAATCTAATAACTTAAAGATCTCATATAAAAAAGATAACATGCATATTGATGAAACGTGTTTGAATCCATAGCCTTCTTGCTTTGTATTAGTTAATCAATATTCGACAAAGTTATAGATATAAAAAACATGTCACGATTATATAGTAAACATTTGTTTACCAGAAGAGGGGTGCCATAAAATCTCCCCCATATCATTAGTTAGCATTAAAAGACACAAAAACCATACATAAGTTCTTATGCTCAATTTAAGCCAAAAATTTCACATCAAATACGAGATTACGAAATATTTTTCACGCCTCCTACAAATAACAGATGTACCAAAGTCTACAAATGAATAATCTGATAAGTAAACATATACTATGCAAACCAGTCTGAGCCTAAAATTATACACGAAACAAAGACATAAAAGATGAAAACCTTATTTACATGAAGAATTTTTTCCTTAAAACTTCAATAAGTTCTTAACCTATATGCAACAATAAAATGGCTAACATAGAATTTTTTTTTATCATATAGCCCTTTTATTCAAGATATTTGCACGCACGTCTTCTCTACACTAGAGGAATCATTTTATTTCATTACAACATTTTATATCTTTAATTATCGTGTAGTCGAAAGTTTATAATGATCGATATATTAATTCAATACCTTCTAAATTTTTCTGGCCTAACTCTAAACTTCGATTAGATTATTAACAAACATTTTTTGGTTTCCCTTGATAAGTATTAATCATGTTCAACTTTTTGCCTCTAGCGTAGAACAGTAATGAACAAATATTTGCCTAACCGCAAAAAAATGAAGTTCCTTTGTTAATGGAATACAATTTTCTCTTCCTCTCTTGTAGATGACCTAGAGTCGACTTTTATCTGGTGATGTAGAGGGGCGGGGGATGCTCAGACGATTTCTAAGGTCAGGAAACTACTCGTCTGAAATCCATAATAAAGGAGTGTTTATACGACCTTGAGATCAAGGAGGGCTGCTCAAATAAGGCCGAGAGCAAGGATTACTTATGTGACTTTGAGGAATACGATATTGCTCAGGTGAGCTAGAAGGCAAATGATTGCTTAGACAATCTTGCTGATGGTTATAGGAGGGACGATTGTGACGACTAGGATTAGCTCTTAATAAACACTAACAAAGTGATAAACCAAATGTACACCAATTTTTTTTTTTTTTTAAGGAAAATACTTGGACTAGAATTAAACTAATAAATTAGTGTAATAATGAATAAATGTATAGTAATGACTTGCTGGATTCTCTCATTCATGCATGATACAATCCCCCTAGGAGGGCAAATTTGTCATTCCATTCACAAGGAATTACCATTTTGGTATGTGGAAAGGGAAACTACTAAACTAGCCTCCACCTTCCCTTATCTTGGCTATAAAATCAAGTCCATTCCTCCATACAATCCACCAACCAACGAAGTTGAGAAAAACAAGGAAGAAAGAGAGAGAGAGAGAAGGAAAGAGAATCCCAAATTTGTGGTAGGCGGCTGGCCGGAGAGAGCCAGTTGTTCCAGTCACGGAGGAAGTGGATTCCAGGACGGCGACAGGAGGCGGCGACCGCCACCACCGGCTCCTCGTCTCCCGCTGCCCCTCCTCGCACGGTGGTAGAGGCGCCCTCCCCTCCGAAGGCGGCAGCCCCTCCGACCTCCTCTTCCTCGCCGGCGGCGGCTCCTCTCTCCTTTTCTTTCTTTAGATTAGTTTAGTTTTTTTTTTTTTTTTTCCTTCTTCTTCTTGCTTCTTCTCTACAACAAACAACAAAAGAAGATGTTGACCATCAAGAGGGTTCCGACCGTCCTCTCCAACTACCAGGAGGACGCCGCCCCGGCCGCCGGCTGCGGCCGCAACTGCCTCGGCGACTGCTGCTTGCCTGGTAATTCTTCTTCGTTCAATTTCCCAATTAAAAAGATCTGACCTTTTATTAATATTTGGGAAGAAAGATTGAATTTTTATGAATATTTACGGATTCTTTTTCCCCCTATTTGTTTGTCGTCATTAAATTTTGTTATAAACTGAAGAAGAAAAAAAACACTAGAAAAAAAAACTCCAAGGAACTTAAAATTTGAATGGAGTATATTGGAAACTCGAAGAAGAATTGAAATTTGTGAGAGCTATTCTCAGAACCCAAACACCAAATAGAATACGTAGATTTGCTCGAACCTGATCAATTATGTTTCTGGAAATTGCATAATGATGCACAACTTCAATATATAGGTGGTAAGAATGCCATGAAAATAAAGAAAAAGTACTAATGGTGGCTTAGAGAGAGTTTTGCAAATTTTGTTTGATGACTACTGATTAGTATGTCCTTCCCACAGTCTCGAAACTTCCCCTTTATGTCTTCAAGAACGCCCCAAAACCCACTCCGCACGGACCTCAGTCCGACTTCTTCCTCAACACCGTGTTGCTCGGCCAGGTAATTGTGCAGAGGTCTTGATCGTTATCAAGTTTTGTGTCTATGCTTAATTAACCGTCTAATGGTATTATACTCTACAGTGGGAGAATCGCATGAGCCGTGGGCTATTCCGGTATGATGTTACGGCCTGTGAGACCAAAGTGATACCGGGCAATCACGGCTTCATCGCCCAACTGAACGAGGGAAGGCACCTCAAGAAGCGCCCTACCGAGTTCCGTGTCGACCGTGTCCTGCAGCCTTTCGACCGGACCAAGTTCAACTTCACCAAGGTCGGCCAGGAGGAGGTGCTCTTCCGCTTTGAGGCAGGTGGAGGGAGTCTCTCTCACTACTTTGAGAGTGCCCCCATCAAAGAAACCAACCCTCCGAGTGTCGTCGCAATCAATGTAAGAATCTACCATCTGAATTTAGTTTCATTTCTCCAAGTAATAATATCTGTGGTCAGACGGTAAGGCTCGAGAGCTTGCATCATATTGGATGTGCATTAAAGTCTTTGGATCAATACCCGTAAAATGGGGTATGGCTGCATATATCTTGACCACCTCCAGACTCTGCATTAGCGGGGCTTCTTGGCTGCGACACCAATTTTCTTTTCAAGCCTGTACATGAAGCGAAAAGACCTAACTAAGTTGGTCTGGGCATTGTGCTACATGATGTGTCAACATAGGTGATAGAGTGTCGTGTTGATGACCTATCCAAACTGTGTTACCTGTTTTTTTTTTTTTCCCCACAAAGGAGGATTATTATGCTCGCCCTAATTATTTGGGGGCAAGACTATGGTTGTGATTACTTTCATACGATGATGACAAATGTTTTGTAATGGTTGCAGGTGAGCCCCATCGAGTATGGCCATGTGCTCCTGATTCCTCGCGTGCTTGAATGCTTGCCTCAAAGGATTGATCCTGACAGTTTCTTGCTTGCCCTCAACATGGCAGCAGAAGCTGGAAGCCCTTACTTTAGGCTGGGTTACAATAGCTTGGGTGCCTTTGCTACCATTAACCACCTCCACTTTCAGGTACAATTATTCTTGTCCTGAGACATTGTTCTTGTAACAACCAGTGTTTTTTGTTGATCGGCAACATGCTTTGCTTTGTTGTGTGTTGGCAGGCTTATTACTTGTCTGTGCCATTCCCAATTGAGAAGGCCCCAACGGAGAGGATACCAGTGAAGTGCCAGTCTGAAAACGGTGTGAAAGTATCACGATTGCTAAACTATCCTGTGAGAGGTTTGGTCTATGAGGGTGGGAACTCCGTACAAGACCTCTCTGATATGGTAGCTGGTGCTTGCATATGGCTTCAAGAGAATAATGTTCCATTTAATGTGCTTATTTCTGACACGGGCAGGAAAATCTTCCTCTTACCCCAGGTATATAGTGTATCACTTTTTGTTATGACCTGATGCTCCACCTTATTAATCTTCTAATGCCATTGTCACTCTGACTATAGGGAACTCTATAAACAGAGAGGTTTTTTTTTTACTTTTACTCTATGGCTTCTCTTGTGGAATAATAACTACACCTGGAAGTTTGTGATAGAAGGCTTCTTGTTGATTTATTTTGCGGAAAACCACACATATTGTTAGAGTCCCTTTGCCCCAAAAATCTGGAGTTGTGATGAGGCTTGAAACCCAACTGGAGTTGTAATGAGGCTTAAAATTTATATTTTTCCAACATATATAGCGACTAGGTAAACATTTAGCGTCTTACCATTGTGTCCATTATGTAGTGATTGTTGTGTTACCTCCCTCCGAGTGTCCTTGTCCTTCACATTGACTACATTGAATGTGTGGAGAACAATGTCACTAATTCTACAATTTTATTGTAAATAGGGGGCTATTAACAATAAACATGTCAGCTTGTTGTTGGAAAGGTTTACAGTGAGGGAAAAATAGGTGCTAAAAGCCTAAAATGGATTGTTTACTTTCTTCCAAGTCACTTTTTTTTTTCCCATTCGAACACATGGAAAAAGCAGTTGCTCTAGACCAATGATAGCCATAAAGGGAGAAGCACCATAATTTAGGTAGGGATTTAAAGAATACTACTTTCTTTATACCAGATGATCGCAAACAGCCAACCTGCTTGGGCTGGTAGCCACGTGAATTGCAGCGTGCTTGTCCCAGCCATGTCGTCCTCTTATAACAATATTACTCATAAGTTTTTGTGTGCCTGATATACCTATATACATCACATGCTTAGTAATGTTTATTTCACCTTACGCCGACTCAAGTTATTTTTCTTGTTTTGTCCTAATTCATTAAGCTGTTTGGAAATGTATTTACCTGTGACTGTTAGTCAAGTTTTACTTTAGATTGGCTACCTTAGGTGTCAAATTGAGGGTATAGCTTTGGAAATCCATTACTAATATGTTTTTCTGACAATGTCTTGAATCTTGATATTGTCGTGATATTCTCTTGGTAGGACGAACTCCTGCTTTTCTTTCCTCTAGTTAAGATCTAATAGGATGTCAAAGCATCCATCTCCAAGGAAGAGTCTGACATTAAATCCTTGTGAAAACCTTAAGCAAATACATTGTTTCATGCAATGTGGAGTCTGACATTAAATCCTTGTGAAAACCTTCAGCAAATACATTGTTTCATGCAATGTGCATATGCATCTGTACAGATATTACTTGGCACTCTAGAAGTAATCAACCGAGTAGAACTTTGTAATGGAATAGTTCCATCTTCAAGACTTAATAGTAATCTATTGATTGAATTTGTGTCTGTGTTTGAGTAGGGAATTCATCAAGATACCATAGCCTCTTAAGTCTTAAACATAGGAGAAACTATAACCCTCTTCTTATAGTTACCGATACAAGTATAAGATGCATGTTGAGCCTTAGTAATGTGAAAACTTTTGCAGTGCTATGCAGAGAAGCAGGCTCTAGGTGAGGTGAGCCAAGAGCTGCTGGATACACAAGTGAACCCTGCCGTGTGGGAGATCAGTGGCCACATGGTACTGAAGAGGAGGAAGGACTACGAAGAGGCATCAGAGGCATATGCCTGGAGGCTTTTGGCTGAGGTGTCCCTTTCCGAGGAGAGGTTCAAAGAGGTGGAGACGTACATCTTTGCAGCCACAGGTCTGGTGGAGTCTTTGGATGAACAGATGGATGCTGATGAGACCATGGCATCCACCTCCCAGTCTTCCCCACCCGTGGCGACGCCTCTTCCAGAAGATTGCCTTGTTCTTCAGTAAAGGAGATGGTTGGTGGTTTATCCTCTTCTCGGATGCTGCAGTTTGCTATAGACTTATATATAGATGTTTTGGGAATGTATTATAGGCAGCAATAGTTGTACTGCTACCAGCTTCAGTACTATTTGAATGATTTCTAGTGGTTGCTTTGTATTATTGTCATTGCATGTATTAAAAACCCTCTTGGAATACATAAGCAGGTTTTTATGGTGTGACCATATTGGCTTAAACTCGATTGCTTTTATTAGCTCACTGTTGATGAAGATGAGGGGACAGTTATGACAGATATTTGCCAAAGAAAAGCTTGCACCTTGCAGTGAAAGGCGACGCTAACTTCTCCCTAGCTGCTGCTTCAACATTTATTGTGGCATTTTTTATTTTTACTTTGTTGCAAGTGTCGATGAATGTTGCAAATAACTCTTTTTCTATGCCAAAATTGTCGCAATACCTACAATAACACCAATTTACAACATTTATATCATATTTTCTTCTTTCATTGTTAGACCAAACAACAAACGAATTGATAGCAACAAAAGTTGCGAAGGAATATCCCAGATTCCCAAGTACATCATTCTATTCACTGGATTTGCAACATCTACAAGAAACTGGGAGAGGGAAATGATACTTTTTGAGAAGACATTATGCAGAATAGGGAGGGCATCCCAGTTGACATAGGGCGCTAATTCTAATGACGTTTCATCATTCTGTATAAATTTCTCAAATGTTTCCTTTTTTTTTTTTTTGTAAATATAGCATATTTCTTTTCCTTGTATTAAATTTTGAGAAAATTTGAGTCGCACTCCACTTTATTTATCCATATTTAAGGTGCATCCCACACAATTACAAGAATGTAAGGTACCTTCCGCTTTTGATGGAAACCGTCCTCTCAACCCTTTTGCTGTCCTCTTCCCGCCGCGTGCCTACGCTCCCCCACCGCCGCGTCCGCCGGAGCCCCACCATCCTCTCACTCCTCACGTGCCCCCCTCTCCCCCGGCTGACACCCTCCCCGCCATCGCCGCAGCAGCAGCAATAGCAACAATAATAGCATTAGCAGCAGCAGCGGCGACAACAGCGCGCGGCGGCAGCAGCGGCAGTAGTAGCAGCCCCTCCCGCCCCCGCAACCCCTCCACCCGTCTCGTCGTGCGGGCGGAGCTTAACCTCCCCCCCCCCCCCCCCCCCCCCCCCCCCCAACCTCCCGTTGCGCGGCCGCCGCTGCGCCCCCCGCACCTCGCCGGTGGCGGCCGGAGAAGGGAGGGGGCGGGGGATGGAGAGGGGGGTTGGTGGCGGTCGGAGAAGGGAGGGGGGGGGGGGGGGGGGGGGGTGGAGGGCGGGGGGTTGGTAGCGGCCGGAGAAGGGAAGAAGAGATAGGAAGGATATTTTCGTCCAAAAATATCGGTCAAAGGGGTTGACCGTCAGTAGAGGACGGTTTCCGTCAAAAGTGGAGGATACCTTACATTCTTGTAATTGTATGGGGTGTACCTTAAATATGAATAAATAAAGTGGAGTGCCCCTCAAATTTTCTCTTAAATTTTCTGTCTCCTTAATCGTAATCAACAGTTGAATTTTTATCATATACTCATAAAAGTACATTTGTCAAACATATTTTATTTTTTGTGCAAATTGTGATCATATAATATATATATATATATATATATATATATAGAGAGAGAGAGAGAGAGAGAGAGAGAAAAACCTGTAAGCCTACCCGAAGCCTGTTGGATTTTGCTCTGCAGCCCTGCAGCCCGGTCGGACCCGACCCGACCCATTATCGTCTGTACGCGTTTGCTCCGCGACGCTATATATATATATAGGACCTCGACTCCTCTTTATTTTCGGAATTTTCATCTCTATGCACCAAAACCTCTCCCTCTCTCTGCTTTTGTCTCCTTCATCAGTAAGTCTCAGAAACCCTAAAATTTTATGGTTAGGATTTCATAATCGAATTCTTAATGCATGCAATCTATGTCTTCTGGTCTCGATTCAGTATGAAGATTCGAATCATGTACTCTAGTTTAGGATTTTAGTCGACAATTTGAGGGGTTTAGTTTAGTTTAGTTTTTTTTTTTTTTGCCGATGAAACATTATTTTTTGTTGATCTTTCCTTGATCGGAGTTCGATTGGTGCATTAGATTGCAAAAATTGATAAATTTAGGTTTTTATGTTATTTTGTTTTTGCTTTGTTAATCCAAAGTCAGTGTTGTACTCATCATGATACTGTTTGGAGATTTGATTGTTATGCCCTACTTTAGAGTTTGTTGCCGTGATTAGGCAAAAATTTGATGTTTGTTTAGTTTTTAGTTCATTCGTCATATAGATATGTACTGATCTCGACCGGTAGTGTATGCAACTTCGAATCTTATGCCCTATTTTAGGGTTTATGCCGTTGATTAGTTGAACATGGTGGTTATTACCGAGAAGATCATGTTATTTGTTGATTCGTCTTTAACCGGAGTTCGATTGAAGTATTAGATTGTGGATTGATCTGTTTAGTTTCTAATTTACAACTTCCTGTTCATTGTGTAGATAAAGTCTGTCTTGTTTCGTTGTACAGCATGGGGGTTTGAATGTTTATTTTGTACGCCATGATTTGGGGTTTATGACGGCGATGAGATCAAAATAATATGTTTTGGTTTGATCTTTAGTTGTTCGCCATTGTTTGACTTTCTTAAGAATTTTTAATAAAACATGCGAAACCGAGACAAAAAACACGAAAATGAGAGGCGAGAGTGGATCGCCTTGTCGTAACCCCTCATACATAAAAGGTAATAACTTTCCTGTTACTTGGTTCTACAACTACCAGTTGACCGACTGAGTATCCCAGAATACCTATTTTATCACAATCACGAATGGCTTCTTCCTGAGTGTAGGCAACATAGTCTAGTATTGACCTCCCTTTAATAAAAGCATTTTGAAATTGATCCACTAGCAAGAAAATTTGCTTTATTCTATTTGTAATCACTTTTATGAAAATTTTGCAAACAAATTCATAAGGCTATAATTAGTGTAAATTGTCCAACTTCATTGGCACCCTCCTCATTTGGATCAAAACAGTAAGCATTGGCGGAGATAGAAAATGTAGTGGGTGGGGACAAACTTAAAAATATAATACTTGAGTTAGAATTTATTACCTTATGCAAGAGAAAAATAGTAATAATAAATAAATTTTGTATTGCAAAATGACAAATGATTAGACAATAATAATCTTAATATAATCCTGTTTATTACGTAGCCAATCAAAATATTCAAATGTATACATACCAAGATCTAGAATAAAGTATGGAAGAAGGAGGAGAGTTTTGTCAAAAAGGATTCGACTTTTAAGTTTTAACCTTCTAGAATAAACGGTATAGTTTTTAGAATATAGCCTATAGGCAAGTAAGGAGTAAGGACAAATCGGGCTAGTGAGGTCAAAAGAGAGTTTTAGTGAGGGCAATACTGGAAAATATCTTTAACTATTTTTTTTCAAAAAAAATGAGGGGGCAATTGCCCCTACTCTGCCATGGTCATCTCCGCACCTGACAGTAAGCACCTCGTTGTAATTATATAACTCACATTTACCATAAAAGTCATTAATGAGACAGACACGAGATCTTTCTTGATCACGTCCCAAATCTCTTTATCTGGAAGAGCATTTGAGGAAGACCATATGGAAATACCAATTTGAGGAAATATCAAATTTTCTGGCCCTAATTCTGATTCTTCTGTTCTATGAAACCTAGATTTATATCATTTACCTTTCCATGTTAATAATAATTACATGTTTGTTATCATTATTACTATTTTTTAAATCATTTTTTGGTTTTTATCCATTGTTTGGCTTTCAGTAGTTACGAAATATAGTCGATTATTTGTTACCAAATATTATTATGTTTAATGATCAGTAGTGCATTGCAGCTTCTTTTCTTTCTATCTGTCTTTTTCTTCTTTCTTTCTTTTTTATTTTTGGCTTAATTGCTAATTGCTACCCTCAACTATCACACTTTTTCAAGTTGATACCCTAAACTTTTTTTCGTAACAGATTGATACCTCAACTATTTTTTTTTTTCAACTTAATACCTAACATTTTAAAAAACCCCAAAATGCCCTTATCCCTTCCCTCCCTCCACCCCCTACCCCACTCCGGCCACCCCCCTGCTAGCTCCGGCCGACCCCCCCCCCCCCCCTCGCTTCCGGCCGACCTCCCCCCCTCCCCCCCCCCCCTCTTCGCTTCCGGGCCACCTCCTGCCCCCGCCTCCCGCTCCGCACCCCCCTTCCCAGCCCCCCTCCTCCCGCTGCCGAGCCCTAGGGAGAGGCGGGAGCGGGCGGACGGCCGGAGCGAGAGGGGGGGGGGGATGGCCTGAAGCGAGCAGGGGGGGTGGGGGGGGGGGGGGGAGCTGCGGCCGGAGCTAGCAGGGGGGGCGAAGCTAGCACGGGGGAGGGGGGTTAGGGGTAGGGGCATTTTTGTCCAAAATAATATCCGGGTATCAAGTTGTTACAAAAAAAGTTTAGGGTATCAACTTGAAAAAGTGTGATAGTTGAGGGTAGCAATTAGCAATTAAGCCTTTATTTTTTGACCTTTCATTTTCTTAACAAATGAATATTTGAGCTCTGGAACACACTTCACTGCACATTATATTTTAGTTATAATTGTTTAAAGTCTTATATATTTCCCCTTTTTTCGATTATGTTTTGTGTAATCATACCTTATTGAAATACCAAAATTTCACTCTTTATTATCTGCTGGCTTACTTTACACTGTTTTCACCTTTTGCAATATTAACAGTGTTTTTTCTGTATGATTGTATTCTTTGGCTCACGTATTGTAGTTATATGTAAGGTTCTGAAATCTGAGAATTTGTGACTGTTCTCCTCGTCATTTTCTTATTTAATTTATGGTTCGTGGTTTTCCATTATTCCTTAAAACAGGTACTTTAAGTTACCAAATTGCCAATTTTCTAATTATTTTTTTTGCATGCAGAAAAAGGCTTTTACTTCAGATGTCAGTTGACGTCCGAAAGGATTTTCCTCTATGGTTTCTTTTGCATGAGTTTTGGTTCCGATGTCGTAGCCAGTTTTGTTGTTCTTGCCGGATGTTGTTTCGGCATTGGACTTGACAGATATTAAAACACCTATAACTTGAGGATGAAAGGTTCTGTTCAGTTTTGTAACTTGTAGAACTCATAAAACTCACAAAAAAGGAAGAAACATTAGTGCAAAAGTCTAGCAGTTCGTGCCAAGCCAGCTACTAATCTTTGTTGTTGCGAGGAAAGTTAGTCCGATATGATGGCTAAGATTTCTCTTCCTCCTGGGTTTCGTTTTCACCCGACTGATGTTGAGCTGGTTTGGTACTATTTGAAGAGAAAGGTTATGGGAAAGCCTTTCCAATTTGATGCTATTTCAGAGGTTGAGCTGTATAAGTTTGCCCCTTGGGATCTTCCAGGTAAATTATTTTTTGTGAGATTGTTATTGTTTCTAGGTTATATTTGCTGAGAACTTTGTTTAGCAATCTCTGTTCTTGATAGTCATAATGTGTTTATGACTTTATGTACCTTTAACGTAAGCACTTGATGTCTTGAATATCTCCACTGATGTTTTGGTCTTTTGGAACCAACCTTCTGTTTTCAAACATAGAAATTTGGCTTCATCTGTTCTAATTTTGATTTTGAGTGGAGCTTGAAAAAACCATTTCTCTCGGATCATAATGATAGACATGAAACTTGGCCCAAAAATTTCGGTCCTCCCCCTAGTTACTTGCTCACTAGAAATATAAATGCTCTTTATCCTCAAATTTATGATGTGTTACATATCTTTAAGCACTTATTTATCGAACAATTCTCTCTGATATCATTCTGACTGGCCTCAATTCTTTTCAAAACTCTATTTTTGGCTTCAGTTGTTAGCTTGTTGAAAGAAAAAACCGGGAAACTTTCTCTTCCTTGGTCATAAAAACCACAAAACCTTGTCCCAAAATTGTGAGCTTTCTCAAATATAGTTATATGCCATCTCTATGTGTATATTTGTGTTCTCTTCAATTCTTCTACAGAAGCTTCAGATCTAACTTAATTAAGCTTTGTAAAAAAAAATTGCAGTTAAATCTTCCTTACAGAGTAGGGATCTCGAGTGGTACTTCTTTTGTCCTCGAGATAGGAAGTATGCTAATGGATCCAGGACAAATCGTGCTACTGACATTGGCTATTGGAAAGCAACAGGGAATGACAGACCTATTGTTTATAACTCTCAAAGTGTGGGAATGAAGAAAACTCTGATTTTTCATTTAGGCAAGGTCCCACGGGGCACTAGGACAGACTGGGTTATGTATGAATACAGGCTTGATCCAGCAGAATTGGTCAATGCTGGATCCCCACAGGTAGTTCTTGTCTTTGATTGCATTTAAAGTTGTTTATGCCTGTTTAAATGTCAGTTTTGGAACTTGTGGCATAGAAGATTTGTGGTTTAGGGTGCATGTGCAAAGATCACCTTGCTATGCTTTCTGTTGAGGGATTTATCTTGGTGTTTCCCAACAGTTCCGTGTGCTATTTGTCCGCAGCTAGCAATCTAGCATATCATGATCTCATCTCAGAAACTGTTATTGAAGCATCGTGTTTTTTTTATCAACATTACCATTGTGATGCACCACTTCTATGATTTTTCTGTTGGATTAGGGTCATCTATATAGGGAGCAACCGAATGGACCAGCTACGCCTGATGTGAAGTTATATATCAAACACCCTGAACTATCAACTATTGGAAGTTAATATCCTGTGCTAATTTTTGGCAAATTAATATCCTGCACTTTTTAAGTTTGGGTAACTTCTCTCCATTAGTCGTATGCTTTCCCCCATAACAGACCATTTGGAACTTTTTGCCCCAGCACAAAAGAGAAATTGCTTTTATTCTCTTCCAGAAAATAAAGAAATAAAAAGAATCATCTATCCTCCATCCTAGCCCCAACAACTCTCCCCACTTTGCTGCTTCTCCTCCTCCCCAAGGTCCCTCCCTCCCTCTCGCACCCTCCCTCTCCTTAAAAAAGAATCATCTATGCCTTTGGCAAACCCGCGAGGGAGATTGCTACCTGACTTTCTTCCAAACAGGCGGAGGGTTGGGGAGTAATTTAATGTGTTTGCATAGTCATTTATAAAGTTCTTTTTTAATCTTTACATTGATTGCATGTACTACAATCCTCCGAAGTCTTAATATTCAAGTGACTTGGCAATATTACTTGGGGTGCGTATGACATGTCTCACTATACATACCTAAAGACCTGTGCTAGTTATGATAACGGTATTGATTTGCAAGCATCGTGTCTGGATCTAGCACGGATACTCCAAAATTGTTCGCATACCTTATGGTGTTCATATTGGATGCATGTTGGCACAACAATGCACAAGCACTGTAAAAAAGACTAAAATTACACTAGGATACACCAAAATCAGTATCGAATAGTAGTCGTATTTGTGTGACATAGGTCTGGACTCTGGATCATTGTAGTTTCGACTGACCTCTAGGAATTCCTAGAAGACCTCTGATATTATAGGGGTGTTGAGAAGGTATAACTATTGAAGAGCTCCGTAAGCTCTGTTGGCACAGCGAGAGTGATTTAATTTTATACTCTTTCTGAAATTAGTTCTCTGTTGTGTGACTTGGCAAAAACAATCAATTCAACATACTTTCTTTTTGTTATTTCTTGTATTTCCTTCTCTTGTTGTCAAAAATCTTTTTGCCATGCAATTACGTGCTCAAAGATGTTTATGATGGACGCTAAGCAACTATATGTAGTGATGTTGTCATGTCTAAATGCATTCATAATTTTTATTTCTATTGCTCTTCTACCTGATTGTTTTTAGTAATCTGTGTCGTACTCTCGAAATTGATACACAAGGTCCTAAACTGAAGGTTTACCTTAATTTCAGGACACATTTGTGCTCTGCAAAATTTTTAAGAAAAGTGGCCCAGGTCCGAAAAAAGGGGAGCAATATGGTGCACTGATTATAGAGGAGGATTGGGGTGATACTACACAGAAAGAGCATTCTCTTGCTTTACCATGCTTTCCTTCACATGAGTCATCGAAGAACAATCATGCTTTTGTGGCTGATCCTGTGATTCCTGTTCCCCTCCAATCTGTACCTTTTGAAGCTGGTGAGTCATCTTCAATGGTACACCTCTCTGAAGTAGGAGATCTGACCTCGATTCCTTTGCAATCAGTAGCTTCTGAAGTTGGTGAGCCGTCGTCTATGGTAGCACTTTCTGAAGTTGGACAACCGGCCTCATCACCAGAGATTTCTCCTGTTGATGGGATGACATTAGAACAGCTAGAAGAACTGTTAATGAGTTCCCCACCTCATCCAGAGAATGCTAATAGTGAGGTATTATTATCTAATGTCCTTTTGAATTTGTCAAAAAAAAAAACTGCTATGGAATATTCTACTCACTGTTGTTTTCTACCTACAGATGTTTTTGCACAAGGAAGCTAATGGAATTCTAGATGAAGAGTTGGATGGCCTTGGTATTGGACTCGATGATATCCCCTTTCCTGACATAATGGGTTATGATGACTCACTACATCAGTTATCTGGATTTGCTGATGAAAGTTATATGGAACTTAATGATATTAATTTTTGGAATGCAAAGGATTCCTTTGAGTTGCCTGACGTGAATGATACTTGTTATCCATTTGGGAATACTTCCAGTGCTAAGGATTTGAATAGCATCTTTAGGGATGGTGATAATGTGACTTCTGCACCAAGCGGAGATAATTATAGTATACTTCCAAACTTTAGAGGTATAGTACTTTAGTTTTTTGACCATTTTCTGTGCAACTTGTATACTTTTTGTTTTGAAATTAATACTGTTTCCATCTTTTAGGATCCACTTCTGTCCAATCTGTTCCGGTGGCAGAAAGATTGAGCAACTTGAATGGTTATTACTCTACTGAAACTTCTCCTTCAAGAGGGGAGGAGCTCTGAACATGCCTTAAAGCTGCTTTTGTCAAGGCCGTTGCATAATGAAGTGAAGTAATGCTGGATTTTAGCCCTCTCCCATTGTTCCTGGAGGTTGCAATGTGTATCATGAAAACTTCTTTTAATTTCATTCATGACTGCTTGAGGCAGTTTCTGTTACTCATTTGTAAATAGTTACGAACAAAACTGTTTATGGACAAACTTGTCGTGCCCAAGTGTTGTGCACATCATCAGCTTGTTGGGAATTCTTGTGAAAATTCTCTTCCTGGGTTCTTTTAGCTTTGTGCATGTTTTCTACTTCTACTAAACTGCTAATACATGTGTTAGTTCGACTGTTTCGTCTATCGGTTATGAGATAGGGATACTATTCAGTGATGACTTAAATTTAAGTTTGATGAAATTGGTTTAGGTTTATATCAAATGCCTAAATGCCTAAGTTTCTAATTCTCGTTCATCTATATGCATTTATCAATGTACCATGGCTGAACCAAGATATCATTTTAGTCCTCGCTCGAAAAAATTAGACTGAGGCAATCTTTTTAGTTTAGAGCTTAATAAAGTGTTAAGCCAAGCCACAAATGGGAACTTATGTTATGTCTGTGTCAATAGGCCGTTAACAGTAAGCCAGTGACGCATATATGCGAAAACCATGAGGCTAGGATAAATCTAATAAATTGGACACATAATGGAGGAGGAGCTGGCTGGCCAAAGACATTCAAGGCAGTTTTTAGAAAATTGATAAATCCAACCAAGATTAAAACTGTTTTTTGACAAATTTGTTGTGCCTAAGTGTTGGTGTACATCATCAGCTTGTTGGGAATTCTTGTGAAAGTTCTCTTCATGCGGTTCTTTTAGCATTGTGTTGTATAGTAAACTTTGGGATCAAGTGTAGGTTACGAGATAGGGATATATGCATTGTTCAGTGTACCATGGCTGAACCAAGATATCATTTTAGTCCTTGCTCGAGAAAATCAGACAGAGGCAATCTTTTTAGTTTAGAGGTTTGGGAACTTTTGCTATGTCTGTGTCAATAGGCCGTTAAGAGTAAGCCAGCGACGCATATATGCGAAAACCATGAGGCTAGGATAACTCTGATAAATTGGACACAGAATGGAGGAGGAGATGGCTGGCCAAAGACATTTAAGGTAGTTTTTAGAAAATTGATACATCCAACCTAGATTAAAACTGTTTTTTGACAAATTTGTCGTGCCTGGTGCACATCATCAACTTATTGGGAATTCTTGTGAAAGTTCTCTTCCTGCGGTTCTTTTAGCATTGTGCATATTTTCTACTTCTACTAAACTGCTAGTACATGTGGTAGTTTGACTGCTTCGTTTAGCAGAACTCTTGACTGTATCCTGATGTGTTTGTATCGCGTCTTGTATAGTAAACTTGGGGATCTATTGTAGGTTACGAGATAGGGATACTATTCAGTGGTGACTTAAATTTCAGTTTGATGAAATTGGTTTAGGTCTATATCAGAAGCCTAAGTTTCTAATTCTCGTTCATCTGTATGCATTGATTAGTGTACCATGGCTGATCAAACATATCATTTTAGTCATTGCTCGAGAAAATCAGACTGAGACAATCTTTTTAGTTTAGAGGTTAATAAAGTGTTAACAATCATGGCCAGCCGAGCCACAAATGGGAACTTCTACTATGTATGTGTCAATAGGCCGTTAACAGTAATCCAGGGTCGCATATATGCGAAAACCATGAGGCTAGGATAACTCTGATAAATTGGACACAGAACGGAGGAGGAGCTGGCTGGCCAAAGACATTTAAGGCAGTTTTTAGAAAATTGATACATCCAACCAAGATTAAAACTGTTTTTTGACAAATTTGTCGTGCCTAAGTGTTGGTGCACATCATCAGCTTGTTGGGAATTCTTGTGAAGGTTCTCTTCCTGCGGTTCTTTTAGCATTGTGCATGTTTTGTACTTCTACTAAACTGCTATGTGCTAGTTTGACTATTTTTGTCTAGCAGAACTCTTGACTGTATCCTGCTGTATTTGTATCGCGTCTTGTATGGTACTTGGGGATCCATTGTAGGTTACGAGATAGGGATACTATTCAGTGGTGACTTAAATTTTAGTTTGATGAAATTGGTTTAGGTCTATATCAGATGCCTAAGTTTCTAATTCTCGTTCATCTATATGCATTTATTAATGTACCATGGCTGAACCAAGATATCATTTTAGTTCTCGCTCGAGAAAATCAGACCGAGGCAATCTTTTTAGTTTAGAGGCTAATAAAGTGTTAACAGTCATGGCCAGCCGAGCCACAAACGAGAACTTCTGCTATGTTTGTGTCAGTGGGCCGTTAATAGTAAGCCAACGATGCATATATGCGAAAACCATGAGGCTAGGATAACTCTGATAAATTGGACACAGAACGGAGGAGGAGCTGGCCGGCCAAAGACATTTAAGGCAGTTTTTAGAAAATTGATACATCCAACCAAGATAAAAACTGTTTTGTTTACAAATTTGTCGTGCCTAAGTGTTGGTGCACATCATCAGCTTGTTGGGAATTCTTGTGAAAGTTCTCTTCCTGCGGTTATTTTAGCATTGTACATGTTTTTTACTTCTACTAAACTGTGTAATCCCCCAAAATTTTCAAGAATTTTTTTCTTAAATAATTTATTTTGAATTATTTTATTATTTATTTATCAATATAGTCTTAATCATGCTTAAATTTGGTTATGCACACTGATTAGACAATATGACTCGACTAGTGCAGTCAAGTGCCTTGACTAGCATATTAGCTGTGTGTGCCACTAGATTTATTTTATTTGAATATTTAGTTGTTTAAATTTATTAAATCATATTATGGCTATCTTTTCCTATTTTTTTAATAATTATTTATTTATTATTTTTGGGATTTTGAAAATTTATATTGGTTTGTAAAAACAATATTAGTAGTAATATGTACACACACCAATTCATGATACCTACTAATTTGTTGTTAAAATTATTATTTTTCTTATTATTATTTTGATTAGTAATATTAATATTGTTATTATTGCTATTATTATTATTATTATTATTATTATTATTATTATTATTATTATTATTGTTCATTTGTTAACTTATTAATAGATTATTTTAATTAATGTAAGTACAATTATATATGTAAATTACCCTACCAGTAGGAAAGGGGCAACAAAGAATTATTATTATATTTTTTTGTTTTTTAAATTATTTTGCAGATTTCTTTTGTAACTACCTAGTTTTAATTTATATTAATGAGGAAAAAGGGGATATAAAGAAAAAGGGAAAAAAAAACCAACTGTACTGTTCCAAATAGGAACAGTACTATTTGTATCCCGAGCGAGTATATAAGCCGAGCCGGGGGGGGGGGGGGGGTTGAGATTTGAAATCTCAATCAAATCTTCCTCAAATATTATCAAATCTTTGCCAATCCTATCATAACCTAGTACTCCTCCAAATCGACCTAATTGCAAACCTGTCACGCCCCAGTACCAAAATACGGGGACGAACGTAGGTCAGCTACACCGTATAAGGTACGAATACGCTATACGGCGATGACGGCTGTCAAGTCTTGCTGGGTATCCTAGCATGCAATCAATCTATGGCCTAAATCCGATCTCATGTCCACAGGCAAATCACAATGAAACAACATCAAGAGAGATAATCATATGGAAAGCAGGGAATACTCATATGAAAATCAGGAATCTACAGTACAGAATAATAACGTAGACTAGTATACCTTCCCACAGTTCCTAGCATGGTCGGGAACTGAAGCACATCCTCCAAGTCGAGTCTGGAAGATCCACAGGGTCGGTCTCAGACAATCTGGGAACAATCCAGGGTTGGTCAGGCCAACCGCAGCAAGTACCAGAAAGGAAGGCTCAAGGACGGGCGAAGAAAAAACAGCATGATAAAATATGATAGAAATAGCATCTAAAAACAGTAAATAAGGTAAGGGATCGTGCGGTACCAACGCACGATTACAGAATATAAGGCAGCAATCCAACTACTAATACGTAAGAAACCAACAATCATCACAGTCATCCTAACATCCATTAATGCTTGCATCGCCAACTGGAACTCGTAGTCTGTCATCGGAACAGTAACTCACCCCTACATCAAACAAGAACAAGAGAATGAATTACTGCACCGGGACAGCGTTACGTGCTAGCCAGCTTAGCAAGCAACAAGCCATACAATTTAGGAGAATAAGCGGCCACTCAAAATGCCTACGGCTCTCTATGTGGAGGTTGGGTTACCCCAACAATGCAAGTATGGGAATCCTCAGATCGTGCCGTCCCAGCAGGGCTAGCGAGACCAAGTATAGCATGTAAGAAGAGCACCGATCCCTCGTAAGGTCACCGGGCTTGCATGTCACCACCGGTCCCTCGTAAGGCTACCGTGCCGAGCATGCCATGTATATAATGTATAGTACATAAGTAGCCAGATATTGCCATCCACTAGTACGAATGGTAACAATATCCGTGGCGGCCAGCCTGCAGGTCATGACTAATGTCTGGGATAAGGCTGGTAATGCAGGATCTCGGGATTCCGTTCCCTCCCAATGCTTCTACCAGTTTAAGTTGCCTAGATTAAACATACATTTATCCGGAATCACATGCCGTGGTCACATGATCATCCTCCTTGATGTCGCACCTCAGTACGAGAATGCTAAGTAAGAATCAACCTCGGCACCTATAGTCCCAGTTGTGATCCATCCTTAGTGTTATGCAACAAGCAAGCAAGCAATCCTAACCACGCTAAGACTATAGGCCAACTACCAGATACCCGTGCAGGTAATCATATAATATAGCTAGAATATCAAGATGGCGTCGCAATGCCATATAATCATGGAAGTAGCACCTCAAAGTGCCAATAGACAAAGGGCACCGCAGTGCAAGGTCAGGGCCAGAACCTCAAAAGATAAGCTGGACTTATAGCACGGATACAGGTAGTCAGGTCTGGGACAAGGACAACTCTGTCAGTCACAAGAAGTCATCTGCCCACATCGTGGCATGGATATCAGGTCAAGTACAAGACCAGAACCTCTACTATAATAACATCTCAAGCATATATGGGAGCCTACAGCTCCAATCATCAAGTCGGTCCATCCACCAGATCAATCTAGCAAGAGTCTCCCATCCATGATGGAGTGAATATCACGTCAATAAAGACAACCACCAAATACCAAGCTTATCCCCCTAACAATGCTAGGCCCTCTGACTCACAAGAATCCTCCAAATCAAATGATCACAAGCCCCTCAACTACCAAGACACAGCAATCAAACCAGGTTCTCCAACTACCAGAATACACAAAGGTACCAGGTTTTGGGCGTTTGGGAAGTCGAGTAAAAATCATATAATAATACCCTCGATATTCTCCTCGTTCCGCGAGACACTCGCACCAGTATCCAAAATCCAAAAGTCCTCAAAGACATATCTGATCAAATTAGAACATCACCAAAGAACTAGCAACACTATCTAAGAATCCACTTAGTCTACCATTATCACTATCTCTATATCATATCCCCTCATAGTCAATCCTCGAATCAGATCATAATCCCAACACATGGGTCAACACTAATCAACGCCGTCGAAAGATGGCAAGGATTGTGTGAACCACTCTGGATCAGATCCACAACCCTTAAACCAAACAAGGACCAGGGTTGCAGACCTTCACCCGAGTAGAACCGCTCTCCTTACACAATCCGACGGATAGGACAGATAATGGGATAACAACTAAACTAGAACACCATCTAAAAAGAAGGGTCACGGGTCAAGAGTCCAATGGGTGATACCGTCGAAAAGGCAAGGATTGTGTGAACCACTCTGGATCAGATCCACAACCCTTAAACCAAACAAGGACCAGGGTTGCAGACCTTCACCCGAGTAGAATCGCTCTCCTTACACAATCCGACAGACAAGACAGGTCGAGACGCTAGGCGACTAATCTAGTCGGGAGTCTACCTAGCAGGCAATAAGATCAGGAATGCTATACCAAGAAGAACATGCATGAGTTCAGTCCCGCAAACCAAAGGAATGGTTCTGCCCAATCCTTCGAACAAAATTCCCAACCGAAAATTCTGGAAAAATCCGACAGAGTCTCCTTTGTAATCTGGATGGGAGCACCCTACGAATAGGGACTAAAACACTCGGCGTAACCCGCCGCAGAATCGCAGAATCGCAGGCCGAGAACACTAAGTCTCAACTAACAGCAGCACTACGATGCGTACTGGGAACAAATCGATAGCCGAGAACACTAAGTCTCGGCCTCCAGTAGCACTACGATGCGTACTGGAAACCACTCGAACCCGAGACCACTAAGTCCCGGCCTCCAGCAGCGCTACAATACGTACTGGGCGCCAAGCCAACATGCATAATAATAAAATAACCGCCTCACAGGGCGCACCACAACACATGTTCATAAATCCCTAACCCAAGCACAATCACCGCCACAAGTAAAGTTAGCCAAAGCCGTTACCCGACCGCGAGTCGGACACGGGGCATATGGGAACAATCCGTACAAGTGAGTCGTGCTCGTGTCCTCGGAGGTGTGGATGACCCATCCGAGTCATCCGATACGGTCTATCCCAGTATCGGACCAAGCTAATCTAGGTTATCATGGCAGTTCTACTGCTAAGCTACACTACTCATGGTTATACAATTTACAATAAATTAAATGCAATAAAATCAAGGAGAGATGGCAAGAGCCGTCGATGAGCAAGGGATACTTTCCTAGGGGGCTCGGCTAGGTAAGCAAGTCTTCGGCAGTCGCGATCCAAGCTAGCACGCCAATCGAGATCCTCAGAACACACAATAAATAGTCGTTAGCACCAAATAATAAAATAATAGAATAATCACAAGAGATGGCAGAAGGCTATACCGTATGGGTCCCGCAAGCAGTGCAGGGATTGGGTACGGAAACCGAGGTATGCGAATCGATACGGACACGTAAATCGAGACGTGCATGCATATCGAGATGCGTACGAGAATCGAGATGGCACGAATATCGAGATGAACGGGAAACACGTGCACGTAAATCGAGACGTACACATAGATCGAGAAAATCACGAATATCAGAATGGTCCACGAATCACGCGATACGCAAATCGAGGCGAGCACGTAAATCAAAACGACCCAAAGTCCAAGGAGCACGTAAATCGATCCGGCACACAAATCGAGGTGCGCACGCAAATCGATGTGGTGCGGAGTCCAACGCGGCACGTAAACCGAGACGGTCATGCAAATCGATATATGCACGCGAATCGATGCGGCACAAAAATCAAGAAAGGTACAAAGGCCGAGGTACGGAAAACGAGACGGTGCACAAACCGAGATGGCACGTTGCCCGAGGCAGCACGGGGCTCGAGGCGTCCCGCTGCCCTAGGCAGCACGTAGACCGAGGTACACACAAAACGAGGCGACACGTACACCGAGGTGCACACAACCCGAAAACACGAGGAACGAGGAAGCGCACCAACCAAGGGTGCGCTGTCCGAGGTAACACGCTGCACAAGGCAGCGCACTGCTCGAGGCAGCACGCTGCCCGACGCACGCCGATCGAGGGGCTCACTCCCCCGAGGATCTCACAGCCCGAGGAGGGGAGAGAGGAGGGTGGCGGAGCTCACCAGAGGGGACTCGGCCAGGTCGGGTCGGGGGCTCCCGGCGGCAGAGGAGAAGACAGAGAAGGAGAGACGAGGGCGGTGGAGCTCGGTCATGGCGACGGCGGTGCCGGTGGCGGCCATGGGGGCTCGGCCAGGCGGAGGAGAAGGAAAGAGGGGGAAGTGGTGGTGGCGCTGAAGATGACGATGATGGTGGCAGCGGTGGTCGCAGAGGAGGGGGGACCGCACTGGAGGGTGGTGGCGGGTGGCGGTCGCGGCCATGGAGGCGGTGGAGATGGACGCGATGGTGGTGAGGGAGGCGACGGCGACGATGGGGGTGGTCGCCATGGCGGTGGTGGCTGAAGTGGTGGCGGCGACTGCAATGGTGGGATGGTGGCGGTCGATGGTGGTGGCAGCGGTGGGAGATGGGCGGCCGGAGGTCGGAGAGAGGCCGAGCGCTAGAGGGAAGAGAGAAGAGTGAGGGGGAGCTCGAGTGGGGGGGGGGCTGTGACGAGTGAGCGGAGGAGAGAGAGAAATGTGAGGGAGACTGGGAGGGGGCGGCTGAGAGAGTGGAGAGAGAGGGTTTGGGTTAGGGTTTTCTTTTTTTTTGGAGGGGGAGAATATACGAATAAATAATAATAATAATAATAATAATAATAATAATAATAATAATAATAATAATAATAATAATAATAATAATAATAATAGGAGTAATTATAACAATGGAACTAAAATACCAACTCCAAAATAATACAAAACGTAAATTAATACGGTAATGATAACCAAGAGTCCAGACCCTACGACGAAGACAAATCCAAATCCAGAAAATTAAATAAAATTTTAAACCAGTACGAAATTTGAAAAACACCCAAATACAAACTACGGTCATATACCTATTTTCAAAAATAGGGATCTGACATCCTACCCACCTTACAAAAATTTTGTCCTCGAAATTTTAAAATCATCAAAATAGGATTTTTAAAACTAGTACATATATATCTGCCATGAAAAACTCTACCCACCTTACAGAAATCAAGTAATACAATAAGAAACAAACAAAATCTCAATATAAAAACATCAAGGAGAACAGTGTATGGCTAGATAAATTAACTCGTAAGGTAAATCTAAACAATGAAGCAATCTCGAAAAGCAAAATCTCGCATGCACGAAATAATCCCATAAATCAAAACAAGTATAGAATGTCGAAAACAATGTCAGAAAACGTAAAATCCCAACTGCATAAAAATCCTCACAAATCATAAAATACAGGATATCTGTCTCGAACCGATGACCGTAGTTCCTAATATCCAAAAAATGTGTGTCATGATCATTCCTTGCCGCGCCATCCGGAATGGCTGCAAAAGATGCATCAGGGCACTATAATTGAGCGGCTGCAACTTTCGTTACCACGCCGTCAAGGTATACTAGGGTCACCCGGTACTCTTGACAAATACCCAAAACGAATCAAATCCATAACCCAAATATCCAAATCACTAAAATCACAAAATCTCTAACAATGTAATGAGAGTCCTAGAAAACAATCAAAATTCAAAATCCAGATGAATCGTAACACACATCCAAAAATATCTTCAATATTAACCACAAGATAGTTTTTCTAGGAAAATACTCCATATCCGTAGGAAAATACTCCAAATCAAGAATCCATATCAAAACATAATGTTTAGAAAGTATATCTATAAAAATAATATCTGAAACAGATAATCATGAGTGCGAAACTGTCCGAAATCAAGGAAGCCGAATCGATACAAGAATATCCCTCAGATACTCAACAAATGTTAAAATATCCAATCTCAGAGTCCAGATGAAATCTTCATTCCGCAGCAATCCAGCCAACGTTCGAAGAGGACGATAATGATACTAAGTCAACATGAAGTTAACGCACGAAATGGATAACAGGAAATCAAACAAGGCAAAACACCGATAGAGAATACAGAACCCAAGATAAATAATCATGTAACCCAAATGATGGAGACAAGATAACATCTCATCAATTAAGGTGATCGACGTGACCAACTATAGGATCATATCTATCAAACAAGGATCAGAGGTAGATAATACGAATAAGACATGGCCAAGCAAGATAGGTCCAAGTAGAGATGAGGACCAGTTTACAGGTTCAAGGGAGCGAAGGGCAAGTGTATAGCAAGTTAGAATCCTAAGAAATAGTGGACTGAGATCAATAATCATGTGATACCCAACAAAATCTCAAAATGAGACCTGCATGGGCCACCACTAAAACCATGTCACGCCCCAGTACCGAAATACGGGGACGGACGTAGGCCAGCTACACCGTATAAGGTACGAATATGCTATACGACGATGACGGCTGTCAAGTCTTGCTGGGTATCCTAGCATGCAATCAATCTATGGCCTAAATTCGATCTCATGTCCACAGGCAAATCACAATGAAACAACATCAAGAGAGATAATCATACGGAAAGCAGGGAATACTCATATAAAAATCAGGAATCTACAGTACAGAATAATAACGTAGACTAGTATACCTTCCCACAATTTCTAGCATGGTCGGGAACTGAAGCACATCCTCCAAGTCGAGTCTGAAAGATCCACAGGGTCGGTCTCAGGCAATCTGGGAACAATCCAGGGTTGGTCAGGCCAACCGCAGCAAGTACCAGAAAGGAAGGCTCAAGGACGGGCGAAGAAAAAACATCATGATAAAATGTGACAGAAATAGCATCTAAAAACAGTAAATAAGGTAAGGGATCGTGCGGTACCAACGCACGATTACAGAATATAAGGCAGCAATCCAACTACTAATACGTAAGAAACCAACAATCATCACAGTCATCCTAACATCCACTAATGCTTGCATCGCCAACTGGAACTCGTAGTCTGTCATCGGAACAGTTACTCACCCCTACATCAAACAAGAACAAGAGAATAAATTACCGCACCGGGACAGCGTTACGTGCCAGCCAGCTTAGCAAGCAACAAGCCATACAATTTAGGAGAATAAACGGCCACTCAAAATGCCTACGGCTCTCTATGTGGAGGTTGGGTTACCCCAACAATGCAAGTATAGGAATCCTCAGATCGTGCCGTCCCAGCAGGGCTAGCGAGGCCAAGTATAGCATGTAAGAAGAGCACCGATCCCTCGTAAGGCCACCGGGCTTGCATGTCACCACCGGTCCCTCGTAAGGCTACCGTGCCGAGCATGCCATGTATATAATGTATAGTACATAAGTAGCCGGATATTGCCATCCACTAGTACGAATGGTAACAATATCCGTGGCGGCCAGCCTGCAGGTCATGACTAATGTCTGGGATAAGGCTGGTAATGCACGATCTCGGGATTCTGTTCCCTCCCAATGCTTCTACCAGTTTAAGTTGCCTAGATTAAACATACATTTATCCGGAATCACATGCCGTGGTCACATGATCATCCTCCTTGATGTCGCACCTCAGTACGAGAACGCTAAGTAAGAATCAACTTCGGCACCTATAGTCCCAGTTGTGATCCATCCTTAGTGTTATGCAACAAGCAAGCAAGCAATCCTAACCACGCTAAGACTATAGGCCAACTACCAGATACCCGTACAGGTAATCATATAATATAGCTAGAATATCAAGATGGCATCGCAATGCCATATAATCATGGAAGTAGCACCTCAAAGTGCCAATAGATAAAGGGCACCGCAGTGCAAGGTCAGGGCCAGTACCTCAAAGGGTAAGCTGGACTTATAGCACGGATACAGGTAGTCAGGTCTGGGACAAGGACAACTCTGTCGGTCATAAGAAGTCATCTGCCCATATCGTGGCATGGATATCAGGTCAAGTATAAGACCAGAACCTCTACTATAATAACATCTCAAGCATATATGGGAGCCTACAGCTCCAATCATCAAGTCGGTCCATCCACCAGATCAATCTAGCAAGAGTCTTCCATCCATGATGGAGTGAATATCACGTCAATAAAGACAACCACTAAATACCAAGCTTATCCCCCTAACAATGCTAGGCCCTCTGACTCACAAGAATCCTCCAAGTCAAATGATCACAAGCCCCTCAACTACCAAGACACAGCAATCAAACCAGGTTCTCCTACTACCGGAATACACAAAGGTACCAGGTTTTGGGATTTTGGAAAGTCGAGTAAAAATTATATAATAATACCCTCGATATTCTCCTCGTTCCGCGAGACACTCGCACCAGTATCCAAAATCTAAAAGTCCTCAAAGACATATCTGATCAAATTAGAACATCACCAAAGAACTAGAAACACTATCTAAGAATCCACTTAGTCTACCATTATCACTATCTCTATATTATATCCCCTCATAGTCAATCCTCGAATCAGATCATAATCCCAACACATGGGTCAACACTAATCAATGCCGTCGGAAGATGGCAAGGATTGTGTGAACCACTCAGGATCAGATCCACAATCCTTAAACCAAACAAGGACCAGGGTTGCAGACCTTCACCCGAGTAGAACCGCTCTCCTTACACAATCCGGCGGATAGGACAGATAATGGGATAACAACTAAACTAGAACACCATCTAAAAAGAAGGGTCACGGGTCAAGAGTCCAATGGATGATACCGTCGAAAGGCAAGGATTGTGTGAACCACTCTGGATCAGATCCACAACCCTTAAACCAAACAAGGACCAGGGTTGCAGACCTTCACCCAAGTAGAACCGCTCTCCTTATACAATCCGGCAGACAAGACAGGTCGAGACGCTAGGCGACTAATCTAGTCGGGAGTTTACCTAGCAGGCAATGAGATCAGGGATGCTATACCAAGAAGAACATGCATGAGTTCAGTCCCGCAAACCAAAGGAATGGTTCTGCCCAATCCTTCGAACCAAATTCCCAACCGAAAATTCTGGAAAAATCTGGCAGTCTCCTTTATAATCTGGATGGGAGCACCCTACGAATAGGGGCTAAAACACTCGGCACAACCCGTCGCAGAATCGCAGAATCGCAGGCCGAGAACACTAAGTCTCAACTACCAACAGCACTACGATGCGTACTGGGAACAAATCGATAGCCGAGAACACTAAGTCTCGGCCTCCAGTAGCACTTCGATGCGTACTGGAAACCACTCGAACCCGAGACCACTAAGTTCCGGCCTCCAGCAGCGCTACAATACGTACTGGGCGCCAAGCCAACATGCATAATAATAAAATAACCGTATCGTAGGGCGCACCACAACACATGTTCATAAATCCCTAACCCAAGCACAATCACCGCCACAAGTAAAGTTAGCCAAAGCCGTTACCCGACCGCGAGTCGGACACGGGGCATATGGGGACAATCCGTACAAGTGAGTCGTGCTCGTGTCCTCGGAGGTGTGGATGACCCATCCGAGTCGTCCGATATGGTCTATCCCAATATCGGACCAAGCTAATCTAGGTTATCATGGCAGTTCTACTGCTAAGCTACACTACTCTTGGTTATACAATTTACAATAAATTAAATGCAATAAAATCCAGGAGAGATGGCAAGAGCCGTCGATGAGCAAGGGATACTTGCCTGGGGGCTCGGCTAGGTAAGCAAGTCTTCGGCAGTCGCGATCCAAGCTAGCACGCCAATCGAGATCCTCAGAACACACAATAAATAGTCGTCAGCACCAAATAATAAAATAATAGAATAATCACAAGAGATGGCAGAAGGCTATACCGTGTGGGTCCCACAAGCAGTGCAGGGATCGGGCACAGAAATCGAGGTACGCGGATCGATACGGATACGTAAACCGAGACGTACACGTATATCGAGACGCGCACGAGAATCGAGATGGCACAAATATCGAGATGAACGGAAAACACGTACACGTAAATCGAGACGTGCACATAGATCGAGAAAATCACGAATATCAGAATGATCCACGAATCACGTGACACGTAAATCGAGACGAGCACGTAAATCAAAACGACCTAAAGTCCAAGGAGTACGTAAATTGATTCGGCACACAAATCGAGAAGCGTACGCAAATCGATACGGTGCGGAGTCCAATGCGATACGCAAACCGAGACGGTCATGCAAATCGATACATGCACGCGAATCGATGCAGCACGAAAATCAAGAAAGGCACAAAGGCCGAGGCACGAAAAACGAGACGGTGTGCAAACCGAGATGGCACGTTGCCCGAGGCAGCGCGGGCTCAAGGCATCCCGCTGCCCTAGGCAGCACGTAGACCGAGGTACACGCAAAATGAGGTGCACACGACCCAAAAATACGAGGAACGAGGAAGCGCACCAACCGAAGGTGCACTACCCGAGGTGACACGCTGCACAAGACAGCACACTGCTCGAGGCAGCACGCTGCCCGAGGCACGCTGATCGAGGGGCTCGCTCCCCAAGGAGCTCACAGCCCGAGGAGGGGAGAGAGAAGGGTGGCAGAGCTCACCAGAGGGGACTCGGCCAGGTCGGGTCCGGGGCTTCCGGCGGCAGAGGAGAAGACAGAGAAGGAGAGACGAGGGCGGTGGAGCTCGGTCATGGCGACGGCGGTGCCGGTGGCGGCCATAGGGGCTCGGCCAGGCGGAGGAGAAGGAAAGAGGAGGAAGTGGTGGTGGCGCTGAAGATGATGATGATGGTGGCAGCGGTGGTCGCAGAGGAGGGGGGACCGCACTGGAGGGTGGTGGCGGGTGGCGGTCGCGGCCATGGAGGCGGTGGAGATGGACGCGATGGTGGTGAGGGAGGCGACGACGACGATGGGGGTGGTCGCCATGGCGGTGGTGGCTGAAGTGGTGGCGGCGACTGCAGTGGTGGGATGGTGGCGGTCGATGGTGGTGGCAGCGGTGGGAGATGGGCGGCCGGAGGTCGGAGAGAGGCCGAGCGCTAGAGGGAAGAGAGAAGAGTGAGGGGGAGCTCGAGTGGGGGGGGGGGGGCTGTGACGAGTGAGCGGAGGAGAGAGAGAAATGTGAGGGAGACTGGGAGGGGGCGGCTGAGAGAGTGGAGAGAGAGGGTTTGGGTTAGGGTTTTCTTTTTTTTTGTGGGGGGGGAGAATATACGAATAAAATAATAATAATAATAATAATAATAATAATAATAATAATAATAATAATAATAATAACAATGACAATAACAATAGGAGTAATTATAACAATGGAACTAAAACACCAACTCCAAAATAATACAAAACGTAAATTAATACGGTAATGATAACCAAGAGTCCAGACCCTACGACGAAGACAAATCCAAATCCAGAAAATTAAATAAAATTTTAAACCAGTACGAAATTTGAAAAACACCCAAATACAAACTACGGTCATATACCTATTTTCAAAAATAGGGATCTGACATCCTACCCACCTTACAAAAATTTTGTCCTCGAAATTTTAAAATCATCAAAATAGGATTTTCAAAACTAGTACATATATATCTGCCATGAAAAACTCTACCCACCTTACAGAAATCAAGTAATACAATAAGAAACAAACAAAATCTCAATATAAAAACATCAAGGAGAACAGTGTATGGCTAGATAAATCAACTCGTAAGGTAAATCTAAACAATGAAGCAATCTCGAAAAGCAAAATCTCGCATGCACGAAATAACCCCATAAATCAAAACAAGTATAGAATGTCGAAAACAATGTCAGAAAACGGAAAATCCCAACTGCATAAAAATCCTCACAAATCATAAAATACAGGATATCTGTCTCGAACCGATGACCGTAGTTCCTAATATCCGAAAAATGTGTGTCATGATCATTCCTTGCCGCGCCATCCGGAATGGCTGCAAAAGATACATCAGGGCACTATAATCGAGTGGCTGCAACTTTCGTTACCACGCCGTCAAGGTATACTAGGGTCACCCGGTACTCTTGACAAATACCCAAAACGAATCAAATCCATAACCCAAATATCCAAATCACTAAAATCACAAAATCTCTAACAATGTAATGAGAGTCCTAGAAAACAATCAAAATTCAAAATCCAGATGAATCGTAACACACATCCAAAAATATCTTCAATATTAACCACAAGATAGTTTTTCTAGGAAAATACTCCATATCCGTAGGAAAATACTCCAAATCAAGAATCCATATCAAAACATAATGTTTAGAAAGTATATCTATAAAAATAATATCTGAAACAGATAATCATGAGTGCGAAACTGTCCGAAATCAAGGAAGCCGAATCGATACAAGAATATCCCTCAGATACTCAACAAATGTTAAAATATCCAATCTCAGAGTCCAGATGAAATCTTCATTCCGCAGCAATCCAGCCAACGTTCGAAGAGGACGATAATGATACTAAGTCAACATGAAGTTAACGCACGAAATGGATAACAGGAAATCAAACAAGGCGAAACACCGATAGAGAATACAGAACCCAAGATAAATAATCATGTAACCCAAATGATGGAGACAAGATAACATCTCATCAATTAAGGTGATCGACGTGACCAACTATAGGATCATATCTATCAAACAAGGATCAGAGGTAGATAACACGAATAAGACATGGCCAAGCAAGATAGGTCCAAGTAGAGATGAGGACCAGTTCACAGGTTCAAGGAAGCGAAGGGCAAGTGTATAGCAAGTTAGAATCCTAAGGAATAGTGGACTGAGATCAATAATCATGTGATACCCAACAAAATTTCAAAATGAGACCTGCATGGGCCACCACTAAAACCATGTCACGCCCCAGTACCGAAATACGGGGACGGACGTAGGCCAGCTACACCGTATAAGGTACGAATATGCTATACGACGATGACGGCTGTCAAGTTTTGCTGGGTATCCTAGCATGCAATCAATCTATGGCCTAAATTCGATCTCATGTCCACAGGCAAATCACAATGAAACAACATCAAGAGAGATAATATACGGAAAGCAGGGAATACTCATATGAAAATCAGGAATCTACAGTACAGAATAATAACGTAGACTAGTATACCTTCCCACAATTCCTAGCATGGTCGGGAACTGAAGCACATCCTCCAAGTCGAGTCTGGAAGATCCACAGGGTCGGTCTCAGGCAATCTGGGAACAATCCAGGGTTGGTCAGGCCAACCGCAGCAAGTACCAGAAAGGAAGGCTCAAGGACGGGCGAAGAAAAAACATCATGATAAAATGTGACAGAAATAGCATCTAAAAACAGTAAATAAGGTAAGGGATCGTGCGGTACCAACGCACGATTACAGAATATAAGGCAGCAATCCAACTACTAATACGTAAGAAACCAACAATCATCACAGTCATCCTAACATCCACTAATGCTTGCATCGCCAACTGGAACTCGTAGTCTGTCATCGGAACAGTAACTCACCCCTACATCAAACAAGAACAAGAGAATAAATTACCGCACCGGGACAGCGTTACGTGCCAGCCAGCTTAGCAAGCAACAAGCCATACAATTTAGGAGAATAAACGGCCACTCAAAATGCCTACGGCTCTCTATGTGGAGGTTGGGTTACCCCAACAATGCAAGTATAGGAATCCTCAGATCGTGCCGTCCCAGCAGGGCTAGCGAGGCCAAGTATAGCATGTAAGAAGAGCACCGATCCCTCGTAAGGCCACCGGGCTTGCATGTCACCACCGGTCCCTCGTAAGGCTACCGTGCCGAGCATGCCATGTATATAATGTATAGTACATAAGTAGCCGGATATTGCCATCCACTAGTACGAATGGTAACAATATCCGTGGCTGCCAGCCTGCAGGTCATGACTAATGTCTGGGATAAGGCTGGTAATGCACGATCTCGGGATTCCGTTCCCTCCCAATGCTTCTACCAGTTTAAGTTGCCTAGATTAAACATACATTTATCCGGAATCACATGCCGTGGTCACATGATCATCCTCCTTGATGTCGCACCTCAGTACGAGAACGCTAAGTAAGAATCAACCTCGGCACCTATAGTCCCAGTTGTGATCCATCCTTAGTGTTATGCAACAAGCAAGTAAGCAATCCTAACCACGCTAAGACTATAGGCCAACTACCAGATACCCGTGCAGGTAATCATATAATATAGCTAGAATATCAAGATGGCGTCGCAATGCCATATAATCATGGAAGTAGCACCTCAAAGTGCCAATAGATAAAGGGCACCGCAGTGCAAGGTCAGGGCCAGTACCTCAAAGGGTAAGATGGACTTATAGCACGGATACAGGTAGTCAGGTCTGGGACAAGGACAACTCTGTCGGTCACAAGAAGTCATCTGCCCACATCGTGGCATGGATATCAGGTCAAGTACAAGACCAGAACCTCTACTATAATAACATCTCAAGCATATATGGGAGCCTACAGCTCCAATCATCAAGTCGGTCCATCCACCAGATCAATCTAGCAAGAGTCTCCTATCCATGATGGAGTGAATATCACGTCAATAAAGACAACCACTAAATACCAAGCTTATCCCCCTAACAATGCTAGGCCCTCTGACTCACAAGAATCCTCCAAGTCAAATGATCACAAGCCCCTCAACTACCAAGACACAGCAATCAAACCAGGTTCTCCTACTACCGGAATACACAAAGGTACCAGGTTTTGGGATTTTGGAAAGTCGAGTAAAAATTATATAATAATACCCTCGATATTCTCCTCGTTCCGCGAGACACTCGCACCAGTATCCAAAATCCAAAAGTCCTCAAAGACATATCTGATCAAATTAGAACATCACCAAAGAACTAGAAACACTATCTAAGAATCCACTTAGTCTACCATTATCACTATCTCTATATTATATCCCCTCATAGTCAATCCTCGAATCAGATCATAATCCCAACACATGGGTCAACACTAATCAATGCCGTCGGAAGATGGCAAGGATTGTGTGAACCACTCAGGATCAGATCCACAATCCTTAAACCAAACAAGGACCAGGGTTGCAGACCTTCACCCGAGTAGAACCGCTCTCCTTACACAATCCGGCGGATAGGACAGATAATGGGATAACAACTAAACTAGAACACCATCTAAAAAGAAGGGTCACGGGTCAAGAGTCCAATGGATGATACCGTCGGAAGGCAAGGATTGTGTGAACCACTCTGGATAAGATCCACAACCCTTAAACCAAACAAGGACCAGGGTTGCAGACCTTCACCCGAGTAGAACCGCTCTCCTTACACAATCCGGCAGACAAGACAGGTCGAGACGCTAGGCGACTAATCTAGTCGGGAGTCTACCTAGCAGGCAATGAGATCAGGGATGCTATACCAAGAAGAACATGCATGAGTTCAGTCCCGCAAACCAAAGGAATGGTCCTGTCCAATCCTTTGAACCAAATTCCCAACCGGAAATTCTGGAAAAATCCGGCAGAGTCTCCTTTATAATCTGGATGGGAGCACCCTACGAATAGGGGCTAAAACACTCGGCACAATCCGTCACAGAATCGCAGAATCGCAGGCCGAGAACACTAAGTCTCAACTACCAACAGCACTACGATGCGTACTGGAAACAAATCGATAGCCGAGAACACTATGTCTCGGCCTCCAGTAGCACTTCGATGCGTACTGGAAACCACTCGAACCCGAGACCACTAAGTTCCGGCCTCCAGCAGCGCTACAATACGTACTGGGTGCCAAGCCAACATGCATAATAATAAAATAACCGTCTCGTAGGGCGCACCACAACACATGTTCATAAATCCCTAACCCAAGCACAATCACCGCCACAAGTAAAGTTAGCCAAAGCCGTTACCCGACCGCGAGTCGGACACGGGGCATATGGGGACAATCCGTACAAGTGAGTCGTGCTCGTGTCCTCGGAGGTGTGGATGACCCATCCGAGTCGTCCGATACGGTCTATCCCAGTATCGGACCAAGCTAATCTAGGTTATCATGGCAGTTCTACTGCTAAGCTACACTACTCTTGGTTATACAATTTACAATAAATTAAATGCAATAAAATCCAGGAGAGATGGCAAGAGCCGTCGATGAGCAAGGGATACTTGCCTGGGGGCTCGGCTAGGTAAGCAAGTCTTCGGCAGTCGCGATCCAAGCTAGCACGCCAATCGAGATCCTCAGAACACACAATAAATAGTCGTCAGCACCAAATAATAAAATAATAGAATAATCACAAGAGATGGCAGAAGGCTATACCGTGTGGGTCCCACAAGCAGTGCAGGGATCGGGCACAGAAATCGAGGTACATAGATCGATACGGATACGTAAACCGAGACGTACACGCATATCGAGACGCGCACGAGAATCGAGATGGCACGAATATCGAGATGAACGGAAAACACGTACACGTAAATCGAGACGTGCACATAGATCGAGAAAATCACGAATATCAGAATGATCCACGAATCACGTGACACGTAAATCGAGACGAGCACGTAAATCAAAACGACCTAAAGTCCAAGGAGTACGTAAATTGATTCGGCACACAAATCGAGAAGCGCACGTAAATCGATACGGTACGGAGTCCAATGCGATACGCAAACCGAGATGGTCATGCAAATCGATGCATGTACGTGAATCGATGCAGCACGAAAATCAAGAAAGGCACAAAGGCCGAGGCACGAAAAACGAGACGGTGTGCAAACCGAGATGGCACGTTGCCCGAGGCAGCACGGGGCTCGAGGCATCCCGCTGCCCTAGGCAGCACGTAGACCGAGGTACACGCAAAATGAGGTGCACACGACCCAAAAATACGAGGAACGAGGAAGTGCACCAACCGAGGGTGCACTACCCGAGGTGACACGCTGCACAAGACAGCGCACTGCTCGAGGCAGCACGCTGCTCGAGGCACGCCGATCGAGGGGCTCGCTCCCCAAGGAGCTCACAGCCCGAGGAGGGGAGAGAGGAGGGTGGCAGAGCTCACCAGAGGGGACTCGGCCAGGTCGGGTCGGGTCGGGGGCTCCCGGCGGCAGAGGAGAAGACAGAGAAGGAGAGACGAGGGCGGTGGAGCTCGGTCATGGCGACGGCGGTGCCGGTGGCGGCCATGGGGGCTCGGCCAGGCGGAGGAGAAGGGAAGAGGGGGAAGTAGTGGTGGCGCTGAAGATGACGATGATGGTGGCAGCGGTGGTCGCAGAGGAGAGGGGGCCGCACTGGAGGGTGGTGGCGGGTGGCGGTCGCGGCCATGGAGGCGGTGGAGATGGACGCTATGGTGGTGAGAGAGGCGACGGCGACGATGGGGGTGGTCGCCATGGCGGTGGTGGCTGAAGTGGTGGCGGCGACTGCAGTGGTGGGATGGTGGCGGTCGATGGTGGTGGCAGCGGTGGAAGATGGGCGGCCGGAGGTCGGGGAGAGGCCGAGCGTTAGAGGGAAGAGAGAAGAGTGAGGGGGAGCTCGAGTGGGGGGGGGAGGGGCTGTGCCGAGTGAGCGGAGGAGAGAGAGAAAGGCGAGGGAGACTGGGAGGGGGCGGCTGAGAGAGTGGAGAGAGAGGGTTTGGGTTAGGGTTTTCTTTTGAAGGGGGAATATAGGAATAAAATAATAATAATAATAATAATAATAATAATAATAACAATGATAATAACAATAGGAGTAATTATAACAATGGAACTAAAATACCAACTCCCAAATAATACAAATCGTAAATTAATACGATAATGATAACCAAGAGTCCAGACCCTACGACGAAGACAAATCCAAATCCAGAAAATTAAATAAAATTTTAAACCAATATGAAATTTGAAAAACACCCAAATACGAACTACGGTCATATACCTATTTTCAAAAATAGGGATCTGACAAAACCCAATCTCGCTGTGGATCGAATTTAATATCGATCAAAAATCGATTTTTTTCTCATATGCATATATATGAGTGCGAGGTTAGAAAATGAGAAATTCTCGCAGCCGAATCCTCCTCGTGTCTAACTTTTGACTCGAAAGAAACCCCTAAGCCCCTTCGAACACCCTCGATCGCCTGACCACGCTGCGCCACCGCCGGAGCGTCGCCGAGGTCACCTGGCTGAACTATATAGCTGCCACGCCCCGCTCCTGTAGGAGCGATCGTCCTCGCTAAGGTGTGATGCTGCACGAGCCTAAATTGCGCTCGTACAAGGCGGGTTCCATAACGGCCGATTACAGCGGCTATGACGGGGTCGTCGCACAGAAGTTCCAAGCAGAGATATTGAATATGCCAGCAGAAATTTAGAACAAAACACAAGTCATTCAAAAGATGCATTTTATTGATATTGAAACAAGGATTACAATAGGGCGCAAGGCCAAGATTACAAGTCACTCATGCTCACTCTTCTCACATTACAAGTCACTCAGCTCTCTCTCTCATCTCTCAATACAAGTCTTGAACCAGCGGATGCTTCGAAGAGGCAACGTCCATACATTATGTTCCGTATAAGTCCTAGCTCTACGCGGCCGTACGCTACGAATCGCCAAGGAACTCCGTGCCTCGACGCATCCAAGCGAGCTCCGCGCCACAAGCTTCTACCTGTGCCTGCACATGAAAACTGTGTGGGTGTCAGTACTCAACTGTACTGGTGGAATGAGCTCCTTGTCCACCCATACAAAACCGACATGTTTATTTACTTTTGTGTAACAGTCTCCTTTGTGATTGTCTTTCTACTCTTACCTTAGGATCAATTTTAGGACAGACGCCTTGGCCTATTTTGTGTCTCAAGACCATCCCGTGCTTGCAACAACGTTAACCTATCAAGTTGTGCTTGCCTTTCGGCCCATAATCAAAGATGCAACTACTCGGTAAGACTTCATATCCATGTGACCGTGCTACAAGTCCATTGTACCGTACCTCGTAACTCAGTGAGACTTGACCGCATCACCGCCTCGCGGCCTTTGTTACTTTTGGTCACCAACTGACTCCACAAGACTTGTGAACTAGTGCCACTCAACCAACTTTGCCTTACGGCGATTTCCTGACTTAAACTCGAAACGACTCAATTCCAAACTTGTGCAACAGTATGCCAACAACTTAAGACTTGACACCACAACTCGTGTTGAAGCACGGTGTCTACGCTGCAGCCAAATCTTAGGCCCCGAAACATTATCTTTATCGTGTATGCATTCTTCCCGACTCTTGATACACTGCACATAATACTCGACTCAATCCAAAGGCATATACGCGGATCGTCGCCCATGCCAACTCATCTATATGAGGTCACTAGCATAATAAGCTATACCTGGACTCATAGCTTGCGTTGGCCGGGATACTTCCAGTGCAAGGTAGCTAGTCCTGCTGGAAGTCTCCGACTAATCCGGTGCTATCGATTCAGTACAGCTATCCTTTGTTTCCATACTCAGTCGTAACGTGTCGCCGTTACGGGGAAACTATTTACCTTATCGACAAGTTGTCCAATGACCATGCAAGACCCGACTCAAACTGACGTTTCACACAGTCATTCTACTTTCAGTGTTACCATCTCTTCCAGGGCCATGTTCGATACTTCTCACATCTGAGACCGTCTCGACGACCCATGGTCGCGAGCATTCCTCTTTCTTGTCCTATCTTTTCATTCGACTCAGGAATGACTATTTGAAAGCCCTCCTTCCAACTCAATTAATCATCCGTGAATACTAAGTCTGTGACATCGTGCCTTAAACCAACTTGAACTCTATGCAACACCACCGCCCAAGTCATACTCTATATGATCGTGAAACCAAGTTATATAAACAACCGTAGAAAATGTGGGACAGTGCTTAGAATGCCTTTGATCGCCTAGAATCACATAGCCTAACTTAATTGTACATTAACTTGACGAGCAAAAGTTGCGTCAAGCCTTGGACGATGGGACCGTGCATGCTTTATGAAGCGTTTATGCGGGCGACGCCTATGACTTAGGCTAACTCTTAGCTTATGGCGAAGACCAACTTTTCCTTCTCCTAAACCACGGGACGAAGGACCGAGTGTCCATTTAAAGCACGCCGTGCACCAACTCTAAGCCGACCGTTGGACCTTTCCATATTCTAACTCAATTTGACCCGTCGGAATTATTTTCTTATCTATGTGGATTCGTCTCTTTTATTATCAAGCCTACTTGTGCATTTGATAACTTTTGGTTTATTATGTGAAGGCTAAGATGAGGCAAGTTCACCGAAACTATCCCACATGAGCGAGGAGTCGCCTCGATCGAGCGATATCTTCGAGCAGCCGTTACAAGGCTAAGTCCGAATGTCGTCGGCGTTCTGATTCCTCTGATTGACTGAGCGGGATGGGGCACTACAATAGCAGAGAACTCTGTTCTCAATTCGCAGCCAGGTACCCGACTTCTCCTCAACTTTTCATCAATCCTATTCGATCAATTCTTGATCCATAAATTCATGCGTATAGACAACATGACCATCTTCGAGACAATTAGAAAAATTTCTAATGTGTTACAATTCCTAAGAAATTCTCTAAAAAATCGATGAAAATATGTTCAAGGTTTGACAGGAAACTTGAATCCAAAGCCTGATTTAGAAGGAAATTTTTGAACCATATATTAGGAGTTTTCAAAAAATAATTTCAAACAGTCTTAGCCAACATATAGGTCTTTAAAACCTTTTTTATAAAATTAAAATTCGTCGACTGTACGACGAGAAATCGATCACCCAAAACTTACGAAAATTGTTTTCAAAACTGTTGAATTTAGGAAACAAATTCTCGATACGGCACCCAAAAAATTGGGCAACGTGGTCGTAACCCATGAGCATCGAAAGACGCGTATGGATATTTTCGTCGTGTAGGATTCGACGTAATTCGATTTCGTTGTGTGTGCGTGATGAAATCTAGGCGGATCGATCGAGATACCCCGTATCGGTCCCTTTGTAAAATAGTCCATTACTTCGTGCACGTTCATCATCTCGAGACGAAATTTGCACCATTAGGACCGTGTCATTTTTCTGGTCCTGTGAGCCAAGTTTGGTCCGATTCTGAGAAGGTCGATCGGAACTCTATTTTGGCGGGTCTATGACCCGATCCAACGGACAAATTTGTGCACGGTCCACCGGAATCCAACTTTGGATATACTATTGGTTCGTATCATCAAATCGAATTCGTAGACATATAGTTTGATGACTTTAGAGACAGTAGGTACTGGCACGCTTTTCAGTACAAAGCAGGTCCAATGACGGACATCTTTTTGACCCAAAATTACGATTTTGCCCCTGTGTCCATAATTGGACTTTTGGGTAGGTTATTTTAGATATTTTTTATACCAAAAATGTTCGTGATGTTTATTTCAGCATCCGAGGCCGTTCGTGGAAGTTGGCTTTCGTTGCTTCATTATTCCGACGATTCGAGTTATTGGGCGTTGCCATTCTGCACACTACCTCCAGGCAAGATACCTTGCCATATTTATGTCTATTTACTTTAGCTCATATATATTACATGCATATATTTCTTATTTACTTTTCTGCAAAATAAACTGTGCTACATAGTCATATCTAGATGCAATTCTACTGTTTAGTTTTATTGCATGTTATTTAATATTCTATGCACATTAAACCTAGATTAGGAGACAACCTCTTGTTGTGTTGCTGTGACGCCCCAGAACCAGAATACTGGAGAGCGGGGGCATACATATCCAGCTACGTATATTGAAATGGAATCCACCTCGCTATACGGTCACGGCTGTCTAGATATGAGGGTTTACTACAAGCCAACGGTCTCTTAAGGTCAAGCCTATTGTCTCAATCTCAAGCAAGTAATATAGTTACAAGATGTCAGACCACCAAATATACAATAAAAGGCGTCCCAAATATTACATATTGGATGATCATGAAGCTAGTCGTACAAAATGTCAAGACTAGCAAGAGTTCATTCATACATGATCAACCATAGGATTTGTTAATCATGTTTACAGCCCGTAGGCAGACAGTAAGTAAAATGCATCGAGCTAACAGGTGCTCGTCGGCTAAACGCCTCAAAAGAATAAATTTACAATGAAGTGGGTGAAACAAAATGAAAAACCCACTCGTAGCCCGGGTTCCTTCTAGTCGCCACCATTGGGCTGGAAGTTCGGTAGATCCTCGGGTGCTGCTCCGAAATCTGGCCACACAAAACCAACTGGGTCAAACCCCAGAAAGAGTAAGTGCCACAAAGGAGGCCACGAAATAAGAACAAAAGCCAGCATATCAGAACATAAAAAAATAGAAGAAAAGTACAAGTAATAAAG
The DNA here is from genome assembly GCA_029216955.1 of Iris pallida. Classification (NCBI taxonomy): domain Eukaryota; kingdom Viridiplantae; phylum Streptophyta; class Magnoliopsida; order Asparagales; family Iridaceae; genus Iris; species Iris pallida. The sequence continues at coordinate 14,008,837 of JANAVB010036615.1, forward strand.
AGTACAACAGGACATAAACGACTAGGGACGTGGAACCATTCCGGGAGCCAGGTTACAATTCGTAAACCAAACAAGGACCGGGGTTGTAACCCTTCGCCTGAATAGCACTTTGTCTCTACCCATTTATTGTTCAAGATAAGTAAAATAATCATGTTCAGGAGTACCAGGTACAGGGACTAGACGAGACTTAGACAAGGCTGGACACCATCCATTCACAAACGGCCAAGCAATTACTACGATTCACTACTTAACTAACTAGGGTTATCACAAGCCTAGTTACTAGCAAGATGCAAGTGAGAAATTCCCAGTCCCAAGCCCTGCAGACTATCCAGTTATCCTTCCGCAGGTTGAGAGTATGGTTGGGTACATCGCCTAGGAGACAATATACCCTTAGGTGACTTAGGGGGTGCAACACATGACAGTGTGCTGGAAATGTGCCATACTCGTCGGCAGGCTACAAGTCCGTTTAAAGCGCCCAGATAACGAGATCGCCTGTGACTGGAAATTCTCCATGAACTATAGTTTGATCTAGTCATTAGACTAATCCATATTCAGTGTGAATCCCTGACCGTGGTAACCAGGGAGTCACATCCTAGACATGATACGAGACAAGACAAGTGGATTGCACAAAGCAGCAAGAATGAACACCCACGGAGTCAGAGTTGATTATCCGAGTCAAGTTAGCCATCGCAACAGCATCAAGTCAAGTCAAGTTACAAGTTACAAGTTATAAGTCAGGAGTACGCCGCCACGGGCCACTATCAAGTTATCCAGTATCAAGATTAATCATGAATTACAGGTCACAAGTTAAGAACGTATCCCATCGGGTCACTATCAAGAAGACCAGAAAGTACTAGGATCATAAACCACAAAATTTACGAAAGCCGTACTAGTTATAAGCAAAATACTGAAAACCGTGCCAGTTCGTGTTGGGTCGAGACAGTCGTGTTGTGTGGAACAAGATCTCAAAACTCCAATCCACAAAAGAGTAGCCAAGTCCAAGGAAATAAAACCAAATCACCATGGGCAAGTGGGTTGCGCAGAGGATCAGATTGCGTAGGGAAATGGACTGCGCAGGGGATGGACTGCGCTGGGTCGGGTTGCGCTAGGGTCGGGTTGCGCTGAAGTCAAGCGCGCTGGGGTAAACTGCGCTAGGGTCGGATTGCGCTGGAGCTGAGCCGAGCTGAGCTGAGAGCGAGCTGTGCAGCAATCAAGTGCGCTGGGGTCGGCTTGCGTAAGGGATGAGCGACGCAGCAGTCAAGTGCGCCAAGGGAAAGAAGGCGCTGGGCTAAGAAGCGCCAGCGCAAGTCAGCCCAGCACAATGTGCTGGCCGAGGAGTTGCGCAATCCGGCCATGCGCTAAAGTGCGCAGGCCGAGGTCTTCTTCTCCAACTGGCCGAGAGGAAAACGTCAAGAACCCTAAACTTTAAATCTTCATATCTTGGCCAAAACAAAACCAAATTTGGATTTCCAAAGTTCTAACTTGTGTAAAATTGAATTTTCTTCCACATGGAAGCCTCAAAACAAGGAAAAATCTAAGTTTAATAGATCAAAACCAAGAAAATCCGAAAATGGTAAAAACTTAGATCTAGAAAAATGGAAGCTCCAAATCACAAAATGCCAAGTTCTAATGTTGTTCGCCATGGCCTAATCTAGCAAATGGAAAAATAAAATTGGGTCCTTATGTGGTGGCAAGGTGCACTTGCCTATGGTGTTGGTGTTGTGTGGAGGAAGAAGAAGATGAAGAAAATTAATGAGGAAAGTAATGAGGAGAGAGAATGGTTGGTGGGGATTTTAAGGAGGGTGGATTGTGGTGGAATGAGGGTGGAGATTAACTAGGGTGTTCCAATGCATACTAAACCAAACCAACCCAATTCCTTCTCCATAAAATAAAACCAAGCCAGGTCCAAAACCCGTTTTACGAGAAAATCAAAATCCGCAAGTTAAGCCAAAACACAATTACAGACCAGAATCCGAGAAAATAAAATACAGGCCCGAAATACATATAAGCTTAATTCAAAATACGTATTCCGAAATACGGACGTTACAGTTGCATTCATAGGTCTTAACACGTTTGTGCCACGAAGTCGCGAATCACATATAGAACTCGGACATGTGTAGCTGGCTGACCACCAGTACGTATAAGTCGTGCGATAGGTATAACTGCTAACAGCATGCATGATAGGTTGACTTAGCAGTTATTAGAGGTCCTATGTCGTGAATACGACATAGATATGCATTAGGTGGGGAGGACAGTTGTCACGCCCCGCTCCCGTAGGTGCGATCGCTCTCGCTAAGGCGTGATGCTGCACGAGCCTAGATTGCGCTCGTGTAAGATGGGTTTCATAACGGCCGAGCGGCTGCGACGGGATCGTCGCACGGAAGCCCCAAGCAGAGATATTGAATAATAGCAGCGGAAATTTAGAATGAAACACAAGTCATTCAAAAGAGCTCTTTATTGATATTGAACAATGAGATTACAATGGGGCGCAAGGCAAGATTATAAATCACTCAAGTTCACTCTTCTCACATTACAAAGTCACTCAGCTCTCTCTCATCTCTCAGTACGAGTCTCGAGCCAGTGGATACTTCGGAGAGGCGATGTCCATACATTATGTCCCGTATAAGTCTTGACTCCACGTAGCCGCACGCTACGAATCGCCAAGGAACTTTGTGCCTCGACGCATCCAAGCGAGCTCCATACCACGAGATTCTACCTGTGCCTGCACATAAAAACTGTGTGGGTGTTAGTACTCAACTGCACTGGTGGAGTGAGCTCCTTGCCCACCCATACAAAACTGACACGTTCATTTACTTTGTGCAACATATCTTTTTTATGATTTTCTTTCTATTCTTGCCTTAGGATCAATTTTAGGACCGACGTCTTGGCCTATTTTGTGTCTCTAGACCGTCTTGCGCCAATAACGTCAACTTATCGACTCGTGCTTGCCTTTCGGCCCGTATTTGGTACGCAATAACTTAGTCGTGCCATAAATCCCTTCTTATAACATAATCGAGGTAGCGCCTCACCACTTAGTAACTTGCATATACTTGTGTCGTAACAACATGGTCGTGCCATAACATATCGAGGCCGTGCCTTACGACTCAACAAGACTTAACCGAACTTCTCCTACGGCCCTTCCAGAACTTAACTCGAAACGTCTAACCCAACTTGTGGAACTCGTGTTGAGAACTCAAGTATGATGCCACATCGTATGCCGAAGCATGTGTCTTACGTATAACCAAATCTTAGGCTTCCTAAGATTCGTGATGCAACCGTGCATACCACATTTACTTCATTCGTGTCGTGCTTGCACTTCCTTAGAATCGACCGACACCGTGCATACGGATTGTCGCTCGGCACGCCAACTTATCTATATGAAAGGCCATTGGTACGACAAGCCATCGTAGACATAGCTCGGATAGGCGGCGGGTTTTTCAATGCAAGGTAGCTAGCCCCATGGAAAGCCCCCGACTACCCACGCGGTACAATTCAGCGCTGCTATAACGTCTTCCTCCTAGGTCGACTGGCCCCGGTGCCCCGGCGTAATACCAGTCGAGAAAGAAATCCTTGTCGACAAGTTGTCCAATGACCATGCACCTACCAGACATCTAGACTCACGTAAATGCATGACCTAATTTTGCGATACGACTGGAACTATACTTAGCATCTCGTGCTCTAAACCACACTTTGCATAACGTGCATCGGAACCGTAGGACTCCCAACCGAGGGACGGTCTTATACTTTAAAAACGTGCATCAGAACCGTGAGACTCCCAACCGAGGGACCACCTTATACTTTAAAAACATGCATCGGAACCGTGAGACTCCCAAACGAAGGACCGTCTCATACTTTGAAAACGTGCATAGGAACCGTGAGACTCCCAACGAGGGATCGCCTCAGCGACAAACGATCGCGTGAACTATCTTCTTTGAAATCGAGGGAATGACTACTGCATAGCCTTCCAACTTAACTTGCACCAAACGTGCCTAATACTTGCCATAGCCCGTGGCATTTCTATCATCGAAACAACCATGTTTCATGCCTCAAACCCAATGTATTCCATGCGACACTATCGTCCAAGTCATACTCTATGTGACAAGCCTTAAGACCGTGGAACAAATGGCTATATGCAGCCGTAGAATCGTGCAACTGTGCATTGCTTTCAACTTGAACAACCAAGTTCTATGGGTACCTAAACTTATGCCATAAGCCGTGCGATACAACTTAGCTCGTGGGACGATCAAGGCTATGCCAAGCCTTGGACGATGGGACCATGCATGCTTTATGAAGCATTTATGCGGGCGACGCCTATGACTTAGGCTAACTCTTAACTTTGTGGCAAGGACTAACTTTCCCTTCTTCCAAGCCTCGGGACGAAGGACCGAGTATCATTTTTAAAGTACGCCGTACAACAACTCTAAGCCGACCGTTGGACCTTTCCATATTCTAACTCAATTCGACACGTCAGGATTATTCCCTTAGCTATGTAGATTCGTCTCTTTTATTATTATGCCTACTTGTGCATTTGAAAATATTCGATTTATTATGTGAAGGCTAAGTTGAGGTGAGTTCACCGAAACTATCCCACCTGAGCGAGGAGTCGCCTCGACCGAGTGAGCGGGCCTTCAAGTCGCCATTGCATGCTAAGTCCGAACGCTGTCGGCATTCCGATTCCTCCGATTGACTGAGCGGGACGGGGCACTACAACAGTTCATTAGCGTATGGGCTACTGTCACGTCCCGCTCCCGTAGGAGCGATCGTCCTTGCTAAGGTGTGATGTCGCACGAGCCTAGATTGCGCTCGTGCAAGGCAGTTTCATAACGGCCGATTACAGCGGCTGCGACGGGGTCGTCGCACAGAAGTCCCAAGCAGAAACATTGAACATGCAGCAAAAATTTAGAAGCAATACACAAGTTATTCAAAAGTGCTCTTTTATTGATTTTGAACAATAGGATTACAATAGGGCACAAGGCCTTGATTACAAGTCTCTCAAGCTCACTTTTCTCTTATTTTACAAGTCACTCTGCTCTCTCTCATCTCTCGATACAATGCATAAGCCAGCGGAAGATTTGGAAGGCAATGTCCATATATTATGTACCGTATAAGTCTTGACTCCATGCGGCCGCACGCCTCGAGACGCCAAGGAACTCCATGCCTCGACGATCCAAGAGAGCTCTGCGCCATCGGCTTCTACCTGTTCCTGCACATGGAAACTGTGTGGGTGTCAGTACTCAACTGGACTGGTGGAGTGAGCTTCTCGTCCACCCATACAAAACCGACACGTTTATTTACTTTGTGCAATACAAGTCCCTTTACAATTATCTTTCTAGTCTTGCCTTAGGATCAGTTTTAAGACGTAGACGTCTGACCAAACCGATGAGCCACGATATGGTCGTGCTATAATGCCAACGTGTATTTCGATCGAGGCAGTACCTCATCGCTTATGTACTTGACCGAACTTCAACTCGGGACGGCAGGGTCGTGCCATGACATCTACTTGTCTATTCTAGTTTCCAATGACGTCAAGGAGATGACTTGTACAGGTCGTGCCTCTTGACCTTGCTTAGACTTGTTCATGCTTCAAGATTGAGGCCGTGCCTCGTAACTTATCAAGACTTATCCATGCTACCGCCTTGCGGCCTTTCTGTTCGACTCATAAACCAACTTAGACAAGACTTATGAAATATAGTGTCGATTTCATGAACATCCCGATGCCAAGTATCGTGCCAAGCACAGTGCCTAGCTGCAGCCCAATCTTAGGCCCAGACATTGTGTTACCGACTGGACATGCATTCAAGTTCTAGACTCAATCCAAAGGCATACACGCGGTTTACCGCTATTCTGCCTGGTCACTAGCAATGTCAAGCTATATTGGACTGGCTCGGGGATATCGGCTCGTCCCTCCGTGGGTAGCTAGCCCCGGAAGCGTCGAATCTCCCATGCGGTTATCCAGCATCCTACCTTGAGCCGTAACGCGCTTCCCCCGGGCCGACATCATCCCGACGATCATTCGAGAAGACTACACCTTGTCGACAAGTTGTCCAATGACCATGCAGACTCAACTCGATCTACCAAGTCCTTCCTTATCCTAAATATGCTTTTCCAAGATTCTTATCGAGATTCCCAAGTAGCGGGACCGATCTCGCGTGACTATGCAAACGTGCATCTATGGATCCAGACTATGCCACATGCACCTATGGAACCAGACTATGCCATGTGCATCCCTTGAGACTCCCAAGTAGCAGGACCGGTCTCGCGTGAACTTTCTTATCGAGACTCCCAAGTAGTGGGACCGATCTCGGCAACAACCAGTCGCGTGGACTTCTATCCTTTGAACCCAGGAAACGACTACTAAGTAGTCTTCTTGTCACGACCCGCACCTGTCACCCCCACTTTCCTGAATAGAGCTAATATAGTCATTTATAATATTTTATTATTTTTAATATTATTTAAATATTATTTTTAGTGTTTTTATATTATTAGTTAAATGGGCATTTTATTGATAGAGTTTTTATTTATAAAAAAGCTTTAATATATTTAATATATATAAAATAAAATATTTAGTTTTTGTTTATAAACAAATTCTGATTTTATATATATATATATATATATATATATATATATATATATATATATATATAGGTTTTATTCCATTTATGGGATATATATATTTATATTTATATTAATGGGTAAATATTATGGGTTTATTTTATATAAATAAATATATACGTATATGTGTAAATATATAATATTTATGTATGTATGTATGTAAGTATGTATGTGTGTGTATATATATATATATAAATGTTATAAGAAATATATATATATATATATATATATATATATATATATATATATAAATATATATATATATATATATATATATATATATATATATATATATATATATGGAGTGGTCGGCCCCACCACCTGGCCGACCACCCAAGCTTGCAAGCTCGCTCAAGTGCTAAAGCACATCAGCACAAGCACCATTATATGGTGGGCCCGACCCTATATACAATTTATAACAACAACAAGCTTCAATACATGCCGATACATCCTAATCCAAACCCTAATTTCATCTTCCTCCCATCTTCTTCCTCTCATCCCCGCACGCCTCCTCTCCTCGGCGAGCGTGCCACGTCGCAGCAGCCCTGCCTTCCGGTCATGTCACGACCTGTACCCGTTTTTCGGATGCGAGCTCGTGAGCAAGCCAGCTACGTATCGAGCGGACTCCAGCCCGACTCGAGTACGTATAAGCTGTCAAGGTCATGGGTATCATGTCTAATCTAAACTGTATCTCAATCCACAAGAATCAAATAAAATAAGAATGAACAATTATGGGTCATGGTCTGCAGCCCATTAGCATATTGTCCGATTAGACTCCAGGAATAATATGAGTCTATAAAATAAGCAGAATATAACATGGTACTGAATATAAACTACGAGAGTATAATAAAGAAACATCACAAGCAAATACCTGTATCATGCATTGCAATCCTCTACCATCCCGCTCTACTAACTAACTCCACGCAGTCGCTAACCTGAAGAGATCATCAGGTCCTCAGAGGACTAGTAAGATACATAAAACATGCCTACTAATATGACAGTAAATAACATGTAAGAAGGATAAGAACACGGCAAGGAGAACATCTAAGGACGACGAGTTGTGTGGAAATGTAATACTAGACTTGGCTACCAATCAATCGATTAACCTCTATAGCTTGTAGTACAATGCAAGATACTCCCAATCTATAGTAAATTTTGACTGTAATACAATACAAGATAATCCCAGTCAAGATTAGCCAATTCTAGTATCGATCTCCTCTCCTAAAGGATACAAAGTCAAGTAGACTCCTATAAATCGTAGTACAATACAAGATACTCCCAATTTATAGTATCGCAAGTCAAGTCAATCAATCAAGCAATATATGCTATAGGTCGTAGTACAATGTAAGATACTTCCAATCTATGGCATGTCTCAAGTCAAGTTAATCAAGTGATATCAAAGTAGAAGAATCGGCTATAGGTCGTAGTACAATGTAAGATACTCCCAATCTATAGTATATCTTAACTGTAGTACAATACAAGATACTCCCAGTCAAGATTAATCAAGTCAAGAATAGATACAGAAACTGACAACTCAATCGCAAAGCAAGGTAACATGATAAGACCAATAATCTAGCAATGTCAAATACCCTATACGTGCACGTAATCTAGAACAAGTAAGACAATCAAGGACGAATCAATCACAATATGGAATCATGTGACAATATGAAAAGAAATACAATAAAGGGAGAAAAACCATGTAAATAGTGTATATGTTCGGCAAGGTATACTTGCTTGGAGGTTGCACGGAGAACCAACAATGTATCGCCAATCCACAAGTCAGAAAGTCCAAGTCATCACAACTGTCTCCAAAAGCTAAAATAAACGTTACCAATATTCTCAGAATAGTCAAATTAGTTAGGATTGCCTGTCCTTAAGTTTAATTCTGGACATAGGAGCAAAACGATAATTTCGGGCAAAAACAGTGTCCACCGTTGGACCCGCTTTGCACCGAAAAGCATGCCAGAGTCTATGGTCTCTAAAGTCGTCAAACTATACGTCTACAGGTCCTATTTTTCGATACGAACCTAACCGTATGTCCAAAGTTGGATTCCGACGGGCCGTGCACAAAATCACCCGTTGAATCGGACCATGGGGCCCGCGAAACGACGGTCCAATCAACTGTCTCAGAATTGGACCAAACTTGGCATACAGGACCAGAAAAATGATATGGTCCTGTTGGCGCAAGTTTTGTCTCGATGTGACGAACGTGCACAAAGTAATTGAGAAATTTGCACAGAGGCCGATACGGTAAATTTCGACGGATACGCATCAAATTCGTCGCACACACGAGACCAATTTGAATTCCGTCAAAGCCCATACGACCACGAAGCCGTTATGCACCTTTCGATGCTTTCGGTTCGCGACCACGTCGCCCGGATTGGCGGAACGCACGTCGTGTGGATGAATTTTCTAGTTTTTTTAAAACTGTTTTTCGTATTTTTCTCAATCTTCGAGTTGATTTATCCTAGCATCTACTGATTAATAAAATAATCTAAAAATAGGGTTTGAAAGCTGGTTAGGTTGTCTAAAAACGTGTTCAAATAGATTTCGAAAATCCTAACTGTTCTGTCCACGAATACCCTTCCAAAACTTGGTCTGGGTTGGTGTTGTCCTGTTTTCGTTTCTTCAAAAACTGGGTTTTCTCAAGATTTTGACCCCGGATTTCTTGTGATCTGGTCGCCTAGATTGAAAATTATTTCATAGGGGTCGAGGCCTATATGTTGTCTGTACTTAGGAAGCGACGGATCGAAAAATGATTGAACGAGGGGTGAGTACCTTACCTGCAAAGTGGGGGGTTCGGCCTGCCATTGCTACTGTCGTTTCTATGTCCTGTCGCGCGCGCACGGTTTTAGCGTCGCTGCGGCAGCTCCGGCTGGCCGTGGCACTCGGCGGCGCACGCACGCGCGCGTGGGAAGTCGCCGTCGGTTGTGGCAGGTGTGGGGTGAAGGTGCTTAGGGTTTCGAAGTTCTTTTTCGATTTCCTTTCTCAATTCCGCTCGGGGTGCATATATATGTGCATTGACTGTAAGGGGCTCGGGCCTGGCTGATGGGTTGAAGGGGGAGGTCGGGCCAGGTGGGTTGGCTGACGGGCCTTTGGGCCCAGGGCTGAGGGTTCCACTGCTATTTCTTTTCTTTTTCCTTTTCTATTTCTTCCTATTTCTTTATACCTATATATATACATATAAATATATATACAAATACCTATATATATACATATACATATATAAATATATTCACTCACAATAACCAATTAATATATATATATTCACATATATATCTATATATATACATATACATATAACCAATTAATATCTATATACACAAATATATAATTATAGTATATTTTTATATATACATACACTGGTATTTATATATGTATTTATTTACTCTCTATATATATATCTATACATGTATCCCATTATATACCTATCTATATATACATAAATATTTAATCAATCCTTACCAGCCGTACAAATACTTTCTTTTCTAGGGTAGGGTTTTATACCTATACATATGTACCCATAATATATATATATATTTATAGGAATACAAAATAACTAAATAATAACTATATTTGATAATAATCCTAATATCATTAATAATAATAATAATAAGGGTAACAATTGCAATAAGCCAATAATAGGGGTAGTATTGGGTGACCCATTATACTCCTATGTCAAAGGTCCACCGAAAGTCGTACACTCTAAAATGCCATATAAAATTAATACTACTTATATAATACGTATGACAATATTTATAAAAATATTGTCAATCCGTAAAATAACATAAAATATAAAATATACCTACATGGGCGTCTTTCCGCACATTACATCACTATATGGGCTGGGGTTCAGTTCGGACTAGTTCGGTACATCCGGGTCTTCTACAAGTCAATAAATCTTAGACAATTAAATAATTAAAACGTCTTTGTAGGTTAGGTCACAACTTGGCCTGGTTTTCCTAGTTAGGACTCACTTATGGCTGGGTCTCCCTTGGCACGGCTAATACACTAGTCAAGGCACGCCGCTGTACTACCCGGGCCATGATTCCTAGTCGTCTTGTACTTCAAAACTCCACCATGGCTAAGGTCATCCACCATAATAATTAACTAAATAATTATTTATAAAAATCTAAAAATCACTGTTTAAATCAAAAAAAATATTTTTAAAAAAATTTTCGGGAAGGGAAGCTACAGGTCACCACGGCGTCAGCGATGTCAACAACAAACACCCACAACAACGACAGTTTTTTAATATCGAGGTACCCGACTTCTCCAATTAATTTCTTCTCCAATTCTTGTCTATTTTTAGATCCGTAAATTTTTATAGAAAGCCCACATGACCCTCTATCATCCCCTTTAAATAGATTTATTTATTCTGCAACAAATTTCATGTGTAATTAAACTAAAAAATCATGAAAAATTAGTTTTTAAAAACTCAAAACCCTGTACGAGGTACGTCCCGATAAACCGGACGACCCCATCGCAAACCGAGAGTACCGAAAGGTACGTATCGACTTTACGGACATGCGAGCTTTGACGAAATTTAAATTGGTTGCGTGTGCGCGACGAATTTGATGCGTATCCGTCAAAAATTTACCGTATCAACTTTTTGCATATTTATCAATTACTTTGTGCACGCTCGTCATATCGAGACGAAACTTGCGCCAACAGGACCGTATCATTTTTCTGGTCCTGTATGCCAAGTTTGGTACGATTCTGAGACGGTCGATCGGAACACTATTTTGGCGGGCCCGCAACCCGATCCAACGGGTAAATTTGTACACGGTCCACCGGAATCCAACTTTGGACATACGGTTGGGTTCGTCTCGTCAAACTGGACCTGTAAACATATAGTTTGATGACTTTAGAGACCGTAGGTTCTGGCACATTTTTCGGTGCAAAGTGGGTCCAACGGCGGACACCATTTTGACCCAAAATTATCGTTTTGCCCCTGTGTCCAAAATTGGACTTATGGGTAGGCATTGCTAGCTAATTTGACCATTCTGAGTACGTTGGTAATGTCTGTTTCAACATTAGGAGACAGTTGTACGAGTTGGCCGTTCGTGGCTCATTGAGTGTGTTATAGTTTTGATTTTCTCAGCTCAGGACAACAGGCAAGTACATTCTCTGATAGTTTTTATTGCTTTGATATCTACTATATCTGATTCAGTTGTAGTGTTATACTTGATTCTCAACACGAGGATACACGGACTAGTATACATAAATCTCGTCATGAGATGTCATTCCTGGTTTACCTGGTATATGAGTACATTATTCGATATTGTTTCATGTACTTGTATAGACACCGATTTGGAAGTGGGCTGGCCCCGTGCTCTTCGAATCCCGTGTCATGACCTGTCATGTCTGGATCCATTATACTATTCGGGGATGGAGAGTTATTAGAGGTTATGTGATCATTACCCCTACTTGTTTATTACTTGTGCATAGCTCCACCCTCACCACACGTAGGGTGTAGCCTGACCTTATACTACTTGTGCATAGCTTTTCATTTTGGCCGGCCTGATCGATATACTATTATACTACCTGTACATATCCGGTCAAATAGAACAGCCTGATCTTGACCCAAGCCGATCACATAACGCTCTAATATCTCATGACACTTTATTTTTATGTTTACATCTTACCTCAGATTACTTTCCATTGTTTATATTCCAGTTTTATCTTATATCTCACACATGACATGATATCCAGTTCTTTTGTACCGCTTTACTTTCAGTCTTGGTATTTCATCTTGTATTTCATTATAATTGTCTCTAATAGTATTTGTCAATTCACATAAAACTGCTGTTAGTATTTGTACTTGCTCATATCCTGACAGGATAACTCCCATTATTTTTCAGAGGATTTAGATGCAGATTGCCCGACCTACTACGGGTTTCGCATAGATGGAGCCTACGACCAGGACCAGCATGTGGACCCGGTGCTCATAGAGGACGCACCACCAGTAGTGACCTAATTTACTGAGATTTTGTCTTGATTACATTCCAGTTTGATACTTTGAGACTTATAGTATTTATTTTGGAATATTGTTTATGTCTTGGTCTCTGAACTTATGATTGCGACTCAGCGTTGTTTCAGACTATTTATCTCATCTTTATCTTTGTCTTTATCATCATGTTTATCTTAGTTAGAATTATGTGATTGAATTGTGGTTATATTTGTGTCTTAGATTCTATATATTCTAGATGACCTTTACAGCGTTCTACCGCTGATACTGCGGCGTAGGCTGGACGTATCCACGTACTTGTGCCCCTAAATAGGGTGCGGGTCGTGACAGCATCCGCTTTTTTGGATACGAGACGTGTCCAAGCCAGATGTCACTCCCCGATCCTGGAATACGTATTTTAATACGTAAACCGATAAATTGTATTTATACGATATTTATTATGCTGTATTTCTTTATGCATTTCCCAAAATATTCGACAAAATATTATTTCGTAATTTATTTTCTGTATGTGGGCCTACAGTTTTGGCTCATTTGGGTAACCTAGTTTTGGTTCACCAATGGTTCATCATGAACCCTTGGGTTCAAGATTCTATATATATAACTCATCTCATTCTCTCTCCTCTCATTTATTTCATTTTATTTATTTCCTCCACCAACCAAGGCAAGTGCCAACTTGCTCAAGAGATAGATCCATAAATTTTGTTCATGTTTTCTTACAAAATTATTTGTCAAAATATGTTCTTCTCCTCATTCTATACTAGTTTAGAACTTGAAATTTTCTATTTTGAAGCTTTAATTTTGTAGATCTAAGTTTTAACCATTTTCGGATTTTCTTGGTTTTGATCTAGCAAACTTCATTATTTTCAAGTTTTGAGTGTTCCATGTTGTAGAGAATTTTGTTCTACCCCATTTTGACCTATAGAAGTCCCAATTTGGGCTTAGGATGAGGATTTTATGGTCCTTAGAAGTTCTATGGCTCATGGTGTTCTTGCTCTCAGCCAAGAGGAAGGAGATGACCCTGTAGCAGTTGGCACGCGCAGCGCGCTTGACCCCAACGCTTTTTAGCGATGGGCGCAGCTCTCTCGTGGCCCAGCGCCCTTTGGCGCTAGGAGCTTGGACCTCTGCGCGCTTTGACCCTGCGCGCTTTGACCCTGCGCGCTTGGACCCCTGCGCGCTTGGACCTCTGCGCACTTTGACCCTGTGCGCTTGGACCCCTGCGCGCTTTGACCCTGCACGCTTGACCCTGCGGCTTGACCCTACACGCTTGGACCCCTGCGCGCTTTGACCCTGCGCGCTTGGACCTCTGCGCGCTTGGACCCTGCGCGCTTTGACCCCTGCGCGCTTGGACCCCCTGCGCACTCTGACCCAGCGCGCTCTGACTTGAACTCCCCTATATTTCATATTTTTATATATATTATATTGTATATATATATATATATATAAATGTTTGTGTAAGCTATATATCCTTACGCCTTTTGTCCTGAGCATGATATGAGCACTAATGTGACCCCGGTAAACAAAGTATTCCTACCCGATGCATGTGCCTGAATGTCCCAGTTCTTGTTCATGCTCGACAAATAACTCGTAACTCTACGTGGCGTATTTGTAATGATGTATTACACTAAGGAGGGTAGAACATGTTGACATACTGATTACCATGGATCCTCTCTTGGGGTACTCATACTAGAGTACGACTTTAGGAGGATAATCATGCAGGCCACGACATGTGAGTCCAATATTTCACCTAGGGTTAAACTAGGCAACTAAATATACTAGACGCATGGGGAGGGCAGAATCCCGAGATCGTGTTACACCAGCCGCCTTGAGATATTGTCTTGACGTGCCGGCTGGTCTCCACGGATACTGTGTCATCTGCAACGAGTGGATGACTGTATCCGATTAATTTCTGCTATATATTATATGTTTTGGCAAGGTGGCCTTACGAGGGACCTGTGCTCAATAATATCTGTCTACGCGAACCCCTGGGTTGGCTAGCCTTGCTAGAAAGATACGATCTGAGGATTTCGAAATAACATGACGCGAGGATAACCTCGTCCCATTAGAAACTCGTAGACTTGATTGGCCGCGAAAACGACTTGCTTGTATCCTATTACCTTCCGTAAATAACTGAGGGAAGTGGACTGTTATGATACGTGATCCAACCCATGTTCTTATTTGATTGTTGGGTTGGTTATCATACCATGACAGGCTGTGGACCGAAGTTATGAACGGAAGACTTATTCTGGTTGTGAAGTGTCACTTCTGTGAATGACTGAGGAACATGGTCTATCATGGTACATGATCCAACCCATGTTCTTGTTTGATTGTTGGGTTGGTTATTGTGCTACGATAGGCTATCGATCGAAGTCACGATCAGAAGATTTTATTGTTTCTACCTCTAAACTTATGTGAAAGTTATAGAGTACGACACGTCCCGACTCCATACGGCACCTTTTGTCCTTGTTTGGTTGTAAGGGTGCCATATGGGTTCGAAGATGTTGCGCTACCCTATAACAGTAGCATGAGTATTGTTATTATCAATCATTCTATTAACTGGGTTTTTAATCTTAACTCTTGTGCCCCTTTGGCGGTACTTGCTATTCGGGGCTGACCGGGCTGGTTTTGTTTGGCCAGATCTCGTAGCAGAGCCAGAGGACACGATCTTCCTCCCTGACATCCATGGTGCATACTAGGAGCATGGCGGTTCGGGGACTCGAGTGGGTTTCTTCTCCACCACTCCTGCTTATACTTTGTGCGGCATTTAGCCACCGGCACCTGTTAGCCGGGTTGCTTGATATTTCGTGTCAGTACATAATTGTAATTAAACAGACTGCAGCTGTGTATAATTTTGTACTCCTGACTCTCTAAGATAGCTAAATTATAAAGCTAGTCTCTCATGACCATTTTGATGAAGCGTCGGGGACGCCTTACTGCTTTATCTATAATGTTCATTTAATTGCTGATGTGACTTGATTGATTGAGACATAGAATCCTGTGGGACCATAGGAGACTTGATTGTAGCATGTACCCCCTAGTCTCTCGACAGCTACGATCGCCGTATGACGTTACGTACCTCATATGGAGTAGCTGGCCTAGTCCATCTCCGTATTTCGGTACTGGGGCGTGACACCAGCCTACGCCGCAGAGTCGGCGGTAGAACGCTGTCACGGCCAAGATGCTCAAAATCATAAAAATATAACATTTATTGCTCATTCACATTTCTAAATTTATTATAACATTTATATTTAAAGAAAATATAAAGTTCTTACAACTAATGAAATGATCACTTCTATCTAATTTCTAGGTTTCTGTCTGCAAGTACACCAGTATCTTCCAAAGCTATGTGAAGCCACAGCTAACCTGAAAAATATTTGTTTCCAGTCAGGAATGGAACAAGCACACAAACCGACGACAATACGAAAATACAATAGAATTAACAAGACATAAAAATAACATATGAGAGATGAAAAACTAAAAAGTAACTGATGACATGGCAAGTGGTGAAGAAGACAAGAAAAATAAATAAAATACAACTATCTATGTGATTTGAAATATCTTATTCGACATGTGAACGACTAAGGGATAAATACGGCACCCTGCACGTGTCGTGTGCAGCTGCTATCAATCAAGATTAGACATATTAGGATGGGTAAGGGGTAGTTCACACGTCTACTAAGATATTTTTTCGCCCAACTAGTACTCATGGAATCAGGTCGCAAGCATGGTAATCATGAAAATGACAGTCGAAAATGTATAATAAATCCATGATACTAATTTCCGTGTGACGAGCGTGTCAACAAGCAGTAAGACATATGTATAAACATGAAATAAAAAGACTACTATGAATCGAAAGCAATCAGAAAGTGCACTTGTCTGCGGTCCTTAGCTGGTGAAACCGATAATTCCGTTGGGTCCGTGACAGTCCGATTGTCTAGGGTCGATGTGAAGGAGTTCCAGGTTGGAAAAAGAAATAGGATTAGCTATGATCAAGGATAATCTCAGAGAAAGTCTCTAACTTAGAAAAGTAATTATCTAATTTAGAAAATACTTACAACATAATAGGGCCATATATATAACTTATTAAAATTGTTTGCTTCCTATTAAGGAAGGATCACAAAAGTCATTTAATAGAATCCTTATCTATTTTAAAGTCCAAAACCATTTATTATAAATAAAGAACAATGATAAAATACTTATTATATATAACCTTTATTTTAAAGAAGCTATTTATATCTATAAAATCTATGGACATGATACTTATAAAACAATTTATACATATGTGTGTACATATATATATAGGTTCAAAAATTAATTAGGAGAACTATTTATATTTCTAGTTCAAAACTCCGATTATTATTAAGTCTCAAGGCCTAGACTATTTATATCTGATTAAAATTCTTTTGTGGCTTTGGCCCAATTATTTAAGCTATCATAATTTTTTAAGCCTTAAAATATACTTAAAAGGTCCATATAATATTTAAGCAATTATAGTATACAAGCCTACTATATTAAGAAATATACTTATTTAATATAAAAGTATATTTTTAGAAAATGGGTTTGTATAAAACATATTTAGAGAATACCTTTATATAATTATCTTTTGAAAATATAAGCCTAATTTATGTCTTTGCATCCAGATTAACAATTTTAAGGATAATAGTAACACTAAAATAAATATATATTTTTTGTGAGTACGTTGTCTTCTCAAAGATAATTAAATAACAATACTATACTACGTACCTACATACATACCATACTTGTGCATATATATACCTTGTACTAAAAATATAAGGAAACAATAGAAAATCAACCCATTGCTAAGCATTCATTGCTCTACTGCATATAGTAGTATTAATGACATTAACAAAACAAACACACCACAAAAAGCAAGCGAGACTCAAAAAGGGGAAGAAGGAGCACAGAGAAATAAATTAGAGATTGGGAAAAGAGGGGTCTTACGTAGTGAACGAGAGGGGAGCTCGAAAGGGTGAGCAAGAGGAGCGGTGGAGAGGGCTCCCGCCGCCGACCGGGGCTCGGTTGGGCAGGGCTCTCATCGGGGTCCTCCGCGTCACTGTGACACGGCCGACTGCTCGAGCTTCGCGGTCCAGGGGTCAGCGTCGGAGTCGAGATGAGGGGCGGTCGTGGCCTAAGGTCGAGATCAGCAGGGAGGAGATCACGACGGTGGTCGTGGACTGGCCGCGGGGAAACGACGGCGCTGAGCGGGGCTTCTGGGGATCTACGGCCACGGGGAAACGGCGGAGAACTCAGGGCGAGGGTGGCGCTTGGGTGCTACTCTGTAGGGTCCAGCGACGCGCGATGCGGGAGGCTCGGTCGGCTGAGCACGGCGCAGGCCGCGGTTGAGGTGCTGCCAGATTGGGGGGCGATTGGACCGGCGCTGGAGGGCGCCCCTCGGCGGGCGGCAGGGAGCGGTTGACTGAGTCGGGGACTCAGGCGCCGCCGATCGAGGAAATGGTTCTGTCGAGCGAGCGGCCCTCGGCGGACAGTAGCGTCGGAGCTCGAAAAACAATGCCCGGTCGTGGCGCTATGGGGGATTTGGTGATGGTGATCGCCACGACGAAGGCCGGAGTGATCGATTGTCGGGGGTTGTGACAAGTGGCCGGTCTGGTCTATTTTCTGGTGTGCTTACGACCAGGGTGGTGTAGTCGAGTCCACCGGAGGGCAGGCAGCGTGGTGATGGGCGGTCGATCTTCGGTGCTTCCTTCAACTCGACTCGACGGTGTCCAGTGCAGAAGCTCTGCGCTCAAACTCCGCTGGGTGCTCACCCGTACTCCAGGTGACTAGGGTGCCTCCGCGGCGAGGCTCGCCAAGCGGCTACGGAGGGAGGCCGGCTAGCACTGGCCAGGGTTGGTGGTTGTACTTCCATGAAGGAAGAAGGGTAGCGTCGTAGCCATATGAAGGAAAGAATGACTATAGTATAAGAGGAGGGGATATGGGATTTTGTAGGGGGAAGAAAGAGTCGTAAAGGAGAAGAAGTATGGAGAGGAAAACTGATTTAGAGGAGAGTTTGATTTATATACTAACGTTGAGATAAAATTTGTTTATGAGAATTCTATCAAGATTAGAATTTAAAGGATAATAATTATAAAATATTTAATCTACAGGAATTTTCTCATTCTGTAATACTACTGTGAGATCCGTCTCACTGTATCGATATTTTATACGGATACGTGTTTATTTGAGCCGTATTTCGTATTTATCGATTTGCGTGATATTTTAAAAAATTTCTAAGTGTAGGATTTTCATGACTTGGTTTAACTTGAATTTGGTTTTATTTGGTTCGGTTCCACTTTGACTTGGTTTGATTTAGTTTAGTTTGGTTCTTTATGAGACGAGGTGTATGGTTTAGATTGAGTGGAGAGGAATGAATGGTGGAGATCACTTGAGCTTGTTATATAAGCCACTTTTTCTCTCTCCCTCCTCATTCACCCGCATTCATTTCTTTTCCACCAAACCCTAGCCATTGGAGAGAGGCAAGTACACCTTGCCGAACCTTGAACAAATTTATTTTTGTTTGTTCCATCTTCTTCCTTGCATGATTCTAAGCATCCTTAGAACTTGGAGTTTTCGATTTTACCGAGTGGATTGTTGTAGATCTAGCTTTATGGTATTTTCGGATTTTCATGGGTTTTGATCTGTCAAACTTGTATATTTTTGTCAACTGATGGTTCCAAGTTGTAGAAAATTTTATTCTATCCCATTTTGACCTATGGAAGTTCGGATTTGGACTCTGGATGACGAATTTATGGAGCTTGGAAGCATGGCTTCATGGTATTCTTCTTCTCGGAAAGTGGAGAAGAAGAACAGTTCTCTGAGCCGCATGAGCATTTTAGCTTCTAGCCGCATGAGCATTATTTATTTGCATGGCCCTTTTATTTAGTTGCTTGCAAGCTTGCATGCATTTGCATGCAACTTGCCTGGACCGCATGGCCTTTTGCCCTGGTCGCATGAGAATTAATTGCATGGCTTTTTTTTATTATTATTATTTATTTAACTGCATTGCTGGCCGCATGAAACCACTTAGTGAGCCGCATAAGGAGCAATACCAAAATCAGCAGCATGCTTTATGTAATGCATTATATTGATGTATGCAAGCCTGTATGCTCAATTTTTTAGCACCAGCCGCATGTAAGCCTGCATGTTATATTTAATGCATTTTTCTAGTGAGCCGCATGGTCCCATATTAATTGCATTTAATGCATTAGCATGGTCCTACAAAGTTGTTGGCCGCATGTATGAAAACAATAGTTGCTGGCATTACTTTATTAGCTTTAATATATGCATTGGCATATGCCAACACCTAATGAGCCGCATATGGCCTTAGTATAAGCCTTGGCCGCATGAACTGTTAATAGCTTAAAGCATATGTTTCATGGCATTAATTAATGCTTTAGCTTAAAGCATATGTTGCATGACATTAATTAATGCTTTAGCTTAAAGCTTACGTTGCATGGCATTAATTAATGCTTGGGCTTAAAGCATAGGTTGCATGGTTTAATTTATGCATCAGCTTAAAGCATATTTGCATGGCCCCTTTCTTGATTTGCTTGCAGGCTTGCGTGCTTGCATGCGATTGCAATAAAGTTGGCCGCATGGCCAAGTAAAAAGCTGAGCCGCATAAGGCTTGGCCTTTTATTTGCCGTTAATGCATGCATCAAAGTGGAGCCGCATAAGAAAATTATTTAATATTAGTTGCTTGTTTGCATTTTCATGCAAGCAAACCGCATGGCCATTATTTAATTAATTATTTATTTATTTGATTGTATTTTCATGCAAGCAATGTGAGGGTGAGCCGCATGGATATTTACAGCATTAATAATTGCTTGATGCAGAGCCGCATGGCCTTTGGCCATTAAATATTATTATTTGCATGTTGCATTTTTGAATGGAATCTAAGGTGAGCCGCATAGGCTCCCTTCCCCCACTATCTAATATTTTGGCCACGTGAGCCACTCTTTTACTGGCAGTCATCATTTCATTATTTGGCCACGTGCCCTTCCTTTGTTTAAGTGGAGGCTCGCATTTATTGTCTTCCCACTCTCTGTCTTTTCTGACTGCATGAATATTTCTTGTTAGCATTTACTCTTGGCCGCATGGCCCCCTTCAGCTATTTTTTTGGCCGCATAAGCCTTGGCTGGCCGCATGGGTGGCCTCCCACTTTCTTTGGCTGCATATATGTTCTCCCACTTTTGGGCCGCATGGGGTCCACTTTGATTGTTTAAATGTTTTATTTGCCTGAATTGTGGTCAGAATTTCTTCCCACTCCCAACATAAGAGTTGTAGAGTTTCTTCTTGGCTTCAAGAATATATATATTATTATTTAATTGTGCAAATTTCTTCCTTCTTTGATAAATGACATGACACAATAATGACCCGTAGTGGTGCACTCTTGAAATAAACTTGACATGATGAACTTGCCATGATAATTGACAGTGATAACTTGACATGATAATTCTTGATAGTGGCCCATCGTGGCGCACTCTTGATAAGTAATAATGATAATGATAGTGGCCCGTCGTGGCGCTCTCTTGATATGTAATAATGATAATGATAGTGGCCCGTCGTGGCGCACTCCTGACAAGAATTAATTAGTATTCTGACACCGTGGGTGTTGTATTGAATGTGCTTGTATAAGCTACCGTCTAGTCTTGCATCATGTCTAGGACATGAATTCCTGATTTCCCACGGTCAGGGAGTCATATTAAATCGGGCTAGGCTAATGACTAGAATAAACAAGTAGTTCATAAGAGATTTCCCAGTTACAGGCAATCCCGTTATCTGGGCATGCATGTGGACTTGTAGCCTGCCGACGAGTAGGGCACATTTCCAGCACACTGTCATGTGTTGCACCCTTATTGTACTAAATGTCGCCTGGATAACCTAGATGGTCTGCAGGGCTTGTGGCTGTGGAATAATCTCATTGCATATGGCTAGTAACTAGGATTGTGATAACCCTAGTTAGTTAAAGTATCAAGCCGTACTTATTGCTTGGCCATGAATGTTGGATGGAGTTTACTCAGTCTAGTCTCGTCTTGATCTTGTACATGATTGTTACATGTCCTGATTTCTTATTTTATCCTGCCGATAAATGGTGGGAGAAACCAAGTTCTGTTCAGACGAAGGGTTACAACCCCGGTCCTTATTTGGTTTACGGGTTGTAACCTGGTTATCTGAATAGTTCCATGGTTATCTCATCGTATATCACCTTCCCAGTTCTATTTATTTAACATGTTCTCCAGTTTACTTTATGTCAAATGATGATTTACTTACTGTCTTCCTATGTTCGGGATAAGTGCATTGGTACTGCACGAATCTCGATCCTCCCTTACTTATTGCTTTCTCTCCCTGTTGATTGCCTATGATTGCTGGTTTTAAGTTCATAGTTCGGCCTCCTTTGTGGTACTTGCTATTTGGGGTCTGACCCCACTGGTTTTGCATGGCCAGGTTCCGATAGAAGAGCCCGAAGGATCTACCGCACCATCTACTCGACGGTGACCAGCCGGAGCACCAGAGTGCCTCAGTGGGTTTCTTCTTCATTCTCCCACTGATATGAAAATTCTTCTCTTGTATCGTTTAGCCCCGAGCACGTGTTTAGCTCGTGTTTTGGTATTTTCCTTGATATTGTAGCCTATAGGCATAAACATGATATGTGTATTCTAGACTATAGCTAGTCCTTATCATGTACGACTAATACTCTAGCCAGTCATCAGTTTTGTGGTACTGGCTCCATAATCATTCATGTATATGGTTTGGGACGCCTTACTATTGTATGTATGATGATCGTACTCTTTGCTCTTGTATAATTTCCTGTGATTGAGATACCTAGGAATGTTAAACCATAGGATTGACTGATGGCTTGTAGAGTAACCCCTATGTCTTGACAGCTTATACGTGATTTCAGAGTATTAACGTACTTTGGGATTACGTAGCTGGCTATGTCTGTCCCCGCTCTCCAGTATTCTGGTTCTGGGGCGTGACATGGTTTTAGTGGTGGCCCATACAGGTCTCGATTTTCAGATTTGTTGGGGTTACCATGTTTAGATATCTCAATCACGATTATCCTTATTGATCTCCTTCGGATTATTCTCTACCTCTGATACTTGAGTTGATATCTGTTTTGATCATTGATCATTCCTGTTCCCATAATTTGATCTTGTGTCCTTCAACTTTCAAGGACACTATTCTTGATCCTTCTGATTATCTTGTTCATGTTTTGCCGATGGCAGCTCAGCATTCTTCAGCCAGGCCAGTTATGGAGGATCAGTCTCAGCATGCAGGCAGAGATGTTAGTCCATCCCAATCAGCCAGTCGCTTCTGTCTTCGTATCTTGAGACAGGTGATAAAGTTCATGCATCTGTTTCAACTACGATGACACGTCCTGGGTAGAGTCATGTCTTGAACTAAGTTATTGGTACCGACTTACCTTGAGGCTTGACTTTTATCCATTTTTGGGAGTCAGCTTTGGCCAGCAAGTACGTTGGTTCCTACACAACTGTCTCAGGAGACATATTGATCCATATGCCACCAGTCCTTCTTGATCATGATTGTGTTTGTTCTTGTGCATTTACTTACCGCTTACGTATTTAATTACATTACTGATTGTTTTACCTTACTTTATGCCATAATTGATTTATTGAGATTGTTGAGTTTTCTGGAGCTTTTGTTTTGTTATCTTGCTCGACTAGCCTCAGGAAATTCCGAGGACGGAATTTTTCTAAGGTGTGGAGAGTTGTGAGACCCGTCTCACTATATCGATATTTTATACGGATACGTATTTATTTGAGCCGTATTTCGTATTTATCGATTTGCGTGATATTTTAAAATTTTTCTAAGTGTAGGATTTTCATGACTTGGTTTAACTTGGATTTGGTTTTATTTGGTTCGGTTCCACTTTGACTTGGTTTGGTTTAGTTTAGTTTGGTTCTTTATGAGATGAGGTGTATGGTTTAGATTGAGTGGAGAGGAATGAATGGTGGAGATCACTTGAGCTTGTTATATAAGCCACTTTTTCTCTCTCCCTCCTCATTCACCCGCATTCATTTCTTTTCCACCAAACCCTAGCCATTGGAGAGAGGCAAGTACACCTTGCCGAACCTTGAACAAATTTATTTCTGTTTGTTCCATCTTCTTCCTTGCATGATTCTAAGCATCTTTAGAACTTGAAGTTTTTGATTTTACCGAGTGGATTGTTGTAGATCTAGCTTTGTGGTATTTTCGAATTTTTATGGGTTTTGATCTGTCAAATTTGTATATTTTTGTCAACTGATCGTTCCATGTTGTAGAAAATTTTATTCTACCCCATTTTGACCTATGGAAGTTCGGATTTGGACTCTGGATGACGAATTTATGGAGCTTGGAAGCATGGCTTCATGGTGTTCTTCTTCTCGGAAAGTGGAGAAGAAGAACAGTTCTCTGAGCCGCATGAGCATTTTAGCTTCTAGCCGCATGAGCATTATTTATTGCATGGCCTTTTTATTTAGTTGCTTGCAAGCTTGCATGCATTTGCATGCAACTTGCCTGGGCCGCATGGCCTTTTGCCCTGGTCGCATGAAAATTAATTGCATGGCTTTTTTTTTATTATTATTTATTTAACTGCATTGCTGGCCGCATGGAACCACTTAGTGAGCCGCATAAGGAGCAATACCAAAATCAGTAGCATGCTTTATGTAATGCATTATATTGATGTATGCAAGCCTGCATGCTCAATTTTTTAGCACCAGCCGCATGTAAGCCTGCATGTTATATTTAATGCATTTTTCCTAGTGAGCCGCATGGTCCCATATTAATTGCATTTAATGCATTAGCATGGTCCTACAAAGTTGTTGGCCGCATGTATGGAAACAATAGTTGCTGGCATTACTTTATTAGCTTTAATATATGCATTGGCATATGCCAACACCTAATGAGCCGCATATGGCCTTAGTATAAGCCTTGGCCGCATGAACTGTTAATAGCTTAAAGCATATGTTGCATGGCATTAATTAATGCTTTAGCTTAAAGCATATGTTGCATGGCATTAATTAATGCTTTAGCTTAAAGCTTACGTTGCATGGCATTAATTAATGCTTGGGCTTAAAGCATAGGTTGCATGGTTTAATTTATGCATCAGCTTAAAGCATATTTGCATGGCCCCTTTCTTGATTTGCTTGCAGGCTTGCGTGCTTGCATGCGATTGCAATAAAGTTGGCCGCATGGCCAAGTAAAAAGCTGAGCCGCATAAGGCTTGGCCTTTTATTTGCCGTTAATGCATGCATCAAAGTGGAGCCGCATAAGAAAATTATTTAATATTAGTTGCTTGTTTGCATTTTCATGCAAGCAAACCGCATGGCCATTATTTAATTATTTATTTATTTATTTGATTGTATTTTCATGCAAGCAATGTGAGGGTGAGCCGCATGGATATTTACAGCATTAATAATTGCTTGATGCAGAGCCGCATGGCCTTTGGCCATTAAATATTATTATTTGCATGTTGCATTTTTGAATGGAATCTAAGGTGAGCCGCATAGGCTCCCTTCCCCCACTATCTAATATTTTGGCCACGTGAGCCACTCTTTTACTGACAGTCATCATTTCATTGTTTGGCCACGTGCCCTTCCTTTGTTTAAGTGGAGGCTCATATTTATTGTCTTCCCACTCTCTGTCTCTTCTGACTGCATGAATATTTCTTGTTAGCATTTACTCTTGGCCGCATGGCCCCCTTCAGCTATTTTTCTGGCCGCATAAGCCTTGGCTGGCCGCATGGGTGGCCTCCCACTTTCTTTGGCTGCATATATGTTCTCCCACTTTTGGGCCGCATGGGGTCCACTTTGATTGTTTAAATATTTTATTTGCCTGAATTGTGGTCAGAATTTCTTCCCACTCCCAACATGAAAGTTGTAGAGTTTCTCATTGGCTTCAAGAATATATATATTATTATTTAATTGTGCAAATTTCTTCCTTCTTTGATAAATGACATGACACGACAATAACCCGTAGTGGTACACTCTTGAAATAAACTTGACATGATGAACTTGCCATGATAATTGACAGTGATAACTTGACATGATAATTCTTGATAGTGGCCCGTCGTGGCGCACTCTTGATAAATAATAATGATAATGATAATGATAGTGGCCCGTCGTGGCGCTCTCTTGATATGTAATAATGATAATGATAGTGGCCCGTCGTGGCGTACTCCTGACAAGAATTAATTAGTATCCTGACACCGTGGGTGTTGTATTGAATGTGCCTGTATAAGCTACCGTCTAGTCTTGCATCATGTCTAGGACATGAATTCCAGATTTTCCACCGGTCAGGGAGTCATATTAAATCGGGCTAGGCTAATGACTAGAATAAACAAGTAGTTCATAAGAGATTTCCCAGTTACAGGCAATCCCGTTATCTGGGCATGCATGTGGACTTGTAGCCTGCCGACGAGTAGGGCACATTTCCAGCACACTGTCATGTGTTGCACCCTTATTGTACTAAATGTCGCCTGGATAACCTGGATGGTCTGCAGGGCTTGTGGCTGTGGAATAATCTCATTGCATATGGCTAGTAACTAGGATTGTGATAACCCTAGTTAGTTAAAGTATCAAGCCGTACTTATTGCTTGGCCGTGAATGTTGGATGGAGTTTACTCAGTCTAGTCTCATCTTGATCTTGTACATGATTGTTACATGTCCTGATTTCTTATTTTATCCTGCCGATAAATGATGGGAGAAACCAAGTTCTGTTCAGACGAAGGGTTACAACCCCGGTCCTTGTTTGGTTTACTGGTTGTAACCTGGTTATCTGAATAGTCCCATGGTTATCTCATCGTATATCACCCGTCATGCTTGTTATGTTTTACCTTACCAACAAGATATGGGAGACGGAGTTCTATTCAGGCGAAGGGTTACAACCCCGGTCCTTGTTTGGTTTAAGGGTTGTGACCTGGTTACTTGAATGGTTCCCTCGTACTCCATTATGACTGTTGTTATTCTTTTAGTATCAAGCCTTAATTACTGTCTTTATTATGTAATTATTACCCTTGTGCTAATTGCTGGTTTTAGTTCCTAAGTGAAGCCTCCTTTGTGGCACTTGCTCTTTCTGGGGTCTGACCCAGCTGGTTTTGTATGGCCAGATACCGGAGCAGCACCAGAGGATCTACCGACCTTCCAGCCACATAGTGACCACTAGAAGGAATTCTGGCAACGAGTGGGTTTATTTTGGCTCTCCCACTCTATTGTAAAATTATTCTTTTGAGGCGTTTAGCCGCCGATCAAGTGTTAGCTCGTGTACATTTTACTTACTGTCTGCCTACGGGCTGTAACATGATTGGCAACCTAGGGTTGATCATGTATGACTGAAACTCTTGCTAGTCATCATATTTTGTAACGACTAGCTTCATGTCAGCTGAATATATAATGTTTGGGACGCCTTACTATTGTATATTTGGTGATCTTACATCTTGTAACATTTACTTATTTGATTGTGATTGAGACACTAGGCTTGTTATTGACCTTAAGAGACTGATGGCTTCTAGATAAACCCTCATATTTCTAGACAGCCGTGACCGTATAGTGAGGTAGATTCCATTTTATTATACGTAACTGGCTATGTCTGCCCCCGGTCTCCAATATTCTGGTTCTGGGACGTGACATCCACCACCCCCTTTCACTATACCTACCCAGGCTTCCGTCACACTCGACGGAAACCAACTGCTCACTCTGATCCAGGGGTTCCTAACAACCCATCAGGAGCAGACCACCCTACTCCGCCAGAGCATAGAGCGTTCTGAGGAACGTACTATGGTCCCACCACCTGTAGAGCCACGGCAGAGAGCGGGGACGATCAAGGACTTCATGGGTCTGAACCCCAAGGAGTTCTCAGGGACTGAGGGCATAGTAGTAGCAGATGACTGGCTAGACTCGGTAGAGAGGAAGCTCCTTGGAGTTAGGATGCCGGATGACCTCTAGGTCGAGGCAGCGGGATTTCTGCTGATAGACTTGGCAGGATTTTGGTTCCGTAATGAGCCGTTATTTGCGAGAGGGAGGGCCACTTGGGATCAGTTCAAGACCCAGTTCAAGAAGAAATTCTTCTCGACCACCGCTAGGGTAGCCATGGGGCTACGATTGATGGCCTTAGGAATTTGGTATTTACATTTAGGTCGTCGTGGAGCTGGCGGTCGTCGGGGGTGGGTAGGATTAGGATTTACATTTAGATCCTTAGGAATTTGGTATTTACAAACAGGTCCCTCCCCTAGGTAAATGCAATAATAAATTTGCATATCATAATTAAAACAATTCATAATTTGTAAACTGTTATAAAAACAAATTAACAAATTGTACAATGATATTAAAACAATTCTAAATATTACAAAATGATATTAAAACATTTTAATAAATTATAAAATGGTATTTTAGTTATTAAAACTCATTTAAAAATCATTTAAAAATTCTAGAAAAATTCCTAAAAATCATAATAAATTATTTTAATGCTAAATAGGTCATTAGCAACTAATTAATTCTAATTTAATTAATTTTGAAAAACAGGGGCTGACAGGAACCAAGTCCCATATTCAGCGGGTATACTCTGCGGCTGAGTCGGGAGAGATCTCTCGTTGCTCTGTTTTTTATGCCGCTTGCGATGGTTTTGGCTTGGTTTTCTGAATGCGTTTTCGTGAATATTTTTGATGGTTTTTATGGCTTGCATTTCGAACTCGCATTTCCTATCGAACTTTTTGAATAATACAGTGTTCTAATCTGTTGCTTGTGCGATTTCAGGTAATCGCGTAGGCGACGTCTAGCACGACCAACAGGTTCTCTCGCCTGAAGTAAACTCAAGGTGAGTGGCTGACCCTTCTCTTCTCGACCCCTTCTTAGGTAAATCGATAATGTTGTTGCGAATGAAAGAATAAATACAAGGGCACGGACACGATAAAATGATCAAGTTTTCAAAGAGAATGTAGGTTATACCTTAATAACTAAAATTATCTATGCATGGTCATAGATAACTTGTCGACAAGGTAATAGTTTCTTCGAGCGGCAACCCGGGGCCACGGGACCGTTTCGGCCTAGGAGGGAACGGGGTATAGTTGTGCTGGATGATAGCACGGATTAAGCGGAGACTTGCAGCGGGACTCGCTACTCGCGTTGTAAGGACCCCGATTAACAAAGCTATACGTCCAGGATGGCTTTTTATGTCAGTGACCAATCACACGTAATATTGTACTTGGTATAAAAATGATAACAATTGACAGGAAAGAACATGGTAAGTCTCATAAGGTACGGTGCGGTCCGCCGTGGGTAAGTTCCAACGTAATTCACATTATGCTTGTCATATGCTTGTTTGAAATTCATTAGGATGGTTAGAAACATTCATAAACTAAGTCATATAAACTCTTCAACCAAATGAGAGCTTGGAACTTAAATAGTCATGCACCAGTACAAAGTGTAATGTATTGATCCTCGCTCTCCACACAGATACCCCGAACCACGAAGGACATGCCATTTAAAGCTTAAGGTGGCGCGAACACTTTTGAAGTCTCGTCCGTGTGTTGAAGGCTTGTTTCTGGAAAAATCCTTTTGAAGACCCCGCACTCAGTCCAAGAGAAGATGACGACTCGACTTCACTTAATAGCAGGTGGAAAGTTGTCACGTCCCAGAACCAGAATACTGGAGAGCGGGGGGAATGACTCAGCCAGCTACGTATTACGGGTAGATGAATACCGTATAATACGATCAATGCTGTCTAATAAGACGAGGGGGTACATACTACATAAAAGTCTCACTATGGTCACTTCCCATCTATTGTCTCAATCATTCAAACAAGAAATAGAAATAGAGAACATGTGAGATAAAGCAGTAAGACATTCCAAACGCTCAGTCAAAATGTTCTTGATATCTGGCTTTACAAAACACAGCCAGATGATGTAGTAAGTATACACAATTGTTTATCAGCTGCAGCCTGACTTAGTTACAATTATGCAAAAGTAGGTACAAGACAATTCGACTAACATGTCGGTGCCAAACGGCAAAGTATAAAGTAATTCACAAAACGAGCGGAGAAGTAAGAAACCCACTCTAGTCCTCCTGCGATCATCCCTCTAGTATTGACCATCTGGGAGGTAGAAGTAAGTTGGATCCTCGGGGACCGGCTCTAAATCTGGCCATGCAAAACCAGAGAGGTTAGACCTCTAATAGCAAGTACCGCAAGGGAGCACGATATGAGGAATAAAACCAGTAATAGAAAACATAATAAATAGATCTCTGCAGACCACTGGAATTCACATCACATCACGACATTTCGAACCAACTTTTCAACCAAACAAGGACAGAAGTTGACCCGTCATGTCCTGATATTCCGATCCTCTCAGTTGGTTAACAGAGTAGGTATAGTACACAAACAAATCAATTTAAACGGCCATGCAATTACTACGGCTTGCTACTGTGAGCTCCAAGTTATCCTGCAATTATGTAATAGGGATTCCTCAGTTCTTACTATGTGCAAGAAAGGCTAGTCTATCCAATCAATCAATTGCGCCAACCATGTATTTAGACGAGTCCCAGCAGGACGCCCGTCGTTAGTATACCATGTACGTTTTAAATAATATAAGCAGATACCGCTCCCTGTCCGTGTGGCAGATTTACAGTATCTGTGGGAACCAGCCAGCCTGTCGGGCACTTAATAGTCCTAAGAGGGCTGCCATGTAAGAACTCGGGAATCCATCCTCTCCATGCAATCATTATTTTATTTAACTTAATAGCCTTTATGTTAAGCAAAATTCCATGCCGTGGATCATGGTCATTCGAATGAGTACTTTCGTACCGGGTACGATATGCACAACTCTACAACGATACTCGTACGGTTAGGTTGTAGGTCTTACATAGCGTAATGCAACAATCAAAACTAACCATGGATTAATCGTGCCTTGACCATAAAGTACACATGCTGCTTTTATAAAATAAATAAATAAATTGAAACCTGCATGTGTCTGTATACCAATATTCAGGATCAGCAGTCGATTACAATAGTTCATGATATGAACGTGTCTCATTCATTTAATTCAATAAGACGACTAGCCAGTCTCTTAGTTCCAACTAGGAACGCATGATCAATTTACTAAATCAAGATAACAATTCCTGTTTATTAATGTTAAGACAATAATTAATGTTAATAAATGCCAAGTCAATCAATCAATCAATCAATGTCAATCAATGTCAATTGAAAACAAGAATCAGCCAAAAAGGCATTATGGCCAGCATTCATGCGGCTGGGGAAATTATTGATCCATGCGGCCGGGAACAGAATAGTCTCATGCGGCCAAATTAGCAAAGCCCTATGCAGCTAGAAACCAAAGGGATCTCATGCGGCTACGGGCAACATATGCCCATACGGCCAGGGAAAATTCCATGCGGCTGAATAGGTGCAAGCCTATATGCGGCTAAGAAGTCACGCGACGTCATGCGGCTGAGAATGATCAGCGCCATGCGACTGAAATGGGTGCAAACCTATATGCGGCAGATAAGTCTCATGCGGTCAGATAACTCTATGCGGCTCGGGCTGATCTTTATGCGGCAAGCGGCCGATCAAGCTCATACGGCTGACTAAGCCCATGTGGCTAACTAAGCCCATGCGGCTGACTAAGCCCATGCGGCCAAGGGAGACTTGCCGCATGAAAACTCATGCGGTCAAGCACTGTTCTTCTTCTCCACTTTCCCGAGAAGAACCATGGGAAGTCATTGCTTCTAAGCTCCATAACCTTCATTCCAAGCCCAAATTCGGACTTCTATAGGTCAAAATTGGGTAAAACGAAATTCTCTACAACATGGAACCATCAAAACTTGAAGATAATAAAGTTTACTAGATCAAAACCTAAAAAATCCCAAATGCATTAAACTTAGACCTACAAGAAATGAACCATAGAGATTGAAAATGCTAAGTACTAAAGAGGCTTAAGATCAGGTAAGGAAGATGATGGAACAATAATAATGGAGATCCATCAAGAAGTAAGTTTGGCACTTGCCTTGGCGGCTGAAGAGTTTATGAGGAAGAAGAAATGTAAGAAGAGTAATGGTGAAGTAATGAAGAGAGAGAAAGGGAATGGCTTTAATGAAGGGGTGGTGGTAGGTGGGGGTTTGTGTTCGGTTCATGATGAAACAGCATACTTAATCCAATCCAAGCCCAACCCAAAGCATAGCTAAAGCAGAGTATAAAAGCAGGAAATAAAATACAGAAATAAAATTGCAGAAAATTAATTAACATGAAATTAAAAGAATTTAAATATAGAATAATACATGATAAATATTAAATAAATATATTAAAGCAGTACATGTATTAAGAATACGTATCTTGGGAACGGAAAGTGACATCTCTACCCTCCTTAGAAAAATTTCGTCCTCGGAATTTCAAATCCAAGCAGGATAGGAATATCAAAACTAAGCTAATCTGGGCACAAGAAACTTGAACAAGCAATCATTCTTCAATATTAACAAGCAGATAACATATCTATATTAACAATCTACAATATCAAGTAGTTCTACGCATAGGGTGACAAGCATGAGGGGTTAAGACAATCAAGGTACACGGGAAGAAATATACCTTGTGAGTCAAACAGATATGGATACCGTGATCGAATATCATCCTCACGTTCCCACGTTGACTCTCCTAATGAGTGATGACCCCAAGCAACCCAGACAAGGCTAATTGTTCGGTTCTTAAGTATCTTCTCTCTTCGATCCAAGATGGACACAGGCTGCTCCTCGTAAGACAGGTTGGTACCAACAACCAGCTCAGAATGATCAAGGATATGGCTTGGGTCCGATACATACCTTTACAGCTGAGATACATGAAATACGTCATGCACCTCTCGTAACGAAGGTGGAAGGGACAAACGATAAGAAACATCGCCTACCCTATCAAGGATAACGAATGGTCCTACGTATCGCAGACCCAACTTCCCGCGAACGCCAAATCTAATGACCCCACGGGTAGGTGAGATCCGCAAGAATACGTGGTCCCCAACAGAAAACTCTAGCGGCCTACGATGCTAGTCTGCCCAATGACGATGCCGATCTTGTGCAACTCAGAGTCGCTCTCTAATTCCTTTAACCAATTCAACTGTTTGAACAATTATTTCTGGGCCTAGCATCTTCCTCTTCCCGATATCATCCCATACTAGTGGCGACCTACACTTCTTACCATATAGTGCTTCAAATGGTGCCATCTGGATACTGGCTTGATAACTGTTGTTATATGAAAACTCAACTAAGTGCAGGTGGCTCTCCCAAGATCCTCCAAAATCTAGGGTACATACTCGCAACATATCTTCCAAAGTCTGAATTGTCCTTTCTGATTGTCCGTCCGTCTGTGGATGGTAAGCCGTGCTAAATCTTAACTTGGTGTCCAGACTATGATGTAAGATTTTCCAGAAATGTGATGTAAAACGGATATCTCTGTCTGACATAATACTGACAGGGACTCCATGCTGTCTGACTATCTGTTGCATATAACTCTGCCAACTTTTCTGTAGGTTGTCCTACTCTGAAAGGAAGAAAGTGTGCTACCTTTGTAAGCCGGTCCACTATCATCCAAATAGCATCTTTACCACTTGGCGATCTCGGTAAACCGGTCACAAAGTCTATTGTGATGTGCTCCCACTTCCATTCCGAAATAGAAAGCGGTTGCAATAATCCAGCTGGCCTCTGCTGTTCTGCCTTCACTTGCTGACATATCAAGCAACGAGAAACAAATCTAGCTATCTCCCTCTTCATTCCATTCCACCAGAAGTGTTGCTTGATATCTTGGTATATCTTGGTTCCTCCAGGATGTATAGAATACTGGAAGCTGTGAGCTTCTGCCATAACTTCCTGTCTGATATCTCCACTAGGTACACATAGACGTGATCCGAACCTAAGTGTACCGTCTTTGTGGATTTGTATCTCCTTCCTGAGCCCTGACTCACACTCTGTCCTAAGCTTCTGAATCCTTGGGTCCTGTGCCTGAGCTGCCTTGATCCTATCTACCAAGTCAGATTGGACTTGTAGACTTGCCAGAACTCCTACATCATTAGGAAGTATAACTTCTATGCCCATCTCCTGAAGGTCTTCTAAGATATGCCTCTGCGTTGTCAACATAAATGCGTCACCTCTTCTGCTGAGAGCGTCTGCTACCACATTCGTCTTGCCTGGATGATACTGAAGCTCAACGTCGTAATCCTTGATCAGTTCTAACTATCTTCTCTGCCTCATGTTCAGCTCCTTCTGAGTAAAGATGTACTTCAGACTTTTGTGGTCTGCGTACATGTCCACTCGATCACCATATAAGTAATGCCTCTATAGCTTCAAAGCAAACACTACTGCTGCCAACTCCAAATCATGAGTTGGGTAATTCTTCTCGTGGTCTCGAAGTTGCCTAGATGCATATGCTATCACCTTCCCATGTTGCATAAGGACACATCCAAGTCCTTTACCTGATACATCATAATATACAGTAAAACCTCCAGGTCCAACTGGCAATGTAAGAATGGGTGCTGATATCAACTTCTGCTTCAGATTCTCAAATGATGCCTGACATTCTGCCGACCAAACGAATGGCACATCCTTCTGTGTCAAGCGGGTCATGGGTGCTAAAAGTCTTGCAAAGTCTGATACGAATCTCCTGTAATAACCTGTCAATCCCAAGAAACTCCGCACATCAGCTACGGTCTTGGGCACTGGCCAACTCTCTACTGCTTCTATCTTCTTGGGATCTACTGCTACTCCAGCTCCTAATATGATGTGACCCAAAAATGAAATGTGGTCCATCCAGAACTCACACTTGCTGAGCTTGGCATACAACTGGTTCTCTTTCAGAACCTACAACACTTTCCTGAGGTGGTCTTCATGCTCCTTTTTACTGGCAGATATACGAGAATATCGTCAAGAAACACAACGACAAACTGATCTAAGTATGGCATAAAGATGCGGTTCATCAAATCCATAAATATTACTGGAGCATTGGTCAAACCAAACGGCATTACTAAGAATTCATAATGTCCATACTTCGAACTGAATGCTGTCTTTGGAATATCTTCCTTCCGAACCCTCACTTGATGATAGCCTGACCGAAGATCTATCTTGGAGAAAACTCTAGCTCTGCTCAACTGATCAAACAAGTCGTCGATCCTTGGTAGTGGGTACTTGTTCTTTACTGTTGTCGCGTTAAGCTTCCTGTAATCGATACACAATCTGGATGATCCATCCTTCTTCCCCACAAGTACCACTGGTGCTGCCCATGGCGATATGCTAGCATGGATGAACTTCTTTTCCTTCAGTTCCTCTATGTGCTGATATAACTTGGCCTGTTCTGAATCCGCCATTCTGTAAATCCGATTTGATATCGGTTTAGTTCCAGGTGCCAATTCTATGCTGAACTCAATATCCCTAAACGGTGGTAGACCTGGAAGTTCTTCGGAAAATACATCTAGAAATTCTTCAACTACCTTCGGAACCTGAACTTCTTCCATTGCTGTTACTACTCCCTGCTCTTGCTGAGTTGCCTCTGATCTGACTAAGGTAAATCTTTTCATGCCTGGAATATCAAAAGATACATTCCCACTACGATAATCTATTGTCGCATGACTGTCTTTCAGCCAATCCATGCCTAAGATAACGTCAAAATTTCTAACAGGAAATTCTATCAACCGGGCGGGTAAGGAATGCCCGAAAACTACAATGCTACATGTTAGAATAACTCTACTAACTCCTACGAGCCCATTGCCAGTGAGTATATTTAACCTTTCTAGCAATGCTTCGAACTCCATTCCTAGCCGTGTCACAAATTGTGCAGATATAAATGAATGTGATGCTCCCGAATCAAACAATGCTACTGCGGGATATGAGGCGACGAGAATATTACCTGCCATAACATCTCCCGATGCTAATGCCTCTTCTAAAGACAGTATAAATGCCTGCCCTCGGCCTCCTTGCTGGTTCCCATGTTGCGGCCTAGCCTGGTGCTGCTGCTGACCCCTGCCTTGATGATGCTGGGGTGGTCTATGCTGGTGTTGCTGCATCGGCGGCCCCTGCTGTCGAAATATCTGAGCCTGTGGCATCAACGGACGCTGGGCCAATGGTCTCACTGCCACTGCTGGTCCTCGATACTGGCCTGCCCCTG
This sequence comes from Iris pallida, assembly GCA_029216955.1. Classification (NCBI taxonomy): domain Eukaryota; kingdom Viridiplantae; phylum Streptophyta; class Magnoliopsida; order Asparagales; family Iridaceae; genus Iris; species Iris pallida. The sequence continues at coordinate 14,044,559 of JANAVB010036615.1, forward strand.
GCGCTGGTAGAGCAGAAAACTATTGTACTGGTCCTCCTGACCTCGAATTCATGGGACAGATGGTAACCCGATGATCTGGATTTCCATATATCAAATACAGTCCGTTCAATGACCGACACATATCTCTAGTGTGTCCTACCTTCTCATAATAAGTGCAGCCCGCTGGGGGTTGCTGATTCTTCCTCTGTTGCTGCTGTTGCTGTCTGGGTGGTGGTGCTGGCCCTCATATTGCCACATCGTGAATGCGAATACCAAGGGATGGTGCTGTTGTTCGGGGCGCTGCTCCCCCTCCTCCTTCAATCTGACTGTGGGATCTCTTCTGACCTCCAGTCCTTGCCGTGATCCTCTGAATGGTGCTCATGCCTCGGGTTGCCGTCAATACTTCGTCAAAAGTCTAATAATTGTGCCCTTCTATCAATTGCAAGAGCTCCAGGTGAAACCCTTGCTGAAATCTCATAGCCCTCTGGCTCTCCGTTGCTACCATCTCTGGGACGAACCTACTCAATCTGCAGAACTCCGCTGCATAAGCATCTACTGTCTTGTCGGCCTGCTTGAGGTTGATAAACTTCTGTTGTAGCTCAAATTGTGCTACAACTCCATAGTACTTCATCTTGAACCTTGCTGTGAAATCGTCCCAAGCAACAGGACGTCTGATGCCTACTTCTTCTGATTCCCACCAATCACGTGCGAGATTCTGAAGTAGCAACTTCACCTGATCCATACGTTCTTCTGCCGGCACCTTAGCTGCTGTCAAAATAGCCTCAATATCCTTAAGCCATGCATCTGCTGAGATGGCATCCTCCGTGCCTTCGAAACGGCGGGGGTTGAACTTGCAAAATCTGGTTGATGCTCCTGAATCTGGCCTTGCCCCTCTTTCCAAAGCTGTCTGCAACCCTTGGTTGAGTAGTACGTTCTGCTCTTGCAACTGAGTATGCATGCGCTTCTGGACTAACATCTGGTATTGCTGAGTAGCCATCATCCCTCTCATGATCTCCAGAAGGGTCGGTGTGTCCACTTCTACGGGGGTAGGTGGAACTGTTGGTGGTGGTGGAACCTTCGGATACTGCGATCCAGCTGCTGCTTCCACTATCACTTCTTCCTGGATAGTCTCTTAAGGTAGTACTGGCCCTTGTTGTTGACCAACCTGGTCATGTTGTCTATGTTGTCCATGTTGCTGCTGTCCAGCTCTAACAGGTGCGGACGAAGTACCCCTAAGAAAAGGGACAAGAGAACAATCAAACGACCGGACACGAAGGATCAACGAAGTCAAGGGATACCGAAATGTCAAGCTGGAGTTGAGATTCAACGAATTATGAGATCAAAGGAAAACATGTGTGATTGAGACATCCTATCAAAATACCCCACAAGTACTCTGAAATCAGACCTGCATGGGCCACCACTAAAACTTTGTCACGCCCCAGAACCAGAATACTGGAGAGCGGAGGGAATGACTCAGCCAGCTACGTATTACGGGTAGATGAATACCGTATAATACGATCAATACTGTCTAATAAGACGAGGGGGTACATACTACATAAAAGTCTTACTATGGTCACTTCCTATCTATTGTCTCAATCATTCAAACAAGAAACAGAAATAGAGAACATGTGAGATAAAGCAGTAAGGCATCCCAAACGCTCAGTCAAAATGTTCTTGATATCTGGCTTTACAAAACACAGTCAGATGATGTAGTAAGTATACACAATTGTTTATCAGCTGCAGCCTGACTTAGTTACAATTATGCAAAAGTAGGTACAAGACAATTCGACTAACATGTCGATGCCAAACGGCAAAGTATAAAGTAATTCACAAAACGAGCGGGAAAGTAAGAAATCCACTCGAGTCCTCCTGCGATCATCCCTCTAGTATTGACCATCTAGGAGGTAGAAGTAAGTTGGATCCTCGGGGACCGGCTCTAAATCTGGCCATGCAAAACCAGAGAGGTTAGACCTCTAATAGCAAGTACCGCAATGGAGCACGATATGAGGAATAAAACAAGTAATAGGAAACATAATAAATAGATCTCTGCAGACCACTGGAATTCACATCACATTACGACATTTCGAACCAACTTTCCAACCAAACAAGGACAGAAGTTGACCCGTCATGTCCTGATATTCCGATCTTCTCAGTTGGTTAACAGAGTAGGTATAGTACACAAACAAATCAATTTAAATGGCCATGCAATTACTACGGCTTGCTACTGTGAGCTCCAAGTTATCCTAGAATTATGCAATAGGGATTCCTCAGTTCTTACTATGTGCAAGCAAGGCTAGTCTATCCAATCAATCAATTGCGCCAATCATGTATTTAGACGAGTCCCAGCGGGACGTCCGTCGTTAGTATACCATGTACGTTTTAAATAATATAAGCAGATACCGCTCCCTGCCCGTGTGGCAGATTTGCAGTATCTGTGGGAACCAGCCGGCCTGTCGGGCACTTAATAGTCCTAAGAGGGCTGCCATGTAAGAACTCGGAAATCCATCCTCTCCATGCAATCATTATTTTATTTAACTTAATAGCCTTTATGTTAAGCGAAATCCCATGCCGTGGATCATGGTTATTCGAATGAGTACTTTCGTACGGGGTACGATATGCACAACTCTACAACGATACCCGTGCGGTTAGGTTGTAGGTCTTACATAGCGTAATACAACAATCAAAACTAACCACGGATTAATCATGCCTTGACCATAAAGTACACATGCTGCTTTTGTAAAATAAATAAATTAATTAAAACTTGCATGTGTCTGTATACCAATATTCAGGATCAGCCAGTCGATTACAATAGTTTATGATATGAACGTATCTCATTCATTTAATTCAATAAAACGACTAGCCAGTCTCTTAGTTCCAACTAGGAATGCATGATCAATTTACTAAATCAAGATAACAATCCCTGTTTATTAATGTCAAGACAATAATTAATGTTAATAAATGCCAAGTCAATCAATCAATCAATCAATGTCAATCAATATCAATTAGAAACAAGAATCAGCCAAAAAGGCATTATGGCCAGCATTGATGCGGCTGGGAAAATTATTGATCCATGCGGCCGGGAACAGAATAGTCTCATGCGGCCAAATTAGCAAAGCCCTATGCAGCTAGAAACCAAAAGGGTCTCATGCGGCTACGGGCAACATACGCCCATGCGGCCAAGAGAAATTCCATGCGGCTGAATAGGTGCAAGCCTATATGCGGCTAAGAAGTCACGCGGCGCCATGCGGCTGAGAATGATCAGCGCCATGCGACTAAAATAGGTGCAAACCTATATGCAACAGATAAGTCTCATGCGGTCAGATAACTCTATGCGGCTCGGGCTGATCTTTATGCTGCAAGCGGCCAATCAAGCTCATGCGGCTGACTAAGCCCATGTGGCTAACTAAGCCCATGCGGCTGACTAAGCCCATGCGGCTAACTAAGCCCATGCGGCTGACTAAGCCCATACGGCCAAGGGAGACTTGCCGCATGAAAACTCGTGCGGTCAAGCACTGTTCTTCTTCTCCACTTTCCCGAGAAGAAGAACCATGGGAAGTCATTGCTTCTAAGCTCCATAAATCCTTCATTCCAAGCCCAAATCCGGACTTCCATAGGTCAAAATTGGGTAAAATAAAATTTTCTACAACATGGAACAATCAAAACTTGAAGATAATAAAGTTTACTAGATCAAAACCTAAGAAATCCCAAATGCATTAAACTTAGACCTACAAGAAATGAACCATGGAGATTGAAAATGCTAAATACTAAAGAGGCTTAAGATCAGATAAGGAAGATGATGGAACAATAATAATGGAGATCCATCAAGAAGCAAGTTTGGCACTTGCCTTGGCGGCTGAAGAGTTTATGAGGAAGAAGAAATGTAAGAAGAGTAATGGTGAAGTAATGAAGAGAGAGAAAGGGGATGGCTTTAATGAAGGGGTGGTGGTAGGTGGGGGTTTGTGTTCGGTTCATGATGAAACAGCATACTTAATCCAATCCAAGTCCAACCCAAAGCATAGCTAAAGCAGAGTATAAAAGCAGGAAATAAAATACAGAAATAAAATTGCAGAAAATTAATTAACATGAAATTAATAGAATTTAAATATAGAATAATATATGATAAATATTAAATAAATATATTAAAGCAGTACATGTATTAAGAATACGTATCCTGGGAACGGAAAGTAACAAAAGTGTTATATTTTGCTTGTAAAAATGGATGTAATGTATGGAACGACTATCTCATCGGCGTTCGTTTTGTATAATCGAGTCATGTTGTAGCCCGTGCGACAATGATTGTAATGGAGTCAATGTAAATGATGTTTATTATCAATAAAATGAAAAAGTTCCTTCTAGTTCGAATGTGTTAATCATCTCTCTACGTACTCTAACTTGATGGTGTGTTTCGGATACCTTATGACTATGCCTTGTGCGATCGCAACTTAGGTTCGCACGGCATCACGCCCGGGGGACGACTATCGATTCTACAGAATAGAGGCGTGACACAGGACTTTTCGTATGACTATGGCTCCGGTCTAGACTCATCCTTCACGATCGAGCTAGTCGTACCTTCTGATCATAGCTTCCCATATTGGGTCGATGAGACTATTTAGTTATCTTTATATCTGTATGTCTGAGAGGTTGGTCTTCATTTTCTTTTTAGTTTGTTCTAGTGTTGGTAGTGGATTTGTCTCCACCCAGCCATCAACTCTATTTTGACATTTACTTTGATTCGTGATGAACTATTTCATTTAAATTTTGTTGTGGATGAGATTAGAATTACCTGTGGTTGTCTATTATTGTTATTATTTAATCACATTACAGCTTATGTGTGTATTCGAGATTTCCATATAATAGAGTAAATCTCGTATACATGCAGCTGGCAAGCTACGTTCCTAGTCCTATGTATTTTGGGACTGGGGCATTACAAACTGCTAGTACATGTGCTAGTTTGACTATTTCGTCTAGCAGAACTCTTGACTGTATCCTGCTATGTTTGTATCGCGTCTTGTATAGTAAATTGGGGATCTAGTGTAGGTTACGAAATAGGGATACTATTCAGTGGTGACTTAAATTTCAGTTTGATGAAATTAGTTTAGGTCTATATCAGATGTCTAAGTTTTAATTCTCGTTCATCTATATGCATTGATCAATGTACCATGGCTGAACCAATATATCATTTTAGTCCTTAGTCCTTGCTCAAGAAAATCAGACTGAGATAATCTTTTTAGTTTAGAAGTTAATAAAGTGTTAACAGTCATGGCCAGCCGAGCCACAAATGGAAACTTCTGCTATGTCTGTGTCAATAGGCCGTTAATAGTAAGCCAACGACACATATATGCGAAAACCATGAGGCTAGGATACACTACCAAAATAAGTCATATCAGCGACGTATTTAGCGACTCCAAGATAAAACGTCGCTAATATTTGTGGGTTTAGCGACGTTTATCAAAGACGTCACTGTTTGTCGCCAACAGCGACTAAAAGCAACGTCTAGCGGCTACAATTTGTTAAATAGGAATCTGCGTCGCAATTTTGTCGGTACACGTCGCTGATATAGCGACGTATAGCGACGCATTTTAAGTAGCGTCGCCGTTTATTAAATATCAGCGACGTTTAGCGACGGAAGAGAAGGACGTCGCTAAATATTTCATATAGGCGGCGAGGGTTTCCTTTTCGATCATTCATAAATTTTTCCCCCCAATTTTTCGCGCGCTCCTCCTCCGCGACGCTCCTCTGGCGATTTCCCTCCTCCGGCCTCCTCCTCCGCGAAGCTCCTCCGGCGATCTCCCTCCTCCGGCCTCCTCCTTCTCCTCCTCCTCCTTCCTCAGGTAGCTCCTCCTCAGGTGATCCCATGTCCCCGCTTTCCAGTTTCTTCTCGTCTTCTAGCTCTCTCTCTCGCTTCTAGTTCGTGTCCACAAGAGCGTGGACTCGCTGCGGGGGACACGAGACTCATAGTGGACTCGCTGCGGGGGATACGAGAGCGTGGACTCGCTTCTAGTTCGTGTGACACCTATTTTGTTGGTTTGGACACGTCGTGTCCCACTGTATGGACACGAGACTCACCGTGTGACACCTATATACTGATACTGGGAGTTTTTTGGGCATATGAACTGTCAATTTGATGTTTTACTTGGATTCAAATTCTAATTTAGGGTTCGAGCCCTATTTACTGATACTGGGAGTTTTTTGGGCATTTTTAGGGTTTTGAAATGATGAATAAATTGACTAATAATTATTATCGAGCCCTATAAAATTTTAGCTATGTCACGAAGGATGGATACCAATCCTGTGAATGAGTTTTCTCCTAAGTATTCTCGACAGTTGAGTATGATTTAGCTCACTGACATTACTGAAATATGGAATGATTAGTGTAGTGTATGTTGGTCAGGTTTTGGCAGAGTTGGGATATGATAGTATGCATGTTACAATTAACAAGGAATGCTGTTGATACCAAATATTGCACGACAGGTTACTTGAGTAACCTGGAATGTTTTACCTACTGAAACAAATAGTTTGGGCAAGGGTGTGTATAGGTTGGGAAAAATGGTGAGATACACCAAGTCAGACACTGTCCCTACAGCCTTTAAACTGGCGAGGTAGAAATCTATGTACGACATTTGCTATAAGGACTTTGCATTAATCAACGGTACGATATCGTGATCAGGACATAGTCCCTGCAGCCATTCGACTGGCGAGGCAGAAACAATGTAGCCGTAGATAAAGTTGACTGTCCTCCGACCCTCATCCCTCGGCAATGATGATACGCCAACCTATCACTATATCTTATATAGTAGTAGATGATGTCTTAGTATTACATTATGTGAGTTCATCTTGATTCTGTTACATTCTTCAGATACTAGATACGATAAGAACATATACTACACCATATGTACAGAACATAGATGATTCATACTAATGTATGCTAGAATGAATCTTGGGTTGTGTTCTGAGCCATCCGTTCTCACACTTGGCAAAAAATTAAATTTTTTGTACTTTATCTGCTTTCGAAAATGTACTCAAATTACATGATGGTTCCTTTAGTTAGCTTGCTTATGTTACAATTATATTATTTATGAATATCGATCTTACCAGATGGCACCCATAACCCGAGGAACGGCACGTCGTTTGAGGGAAACAGTGAATGCTGAGGTGGCTTCTCCTACAGTTAAGGAGGAAGTGGCACCGGTTGCTAGTGAGACCGGGAGTTCTATTCATCCAGCACCGGTAGCTAGTGAGACTGGAAGTTCTATTCATGCAACACTTGCAAGGGACGACATCTCTCCTCACGCCAAAGATCTCGCTTTTTCGAGGTGGTTGCGTGATCGTATCACTGAGCGTTTGCGTGAGCTGTATGGTTCTCATTAGCTATTAGTACTTATTTGTATTGGACTATTTGTATTGGGTTGTTTTTATATTAGACTTTTTGTATTGGACTACATATATGAATTAGTACTGTGTCAATCTCTGGATTATATTGGTACTACGACCCTCATCCCTCGACAATGATGATACGACAACCAACCAGAGAGGATACTCTGAGAGATCCATCTGAGTAGGACGTATACTCTGAGAGATCACCTTTACAAGTATGATATCAGTAGTGGAATTGAGTGTGTACGTCCTACTCAGATGGGTCTCTCACCGTTACTATTTTTTTCTGACAGTATGGTGGATGTGCTCCGTCAACAGATTCTTGCTCCGAGCCAAAACTTTGCCCCGGAGCTCAAGTGGACATCCTTCGTGTAGAGCTCGAGTGAGAGGTTCCTGACAGCATGGTGGTCTCCTTTGTCAAAGTATTCGTACTCATCACACATTGGTTGTGGGACGAGCACGGATACTTTAACAAAGGAGACCACCATGCTGTCAGGAACCTCTCACTCGAGCTCTACACGAAGGATGTCCACTTGAGCTCTGGGGCAAAGTTTTGGCTCGGAGCAAGAATCTGTTGACGGAGCATATCCACCATGCTGTCAGAAAAAATAGTAACGGTGAGAGACCCATCTGAGTAGGACGTACACACTCAATCCTACTACTGATATCATTCTTGTAAAGGTGATCTCTCAGAGTATACGTCCTACTCAGATGGATCTCTCAGAGTATCCTCTCTGGTTGGGTTGTGTTCTGAGCCATCCGTTCTCACACTTAAAATACATATGAATTAGAACTGTGTTTTGTATTTTCGGCAAACCCAGGGATTTGATTCTGTATTTTGTATTTTGGTTTCTGTATTTTGGCTCCAGCTCCATTTGCATTAATCTACGGTACGACATGGTCCCTGCAGCCATTCGACTGGCGAGGCAGAAACTATGTAGCCGTAGATAAAGTTGACTGTCCTCCAACCCTCATCCCTCGGCAATGATGATACGACAACCTATCACTATATCTTATATAGTAGTAGATGATATTTTAGTATTACATTATGTGAGTTCATCTTGATTCTGTTATATCCTTCAGATACTAGATACGATAAGAACATATACTACACCATATGTACAGAACATAGATGATTCACACTAATGTATGCTAGAATGAATTTTGGGTTGTGTTCTGAGCCATCCTTCATCTGCCCCCTTCCCTGTCCCTTTCGTTATGTCGCGAACCTCTTTCTCTATGCCATCAAAATCAGAATCCTCGACTCTCTTTCGCTTCTTGGATATTGACCCAGCTTCCAATCTCTCATTTCCCTCCGGGTCCACTCTACTCCCAATCTCTTCCTCTTTTATACACGGATCTACAGAATCAATACCATCTAAGGAAGGCAAAACTGAATCAGCATTGTCTCCGGATCGTCCTCATCAAGGCATAACGGGCTGCTCAGCGTGCCCAGCTTCTTCAACTTCTCGCTGGCTGCAGAGTCGAAATGGGAATGGGTCCTCTTTGCCGGCCCGGAGCTCTGACTCGCACTCGTCGCCTCGCTACCGGTTTTCTCTCCTCCTCTGACGCGGGTCATAAGAAAAGAAATTTTGTACCTCTTCTTCACATAAATATCATTGCCGTCTTGTACTCGAGCCTCCTCGTCTGTGATGCTATCCAACTTCTCGGTGCCTACATTGTCACTTGAATCTCTCCTTCGACTCGTATCGTCCTCTTCTTTGCCTGTCTTTTCGCTTCCTGTCTTGCAATCATCTGCTATCACCGCCGACTCATTCGACTCCTTTTTCGATGACTCCGAGGAGGAGGAGGAGGAGGAAGACTCAGAGAAGGAGTCGAATGAGTCGACGGTGATAGCAGATGATTGCAAGACAGGAAGCAAAAAGACAGGCAAAGAAGAGGACGATACGAGTCGAAGGGGAGATTCAAGTGACAATGTAGGCACCGAGAAGTTGGATAGCATCATAGACGAGGAGGCTCGAGTACAAGGCGGCAATAATGTTTATGTGAAAAAGAGGTACAAAATTTCTTTTCTTATGACCCGCGTCAGAGGAGGAGAGAAAACCGGTAGCGAGACGACGAGTGTGAGTCAGAGCTCCGGGCCGACAAAGAGGACCCGTTCCCATTTCGACTCTGCAGCCAGCGAGAAGTTGAAGAAGCTGGGCACTCTGAGCAGCCCGTTATGCCTTGATGAGGACGATCCGAAAGACAATGCTGATTCAGCATCTTCCTTCTCCTCTCCTCCACCATGGCTCTGGACCCATCTGCTCCTCCCTACTTTTCTTCTTCTTATTTGACTCTCTCAGCCACATATGATATCTGTCACGCCCCGCTCCCGTAGGAGCGATCGTCCTCGCTAAGGCGTGATGCCACACGGGCCTAGGTTACGCCCGTGCAAGGCTAAGTCCAGAAACGGCCGATTTGAGCTAGGCTACAGAGTCGCACAGAGTGTCCCCATTTGCAGCGGAAAGTAAATGAACACAAGTAGAAGCGAATTCAAACTCTTTATTGATATTCGAGAAGTTTACAAGCGGCGCTTGGCCGAGTTTACAAGTCTCTCAAGCTCTCTCTCTCTCTGAAATATAAAAGGCGTACCAAATAGCTTACAACATGGAATGATTCATGGCGATGTTCCGATACATTATGTCCTGTATATGGTGCTCCAGCTCCTTGCAACGCTCCAAGGCTCCAGAGATAGCTCCACACCTTAGCACGTTCGAGGGAAGCTCTGCACCCGCTGGCATCTCCTGCATCCTGCAAGCAGACTGTAGGATTATCTGTACATTGTTATGCACTGGTAGGAAGGCTAGCTCGCCCACATTGCTATCATTACCAAACACGTTCCATTTACTTTTGTGCACCATCTATCATTCATTGTCTTTCTAATCTTGCCTTATGGTCAGTTTAATGGCATATTTTGTAACCTATCTCGTGTTACCGAATTCAAGTGTCTGCATAAAAATGCATGCACGACTTATCCATACTTACCGTCCGGCCTTCCCTCTCCAGAGTAAACCAAGTTAGTCAACAATTCACATGTAGTAACTTAACGTGATTCATGTAAACATTCAATGTTAAGGGCGTGTCCCTGCCTCATGTTCTAGCACGTCGTAGGCACGTTCTAGCACATCGTAGGCACGTTATCTAACACGTCGTAGGCATGTTCAGAGTGTTACAATTCAAGCATGTTCAGGAGTATTACATTTCGGGCATGTTCAGAGTGTTACATTTCAGGCATGTTCAGGACGTTACATTTCAAGCATGTTTAGGATGTTACATTTCCAGCATGTTCAGGATGTTATATTTCAAGCATGTTCAGGAGGTACTTCATTTAGTTAATTTGGATTACTTGTTTCAATGCAAGGACTTGCACGTGGATTGCCACCAGCATAGTCCAATTAATCTACATGCATGGGTCGCTGGCATCACAAGCCATTTTGGACATATCACGTGAGCATTCTCACCTATCAAAGCGTGATGGCTGGTACACCTTGGTAGTCTCTTAAAATGTCTGGCATTACGTCTCTTTGAGTGGCCTAGCCCCCACTCAAAGCAGTCTGTAAGCCCCATGTCTGATTCCGTCTAGGCCGGCCACGGTATTCTCCCTCATCGCCCGTGCCGCAGAATCCTTCCTCATGACGGCCACGGTATTCCTCCCCATCGCCCGTGCCGTTTGTCCACGACCATTTCATATTGACTTTTCATTTAACTTAACGGCTGTCTTTAGCCATAATGCATTATCGACCAGGTTGGCGTCCGTGCAGCACGGGTAGCGAGCCCCGTTGCACGTACCCGTCATACCTGTCGCTAACGTCTTTCATGTCTTATCTTTTATTCCCTCTTTTATTTCTTTCTTTCCCGTATTCATTCATTCATTCATTCATACATTATGCAACTCTCCGTACGGGAGTCGCCTTGGCGACCCATCGGTCCCGAAGTCTTTCAATGTTGCTATATCTATTCGGAACGACTATGTCGATAGTCTTCCGTTTCATTGTTGTAACCCATTCATTATTGAACGCGTAAGGGACTTGAACGTAAGCTTGTGCCTTAGCACGAGCGTAGAGCGCGGTACGAGAGTTTCTATATTTGCTGAGTTCTTTTCCATGTTCTAAACAAGCATGCAAGATGGGATTATTTCCTTAGCTAGGTGCGTTAAGTCATTCATTTATTAGCATGTGCGGTGTTATCGCCTAGCGATTCTAGCAACAGTGTCCGTATTGTTATGTGTCAGGCTAAGCAAAGACGGGTTCATCAGAGTCACCCACTTTAGCGATGTTCGCATCGGCCGAGCGATACTCCGAGTGCGCCTTTGAAAGTCTAAGTCTGGATTCGTCTTGACGGGCCAATATAAGCCTTACATCGATTCTTTATCAGGTCGATACCAACTCTTCGGGTCGATGGCTCGTTTGAGTCGTTGCACTTGCCATTTGAATCGATGTTCCGCTAGGGCGGAGCGGGTCGTTACAATATCCACCTCAAGTGTAGAGTCGGGGGAGAAGAAGTGGACAGGAAGAGGAGGGGGAAGCAGCACAGCCGGCGGCATGACCCGGAGGAAGTACAGATGTTTTCTTCAAATCCGTAGGAGAACTATAAGAATATATCTTTTCACAATATGTCATCTTGTCAAAGATCCTTAATGTGAATATCATGTTACCGCGGTGTCGGAAGACTAACATGTCATAATTTTTTAAGCCGTGTATTTTGACATAATCCTTCCAACTCTTTCTTCCTATGTAGTAATCTTGCATTACTACATAGCAGGAAAGAGTTTGGAGGATTATGTGTCACGTCCCGATTCTGTCGAATCGATAGTCGTCTCCCGGGCGTGATGTCGTACAAACCTAATTTACGATCGCACAAGGCCAAGTCATAAGGTAATCCGAGACACGAGATCTAAGAGAGTACGCAGACAAATTGATTCACACAATAAGTAAAGGAAACTTGAATGTTATTGATAATGAACATCTTTTACAGACTCCGATACAAGACTCATTGCCGCGCGGGTTACAACATGACTCGATTACAAAAGAGTGCCGATGAGATAGTCGTTCCATACATTGCACACATCCCTCAATATACACAAAGTACTCTAGTGACCTGGATGGGAGGGACGCTGAGTCATCTTTCTTGGACTGTCGAGAGCCTTCAAAAGTGAAGTCGCAGAGAAAGTCTTCGACGCACGGCCGAAGCTTCAAAATTACGAACGCCGCTGAGCTAGCTGGCGCATCCTTCCTGGTTCGCGGGACCTGCAAAGAGCGAGGATCAGCACGAAACACATGTACTGGCGAATGGCTAATTAAATCCAAGCTCTGCATTTGATTCAAGAAGTTTCGTAAAAATGTTCGCTAGCTATTTCAATGATCTTTCTAACCATCCTGTTCAATTTGTATGTTAACATGTTTTGAGGCAAGCATATGAAATTGTATATCCTTAAGCAACTATCATATTCATCCCGTGTCCCGTGCACCTGTTAAGCAGTGAAGGGGTAGGAAGGCCACTGGCAATGTCAAGCCATTTCGGACTATAGTATTGGTTATATGACGCCCCTTTCGCGTCGGGTAGCGAGTCCTGTGCGAAAGTGCCCGCATAACTCGCACCGATGAAGGGTTGGCGCTGCTACACTCATTCCTCCGGGGCTGAATCGGTCCCTTGGCCTAGGCAACCGTTCGAGGAAACTTCACCTTGTCGACAAGTTGTCCAATGACCATTTTCTTTAAGACTTAGTCGATTTTGCTTTCTTAGCCGTATCGTTGCGATAAACGTTAATCGATTCATTCATTGTTTTGCATAGACTAAGTGGATTTGTATAAGAAAACACATTTTTCGTTTTTCAAAATCGACGGTTTGATAGCAAGTGTTTCGTGAAGAATCGTGCCACAATTTCTTTGATTCTACACTATTATGACAAGCATTCATTTACTTCGCATATTGAGTTTTGAAGTAGAGGGACGAGACGAAGGAGGTCAGCCACTCACCTTGGGCTTGCTTCAAGCGAGTGACCGGTTGGCTGCGCTGTCGTCGCCTACGTGATCACCTGCAATCGCATGAGCAACTGATTAGAACACTGTATATTTTAAGGAATTTTGATAAGAATGCGAGCTCGAAAACGCATCACGAAAATCCATCGAAAACATTCACAAAAAGCGCATTCACGAAAACGAAAGCCAAAGCCAAATCAAGTACGGTATGAAAACCAGAGCAATGGGAGGTCTCTCCCGACTCAGCCGCAGAGCCAATCCTCGAGGCGCAACCCGCTGAATATGGGACTTGGTTTCGAAGAAGCCATTCCATAACGTGGAATGGATCTTAATTCAACCGTTCTCGTTCGATCGACTCGGCCGATTCCGACCTATCGGTCCCGACCGAATCGATAGCGACAGTGTTCCTTTCTCGCGCACTCCGTGGACGGAGACGGGGCACGATGTAGGGACGGGGCACTACACCATAACCAACTAATAAAAAGTTTCGTCCTCAAAACTTAAAGATGGAACCTACCTCTACGAGAATAATGAAAGAAATTTCTCCTTCATCTCCGATTCAAGCTCCCACGTCGACTCTTCGACCGAGTGGTTCTTCCAGAGGACACGGACGAGAGGGATCGCTCGATTGCATAGCAACTTATCCTTGCGTTCTAAGATTTGAATTGGTTCTTCAACGTAGGATAAGTCTGACTTTAGCTCCAGCTGGCCAAAATCTACCACGTGGCTAGGGTTGTGCACATACTTCCGTAGCTAGAAGATATAGAAGACATTGTGTACACCTTTGAGCGCCGGCGGTTGGGCAATTTCATAGGCCACTGGGGCGACCCGCTCGAGTATTTCGAACGGTCCAACGAATCTCGGACTCAATTTTTCCTTCGCCGAACCGAGTAACTCCCCGCATGGACGACACTTTGAGAAATACGTGATCGCCTACTTGAAACTCGAGGGGGCGACGATGAATGTCCGCATAGCTTTTCTGGCAAATCTGTGCGGTCTTTAATCTTTCTCGAATGAGCCGAATCTTCTGCACGGTCTGTTCAACCAGTTTCGGACCGAAAATCTGTCGCTCTCCGACTTCGTCCCAGCAAATGGGTGATCGGCACTTGCGCCCGTACAAGGCTTCATACGGCGCCATTTGAATGCTGGATTGATAGCTATTGTTGTATGCAAATTCGGCCAGAGGTAGATGATTGTCCCAGCTTGATTTGAAGTCAATTGTGCAGAGTCGTAGCATGTCTTCGAGAATCTGATTGACGCGCTCCGTTTGGCCGTCGGTCTGAGGATGGTAAGCTGAGCTAAACTGCAACTTGGTACCCAGCGCCGACTGAAGGCTACTCCAGAATCGCGACATGAAACGTGAATCCCGATCAGAGACGATGGATACTGGAACTCCGTGCAGCCGTACTATCTCATCAAGATATATCTGCGCCAGGCGATCAACGCTGTCACCCTCATTTTCCATATTTTCCTGTATTTCGTATTTATACTCGTATCTGGATTTTGGCATGTATTTTTATTTTTTTCAGCTTGTGGAATTTCGGTATTTCTCGTATTTGGGTTTTTGGCTTGGCTCGGTTTTATTGGGGATGGTTCGATTTGGTTCGGTTTTATGTACATTGGATCACCTTAGCCCTATGCTACACCCTCATCCCCACCACAACACCCTCTTTATAACTCCACCAACATCTTTTCTCTCTTCATAACCACCATTAATTTCTTCTTCTTCTTCTTCCTCCACAACTCTCCTAACCCTAGGCAAGTGCATCTTACCACTACATGAGGACCCTCTTTTCTTTGTCCATTTGCTAGTTTAGGACATGGAGATCAACATTAGTTTTTGGGTTTTTATGATTTGGAGTCTCTGTTAATGTAGATCTAAGTTATTTCTATTTTTGGATTTTGTATGGTTTGGGCTATTTATGTTGGTTTTCTATAAGTTTTGATGTTTCTATATGGAAGAGTTTTCAGTTTCACTCCAGTTGGAGCCTTAGAAATCCGAATTTGGAGTTCGAATGGCCAAGTTATGAACTTTTGAAGTTTTGGTTTCAGCCATGTGTTCTTGCTGTTTGGAGAAGACAGTGAGCAGTGTGCAGAGCTGTTTAGCTACGCACACCGAGCTACGCGTGCTCTTTAGCGCTGCGTACGCAGGCTTGAGTACGCTTCCTGTTGGAAGCGTGTCTCCTTGAGCGTGCGTGACTTTCACACATTGCTCCCTGTAGCGTGCGTAACTTTCACACACTGCTTCCTTGAGCGTGCGTGACTTTCACACATTGCTCCCTGTAGCATACGTGACTTTCACACACTGCTCCCTTGAGCGTGCGTGACTTTCACACATTGATCCCTGTAGCGTGCGTGACTTTCACACACTGCTTCCTGTAGCATGCGTGACTTTCACATACTGCTCCCTGTAGCGTACGTGACTTTCACACACGCTGCCCCCCTGTAGCGTGCATGACTTTTCATGTACGCTGCCCCTGAGCGTGCGTGACTTTTCACCCACGCTGCCCCTTGAGCGTGCGTGACTTTTCACCTACGCTGCCCCCCCTTGAGCGTGCATGACTTTCACATACGCTGCCTTCCTGCGTGCGTGTTATAATGCGTATGCATTCCCCCTGCGTGCGTGCTTTTGTGCGTACGCATCCCCTGACCCGTATTTTGATATTTTATTAGATATTTCATGCCCATTTTATATCCTTACGCCTTTTGTCATGAACTTGATTTTACTTAATATGTTTGGAATGACTATGGTACATGGCTTGGTATGACAAAGAACTAGCATAACACGACAGTGACCCGTAGTGGTGCACTCCTGACATGACCAACATGACATGATAGTGGCCCGTGGCGGCGCACTCCTGACTTGACATGACTTCATAATTTAACTTGACTTGCCTTGACACCGTGGGTAGTTCTTTCTTGCTTGCTTGTTAAATCCACTTGTCCAGTCTTGCATCATGTCTAGAATGGGACTCCTGAGTACCACAATCAGGAGTACCTACTAAAATGGATTAAGGTTAATAACTAGAATAACACAGTAGTCATGAAGAGATTGACACAGCTACAGGCAATCCCGTTACCTGGACGCTCTTGGGATCTGTAGCCTGCCGTCGAGTAGGGCACATTTCCAGCGCACCGTCGAGTGTTGCACCCTCTAAGTCACCTAAGGGTACATTTGTCTCCCGGGCGATGTACCCACCTGAATTCAACCCTAATCTTTCGTCCTGGGTAGCCTGGATGGTCTGCAGGGCTTGTGGCTGTGGAACAATCTCACTGCATCTTGTTAGTAATTAGGCATGTGATAACCCTAGTTAGTTAAAGTAGTAAGCCGTAGTATCTGCTTGGCCGTGATTGATTGAATAAAGTATAACCAGTCTAGTCATGTCTTGATCCAGTACAAGATTGCTCCCTGTTTTGATTCCTTGCATTACTTATTTTGCCGATAAATGGTAGGAAACCAAGCTCTGTTCAGATGAAAGGTTACAACTCCGGTCCTTGTTTGGTTTACGGGTTGTAACCTGGCTATCGGAATAGTTTCATGGTTATCTCGTCGTATATCATCCTGACATATTTTCATAATTCTAGTTTTAATATTATATCTTCTTGTGTTAATGCTGGCTTTTGTTCTTATTTCGTGGCCCCCTTGTGGCACTTGCTCTTTCTGGGGTTGACCCAGCTGGTTTTGTGTGGCCAGATTTCGGAGCAGCTCCCGAGGATCTACCAAGCTTCCAGCCCAATGGTGAACACTAGACGGAACCCGGGCCAAGAGTGGGTTTTCCTTTTTGTCTTGCCCACTTTATTATAAAATTATTCTTTTGAGGCGTTTAGCCGACGAGCACCTGTTAGCTCGATGCACTTTTACTTACTGTCTGCCTACGGGCTGTAAACATGATTAACAAATCCTAGGGTTGATCATGTATGACTAAACTCTTGCTAGTCCTAACATTTTGTAACGACTAGCTTCATGATCAGCTGAATATGTAATATTTGGGATGCCTTATTATTATATATTTAGTGATCATACATCTTGCGACTTTACTTACTTGCTTATGATTGAGACATTAGGCTTGTTCATGACCATAAGAGACTGTTGGCTTGTAGAAAACCCTCACATATTTAGACAGCCGTGACCGTATATCGAGGTGATTCCCATTTCAATATACGTAGCTGGCTATGTCTGCCCCCGCTCTCCAGTATTCTGGTTCTGGGGCGTGACATGGTTTAAGTGGTGGCCCATGCAGGTCTTATCAATCAAAAAATTTGAGGGTTTACCGAATAGATGTCTCAATCAGTATTCGCCCTTGATCTCCGCCCGTATTTTCAAATCCCTGAAATTCTTGCCCTGATCATGCGCTTATATCATTGATCTATCCTGGTCCTTTCCTTATTGTTCCCTGTGTCGTCTTCTTCAGCGGCACTGTACCTAGTCCTACCGATCGACGAGGTGGAGCACGTCCCGTGGATCAGCAGCAACCCGGAGATCAAGCCCAGCATTCCGGAGTAGCCTCCAGAGTTGTGCCTACTGGAGGAGAGTCACCAGTTCAGCCCGTCCAGCCCACAGAGCCAGACGATGGTACCTTAGTAGGCCTCATCAGAACCTTGATAACTTCCCAGGATCGTCGAAGCGACGCCCTGCACCAGACAGTTCAAGATGCTTTGACCCGAGGCGGATATCCAGGGAACCAGGCGGCCAACAGCTTCAAGCGATTGAACCCTCCTTTCTTCGACGGCACCGAGGATGCGATTGCCGCGGATGCATGGCTTCAGGATACCGAGGTGATTCTGGAAGCAGCCAGGATACCTGAGAATGAGAAGGTGGCGGTGGTACGCCTGCAGTTGTTGGATTTAGCTCGCAATTGGTGGGCGACACATGCGATAGGATTAGTGGCACCCATTGCTTGGGCAGTATTTAGAGAGAGATTCCAGACGAAGTATTTTGATGCTGTAGCTCGGTACGACCTGTAGACCAGATTTACCAACTTGAAGCAAGGAGGCAGAACGGTCGATGGTTATGCATCGAAGTTTTTTAGGCTCAGTAGGTTTGCCTCCACCTTGGTGGCGACCGAGTTTGATAGGGCCCAGCGGTTCCAGCAGGGACTGCATTTGGAGATCTTGTTGGCGGTTGAGCAGTTCGAGCACCAGACGTTCGATGCAGTCTTGAGAGCAGCTAGGAGGCATGAGTATACCTCCCAGAGGATCGTGGATAGGACCGGAAGTAGGAAACGGTCCCACAGTCAGATGCACCAATCATCAGCTCCAGCCCCGGCAGCTAGGGGATTGACCATTGGAACTCCGAGGCGGGCGGCCTCAGTAACGTCGGTTCAGTATTCGACCCCGACATACCCACAACAGCAAAAGCAGAAGCAGACTTCCGCGATGGGATGTTCTCATTGCGGGAAGCCAGGGCATGTGGTGACAGACTGTCGCAGGGCGCAGGGATTGTGCCTGGCTTATGGAGCGGCAGATCATAGGGTTGGGGCTTGTCCGAATAGAGGTGGTTCATCAGCATCCAACCCTTCTAGCTCTTCGATGAGAGGACCGACCCCAGCACCAGTTCAGCAGCAGCAGTATCAGTCTTCGAAGCCCTTACCGCCTCAGTCTCAGGCATTCCAGCAACAACACCCCCAGCAGTATGCACAAGCCCAAGCTCAGACCCAGAATAGGCAGAGAGGTTTCCAGCAGAGGGGTCCAGCAGCCAGAGGACAAGGTCAGGCCATGATGATGGCTATGGAAGAAGAAGTTGCACCAGGTGAGGTTGTGGCAGGTACTATTCTCGTCAACTCCTTTCCAGCTTCGGTATTGTTTGATTCTGGTGCATCGCATTCATTCATGTCTGCACGATTCACGACACGGATAGGATTGGAGCCTGAGTCATTATCAGTGAGGCTCAATATACTTACTGGTAATGGTCTTGTGGGAGTAGATCGAGTGTTTTCCTCGTGTCGGATCGTAGTTAGCGGTAGGGAGTTCCTCGCTAGATTCATAGAGTTTTCTATGGCGGACTATGATGTAGTCCTAGGCATGGATTGGTTGAGGAACCAGTATGCTAGGATAGACTGCCATATTGGCAGAGTTGTCTTTAGTATCCCCGGCGAGCCAGAGTTTTCATTTTCCAGAGGTGCAGTGGAGCCGTCTTCCCCAGCATTGCGGATGGCAGTAGCAGCATTGCAGTTACCCCAGATAGTTGAAGAGTTTCCAGATGTCTTTCCAGAGGAGCTTCCAGGGATACCGCCAGAACGGGAGATTGAGTTCACTATAGACTTGATTCCCGGGACAGCACCAGTATCAGAGCGAGTCTACAGGATGGCGCCTTCAGAGTTGGAAGTTTTGTACAAGATAATTGAAGAACTTAGAACCAAAGGATTCATTCGTGCTAGTGGATCTCCTTGGGGAGCCCCGATGCTTCTTGTGAAAAAGAATGATGGTACGTCCAGGCTATGTGTTGATTATCGTACCTTGAACTCAGTGACAATCAAGAACAGATACCCTCTTCCGAGGATAGATGACTTGTTTGATCAGCTCAGAGGGGCTTCAGTATTTTCGAAGATCGACTTGCGATCAGGATACCACCAGATCAGAGTCAGAGAGCAGGACATCCCGAAGACAGCATTCAGATCGAGGTATGGGCATTGGGAGTTCCTTGTTATGTCCTTTGGAGCGACCAATGCGCCGGCCGTATTCATGGACCTCATGAATCGCATTTTTATGCCTTACTTGGACCAATTTGTGATTGTGTTCCTAGATGACATCCTGGTCTACAGCAAGAGTGAAGCAGAGCATGAGCAGCATCTCAGAGTCATCCTTCAGATGCTTAGGGAGCATCAGTTGTACGCCAAGTTTAGTAAATGCGAGTTTTGGCTCGATCGCATTTCGTACTTGGGTCACATCATTATCCGAGGAGGAGTGGAAGTAGATCCCCAGAAGATTGTGGCTATCGAGTCATGGCCGGTACCCAGCTCAGTGGCAGAGGTTCGCAGCTTCCTTGGATTGGTCGGCTACTACCGGCGGTTCGTTTCAGATTTTGCCAGGATTTCAGCGCCGATGACCCAGTTGACCCGTAAAGATGTACCGTTTGTTTGGACAGCAGAGTGTCAGGAATCATTTGAGAAGTTGAAGCGAGGTTTGATAACGGCTCCCATTCTCACCCTTCCAGATGGGACCGGAGGATTCACAGTTTATTGTGACGCTTCAGGCAAAGGATTGGGGTGTGTCTTGATGCAGCATGGGAAGGTAATATCTTATGCGTCATGTCAACTTCGTGATCATGAGAAGAATTACCCGACCCACGACTTGGAATTGGCGGCGGTAGTGTTTGCTTTGAAGTTGTGAAGACACTACTTGTACGGAGATAGAGTGGAGATCTTTACTGATCATAAGAGCCTGAAGTATGTTTTCACCCAGAAGGACCTTAATATGCGGCAGAGAAGATGGCTCGAGCTACTGGTGGATTATGATGTGGATTTATAGTATCATCCCGGGAAGGCCAACATTGTAGCAGATGCATTGAGCAGGAGAGCCGGAGTTTATTTCCTGACGGCACAACCAGAATTATTGGCAGATCTTCAGAAGATGGGAATTGAAGTGGTTCTTCCTACCAGTGTGGCATTGATGGCCAGTCTACAGGTTCAGTCCAGCATAGTTGAGAGAATCCGGGTGGCGCAGTCAGCAGATTCCAAGATCCAGCGACTCAGAGCAGAGTATGAAGCAGGAAGAAGGCCAGAGTTATGTATCCATGAAGATGGTACACTTCGGCACGGCACTCGTCTTTGTGTACCCAGTAGAGATATCAGACAGGAAGTCATGGCAGAAGCCCATAGTTCACAATATTCTATTCATCCGGGTGGTATGAAGATGTACCAGGATATTCGTCAGCATTTCTGGTGGAATGGCATGAAGAGGGAGATAGCCCGGTTTGTCTCTCGGTGTTTGGTTTGCCAACAGGTTAAAGCTGAACATCAGAGGCCCGCTGGACTTCTTCAACCCTTACCGATCCCAGAATGGAAATGGGAACATATAACCATGGATTTCGTGACCGGATTGCCCAGATCTCCGGTCGGCAGAGATGCTATTTGGGTAATTGTGGACAGGCTTACCAAGGTGGCATACTTTCTCCCATTCAGAGTTGGACAGTCGACGGCGCAGTTAGCAGAGATGTATCTCAGGCAGATCGTCAGGCTTCACGGTGTGCCAGTCAGCATCACCTCGGACAGGGATTCAAGATTCACATCACACTTCTGGCGCAGCTTGCAGAAGAGTTTGGGGACTCGCCTTCAATTCAGCTCAGCTTATCACCCGCAGACGGATGGTCAATCAGAGCGCACAATCCAGACTCTTGAAGATATGTTGAGATCCTGTACCCTTGACTTCGGTGGTTCATGGGAGAATCATCTGCACCTGGTAGAATTCTCGTACAACAACAGTTATCAGGCCAGTATCCAGATGGCACCCTTCGAGGCTCTTTATGGCAGGAAGTACAGATCCCCGCTAGCATGGGATGATGTCGGAGAGAGGCAGATGCTCGGACCCGAATTGATTTTCCAGACGGTTGAAGTGGTCAGGAAGGTCAGAGATCACCTCCGAGTTGCCCAGGACCGCCAGCGCCATTGGGTCGATGCTCATCGGCGTCCCTTATAATTTGCTGTCGGCGACCATGTATTCCTTAGGATCTCGCCTAACCGCGGCGTCATTCGTTTCGGCGTGCGGGAAAAGCTTAGTCCTAGGTATATAGGGCCGTTCGATATTCTAGAGCGAGTAGGAGATGTATCCTATCGTCTCGCTCTTCCTCCGTCGCTAAGTGAGGTGCATGATGTATTCCATGTGTCCTAATTACGACGGTATATCCCGGACCCGAGCCACGTCCTAGACCATTCGAAATTGGTTGTTGGTACCAACCTTTCGTATGAGGAGAGGCCCGTGTCTATATTGGACCGGAGGGAGAAGATACTCAAGAACAAGACTATTAAATTAGTCCGTGTTGCTTGGGGTCATCACTCTCTAGGTGAGTCAACGTGGGAGCGTGAGGACGACATCCGATCGCGATATCCCTACCTGTTTGACTCGTGAGGTATAATGTCTTTCTTATGCCTTATATTTTTCCTTCCTTGCTTGTATTATATGATTGTATGATTGGACTGCTTAGTGTAACTTGCCTGTGCTTAGTATAGCTTGTCGTGGCAATCGCTAGCCCCCTGATTAAATTCCGAGGACGGAATTCTTTAAGGTGGGTAGAGTTGTCACCCTCATTTTCCATATTTTCCTGTATTTCGTATTTATACTCGTATCTGGATTTTGGCATGTATTTTTATTTTTCTCAGCTTGTAGAATTTCGATATTTCTCGTATTTGGGTTTTTGGCTTGGCTCGGTTTTATTGGGGATGGTTCGGTTTGGTTCAGTTTTATGTACATTGGATCACCTTAGCCCTATGCTACACCCTCATCCCCACCACAACACCCTCTTTATAACTCCACCAACCTCTTCTCTCTCTTCATAACCACCATTAATTTCTTCTTCTTCTTCTTCCTCCACAACTCTCCTAACCCTAGGCAAGTGCATCTTGCCACTACATGAGGACCCTCTTTTCTTTGTCCATTTGCAAGTTTAGGACATGGAGATCAACATTAGTTCTTAGGTTTTTATGATTTGGAGTCTCTATTGATGTAGATCTAAGTTATTTCTATTTTCGGATTTTGTATGGTTTGGGCTATTTATGTTGGTTTTCTATAAGTTTTGATGTTTCTATATGGAAGAGTTTTCAGTTTCACTCCAGTTGGAGCCTTGGAAATCCGAATTTGGAGTTCGGATGGCCAAGTTATAAACTTTTGAAGTTTTGGTTTCAGCCATGTGTTCTTGCTGTTTGGAGAAGACAGTGAGCAGTGTGCAGAGCTGTTTAGCTATGCACACTGAGCTACGCGCGATCTTTAGCGCTGCGTACGCAGGCTTGAGTACGCTTCCTGTTGGAAGCGTGTCTCCTTGAGCGTGCGTGACTTTCACACATTGCTCCATGTAGCGTGCGTGACTTTCACACACTGCTCCCTTGAGCGTGCGTGACTTTCACACATTGCTCTCTGTAGCGTACGTGACTTTCACACACTGCTCCCTTGAGCGTGCGTGACTTTCACACATTGCTCCCTGTAGCGTGCGTGACTTTCACGCACTGCTCCCTTGAGCGTGTGTGACTTTCACACATTGCTCCCTGTAGCGTGCGTGACTGCTCCCTGTAGCGTGCGTGACTTTCACATACTGCTCCCTGTAGCGTGCGTGACTTTCACATACGCTGCCCCCCCTGTAGCGTGCGTAACTTTTCATGTACGCTGCCCCTGAGCGTGCGTGACTTTTCACCCACGTTGCCCCTTGAGCGTGCGTGACTTTTCACCTACGCTGCCCCCCCTTGAGCGTGCGTGACTTTCACATACGCTGCCTTCCTGCGTGCGTGTTATAATGCGTATGCATTCCCCCTGCGTGCGCGCTTTTGTGCGTACGCATCCCCTGACCCATATTTTGATATTTTATTAGATATTTCATGCCCATTTTATATCCTTACGCCTTTTGTCATGAACTTGATTTTACTTAATATGTTTGGAATGACTATGGTACATGGCTTGGTATGACAAGGAACTAGCATAACACGACAGTGACCCGTAGTGGTGCACTCCTGACATGACCAACATGACATGATAGTGGCCCGTGGCGGCGCACTCCTGACTTGACATGACTTCATAATTTAACTTGACTTGCCTTGACACCGTGGGTAGTTCTTTCTTGCTTGCTTGTTAAATCCACTTGTCCAGTCTTGCATCATGTCTAGGATGAGACTCTTGAGTACCACGGTCAGGAGTACCTACTAAAATGGATTAAGGTTAATAACTAGAATAACACAGTAGTCATGAAGAGATTGACACAGCTACAGACAATCCCGTTACCTGGGCGCTCTTGGGATCTGTAGCCTGCCGTCGAGTAGGGCACATTTCCAGCGCACCGTCGAGTGTTGCACCCTCTAAGTCACCTAAGGGTACATTTGTCTCCCGGGCGATGTACCCACCTGAATTCAACCCTAATCTTTCGTCCTGGGTAGCCTGGATGGTCTGCAGGGCTTGTGGCTGTGGAACAATCTCACTGCATCTTGTTAGTAATTAGGCATGTGATAACCCTAGTTAGTTAAAGTAGTAAGCCGTAGTATCTGCTTGGCCGTGATTGATTGAATGAAGTATAACCAGTCTAGTCATGTCTTGATCCAGTACAAGATTGCTCCCTGTTTTGATTCCTTGCATTACTTATTTTGCCGATAAATAGTGGGAAACCAAGCTCTGTTCAGATGAAGGGTTACAACCCCGGTCCTTGTTTGGTTTACGGGTTGTAACCTGGCTATCGGAATAGTTCCATGGTTATCTCGTCGTATATCATCCTGACATGTTTTTTATAATTCTAGTTTTAATATTATATCTTCTTGTGTTAATGCTGGCTTTTGTTCTTATTTCGTGGCCCCCTTGTGGCACTTGCTCTTTCTGGGGTTGACCCAGCTGGTTTTGTGTGGCCAGATTTCGGAGCAGCTCCCGAGGATCTACCAAGCTTCCAGCCCAATGGTGAACACTAGACGGAACCCGGGCCAAGAGTGGGTTTTCCTTTTTGTCTTGCCCACTTTATTGTAAAATTATTCTTTTGAGACGTTTAGCCGACGAGCACCTGTTAGCTCGATGCACTTTTACTTACTGTCTACCTACGGGCTGTAAACATGATTAACAAATCCTAGGGTTGATCATGTATGACTAAACTCTTGCTAGTCCTAACATTTTGTAATGACTAGCTTCATGATCAGCTGAATATATAATATTTGGGACGCCTTATTATTGTATATTTAGTGATCATACATCTTGCGACTTTACTTACTTGCTTATGATTGAGACATTAGGCTTGTTCATGACCATAAGAGACTGTTGGCTTGTAGAAAACCCTCACATATCTAGACAGCCGTGACCGTATATCGAGGTGGTTCCCATTTCAATATACGTAGCTGGCTATGTCTGCCCCCGCTCTCCAGTATTCTGGTTCTGGGGCGTGACAAACGCTCCAATTAACTTTGATGGCAATAAAATGTGCTGACTTGGTTAATTAATCGACGATGACCCAGATAGCATCATTTTCCCGCGGCGTCTTCGGCAGACCAACAATGAAATCCATGCACACGTGCTGCCACTTCCATTCTGGATTCGCCAGATTCTGCATCTCCCCGCCCGGTCTTTGGTGCTCAGCTTTCACCTACTGACAGGCCATGCATTGCGACACGAAGAGGGCCACATCTCTTTTCATCCCGTGCTACCAGAAGTTTGTGCGGAGGTCCTTGTACATCTTCGTGCTACCAGGATGCAAGGTATATTTCGCATAGTGCGCCTCCGACAGGATCTTCTTTCTGAGTTCTGATTCGTCCGGAACGCATAGCCTACCCTTCAATCGTAGCACGCCGGTTTCGTCTTCCGCAAAGTCGGTCGTCCTGCCCGTCGAGATTAGCTCTCGCACTTTCTTCAGGTATGGATCGTCCGTCTGAGCGGTCTTGATCTTATCAAGCAAGCTCGGCTCTAACTGCAACTTTGCCAACTGCACATTCCGAAATCTGACTCGGAGCTCGATGTCCATCTCTTCTAAGTCACGTAGCAGTCTGGGGTCGATGGATAACGAGGCAATATACTTCCGACTCAAGGCGTCCACCACAATATTTTCCTTTCTCGGCGTATAGTCGATAGTCAAGTCGTAATCCTTGATTAGTTCCAGCCAACGCCTTTGTCGCAAGTTCAGCTCCTTCTGCGTGAATAGATACTTGAGGCTCTTGTGATCGGTATAGATCGTGCACGCCATGCCATAGAGATAGTGGCGCCATAATTTCAACGCGAACACAATCGCCGCTAACTCCAGGTCATGTGTAGGATAGTTCTTCTCGTGCGGCTTTAGCTGTCGGGAAGCAAAAGATATCACCTTATTCTGCTGCATCAGCACACACCCCAAGCCCTGACCGGACGCGTCGCTGAATATCTGGAAACCCTCAGTCCCTTCTGGAAGTGCGAGTATCGGGGCCGAGACGAGCCGTTGCTTCAACTCTTGGAATGCAGTTTCGCAGTCGTCTGACCATTCAAACGCAACTCCTTTCTGGGTGAGGCGAGTCAGAGGCGATGCGATCTTCGCGAAGTCTTTCACGAAGCGTCGGTAGTATCCCGCTAGGCCAAGGAAACTTCGAATCTCGCCGACGGACGCTGGCCGTTTCCAATCGACAACGGCTTCAATTTTCTTTAGGTCGACCGCAATGCCTTCAGCAGAAATGATGTGTCCGAGGAATGAGACGCTGCTAAGCCAAAATTCACATTTGCTTCGCTTCGCATATAGTTGATTTTCTCGAAGGGTCTGAAGTACGGTCCGCAGATGCTCAATGTGTTGCTGTCTATTCTTCGAGTAGACGAGTATATCGTCGATAAAGACTACTATGAACTTAACGAGGAATGGTCGGAACACCCGATTCATTAAATCCATAAAAGCGGCAGGGGCATTCGTTAGGCCGAACGGCATTACCAGGAACTCGTAATGACCGTATCGAGTGCGGAAGGCAGACTTCGGCACATCGTCCGGCTTGATCTTGAGTTGATGGTAACCCGAACGCAGATCAATTTTAAAGAACACCGTGGCTCCTTGAAGCTGATCAAACAGATCATCTATGCGGGGCAGGAGATATTTGTTCCGGACGGTGGCTTTATTCAGCTCGCGGTAGTCGACACAAAGACGCGTAGAGCCATCCTTCTTCTTGACGAACAGCACGGGCGCTCCCCAGGGCGAGACGCTGGGTCGGATGAATCCCTTGTCGAGCAATTCTTGTAACTGCACCTTGAGTTCTTTAAGCTCTGCAGGGGCCATTCTGTACGGGACTTTCGAGATCGGTCGAGTGTCGGAGAAGGTATCGATAGTGAACTCAATCTCTCGATCGGGCGGCATGTCGGGCAGCTCGTCCGAGAACACATCGGGGAATTCTGCCACAACGTCGGTTTGACCTGCGTTTGCACCATCCTGTCGCATGTCTCGAACGGAAGCTAGATAGCCTTCGCACCCGGAATGCAGCATCCGTCGAGCAGATATTGCAGAGATCACCATGCAGGTCGGCGACGCCTCACCACACGAGTAGCAGAATTCAGGCACTCTAGGTATGCGGAATGTGACCTTCTTTTCAGCGCAGTCTATGGTTGCGTTGCACGGACCGAGCCAATCCATCCCCAGAATAATATCATAGTCCTTCATATTTAGGACTATCGCATCGAGACTGACCTTTTGACCACCTATACAGATGATTCCGTCTCCGCAGACTAAATTTGCAAGCAGTGGCATGCCCGACGGTACGTTAACAGTGAGGTCGAGGCCCAGTGGTGTCAAGGTAAATTTGTGCTCGGCGGCAAAGTTCGTCGATATAAAACTATGTGTGGCACCTGAATCAAACAATACACGAGCAGGTTTATTATTGAATTGCAGTATACCTGTCACGACTGTATCAGATGCAAATGCTTCATCCCGAGTCATGGCGTAGACGCGGCCTTGAGCATTGGGCGACGGTCTTGGCCATTCTGTTGTACGGTCGGTGGAGCCCGAGGTGCTTGGCCTCGATTTTATTGATGTTGCGGGACGCGTTGGTTCGGCGTAGCTTCCGGACAGTCCCTTACGAGGTGATCTCTTTTGCCGCACGTGAAACATACTATGTGCTTGAGTCGGCACTCAGTGTCCAGGTGCCCGTCCTTGTGGCAGAAATTATAGACCATCCGCTCCTTCGTCTGGTTGCCGCGATATTGACGCTTATGTGTGTTGTTGCCTCCCACATTACTATGGCGTTTGTTATTAACGTGAACAGTGCCAGTAGTAGTAGGAGGATACTCGAACTCCAGACGGATGGCGTGGTTGAGTGCCTCGCCCACAGTTTTGTATTCCGGCACCGAGACATGAGCACGGATAGAGGAACGCAGGCCCACTACAAATCGTTTTGCTCGACTTGCAGTGGTAGGTAAATAATCTCCAGCAAACTTGGCCAGTTTGTTGAATTTGGCCGCATATTGTCGTACTGTCATATTCCCTTGCGTCAACTGCATAAACTCGTTTTCTTTTTCCTGTCGTACGGCTGCAGAAAGATGTTCGTTCTCGAACGCATCTCTGAATGTCGCCCATGAGATCGCCGCCGTCTCGTCTTCACGTCGAATAGCCCGCTTCTGCACAGCCCACCAATTGTGCGCGTTTATTCGAAGTAGAAGTTGTGCACATGCGACTTTCTTCGAGTCCTCGACACCCAGAAGCTCGAACTTGTCTTCCAGCTCCTCCAACCAGTCGATCGCCACCGAGGGATCTTCTGTGCCGTTGAAGAAAGTGCGGCAGCTTTTAGTTAATTTTGACACGTCGAAGTTAGAACTTCTCGGTGCCGCAGGTGAGAGCACGGGCACCTCTGGTTCGGCTTCGTTGGATCGAACCGCAGGCTGGGTCACGGCAGGCGTCATCGTTGAATTGTTGTTGTTGCCCACGACTGACAGTACGATCTGCTGGAGGGTATTCAGCTGTTGCTGCTGCAGCTGGAATTGAGCCTCGAACCGATTCTCAAATTGAGTCTGACGAGCTTCCGCTTGCTGACGATGGAGCTCGTTTTGACGTTGCTGCATTTTAAGCATCTGCAGCATACGTTACATCGGGTCGCCGGAAGGTTCGGCTACAGTAGGCGTCTTTCTTGTTGGGTTGACGGAACTGTCACTTCCCATTCCCAGAATACGTATTTTTAGAATGCATGTACTATTTAAATATAAATATTTTATATTTATCATGTATTGCTCTTTATTTAAATTCCTTTAATTTCATGTTAATTAATTTCCTGCAATTTTATTTCTGTACTTTATTTTCTGCTTTTATACTCTGCTTTAGCTTTGCTATGGGTTCGGCTCAGATTGGTTTAATTATGTTGGTTCATCATGAACCGAAATAAACCCCCACCTACCACCACCCCTTCCATTTAAAGCCCATCTCCTTTCTCTCTCTTCATTACTTCACCATTACTCTTCTTCTTCCTCATAACTCTCCCACCAACCTAGAAGAGATAGGCAAGTGCCAACTTGCTTCTTGATGGATCCCTATTTTTATTGTTCCATCATCTTCCCTATTTGATTTTAAGTCTCTTTAGTACTTAGCATTTTCAATTTCCATGGTTTATTTGTTGTAGATCTAAGTTTGTTACATTTTCGGATTTTTTAGGTTTTGATCTAGTAAACTTTGTTATCTTTAAGTTTTGATGGTTCCATGTTGTAGAGAATTTCGTTCTACCCAATTTTGACCTATGGAAGTCCATATTTGGACTTGGGATGAAGGATTTATGAAGCTTGGAAGCAATGGCTTCCATGGTTCCCATGGTTCTGTTCTCAGAAAATTCGGAGAAGAAGGACAGTTCCAGCGCATCAAATCTTCATTCCTCAGCGCATGGAAATCTTTATTCCCACAGCGCATCAAATCTTCATTCCTCAGGCGCATGGATTATTTATTTCTCAATCTTATTCCACAGAGCATGATATTTATTTCCCAATCTCATTCCTCAGGCGCATGGATTATTTATTTCTCAATCTTATTCCACAGCGCATGATATTTATTTCCCACAGCCGCATTCCTCAGGCGCATGAGATTATTTGTTTCCCAATCTCATTCCTCAGGCGCATGGATTATTTATTTCCCAATCTTATTCCACAGCGCATGATATTTATTTCCCAATCTCATTCCTCAGGCGCATGGATTATTTATTTCTCAATCTTATTCCACAGAGCATGATATTTATTTCCCAATCTCATTCCTCAGGCGCATGGATTATTTATTTCTCAATCTTATTCCACAGCGCATGATATTTATTTCCCACAGCCGCATTCCTCAGGCGCATGAGATTATTTGTTTTCCAATCTCATTCCTCAGGCGCATGGATTATTTATTTCCCAATCTTATTTCACAGCGCATGATATTTATTTCCCAATCTCATTCCTCAGGCGCATGGATTATTTATTTCTCAATCTTATTCCACAGCGCATGATATTTATTTCCCAATCTCATTTCTCAGGCGCATGGATTATTTATTTCTCAATCTTATTCCACAGCGCATGATATTTATTTTCCAATCTCATTCCTCAGGCGCATGGATTATTTATTTCTCAATCTTATTCCACAGCGCATGATATTTATTTTCCACAGCCGCATTCCTCAGGCGCATGAGATTATTTGTTTTCCAATCTCATTCCTCAGGCGCATGGATTATTTATTTTCCAATCTTATTCCACAGCGCATGATATTTATTTCCCAATCTTATTCCTCAGGCGCATGGATTATTTATTTCCCAATCTTATTCCACAGCGCATGATATTTATTTCCCAATCTCATTCCTCAGGCGCATGGATTATTTATTTCTCAATCTTATTCCACAGCGCATGATATTTATTTCTCAATCTCATTCCTCAGGCGCATGGATTATTTATTTCTCAATCTTATTTCCACAGCGCATGAGATTCTTTATATCCCAAACATTTCCCACAGTGCATGAGATTTATTTATTTCCCAATCATTTCCCACAGCGCATGAGATTCTTTATTTCCCAAACATTATTTATTTCCCATGTTTATTTTTCGAATTTGGCATTAATTAACATTGATTGTTATCTTGATTAATTATTGATCATGCGTTCCTAGATGGAACTAAGAGACTGGCTAGTCGTCTTATTAAAATGAATGAATGAGACACGTTCATATTAAGTATGAACTACTATAATCGATTGGCCGATCCCGAATATTGACATACAGGCACACATGCAGGCTTCAATTTATTTATTTATTTATTTTACTATAAAAGAAGCATGTGTATTTTATGGTCAAGGCATGATTGTTCCGTGGTTAGTTTGGATTGTTGCATTACGCTATGTAAGACCTACAACCTAACCGCACGGGCATCGTTGTAGAGTTGTGCATATCGTACCCCGTACTAAAGTACTCATTCCGAATGACCATGATCCACGGCATGGGATTTCACTCAACGTAGAGACTATTAAGTTAAATAAAAATAATGATTGCATGGAGAGAATGGATTCCCGAGTTCTTACATGGCAGCCCTCTTGGGACTAGTAGTGCCCGACAGGCCGGCTGGTCCCCACAGATACTGCAAACCTGCCACACGGGCATGGAGCAGTATCTGGTAATACTATTTATTGTATATTGTATATTGATGACGGGCGTCCCGCTGGGACTCGTCTAATTCATGATTGGCGCAATTGATTGATTGGATCGACTAGCCTTGCTTGTCCATAGTAAGAACTGAGAAATCTTTATTGCATAATTTCAAGATAACTTGGAGCTCAGTAGTAAGCCGTAGGAGTTGGATGGCCGTTTAAGTTGATTTGTTTGTGTACTGTACCTACTCTGTTACCTAACTGAGATGATCAGAGCATCAGGACATGACGGGCCAACTTCTGTCCTTGTTTGGTTGGGAGGTTGGTTCGAAGTGTCGTGATGTTATGTGAATTCCAGTAGCAAGCAGAGATCTATTATTATATTCTCTTATTTACTGGTTTAATGTCTCATATCGTGCTTCCTTGCGGTACTTGCTATTAGAGGTCTAACCTCTCTGGTTTTGCATGGCCAGATTTAGAGTCGGTTCCCGAGGACTCAGCTTACCTCTACCTCCAAGATGGTCAATACTAGAGGAATGATCGCAGGAGGACTCGAGTGGGTTCCTTACTTTTCCGCTCGTTTTGTTAATTACTTTACTTTTTGCCGCTTGGCACCGACATGTTAGTCGGATTGTCTTGTACTTACTTTTATATAATTGTAATTAAGTCAGACTGCAGCTGATAACAATTGTGTATATATTGCTATATCATCTGGCTATGTTTTGTAAAGCCAGATCTCAAGAACATCTTGACTAAGCGTTTGGGACGCCTTATTGCTTATTCTTAAATGTTCTCTGTTATTGCTTCTTGTTTGAATGATTGAGACAATAGATGTGAAGTGACCATAGCGAAACTTTCATGTAGTATGCACCCCCTTGTCTTTTAGACAGCATTGATCGTATTATACGGTATTCATCTACCCGTAATACATAGCTGGCTGAGTCATTCCCCCGCTCTCCAGTATTCTGGTTCTGGGGCGTGACAAGGTTTTAGTGGTGGCCCATGCAGGTCTAATTTCAGACTTGTGGGGTGTTTTAATTTATAGGATGTCTCAATCACACATGTTCCCTCTTGATCTCATGATCCGTTACTCTCGACTCTAGCTTGACATTCTGGTATCCTTTGACTTCATTGATCTTTCCTGTCCGATCGTTTGATTGTTCTTTTGTCCCTTTTCTTAGGGGTACTTCGTCCGCATCTGCCAGGACTGGACAACAACAGCAGGAGCAACATGGGCAACCTGACCCTGTTGGTCAGCAACAAGGGCCAGTCTCGCCTCAGGAGGCTGCCCAGGAAGAAGTGATAGTGGAAGCAGCAGCTGGATCGCAGTATCCGGATGTTCCACCACCACCAACAGTTCCACCTACCCAAGTGGACACACCAGCCCTTCTGGAGATCATGAGAGGAATGATGGCTACTCAGCAACATCAGATGTTGGTCCAGCAGCACATGCACACTCAGCTACAAGAGCAGAATGTGTTGCTTAACCAAGGATTGCAGACGGCATTGGAAAGAGGAGTGAGGACTGATTCAGGAGCATCAGCCAGGTTTTGTAAGTACAATCCCCGCCGTTTCGAGGGCACGGAGGATGCCATCTCAGCAGATGCATGGCTTAAGGATATGGAGGCTATTCTGACAGCAGCGAAGGTGCCGGCAGAAGAACGTGTGGATCTAGTAAAGTTGTTACTTCAGGATCTCACACGTGATTGGTGGGAATCAGAGGAAGTGGGCTTCAGGCGTCCTGTGGCTTGGGATAATTTTACAACAAGATTCAAGACCAAGTACTATGGGGTTGTGGCACAGTTTGAGCTACAACAGAAGTTTATCAACCTTAGGCAGGCCGGCAAGACTGTAGATGCTTATGCAGCAGAGTTCTGCAGATTGAGTAGGTTCGCCCCAGAGATGGTAGCAACAGAGAGCCAGAGAGCTATGAGGTTCCAGCAAGGGTTTCACCTTGAGCTCTTGCAATTGATAGAGGGGCACAATTATCAGACTTTTGACGAAGTATTAACGGCAACTCAAAGGCATGAGATCACTATTCAGAGGATTGCGGTGAGGACTGGGGGTCAGAAGAGATCCCATAGTCAGATTGAAGGAGGAGGGGGAGCGGCGCCCCGAACAACAGCACCATCCACTGGCATTCGTATCCACGATGTGGCGATACGAGGACCAGCACCACCACCCAGGCAACAGCAACAGCAACAGAGGAAGAACCATCAACCCCCGGCGGGCTGCACTTATTGTGGGAAGATGGGACACACTAGAGATGTGTGTCGGACATTGAATGGACTGTGTCTGATATGTAGAAATCCAGATCATCGGGTTACCACATGTCCCATAAATTCAAGGGCAGGAGGACCAGGGCAGCAGTTTCTTGCTCTGCCAGCACCAGGGGCAGGCCAGTATCGAGGACCAGCAGTGGCAGTAAGGCCGTTGGCACAGCGTCCATTAGTACCGCAGGCTCAGATGTTTCGGCAGCAGGGACCGCCGATGCAGCAACACCAGCATAGACCACCCCAGCATCACCAGGACAGGGGCCAGCGGCAGCACCAGGTTAGGCCGCAGCATAGGAATCGGCAAGGAGGTCGAGGGCAAGCATTCACTTTGTCCTTGGAAGAGGCATTGGCATCGGGAGATGTTGTGGCAGGTAACATTCTCGTCGCCTCTTATCCCGCAGTAGCATTGTTTGATTCGGGAGCATCGCACTCATTTATATCTGCACAATTTGCAACACGGCTAGGAATGGAATTCGAGGCATTGCCAGGGAGGTTGAATATACTCACTGGTAATGGGCTCGTAGGAGTTAGTCGAGTTATTCTAGCATGTAGCGTAGTAGTTTGCGGGCATTCCTTACCCGCCCGATTGATAGAATTTCCTGTTGGAAATTTCGACGTTATCTTAGGCATGGACTGGCTGAAAGACAGTCATACGACAATAGATTGTCGTAGAGGGAGTGTATCTTTTGATATTCCAGGCATGAAGCGGTTCACCTTAGTCAGATTAGAGGCAACTCAGCAAGAGCCGGGAGTAGTAACGGCAATGGAAGAAGTTCAGATCCCGAAGGTAGTTGAAGAATTTCTAGACGTATTTCCTGAAGAACATCCAGGTTTGCCACCAGTTAGAGATATTGAGTTCAGCATAGAATTGGCACCTGGAACTAAACCGATATCAGATCGAGTTTACAGAATGGCGGATTCAGAGCAGGCCAAGGTATATCAGCACATAGAGGAACTGAAGGAGAAGAAGTTCATCCAAGCTAGCATATCACCATGGGCAGCACCAGTGGTACTTGTGGAAAAGAAGGATGGGTCATCCAGATTGTGCATCGATTACAGGAAGCTTAACGCGGCAACAGTAAAGAACAAGTACCCACTACCCAGGATCGACGACTTGTTTGATCAGTTGAGCAAAGCTAGAGTTTTCTCCAAGATAGATCTTCGTTCAGGATATCATCAAGTGAGGGTTCGGAAGGAGGACATTCCCAAGACAGCATTCAGGTCGAAGTATGGGCATTATGAATTCTTAGTAATGCCGTTTGGTTTGACCAATGCTCCAGCAATATTTATGGATTTGATGAACCGCATCTTTATGCCATACTTAGATCAGTTTGTCGTTGTATTTCTTGACGACATTCTCGTATACTCTGCTAGTGAAGAGGAGCATGAAGACCACCTCAGAAAAGTGTTACAGGTTCTGAGAGATAACCAATTGTATGCCAAGCTCAGCAAGTATGAGTTCTGGACGAATCACATTTCATTTTTGGGTCATATCATATCAGGAGCTGGAGTAGCAGTAGATCCCAAGAAGGTAGAAGCAGTAGAGAGTTGGCCAGTACCCAAGACCGTAGCTGATGTACGGAGTTTCTTGGGATTGGCGGGTTATTACAGAAGGTTCGTGTCAGACTTTGCAAGGCTTTCAGCACCCATGACCCGCTTGACACGGAAGGATGTACCATTCGTCTGGTCGACAGAATGCCAGACATCATTTGAGAATCTGAAGCAGAAGTTGATATCAGCGCCTATTCTTACATTGCCAGTTGGACCCGGAGGTTTTACCGTTTATTGTGATGCATCAGGTAAAGGACTTGGATGTGTCCTCATGCAGCATGGGAAGGTGATAGCATATGCATCTAGGCAACTTTGGGACCACGAAAAGAATTACCCAACTCATGATTTGGAATTAGCGGCAGTAGTATTTGCTTTGAAGCTATGGAGGCATTACTTATATGGTGATCGAGTGGATATGTACACGGACCATAAAAGTCTGAAGTACATCTTTACTCAGAAGGAACTAAACATGAGGCAGAGGAGATGGTTGGAGTTGATCAAGGATTATGGCGTGGAGCTTCAGTATCATCCAGGCAAGGCGAATGTAGTAGCAGACGCTCTCAGCAGAAGAGGCGGCGCATTCATGTTGACAACACAGAGACATATCTTAGAAGACCTTCAGAAGATGGGCATCGAAGTTATACTTCCTAGTGATGTAGGAGTTCTAACAAGTCTGCAAGTTCAATCCGACTTAGTAGACAGGATCAAGGCAGCTCAGGCACAGGACCCAAGGATTCAGAAGCTTAGGGCAGAATGTGAGTCAGGACTCAGGAAGGAGATGAGAATTTATGAAGATGGTACACTTAGGTTTGGGTCACGTCTATGTGTGCCTAGTGGAGATATCAGACAGGAGGTTATGGCAGAAGCTCACAGCTCTCAGTATTCTATTCACCCTGGAGGGACCAAGATGTACCAAGATATCAAGCAGCATTTCTGGTGGAACGGGATGAAGAGGGAGATAGCTAGATTTGTTTCCCGTTGCTTGGTATGTCAGCAAGTGAAGGCAGAACAGCAGAGGCCAGCTGGGTTATTGCAACCGCTTCCTATCCCAGAATGGAAGTGGGAGCATATTACAATGGACTTTGTGACCGGTTTACCGAGATCACCAGGTGGTAAAGATACTATTTGGGTAATAGTAGACCGACTTACGAAGGTAGCACATTTTCTTCCTTTCAGAGTAGGACAATCTACAGAAAAGTTGGCAGAGTTATATATGCAACAGATAGTCAGGCAGCATGGAGTCCCTGTCAGTATTGTGTCGGATCGAGATACCCGCTTTATATCACATTTCTGGAAGAGCTTACATCATAGTCTGGGTACCAAGTTAAGATTTAGCACAGCTTACCATCCGCAGACGAACGGGCAATCAGAAAGAACAATTCATACTTTAGAAGACATGTTGCAAGCTTGCACCCTAGATTTTGGAGGATCTTGGGAGAGCCACCTACACTTGGTCGAGTTCTCATACAACAACAATTATCAAGCCAGTATCCAGATGGTGCCGTTTGAAGCACTATATGGTAAGAAGTGTAGGTCGTCACTAGCATGGGATGATATCGGGGAGAGAAAGATGTTAGGCCCGGAAATGATTGTTCAGACAGTTGAATTGGTCAAAGGAATTAGAGAGCGACTTCGAGTTGCGCAGGATCGGCATCGTCATTGGGCGGACCAGCATCGTAGGCCGCTAGAGTTTTCTGTTGGGGACCACGTGTTCTTGCGGATCTCACCTACCCGTAGGGTCATTAGATTTGGCGTTCGCGGGAAGTTGAGTCCGCGGTACGTGGGCCCATTTGTTATTCTTGATAGGATAGGCGATGTTGCTTATCGTTTATCCCTTCCACCTTCGTTACGAGAGGTACATGACGTATTTCATGTATCTCAGTTGCGAAGGTATGTATCGGACCCAAGCCATATCCTTGATCATTCTGAGCTGGTTGTTGGTACCAACCTGTCTTACGAGGAACAGCCTGTGTCTATTTTGGACCGAAGAGAGAAGGTACTCAAGAACCGAACAATTAACCTTGTCCGGATTGCTTGGGGTCATCACTCTTTAGGAGAGTCAACGTGGAAACGTGAGGATGATATCCGATCACGGTATCCGCACCTGTTTGACTCACAAGGTATATTTCCTTCTATATACCTTGATTGTCTTAACTCCTCATGCTTGTCACCTTATAAGTAGAATTGCTTGCTATCGTAGAATGTTCAACATAGATATGTTACTTGTTATTATCATTGTAGAATGATTGCTTACTTAAATTGCTTATACCTAGAGTAGTTCAGCTCTGATATTTCTATCCTGCTTGGATTTGAAATTTCGAGGACGGAATTTTTCTAAGGAGGGTAGAGATGTCACTTCCCATTCCCAGAATACGTATTTTTAGAATGCATGTACTATTTAAATGTAAATATTTTATATTTATCATGTATTGCTCTTTATTTAAATTCCTTTAATTTCATGTTAATTAATTTCCTGCAATTTTATTTCTGCACTTTACTTTCTGCTTTTATACTCTGCTTTAGCTTTGCTATGGGTTCGGCTCAGATTGGTTTAATTATGTTGGTTCATCATGAACCGAAATAAACCCCCACCTACCACCACCCCTTCCATTTAAAGTCCATCTCCTTTCTCTCTCTTCATTACTTCACCATTACTCTTCTTCTTCCTTATAACTCTCCCACCAACCTAGAAGAGATAGGCAAGTGCCAACTTGCTTCTTGATGGATTCCTATTTTTATTGTTCCATCATCTTCCCTATTTGATTTTAAGTCTCTTTAGTACTTAGCATTTTCAATTTCCATGGCTTATTTGTTGTAGATCTAAGTTTATTACATTTTCGGATTTCTTAGGTTTTGATCTAGTAAACTTTGTTATCTTCAAGTTTTGATGGTTCCATGTTGTAGAGAATTTCGTTCTACCCAATTTTGACCTATGGAAATCCATATTTGGACTTGGGATGAAGGATTTATGAAGCTTGGAAGCAATGGCTTCCATGGTTCCCATGGTTCTGTTCTCAGAAAATTCGGACAAGAAGGACAGTCCCAGCGCATCAAATCTTCATTCCTCAGCGCATGGAAATCTTTATTCCCACAGCGCATCAAATCTTCATTCCTCAGCGCATGGAAATCTTTATTCCCACAGCGCATCAAATCTTCATTCCTCAGGCGCATGGATTATTTATTTCTCAATCTTATTCCACAGCGCATGATATTTATTTCCCAATCTTATTCCTCAGGCGCATGGATTATTTATTTCTCAATCTTATTCCACAGCGCATGATATTTATTTCCCACAGCCGCATTCCTCAGGCGCATGAGATTATTTGTTTCCCAATCTCATTCCTCAGGCGCATGGATTATTTATTTCCCGATCTTATTCCACAGCGCATGATATTTATTACCCAATCTCATTCCTCAGGCGCATAGATTATTTATTTCTCAATCTTATTCCACAGCACATGATATTTATTTCCCAATCTCATTCCTCAGGCGCATGGATTATTTATTTCTCAATCTTATTCCCACAGCGCATGAGATTCTTTATTTTCCAAACATTCCCCACAGTGCATGAGATTTATTTATTCCCCAATTATTTCCCACAGCGCATGAGATTCTTTATTTCCCAAACATTATTTATTTCCCAATGTTTATTTTTTGAATTTGGCATTAATTAATATTGATTGTTATCTTGATTAATTATTGATCATGCGTTCCTAGATGGAACTAAGAGACTGGCTAGTCGTCTTATTGAAATGAATGAATGAGACACGTTCATATTAAGTATGAACTACTATAATCGATTGGCCGATCCCGAATATTGACATATAGGCACACATGCAGGCTTCAATTTATTTATTTATTTATTTTACTATAAAAGAAGCATGTGTATTTTATGGTCAAGGCATGATTGTTCCGTGGTTAGTTTGGATTGTTGCATTACGCTATGTAAGACCTACAACCTAACCGCACGGGCATCGTTGTAGAGTTGTGCATATCGTACCCCGTACTAAAGTACTCATTTCGAATGACCATGATCCACGGCATGGGATTTCACTCAACGTAGAGACTATTAAGTTAAATAAAAATAATGATTGCATGGAGAGAATGGATTCCCGAGTTCTTACATGGCAGCCCTCTTGGGACTAGTAGTGCCCGACAGGCCGGCTGGTCCCCACAGATACTACAAACCTGCCACACGGGCATGGAGCGGTATCTGGTAATACTATTTATTGTATATTGTATATTGATGACGGGCGTCCCGCTGGGACTCGTCTAATTCATGATTGGTGCAATTGATTGATTGGATCGACTAGCCTTGCTTGTCCATAGTAAGAACTGAGAAATCTTTATTGCATAATTCCAGGATAACTTGGAGCTCACAGTAGTAAGCTGTAGGAGTTGGATGGCCGTTTAAGTTTGTGTACTGTACCTACTCTGTTACCTAACTGAGATGATCAGAGCATCAGGACATGACGGGCCAACTTCTGTCCTTGTTTGGTTGGGAGGTTGGTTCGAAGTGTCGTGATGTTATGTGAATCCCAGTAGCAAGCAGAGATCTATTATTATATTCTCTTATTTACTGGTTTAATGTCTCATATCGTGCTTCCTTGCGGTACTTGCTATTAGAGGTCTAACCTCTCTGGTTTTGCATGGCCAGATTTAGAGTCGGTTCCCGAGGACTCAGCTTACCTCTACCTCCAAGATGGTCAATACTAGAGGAATGATCGCAGGAGGACTCGAGTGGGTTCCTTACTTCCCCGCTCGTTTTGTTAATTACTTTACATTTTGCCGCTTGGCACCGACATGTTAGTCGGATTATCTTGTACTTACTTTTACATAATTGTAATTAAGTCAGACTGCAGCTGATAACAATTGTGTATATATTGCTATATCATCTGGCTATGTTTTGTAAAGCCAGATCTCAAGAACATCTTGACTAAGCGTTTGGGACGCCTTATTGCTTATTCTTAAATGTTCTCTGTTATTGCTTCTTGTTTGAATGATTGAGACAATAGATGTGAAGTGACCATAGCGAGACTTTCATGTAGTATGCACCCCCTTGTCTTTTAGACAGCATTGATCGTATTATACGGTATTCATCTACCCGTAATACGTAGCTGGCTGAGTCATTCCCCCGCTCTCCAGTATTCTGGTTCTGGGGCGTGACAAGGTTTTAGTGGTGGCCCATGCAGGTCTGATTTCAGACTTGTGGGGTATTTTAATTTATAGGATGTCTCAATCACACATGTTCCCTCTTGATCTCATGATCCGTTACTCTCGACTCTAGCTTGACATTCTGGTATCCTTTGACTTCATTGATCTTTCCTGTCCGATCGTTTGATTGTCCTTTTGTCCCTTTTCTTAGGGGCACTTCGTCCGCATCTGCCAGGACTGGACAACAACAGCAGGAGCAATATGGGCAACCTGACCCTGTTGGTCAGCAACAAGGGCCAGTCTCGCCTCAGGAGGCTGCCCAGGAAGAAGTGATAGTGGAAGCAGCAGCTGGATCGCAGTATCCGGATGTTCCACCACCACCAACAGTTCCACCTACCCAAGTGGACACACCAGCCCTTCTGGAGATCATGAGAGGAATGATGGCTACTCAGCAACATCAGATGTTGGTCCAGCAGCGCATGCACACTCAGCTACAAGAGCAGAATGTGTTGCTTAACCAAGGATTACAGACGGCATTAGAAAGAGGAGTGAGGACTGATTCAGGAGCATCAGTCAGGTTTTGCAAGTACAATCCCCGCCGTTTCGAGGACACGGAGGATGCCATCTCAGCAGATGCATGGCTTAAGGATATGGAGGCTATTCTGACAGCAGCGAAGGTGTCGGCAGAAGAACGTGTGGATCTAGTGAAGTTGTTACTTCAGGATCTCGTACGTGATTGGTGGGAATCAGAGGAAGTGGGCATCAGGCGTCCTGTGGCTTGGGACAATTTCACAACAAGATTCAAGACCAAGTACTATGGGGTTGTGGCACAGTTTGAGCTACAACAGAAGTTTATCAACCTCAGGCAGGCCGGCAAGACTGTAGATGCTTATGCAGCAGAGTTCTGTAGATTGAGTAGGTTCGCCCCAAAGATGGTAGCAACAGAGAGCCAGAGAGCTATAAGGTTCCAGCAAGGGTTTCACCTTGAGGTCTTGCAATTGATAGAGGGGCACAATTACCAGACTTTTGACGAAGTATTAACGGTAACTCGAAGGCATGAGATCACTATTTAGAGGATTGCGGTGAGGACTGGGGGTCAGAAGAGATCCCATAGTCAGATTGAAGGAGAAGGGGGAGCGGCGCCCCGAACAACAGCACCATCTACTGGCATTCGTATCCACGATGTGGCGATACGAGGACCAGCACCACCACCCAGGCAACAGCAACAGCAACAGAGGAAGAACCAGCAACCCCCGGCGGGCTGCACTTATTGTGGAAAGATGGGACACACTAGAGATGTGTGTCGGACATTGAATGGACTGTGTCTGATATATGGAAATCCAGATCATCGGGTTACCACATGTCCCATGAATTCGAGGGCAGGAGGACCAGGGCAGCAGTTTCTTGCTCTGCCAGCACCAGGGGCAGGCCAGTATCGAGGACCAGCAGTGGCAGTAAGGCCGTTGGCACAGCGTCCATTAGTACCGCAGGCTCAGATGTTTCGGCAGCAGGGACCGCCGATGCAGCAACACCAGCATAGACCACCCCAGCATCACCAGGACAGGGGCCAGCGGCAGCACCAGGCTAGGCTGCAGCATGGGAATCGGCAAGGAGGTCGAGGGCAAGCATTCACTTTGTCCTTGGAAGAGGCATTGGCATCGGGAGATGTTGTGGCAGGTAACATTCTCGTCGCCTCTTATCCCGCAGTAGCATTGTTTGATTCGGGAGCATCGCACTCATTTATATCTGCACAATTTGCAACACGGCTAGGAATGGAATTCGAGGCATTGCCAGGAAGGTTGAATATACTCACTGGTAATGGGCTCGTAGGAGTTAGTCGAGTTATTCTAGCATGTAGCGTAGTAGTTTGCGGGCATTCCTTACCCGTCCGGTTGATAGAATTTCCTGTTGGAAATTTCGACGTTATCTTAGGCATGGACTGGCTGAAAGACAGTCATGCGACAATAGATTGTCGTAGAGGAAGTGTATCTTTTGATATTTCAGGCATGAAGCGGTTTACCTTAGTCAGATTAGAGGCAACTCAGCAAGAGCCGGGAGTAGTAACGGCAATGGAAGAAGTTCAGATCCCGAAGGTAGTTGAAGAATTTCTAGACGTATTTCCTGAAGAACTTCCAGGTCTGCCACCAGTTAGAGATATTGAGTTCAGCATAGAATTGGCACCTGGAACTAAACCGATATCAGATCGAGTTTACAGAATGGCAGATTCAGAGCAGGCCAAGGTATATCAGCACATAGAGGAACTGAAGGAGAAGAAGTTCATCCAAGCTAGCATATCACCATGGGCAGCACCAGTGGTACTTATGGGAAAGAAGGATGGGTCATCCAGATTGTGCATCGATTACAGGAAGCTTAACGCGGCGACAGTAAAGAACAAGTACCCACTACCCAGGATCGACGACTTGTTTGATCAGTTGAGCAAAGCTAGAGTTTTCTCCAAGATAGATCTTCGTTCAGGGTATCATCAAGTGAGGGTTCGGAAGGAGGACATTCCCAAGACAGCATTCAGGTCGAAGTATGGGCATTATGAATTCTTAGTAATGCCGTTTGGTTTGACCAATGCTCCAGCAATATTTATGGATTTGATGAACCGCATCTTTATGCCATACTTAGATCAGTTTGTCGTTGTATTTCTTGACGACATTCTCGTATACTCTGCTAGTGAAGAGGAGCATGAAGACCACCTCAGGAAAGTGTTACAGGTTCTGAGAGAGAACCAGTTGTATGCCAAGCTCAGCAAGTGTGAGTTCTGGACGAATCACATTTCATTTTTGGGTCATATCATATCAGGAGCTGGAGTAGCAGTAGATCCCAAGAAGGTAGAAGCAGTAGAGAGTTGGCCAGTACCCAAGACCATAGCTGATGTACGGAGTTTCTTGGGATTGGCGGGTTATTACAGAAGGTTCGTGTCAGACTTTACAAGGCTTTCAGCACCCATGACCCGCTTGACACGGAAGGATGTACCATTCGTCTGGTCGGCAGAATGCCAGACATCATTTGAGAATCTGAAGCAGAAGTTGATATCAGCGCCTATTCTTACATTGCCAGTTGGACCCGGAGGTTTTATCGTTTATTGTGATGCATCAGGTAAAGGACTTGGATGTGTCCTCAAGCAGCATGGGAAGGTGATAGCATATACATCTAGGCAACTTCGGGACCACGAGAAGAATTACCCAACTCATGATTTGGAATTAGCGGCAGTAGTATTTGCTTTGAAGCTATGGAGGCATTACTTATATGGTGATCGAGTGGATATGTACACGGACCATAAAAGTCTGAAGTACATCTTTACTCAGAAGGAACTAAACATGAGGCAGAGGAGATGGTTGGAGTTGATCAAGGATTATGACGTGGAGCTTCAGTATCATCCAGGCAAGGCGAATGTAGTAGCAGACGCTCTCAGCAGAAGAGGCGGCGCATTCATGTTGACAACACAGAGACATATCTTAGAAGACCTTCAGGAGATGGGCATCGAAGTTATACTTCCTAGTGATGTAGGAGTTCTAACAAGTCTGCAAGTTCAATCCGACTTAGTAGACAGGATCAAGGCAGCTCAGGCACAGGACCCAAGGATTCAGAAGCTTAGGGCAGAATGTGAGTCAGGACTCAGGAAGGAGATGAGAATTCATGAAGATGGTACACTTAGGTTTGGGTCACGTCTATGTGTGCCTAGTGGAGATATCAGACAGGAGGTTATGGCAGAAGCTCACAGCTCTCAGTATTCTATTCACCCTGGAGGGACCAAGATGTACCAAGATATCAAGCAGCATTTCTGGTGGAACGGAATAAAGAGGGAGATAGCTAGATTTGTTTCCCGTTGCTTGGTATGTCAGCAAGTGAAGGCAGAACAGCAGAGGCCAGCTGGGTTATTGCAACCGCTTCCTAACCCAGAATGGAAGTGGGAGCATATTACAATGGACTTTGTGACCGGTTTACCGAGATCACCAGGTGGTAAAGACGCTATTTGGGTAATAGTAGACCGACTTACGAAGGTAGCACATTTTCTTCCTTTCAGAGTAGGACAATCTACAGAAAAGTTGGTGGAGTTATATATGCAACAGATAGTCAGGCAGCATGGAGTCCCTGTCAGTATTGTGTCGGATCGAGATACCCGCTTTACATCACATTTCTGGAAGAGCTTACATCATAGTCTGGGTACCAAGATAAGATTTAGCACGGCTTACCATCCGCAGACGGACGGGCAATCAGAAAGAATAATTCAGACTTTAGAAGACATGTTGCGAGCTTGCACCCTAGATTTTGGAGGATCTTGGGAGAGCCACCTACACTTGGTCGAGTTCTCATACAACAACAGTTATCAAGCCAGTATCCAGATAGCGCCGTTTGAAGCACTATATGGTAAGAAGTGTAGGTCGCCACTAGCATGGGATGATATCGGGGAGAGAAAGATGTTAGGCCCGGAAATGATTGTTCAGACAGTTGAATTGGTCAAA
The DNA here is from genome assembly GCA_029216955.1 of Iris pallida. Classification (NCBI taxonomy): domain Eukaryota; kingdom Viridiplantae; phylum Streptophyta; class Magnoliopsida; order Asparagales; family Iridaceae; genus Iris; species Iris pallida. Next base: position 14,089,531 of record JANAVB010036615.1, read on the forward strand.
GGAATTAGAGAGCGACTTCGAGTTGCGCAGGATCGACATCGTCATTGGGTGGACCAGCATCGTAGGCCGCTAGAGTTTTCTGTTGGGGACCACGTGTTCTTGCGGATCTCACCTACCCGTGGGGTCATTAGATTTGGCGTTCGCGGGAAGTTGAGTCCGCGGTACGTGGGCCCATTTGTTATTCTTGATAGGATAGGCGATGTTGCTTATCGTTTATCCCTTCCACCTTCGTTACGAGAGGTACATAACGTATTTCATGTATCTCAGTTGTGAAGGTATGTATCGAACCCAAGCCATATCCTTGATCATTCTGAGCTGGTTGTTGGTACCAACCTGTCTTACGAGGAACAGCCTGTGTCTATTTTGGACCGAAGAGAGAAGGTACTCAAGAACCGAACAATTAACCTTGTCCAGGTTGCTTGGGGTCATCACTCTTTAGGAGAGTCAACGTGGGAACGTGAGGATGATATCCGATCACGGTATCCGTACCTGTTTGACTCACAAGGTATATTTCCTTCTGTATACCTTGATTGTCTTAACTCCTCATGCTTGTCACCTTATAAGTAGAATTGCTTGCTATCGTAGAATGTTCAACATAGATATGTTACTTGTTATTATCATTGTAGAATGATTGCTTACTTAAATTGCTTATACCTAGAGTAGTTCAGCTCTGATATTTCTATCCTGTTTGGATTTGAAATTCCGAGGACGGAATTTTTCTAAGGAGGGTAGAGATGTCACTTTCCATTCCCAGAATACGTATTTTTAGAATGCATGTACTATTTAAATGTAAATATTTTATATTTATCATGTATTGCTCTTTATTTAAATTCCTTTAATTTCATGTTAATTAATTTCCTGCAATTTTATTTCTGCACTTTACTTTCTGCTTTTATACTCTGCTTTAGCTTTGCTATGGGTTCGGCTCAGATTGGTTTAATTATGTTGGTTCATCATGAACCGAAATAAATCCCCACCTACCACCACCCCTTCCATTTAAAGCCCATCTCCTTTCTCTCTCTTCATTACTTCACCATTACTCTTCTTCTTCCTCATAACTCTCCCACCAACCTAGAAGAGATAGGCAAGTGCCAACTTGCTTCTTGATGGATCCCTATTTTTATTGTTCCATCATCTTCCCTATTTGATTTTAAGTCTCTTTAGTACTTAGCATTTTCAATTTCCATGGCTTATTTGTTGTAGATCTAAGTTTGTTACATTTTCGGATTTCTTAGGTTTTGATCTAGTAAACTTTGTTATCTTCAAGTTTTGATGGTTCCATGTTGTAGAGAATTTCGTTCTACCCAATTTTGACCTATGGAAGTCCATATTTGGACTTGTGATGAAGGATTTATGAAGCTTGGAAGCAATGGCTTCCATGGTTCCCATGGTTCTGTTCTCAGAAAATTCGGAGAAGAAGGACAGTCCCAGCGCATCAAATCTTCATTCCTCAGCGCATGGAAATCTTTATTCCCACAGCGCATCAAATCTTCATTCCTCAGCGCATGGAAATCTTTATTCCCACAGCGCATCAAATCTTCATTCCTCAGGCGCATGGATTATTTATTTCTCAATCTTATTCCACAGCGCATGATATTTATTTCCCAATCTCATTCCTCAGGCGCATGGATTATTTATTTCTCAATCTTATTCCACAGCGCATGATATTTATTTTCCACAGCCGCATTCCTCAGGCGCATGAGATTATTTGTTTCCCAATCTCATTCCTCAGGCGCATGGATTATTTATTTCCCAATCTTATTCCACAGTGCATGATATTTATTACCCAATCTCATTCCTCAGGCGCATGGATTATTTATTTCTCAATCTTATTCCACAGCGCATGATATTTATTTCCCAATCTCATTCCTCAGGCGCATGGATTATTTATTTCTCAATCTTATTCCACAGCGCATGATATTTATTTCCCACAGCCGCATTCCTCAGGCGCATGAGATTATTTGTTTCTCAATCTCATTCCTCAGGCGCATGGATTATTTATTTCCTAATCTTATTCCACAGCGCATGATATTTATTTCCCAATCTCATTCCTCAGACGCATGGATTATTTATTTCTCAATCTTATTCCACAGCGCATGATATTTATTTCCCAATCTCATTCCTCAGGCGCATGGATTATTTATTTCTCAATCTTATTCTACAGCGCATGATATTTATTTCCTACAGCCGCATTCCTCAGGCGCATGAGATTATTTGTTTCCCAATCTCATTCCTCAGGTGCATGGATTATTTATTTCCTAATCTTATTCCACAGCGCATGATATTTATTTCCCAATCTCATTCCTCAGGCGCATGGATTATTTATTTCCCAATCTTATTCCACAGCGCATGATATTTATTTCCCAATCTCATTCCTCAGGCGCATGGATTATTTATTTCTCAATCTTATTCCACAGCGTATGATATTTATTTCCCAATCTCATTCCTCAGGCGCATGGATTATTTATTTCTCAATCTTATTCCCACAGCGCATGAGATTCTTTATTTCCCAAATATTCTCCACAGTGCATGAGATTTATTTATTCTCCAATCATTTTCCACAGCGCATGAGATTCTTTATTTCCCAAACATTATTTATTTTCCAATATTTATTTTCCGAATTTGGCATTAATTAACATTGATTGTTATCTTGATTAATTATTGATCATGCGTTCCTAGATGGAACTAAGAGACTGGCTAGTCGTCTTATTGAAATGAATGAATGAGACACGTTCATATTAAGTATGAACTACTATAATCGATTGGCCGATCCCGAATATTGACATACAGGCACACATGCAGGCTTCAATTTATTTATTTATTTATTTATTTTACTATAAAAGAAGCATGTGTATTTTATGGTCAAGGCATGATTGTTCCGTGGTTAGTTTGGATTGTTGCATTACGCTATGTAAGACCTACAACCTAACCGCACGGGCATCGTTTTAGAGTTGTGCATATCGTACCCCGTACTAAAGTACTCATTCCGAATGACCATGATCCACGGCATGGGATTTCACTCAACGTAGAGACTATTAAGTTAAATAAAAATAATGATTGCATGGAGAGAATGGATTCCCGAGTTCTTACATGGCAGCCCTCTTGGGACTAGTAGTGCCCGACAGGCCGGCTGGTCCCCACAGATACTGCAAACCTGCCACACGGGCATGGAGCGGTATCTGGTAATACTATTTATTGTATATTGTATATTGATGACGGGCGTCCCGCTGGGACTCGTCTAATTCATGATTGGCGCAATTGATTGATTGGATCGACTAGCCTTGCTTGTCCATAGTAAGAACTGAGAAATCTTTATTGCATAATTCCAGGATAACTTGGAGCTCACAGTAGTAAGCCGTAGGAGTTGGATGGTCATTTAAGTTGATTTGTTTGTGTACTGTACCTACTCTGTTACCTAACTGAGATGATCAGAGCATCAGGACATGACGGGCCAACTTCTGTCCTTATTTGGTTGGGAGGTTGGTTCGAAGTATCGTGATATTATGTGAATCCCAGTAGCAAGCAGAGATCTATTATTATATTCTCTTATTTACTGGTTTAATGTCTCATATCGTGCTTCCTTGCGGTACTTGCTATTAGAGGTCTAACCTCTCTGGTTTTGCATGGCCAGATTTAGAGTCGGTTCCCGAGGACTCAGCTTACCTCTACCTCCAAGATGGTCAATACTAGAGGAATGATCGCAGGAGGACTCGAGTGGGTTCCTTACTTCCCCGCTCGTTTTGTTAATTACTTTACATTTTGCCGCTTGGCACCGACATGTTAGTCGGATTGTCTTGTACTTACTTTTACATAATTGTAATTAAGTCAGACTGCAGCTGATAACAATTGTGTATATGTTGCTATATCATCTGGCTATGTTTTGTAAAGCCAGATCTCAAGAACATCTTGACTAAGCGTTTGGGACGCCTTATTGCTTATTCTTAAATGTTCTCTGTTATTGTTTCTTGTTTGAATAATTGAGACAATAGATGTGAAGTGACCATAGCGAGACTTTCATGTAGTATGCACCCCTTTGTCTTTTAGACAGCATTGATCGTATTATACGGTATTCATCTATCCGTAATACGTAGCTGGCTGAGTCATTCCCCCGCTCTCCAGTATTCTGGTTCTGGGGCGTGACAGGAACGCTTGGGTCTAGAAGTACTCGAGCCGCTGGAAGCGCTCGTCTCGTCTTCCGCCTGAGCTCCCGTAACTGCAGGGAAAAGGGAAAGGCAACTCTCGTTAGTTTCGGAAAATGTCCTAGGTTCAGCGTATGGAACAACTCATCTCATCGACACGAGGTCAACGGTTGGAGACTAGAACTCGACACTGGAGGCCAAGGACGTAAAGCCATGCTCTAATACCATTATGTCACGTCCCGATTCCGTCGAATCGATAGTCGTCCCCCGGGCGTGATGCCGTGCGAACCTAATTTGCGATCGCACAAGGCCGAGTCATAAGATAATCCGAGACACGAGATCTAAGAGAGTACGCAGACAAATTGATTCACACAATAAGTAAAGGAAACTTGAATTTTATTGATAATGAACATCTTTTACAGACTCTGATACAAGACTCATTGCCGCACGGGCTACAACATGACTCAATTACAAAAGAGTGCCGATGAGATAGCCGTTCCATACATTGTACACATCCCTCAATATACACAAAGTACTCCAGTGACCTGGATGGGATGGACGCTGAGTCATCTTTCTTGGACTGTCGAGAGCCTTCAAAAGTGGAGTCGCAGAGAAAGTCTTCGACGCACGGCCGAAGCTTCAAAATCACGAACGCCTCTGAGCTAGCTGGCGCATCCTTCCTGGTTCGCGGGACCTGCAAAGAGCGAGGATCAGCATGAAACACATGTACTGGCGAATGGCTAATTAAATCCAAGCTCTGCATTTGATTCAAGAAGTTTCGTAAACATGTTCGCTAGCTATTTCAATGATCTTTCTAACCATCATGTTCAATTTGCACGTTAACATGTTTTGAGGCAAGCATATGAAACTGTATATCCTTAAGCAACTATCATATTCATCCCGTGTCCCGTGCACCTGTTAAGCAGTGAAGGGGTAGGAAGGCCACTGGCAATGTCAAGCCATTTCGGACTATAGCATTGGTTATACGACGCCCCTTTCGCGTCGGGTAGCGAGCCCTGTGCGAAAGTGCCCGCATAACTCGCACCGATGAAGGGTTGGCGCTGCTACACTCGTTCCTCCTGGGCCGAATCGGTCCCTTGGCCTAGGCAACCGTTCGAGGAAACTTCACCTTGTCGACAAGTTGTCCAATGACCGTTTTCTTTAAGACTTAGTCGATTTTGCTTTCTTAGCCGTATCGTTGCGATAAACGTTAATCGATTCATTCATTGTTTTGCATAGGCTAAGTGGATTTGTATAAGAAAACATATTTTTCGTTTTCAAAATCGGCGGTTTGATAGCAAGTGTTTCGTGAAGAATCGTGCCACGATTTCTTTGATTCTACACTATTATGATAAGCATTCATTTACTTCACATATTGTGTTTTGAAGTAGAGGGACGAGACGAAGGAGGTCAGCCACTCGTCTTGGGCTTGCTTCAAGCGAACGACCGGTTGGCTGCGCTGTCGTCGCCTACGCGATCACCTGCAATCGCATGAGCAACTGATTAGAACACTGTGTATTTCAAGAAATTTCGATAAGAATGTGAGCTCGAAAATGCGTCACGAAAACCCATCGAAAATATTCACGAAAACGAAAGCCAAAGCCAAATCAAGTGCGGCATAAAAACCAGAGCAACGGGAGGTCTCTCCCGACTCAGCCGCAGAGCCAATCCTCGAGGCGCAACCCGCTGAATATGGGACTTGGTTCCGAAGAAGCCATTTCATAACGTGGAATGGATCTTAATTCAACCGTTTCCGTTCGATCGACTCGGCCGATTCCGACCTATTGGTCCCGACCGAATCGATAGCGACAGTGTTCCTTTCTTGCGCACCCCGTGGACGGAGACGGGGCACGATGTAGGGACGAGGCACTACATTATGTCAAAACACACGGCTTAGAAAATTATGACATGTTAGTCTTCCGACACCGCGGTAACATGGTTGTCACATTAAGGGTCTTTGACAAGGTGATATGTTGTAAAAAGATATATTCTTATAGTTCTCCTATACGGATGTTGAAGAAAACCTCTGTACTTCCTCCGGGTCATGCCGCCGGCTGTGCTGCTTCCCCCTCCTCTTCCTGCCCACTTCTTCTCCCCTGACTCTACATTGAGGTGGATATCATATGTGGCTGAGAGAGTCAAATAAGAAGAAGGGAAGTAGGAAGGAGCAGATGGGTCCAGAGCCATGGTGGAGGAGAGGAGAAGGAAGATGCTTGATCAGAACTTGAGGTGAAAAGTTGTGACGTTGATAGCGTGAGAGAGGAAGGGAAGTGGCTGCATGCCTTTGGCTCACTCGAGCGGTATTTGTCCTCCGACCCTCATTCCTCGGCAATGATGATACGACAACCTATCACTATATCTTATATAGTAGTAGATGATGTCTTAGTATTACATTATGTGAGTTCATCTTGATTCTGTTACATTCTTCAGATACTAGATACGATAAGAACATATACTACACCATATGTACAGAACATAGATGATTCACACTAATGTATGCTAGAATGAATTTTGGGTTGTGTTCTGAGCCATTCGTTCCCATACTTGGCAATTAAGTTGTGGACCATTATGTTTGACATTGTTGTTACAAATTTTCATATATCTGTGTTGATTTATGAGATTGTGTTTCAAACGTGTTCGTGATTGTGTGTATCTGTGTTGTTTGATACTGTGTTCGTGATACACACCGTCGTTGTTGTAACAAATGGTGTAGAGGATGCTGCAAATGCTGCAAATGCTGCAGGAGATGATGTAAATGCTGTATTTTTTTTATTTTTTTTCAAGATTAGCGACTCTCAGCGACATCCAGCGACGACGGCAACGTCGCTAAGTAAGTATCACAACGTCACTAACTGTGATGAGTACCGTCGCTGATCGTCACTAAACGTCGCTACGTAAGACGTCGCTAAACGTTGCTATATGTCGGTACTATAGCGACGTAGCAAAGTCGCAGAACGTCGCCATTTGGCTCTCAAGCCAGGTCACCATCGATGCATGTCAAGTCGCTCAACGTCGCTAGGTTGCGTCGGTAAATGATGACGTTTTACGTCGCTGGTAGTCGCTGAATTAGCGACGTGTCCGCATCGCTGAGTGTCGTCGCAATAGCGACGTATTACGACGTTTTGTTGTTTAGCGACTAGGTTAATCGCGACTACGTACAAACGTTGCTAAATACGTCGCTAATCTATATTAGCTGCGTATTTTCCCTATTTAGCGACGTCCTGAGGCGTCGCTGATTTGACAGATTTTAGTAGTGATAATTCTGATAAATTGGACACGGAACGGAGGAGTAGCTGGCTGGCCAAAGACATTTAAGGCAGTTTTTAGAAAATTGATACATCCAACCAAGATTAAAACTGTTTTTTGACAAATTTGTCGTGCCAGCTTGTTGGAAATTCTTGTAAAAGTTCTCTTCCTGCGGTTCTTTTAGCATTGTGCATGTTTTCTACTTCTACTAAACTGCTAGTACATAAGCTAGTTTGACTGTTTCGTCTAGCAGAACTCTCGACTGTATCCTGCTGTGTTTGTATCGCGTCTTGTATAGTAAACTTGGGAATCCAGTGTAGGTTACGAGATGGAGATACTATTCAGTGATGACTTAAATTTCAGTTTGATGAAATTAGTTTAAGTTTCGATGCCTAAGTTTCTAATTCTCGTTCGTCTATATGCATTGATTAATGTACCATGGCTGAACCAAGATATCGTTTTAGTCCTTGCTCGAGAAAATCAGATTGAGGCAATCTTTTCTAGTTTAGAGGTTAATAGTGTGTTAACATTCTTGGCCAGCCGACCCACAAATGGAAACTTCCGTTATGTCTGTGTCAATAGGCCATTAACAGTAAGCCAGCGACGCATATATGCGGAAACCATGAGGCTAGGATAACTCTGATAAATTGGACACACAAGGGAGGAGGAGCTGGCTGGCCAAAGACATTAAGGCAATTTTTAGAAAATTGATATATCCAACCAAGATCTCCTTGACAAGTGGTACAACTCTTCTCATTCTTCTCCTACATTGCTGGGTTTTGTTTGGTCCATCCATTAACCAGACAAGGAGAGGCAGAAACACAAATGAGAGGAAGAAGCATACAGAGAGAGAGAGAGAGGGAAAGAGAGAAGAAGATTAAACCCATCCTTCTTCTCTTTTCCTCTCCATCCATCATGGAGACAATGTGACATGATTAGTCCCATAACAACATCAAAACCATGGCACCCAGCAAGCTCAGGAAGGCCATCGGCGCCGTCAAGGACCAGACCAGCATCGGCCTCGCCAAGGTCGGCAACAGCGCATCCATCTCCGACCTCGAAGTCACCATCGTAAAGGCCACCCGCCACGACGAGTGCCCCGCCGAGGAGAAGCACATCCGCGAGATCCTGAGCATGACCTGCTACTCCCGCGCCTACGTCAGCGCGTGCGTCGCCACCCTCTCCCGCCGCCTCAGCAAGACGCGGAGCTGGACCGTCGCGCTGAAGACGCTCATCCTCGTCCACCGCCTCCTGGCCGAAGGCGACCCCGCCTACGAGCCGGAGATATTCTTCTCGACCAGCCGGGGCACGAGGATGCTCAACATGTCGGACTTCCGGGACACGTCCAGGTCGGACGCGTGGGACTTCTCGGCCTTCGTGAGGACGTACGCGAGGTATCTGGACGAGAGGCTGGAGTATCGGATGCACGGGAGGAGGAGGAGGAGGAGGCCGAGCAGAGCGACGTTCGAGGAGGAAGACGAGGCAGAGAAGGCCGGCTCGTCGTCTGCACCGGTGCAAGTGACGCCTGTGAGGGACATGAAGACGGAGAAGATCTTCGTTAGGACTAAGCACCTGCAGCAGCTCCTCGAGCGCTTCCTCGCCTGCCGGCCCACAGGTGTATCTTGATCCAAACTTACGTACAATTATAATGTAGAAAAAAGACCAGGCGTGACCGCTGGCCGATGTGGCGGCCGGCCATTGACCCTCTGGTTCGGATGGACTCCGGAGATAGCAGGAGGGGCTAATGGGCGGCTGTCACGTCGGCTGGCGGTCACGTCCGTGGTTACAAACTACAGACAAAATATTATTTTCGAAAACGCGGGCAAAATATCATTTTCGAAAAAAATTGACATACTCGATGGATAGGTCCTGCAAGGAACAACCGGATTGTAGCCGTGGCACTGTACCCAGTAGTGAAGGAGAGCTACCAGCTATACTTCGACCTCCAGGAGCTCGTCGGCATCTACGTGGACCGCTTCATGGAGCTCCAGGTCCCCGACTGCGTGAAGGTGTACGAGATCTTCTGCCGCCTCTCGAAGCAGTTCGACGAGCTCGACCTCTTCTACAGCTGGTGCAGGACCGCCGGCATCTCCCGCCCCTCCGAGTTCCCCGAGATCGACAGGATCACCCAGCAGAAGCTCGACGTCATGGACGAGTTCATCCGCGACAAGTCCGTCCTCGCGCAGACCAGGAAGCTCAAGAGCTTGGAGCAGCTGACGCTCGAAGAGGACCAGGCGCTGGCGGCCGGGGACGAAGGGTCGTCGTCGGATGTCAAGGCATTGCCTGCACCAGAAACTGTCGAAGAGGAGGAGGTCACAGAACACAAGGAAGAAGAAGAAGAAGAGGAGAAGCAAATTGTGCCTGTTCAAAATACTATCGATCAAGCGGTCGACTTCTTGAACCTAAGAGACGAGACATCGACAGTCGAAAGCCACGCCGACAAGCTGGAACTCGCATTGTTCGACGGGCACACGTCGAGCAAGGCGCCCGCGTGGGAGGCGTTCACCAACGCCGCCGCTGCCGACTGGGAGATGGCGCTCGTACAGTCGGCAAGCAATCTGTCCGGCCAGAAGCCTACGCTAGGCGGAGGGCTCGACATGCTCCTGCTCGACGGCATGTACAACCTGCCGCGGCAGGTTGCGGGACAAGGGCCGTTCGCGGGCGGGACGGGCAGCGCAAGCAGCATGGCCGTGGCGCTGCCGAAGGCCACGCAGGTACTGGCACTGCCCGCGCCGCCGCAGGGAGGCGGGTTCGGAGGGGACCCCTTCGCGGCGTCGCTGGCGGTGCCGCCGCCGGCGTACGTGCAGATGTCGGACATGGAGAAGAAGCAGCGGCTGCTGACGGAGGAGCAGATGATGTGGCAGCAGTACGCGAAGGACGGGATGCAGGGGCAGCTCGGCGCCGCGAAGCTGCAGCACGCCGGGAGCCACCCCGTCGGTGGTGGCTACATCCAGAGGTTCTGATACTGAGTGACACTGTTGCTTGTGAGATGGATCAATTTGCCAAATCCTATATTTGATTTGTAAACATATATGATTGTTGTTGTTGTTGTTGTGATAACAGTAACTGGCCATTTGATGTTTTTTTTCCCCAGCTATGGTCAAGTCATAGAAGAAATGTAAGGGTGATTTTTGTAATTAGAAGGACCCGATTGCATCATCTGCATGTTACTAACTACGGTTTTTTTTTTTGGACACGGTAAGGACGCGACGACACGGATACGATACCTATTTATTGTATTTTGGAGTATTCAGATTGTGTTCAATACATGTCCGACATGACACATATTTACAAGTATCCCTGCTTTATTGGCTGTTATGCACTTGATCTAGTACTTGATTTTTAAGATATGTACTTTACGCGTGCTGTATAAATACTAAAAAACTAAAAAATTTCTGGGTAAAGTGTAAACAAAATCCTCCATAGATTTGTCTTGGAAGTGAAATAAAACTCGTTAGAAAAGTAAAGCAATTGATCCATTCCTAGATTTTTCACGTCACCAAAAAAGTTCCTACCGTCTATTATACGTTAGAAATGACTGTTAATAACTTTTACAAAAAATAAGGAATAAAAAAAAAAATTCTAAAATGCCCTCCCTTCTCCACCAGTGGTGGCCAACCCCCCTCCTCCCTCCGCCCCTCCGTCCCCCCGCCGGCCGGCCCCTCCGACACCCAACCCCCCCTCCCTTCTCCTCCCTCCGCTGGCCGGCCACCCTCTCCTCTGGTCGGCCCCGCTCGACCTGCCCCCACCACCGGAGAGGGGGGGGGGGGGGGGGGGGGGAGGGGAGTGGGGGGAGGGATAAAATCGGTCATTTTTGACGTACTTTAACGTATGTTGACGACATTAGAGTAAACTGATCCAAAATAAAAATGTGAGGGTTTTTTAAAACTATGAATCTTTAAATAAAAAAATGCAAATCTAAGGAGGATTTGTTTGCACTTTACCGTCTCTTTTTTAACCACTTGGGGATTTTAGGAGGTTAAAAGTTTTTGGGTCTTTTAGTTTTCGGGATTCTATGCAATCGTACAACTTGAATATGCTCTGTAACGATCATGACTACTATGGATCAACATGATGACCATCTTGAACTTGACGGATTGAGGAACTAGGAGGAATGAGTTTTGACACGCCCATTCTACGGAAACTTCCGGGAAGATGGCAACAAGTCTGTGTACGAAGAGTCCGTGAAGCATGGACGATCAAGAAGCCCATAATATGCATGATGGAGGAGGCACAATTTAGAAGGAGTGAAGATTATGCCATTGATATCGTCAAGACATGGGAGATACCAGTGGCTTTTTCGTGTCAGGAACTAATGCAGTGGGATGATACGAAGAAGGGATAATGGTGCATTTTCCGCGGTGCGATGTATATAAAGCATAGTTGATCCACGAGATACGATATATTCAAAACCAAATTTAATTCTCACACCAAACTTGTTAATCTTGATCTTTCAAACAAACTAAATATTTTGGTACCACCATCAATGTGGGTAAGAAAGCTTTATCCTCGCCGGCCCTGGGGTAAGCCAGACAAGCCACTAGGCTTGGGCAACCCCCCGGTTAGGGCAACCCCCCTCCCCTCCTAGGTCCCTCATTCTCTAGCTCTCCGCCAAGCCTTTGCGGTCCATCCCAACTCCTCACTGTCAGTTGAACAGGCAATCTCCCGTGCCTATTTTGATATTATACTAGAAAGGCCTAGAGACATAGGTCAGGAGAGCAACTTAAAATCTTAGCTCCGCACTGCCATCAGAACCGAAGACAACTAGCTTCTTAGCGTTTATCAAAATCATTACATTTACAGCTTTTAGCTTGTTGTATATTTTTTTTGAGTCAAGGGGCAACCAAATTTAGCTCCGCCTAGGGCAACCCAACCTACTGGCCGGCCCTGTCCTCACTTCCATTGAGTGTAGCAAAGCGTTCTTTACTTTCATCTAGATTTACATTATCGAACATTGCAACAAAGAATCAAAATTAGCTCTCCTCTTCAATTACCGGTATTGTTATCAAGAATTGGTTATGTAACTAGCTAACAGACCGTTTGACTAACATGACTGTAATTTAAGAAGATCCCTCAAGGGCATGCTCGGCAATTGTAGGGATAGCGGTTATGAAGTATATTTGGAGTACCAGTTATGAGGGGTCCGATTTTGAATAGTTTTTAAGTAGCGACTTTTAAACCAGTCAAATTCATGTATTTCACTAACGAGCGGTTCTGAAAATTTTTTACACGAGTAAATTAAATAGGAAAGGATATTAATAGATGGAATAAAATAATAAAACCATTCAAAATCTACCGATTTGAGGTGTTTATAAAGCCACCCAAAAATACATTACACCGATTTTTTGGAGGTTTTGAGCAGACCAATACAAGTGCCTCAAAAAAATTAACAAGCATGAATTTTCATAAACGGTCGGTTCAAAAATACTCCAAAACTGATGAAAGCACCGTTACCAAGCAGACCCTTAGAGAATATTGTAACCCTAGGTTGAGCTAGGATTCTTCCTGAGTTAGCTTGTGATTAATTATGTTTTGTTCTCTCATATAACAAAAGGAGAATGACAATAGTTCATCAATAACTAAATCAAAGAACAACAAAAGAATAACATATTAGAAACCAAGTAACCTTGCAACAAATAGTACTCCAAACTTGAATTCAAACCTGAAAATAACACAAATTAGGAAGGATACTCTCGAGCTTACTATCTATTCTTCGCAACTATGATACTAAATCTGACATTGTTTCATTGATAAATCTAACGACAATGACACATAACAAACCTGACATCGTTCCCCTGATAAATTAAATGACAATGACACATAACAAAGGGAAAAAAAAAACTAGCAAGTAACGTGTTGCAGTAAGTAGTGCCTGAACATGAATTCAAACCTGAAAATAAAACAAATTGGGGTTTTGATGCCCCCTGAAACTTACTAGTTATATATTCTTCCCAACTTCAATACTAGAAACTGACATTATTTCGCCGATAAATCTGATAAAAAAAAGACGAATAACAAAGTAGAAAACAAGTAACCTTTCAATAATTAGTCCCCGAACCTGAATTCGAACCTGAAACTTAATGAAAACAGTGTCGGATACATGATACTCCAAGAACCTGCTAGTTATTCTTCGCTTGGTTGAACACTCATTACGAGTATACATAATTGGACAGTTGGTGTCTGCTTCAAATGGCTCAATTTAACCACTACACATTAATATCTCATCAATTTCATTAGACTCTTGAAGCAACTTGAAGGAAATAAATTTGCTAAGAACTACAAGGTCACCATGAAATCCTTCTCTCAAGGGGAACTAGAGTTTCTCTCAACATCAAACATTATATGTGATGTAGGCCTGCTCCATATATAGCTTAGGGATTAATTGTTGGATCGTCTCTCTCTAGATGGAATTGCTGCAACAAATGTTACGATAGATTATAATTCATTTTTTGATTGGAATAATATTAAATTTATTACCAACAGGACAGGATCAGAACGTATTTATTGCTGATGAAGATGGAGCCAAAATTTGTGAGGGTTGCTGAAGTGGAGAAAATTGAAAGGTTCTGATAGAGTTGGCACTAGCTATAGCTAGGATGACACTCCATCTACGAGAAACAAACAGAAATGCTCACGTCTCGGTACACAACTCGGAGGGAACATGCATGTACATGCATGTCCCCTAACCTCCTTCATGGAGTTGCCGATACGTCTACAATGTATGGAGTCTAGTCATTGAATGGATAGGTTGTAGGGCCTTATGGTCCCAATTTTGTCCTGAGCTGAACTGGATCCTATGTCGTAATCCTCCTCGATCGGGATCGGGATATCCGTGTCCATCGTTTTCTGACACATCGTCGACGCAGCATGAATCAGCCGGGACCGACCTTCAGCTCCGGATGTTCCCCCCCACACTTAATGCCCTCTCTTTGGGCAGACTACTGCACGTTTGGTCGACTATCCATGATAAAACGTCGGAATAACTTGCACATTTTTGCCTATCCATAACCTCTTGTGTGTGTGTGTGTGTGTAGTGTAAATGTCATTTCTTCTTCACATGGAAAATAAGAAGAAGAAGAAAAAAAAAAAAAAAAAGAATTTATCCATCCAACTTACTTCATCAAGATGATGTAAAAACGACTTTTATGGGATGCTCTTCACTTGATATCAACCCTCTGTGCCAGAATTCCTACTATTTTAATAATAGAAATTAAGATTATCTTTACTATTATAAAGAGTCTTGAACGGCTCAAAATCAGCCATGTAAGTCGTATGTATGTAAGTCATATTTAATTTAAATTATTTTCAATAATTTTAATATATTTAAATTACTACATGGTATAATTTTAATTAAAATTATATTTCAACTATTTTAGTATAATTCGATTTTTATCTAATTTGTTAATAATATCAGAGTTTTTTGGTAATATGACTAGTACAATTAACCAACTCTCTACCATCATTTATCTTGTACATAAGCATAATAAGTCCTTTGCGATTAGTTTTCTGGAAGAAAAAAATTATATGTATATTGTCACTTGCACGTAAAAAAAATTTAGCTGAATAATAGTTTAAATTAGAATTTACTATAGATATATTAAATATATTCTAATTAAAATTTGTTATAGATATGTTTATATTTTAATTAAAATTTGTTATAGATATACGTGGGGCTAATTAGATAATATTATATAGTTTTTTTTTTCTTTCTTAATTTTTAGTTACTTCAAGGATAGAAATAAACAAGTCTCGAGTTATTTTCTTTGCAAATCATTTTACAAGACAATTATGCTATTTGGCTCCCAAAATATTTGGGTGATGCCATCTTCCATTATGTGGCATCTGATATGGCAGCTGACGTGGCAAATTTTAACCCAACAAATTAATTACCCAATTTTTGTTAATGTTAATGTTAATATTAATATTAATGTTAATGTTAATGCTAAAATTAATATTAATCTTAATCTTAATGTTAATGTTAAAGTTAATATTGATGTTAATATTAATTCTGATGTTAATATTAATTTAATATTAATTAATGTTAATTTAATGTTAAGGTTAATTTTAATGTTAAGATTAATCTTATTGTTAATTATCATGTTAATTTAATGTTAATTTAATATTAAATTTTGTCATGTCAGTTGTCATATCAGCAACCATGTCATATGCCACATAATGGAAGATGGCATCACCCAAATATTTTGGGAGCCAGATAGCATTTCTGTTTACAAGATGAGACTGCTTAGATTGTCAGCGTATTTGTACCTACCTCGTCCTATTTACCTACATGACATATAGTAAAAACTAAAACTAAAAAAAAAAAAAGTTTACTCCTCTCCAAATGAAACAAAATAGTGAAAAAGAAACCTGCAGTGAAAAGTTGTGTGTAATTTCTATAGGTGGTCCAAAACTCGCAGCAGTTTTATTTTCCCCTCTTTATATATATATGCCATCACGCAGAAAGCAAGACTACTACCGAAACAAAGCAACAAGAACCACCACCACCACCACATTCTCTTTCTTCTTCCTCCTTCTTCTTCTTCTTCTTCTTCTTGCTTTTGAAGAGATGGATAACGTCGTCGTTGCGCATTTAGTATTCGGAATCTTTGGTTGGTCTTCTTCATATTTTGCTATTTATATGCTTAATATTCGGAATCTTTGGTTGAACATTTGTGGTGTTCATATGCTTATCGTTGACATCATACATGCAGGGAACGTTTCTGCTCTGTTTCTCTTCTTATCACCTGTGTGAGTATTAATATTATACATGTTCTTCTAATCTACAACTTCTCCTTGTTATTATTTTTTTTTTTCTTCTTCTAATATTGTTATTTAAAATATAATGTAAAGCCTTTTGTTTATATCTCTCTTGAGGTTATGAACAAAACACATGGAAGAAATTAGTAACAAAAATATAATATAGGCCCTTTGGTTGGTTGGTTGGTTGGGAGTTTTAGAAAAAATAGTAAGAGATGTGTCAAGCTTCAACAATGGTAGCTAAAGAGTTATTCTGAGGTCGAGAGTTTGAGCCCCGAAGCATGCTTTTTTCGGGTTATCTTGCGTTGGATACGGATGCGACACAGCATGCATCGAAGTGTGCGTTCTAAGCATATTTTTGGTGTGTCTGTATCGGTGCCCTTTTCCGAAACCACGTTGCATAAAGCGACACAGCACGTATTGGGAGCGTTCTAGTGTTCTTCGAGCTGTGTTGGCATCGGAGACGGATCTGACACGGCATGTATCTTCTTGTATGTTTTGGCATGTTTGCGTCGTGAGACACAAGTGCGAGCACAGCATGTGCCGAGTGTGTCCTAGACTCCTAGTCTATGTTGCACGGGCACCGATTAGACACGACATGTTTCGGACACATCGATACGGACGCTTAATTTTGGTTTGTCCTAGTGTATTTCGGAGTGTTCGTGACATGTCAGGTACGTGTGTCCGACACAATACGACACGGGATGAGTTTTGGAGTGGTCGTGCTTCTTAGATCCTAGTATATTTTGGTTTGTTTGCATCGTGTGCCCTTTTTTTTTTTTTTTTTTTTTTTTTTTTTTTTTTTTTTTGTACGCGACATGATCACACTGATTTTTTAGAGTGTCCATGTTTCCTTAGTTATCATCAAAAGAAACGGAAATGTGGAAGAAAGAATGTTTGTTGGACCTCTATACCAATTTTATTTCCTTGCTATTAGTTCAAGTATAGTCTGTGTTAGAATCTCTTAGCACAAATGTTTCCTTATCGCCAAAATAAACCGAAAGGTATTTTGCCCGCAGCCGCAGACAGGTTGGCCCGCCTGCCTGCATGGCCGAATCTCATTGTCCCCCCTTCCTATTGGCATAGGCCCCACACCGGTTGACCAGAAAATGGGACGGTGCCACGTGGCAGACGGGTTGGTCCGCGGCGGGCAAGGTAGCATGGCTCGATCATATATCACAGCCATGAGCCATCTCAAGAAAGTGCCATCAAAGAGAATGTGTTCCCATTTAAGACTTTTTCGCCGCCGATAGATCTGGCTAAGGGGCAGATCTAGAAGCTATAACTAGGATGGACTACCATATATTTGGATGGACTAGAAGTAGACTAACCCATATAAAAAACCAAAAAAAAAAAAATTATATGGAAAAAAAAAATGTACCCATGCTTGCATCCGCCCGTCTAGCTACAATACAAATACTACCACACCAATTTCTTTTCTTTTTTTTTATCTATATGAAGTGAAAGAGAGGATCTCACTAAATAAGGATACGGTTTTTGTTAATAATTATTGAGAATATGATCCTTGACACAGCTGAATGGAAGAAAATGATTAGAAAAACCAAATTTGGCATAAAGAATTTGTTGTTGTTGTTGTTTTAGTGTGTTTCAATACTAAATGAAATTCTTCAATTTGATGATTGGTCTTGATGAACTTCTAGATTCTGATGGTTTCTTGTTCTTGATATGGTCCTCTAATCATGAATCTGCCATTTTAGTTTTACTTTCCGGAGGATCGTGAAGAAAAGATCCACAGAGGAGTTCTCAGGGGTCCCATACAACATGACATTGCTCAACTGCCTCCTCTCTGCATGGTAAGGATGGAAAATGCTAAGTCTACAACCAAATTATTACAACTTTCTTACAACCTCCTCTTCCACCTACTTACACATGGATCCCACCGGATTCCACCTCTCCTCACACACCTCCTGTTACATGTGCTCCATCCGACTCCACCACTTATCTCCCCTCCTTCAATCGAAGTCCGACACGTGACGGTTGTAGGAGGTTGTAGGCATAGCAAAACTCGGTAAAGATTCCTTCCTTCCTTGATTGCATCTTCCATCCTCAATGACATCATTGACATGTCAAAAATGAATGATACAAATTGTACCATCACCACATGGCCTACACTCCTCCGTTGGCTAATCGATCCCTCTTCAACTAATCGATAGCGATTGATTGATCCCGTCAATAATTATTACATGCATCCGACTCCCCATGTGAGCTCTTGTGGCGCGTAGCAGTACTTGCGTTGCACGGACATGGATACGACAAACGTAGACATTAATTTACAGACATGACATTGATTTTGGAGTATCCGTGCTGTTGTGAAGGTATGGATTGCCGTTTGTGTCACCGAACAACACGCTGGTCTGGACGATCAACGGCACCGGCACCGTGCTCGAGGTGGCATACGTGACGATGTTCCTCGTGTTTGCACGGAAGGACACGAGGGCGAAGATGGCGGGGCTCCTCGCGCTGGTGTGCTCCGTGTTTGCGGCAGTCGCGCTGGTCTCGCTGCTGGTCCTCCACGGCGAGAACGGCAGGAAGGTCTTCTGCGGCACTGCAGCTTCCGTCTTCTCTATTTGTATGTACGCCTCGCCTCTGGCGGTCATGGTCAGTCATCAGTACTCTAAACACCCTTTTCTACTCCAAACTTTTAGTTTCTGCATATATGACTAGTTCATGGTTGCGTCCCTAAGACACTAGTCTAGCAGTAGTGCGGGAGGCCGTCCGAGCATATGTCTCGTGTTCGAATCCCCTGGGAGGCTGGGTGGCTTTGGGCCACGGTCCGGCTTGGAAAAAGGACACCTCAAAAAAAAAAAAAATAGTCCATGGTTTACTATTTAGATTTCATTTAAAGCCAATCCGAACTTGTTGATCTTATAATGCAATGAAGTTCTTCCAATTGTAGTTCTTGTTGATGTGATTAATTTATAATTTGCAAGATTGGTTTATGATAATATCCACTGTAATATTTGATTTACAAACTCGGTCCCCAAAGGTTTTGTATTGCTACCATTTTTTGCTACCAATTTTCTGAACTTGACTAATTTACACAATAAAGGATATATGTGAATGTGTGTGCACAGGATTTACACAGTTATACATAGTTAAGTGACAAATAAGAGATTGAAATTATTTCTTCTGAAGGTCTTCCAAGTGATTGTTGCAATTAATTTACTGGTCTTATGATGCAATGAACTTCTCCGTTCCAATTGTAGTTCTTGTTGATGTGATCAATTTACAATTTGCAAGATTGGTTTTCGATATGTTGATTGTGTGGAATGTACACTTTCATTACTAGCATTGGAATATTTGATTTACAAACACTTCAGTATCTTAATAACTCAGTGCCAACAAGTTTTGTTTGCTACCATTTTGTTCTGCACAGGAGTTACACAATTATAAATTCAATATGCTATTAGCAAAATTAAGATACAAATAAGAGACTCAAATTATTAATGAAGGTCTTCTGAGTGATTGTTACAATTTACTGGTATCAGTGTCTGTTATTTATTCATGCATGTCCTTAGGGACACATCAGTAGCTATGTATATATGTATGAACTTCAATTCTCTTTGGCATTTATATGTGCAGAGGTTGGTGATCGAAACGAAGAGCGTGGAGTTCATGCCCTTTCCACTTTCGCTGTTCTCTTTCCTGTGCGGAACATCTTGGTTCATCTACGGGATTCTTGGCCGCGATGTCTTCATCATGGTATTGGTTCATTAGTACTTTCTTTTTTTGACATGTACGCACGGGACTTTGTACACACTGCATTACATGTTTTTGTGTCCATCGTTTAAATAAAAGGAATAATACGTTCCGTATACCGCTGATTTTCCGCTATCCAGCCAAAAGTTTACAACTCTTTTCGGTAACCACAAGAGTCACTCGAGTTCAGCTATTAGTAGTTATGGGCCCGCAAAGGATCAATCAGGTATTGACTGTATATATATTATTTGCATTGGCAGGTACCGAATGGTTGCGGCAGCGCGCTCGGGGCAGCCCAGCTGATCCTGTATGCAATGTACAGGAAGAACAAGGGGCCGGGGAAGACTGCGGTTGCGAGCGGGGACACCGCAGAGGCGGGGGATGCCAAGCAGGTCGAGATCGAGATGGGTGGTGGTGGTGGTGGTGGTGCCAAGGCTGCCCAGAACAAAGTGTAGAGTATTATTATGCAGGGAGCAAGCGTTCTCGACGACTACATTTTCTTGTCTGTGTTGTTATTGCTTGTTTGCTTGCTTGCTTGCTTGCTTGCTTGTTTCCTGGCAATTAGTTTTGTTGCATGCTGTTATTGTGACTATGGCTTGTGACACAGTAGCTGTGAGTAGTGTGGATTGGAGTATGTTGCAACAAACCTGCACACATTACATTAGCCTGTGCTTTCTCGATGCAAATTTGGGAAGCAACCACTACATTTTGACTGCGTATGATTCGTTTGGTGCTCGAGAGTTTAGTGTGTTGCTATTATTTTGTTGCATATTCATGTTTGGTAGTATAATAACACAGGGCAGGGCCCAAGCCCGGAATCGGAGGCTATGGGCTGACAGAAACACAGGCCTACCCGCAGGCTTATCGAATTAGAAGGCCTAGAAATCGAACCGAACCGAGTAAGAGATTCGATTCGGTTTCAAAAAAAAAAGTTCTTTGGCTTAACTCTTTGGCACTGAGTTATTTTTGGAATGGATATGGATATTAGACTGGTTGATCTGAACTCGGTCCGAAAATTAATGAATCGGACAATTTTTTGGGCCGAAAACATATAGAACCAGGTTTAAATACCATGCCTCAGAACCTCGCAAATAACCCTCGTCAACTTATCTTTCTCAATGCTTAAAAAAAAAGACTTTTGATAATTATATATACTAATATATAATTGAAATATCAAAAATATTACTAATTTTTTTGTATAACAATTTTTTAAAAAATAATATTATTTATGAATAAAAATATTTACTTACACATTAACGCAAACTTTTATATCCATCTAAAACCGTCGTAACTCTCTCTATGTCCATGTTTTTTTTATTTAAAATTATACACAAAACACGTCTGCTCAGACCCCTAAATAGTATCTTAATTTTACATTTAAAACTAAATAAATGCTTGTCACCCAACTTCTGAAACTTTTTTTTCCAAAAAAAAAAAAAAAACCCCAAAGTAACCATCATAAGCAAAATCCCATAAATTCATCATATCCATCGTCCTCCTGTTAACGGTCTTCATTCAGATGATCCTAGCCGTTGATATTTACGGTCTTGCCACCGAGTAAAGTCATGGAAACCCCCAACCGTTGATCTGGTACCGTTACATATAAAACAAACGGACGACTGCTGCCGCTTGATGAAACTCCCGTGTCCGCATCCAGAAATTTTATGCGAAGCTCCGCACAGGAGTGCAGTGCGTGCTGTCTAAAGTTGTCGCCTACTCTTTTTTTTCTTTTTTTTAAGTCCCTCATCCATGTCATCCCCACATACATTAACCATGTATGTATGTATCTATGATTACATGGGGAACATGGCAGTGTTATCCAACTACCCAACGCTTGGATGGATCTCTCCTCACAATGCCACGTGTCATTTTTATTTTTATTTTTAAGAAAGAATGTATACAATTTTTAGCAGATGACCGAAGCACCCTTCACCATAGTTATACAACAATTCTATAGAGAATAAAATATACACTACTTATTCTCACAATTGACAATCCTATTATTTGTTATGTACCCGTGTATTTTTAAGTTACTTGTATTTATCCGTCCATTTGTTACATAACTCTCATGTCTTCCATTTCATGCATTAGCAAAATATTTTTTTATTGTCCTCCATTATTTAACACTAAGGGTGTGTTTGATTGCAAGGTGAAAAATACGTAGAAAAGAAATTAATTTCATGGAATTATTTTCCTAAGAAAAAAATTCCATAAAATTTTAAAATTTTCCATGGAAAACTTAATTTGGTTGTTTGATTATAATTATTTTCCACGGGAAATAGTTATTTTTCATGAAAAATGATATTTTCCTATAGGTTAGACACACTACCAAAATTTATCGTTTTAGCGACGGCCCCATCCGTCGCTAAACCGACGGTAATTACTATTAGCGATCGATAACCGACGGATTTTGGCCAAAAAAATCCGTCGGCAATCAGCTCGTCGCTAATAACGGTCCGTCGCTAAGTTGTCGTCACATGACGGAATAGCGACGGATTGTCGACGTCACAATACGAAGCATTAGCGACGCATTTTCGACGGACTGTCGTCCATTTCAACTATTAAGTACTGAACTGTGTAGACAATAGCGACGTAAAATTCCGTCGGTAACCCGTCGTAACAGCGTATCAGATCGTATCGTTCCGTCGCTAATCCGTCGGTATTCGTCGGTAACGAACGACGGATTAGCGACGGCGTGCTGACGGACTATCCGTCGATCAGGTTCTGGAACTGCTTGGCATTTCCAGCACCATGGCGATGGAAGAGTAGTCGCTAATCCGTCGCTACCACGTCGCCACAGCGACGGATTACTGACTGATTATCCGTCGCCATGATTCTGGAAATGTCATGCATTTTCAGAACCATGTCGACGGATTGTCTGTCGCTAAGCAGTCGCTAGATCGAGCGACTGCTTAGCGGCTGATTATCAGTCGCCCTGGTGACGGATAGGCCGTCGCTATTCCGTCGAAGTTTATACCACCAGAACCTTGCCGACGGATAATCCGTCGATCATCCGTCGCTACCTGGAACACTTTAAAAACTCTAGATAGCGACGGCTAATCCGTCGACAAACCGTCGGCAACTGGGATTATCCGTCGCTAAACGGTCACTAGTCCGTCGCTAACTGAGTTTTTTGGGGAAAAAATTGCAGCACTTTCCCTGTTCACAAATATATGCATAAACCAAACCAATATATAATGCACACCAATTATCCAACAATCACACAGACCAAATATATAATGCACACCAATTATCCAAGAATCACATAGACCAAATATGCACATACGAATTTAATGCACACCAATTATCCAAGAATCACAGACCAAACCAAATTAATAGAAAATAAATATCAATTATCCTAAAGAATAACATAATATCCGGTGTTATACGTCGATTATAGCACAATTAGTTCAAAGCTCTCACAAATAATCCAAATTTTCTTAATACAATATTTTAAGAAGGAGGAGGTCGATTGTCCGGTGGTGGTAATCCCATATGCGACCGACGAATATACTCCTCCATAAGGTATGGAGGCAAGCCGTCGTAGACAAAGCTCGGAAGTCGGCGTAGCTGCTCTGCGGACATGAGATCCAGGAGTGACGTCACAGTCGTAGGCGGTACCACAGGGACATCAGGGTTGAAAGAAAGATGGCCCATGGAAGACGGACCGACACCTGCAGTCGACGGACCAGTAGAAGACGGACGAGCACCATCAGCAGACGTACCGGCAGCAGCAGACGGACCGGCAGCAGCAGACGCAGGCGAAAAGTACGTGGCAAATTGCTCCCGCAAGGACGACACCGCCTCGTGCAGCTGCGTAAGCTGCGACCTAACATCATCGTCTGCCCGGGCCACGGGAGGAGACGGTGTCGGTGGAAATCTCTGCATCGCCATATGTAATGGCCCTAGGGAGCCGACTCCGTACAGGAACCCTTTCTTAAAGCCGCCGACGGTATCTACGAACAAGTCGTTCCGAGCGGCCAAAGAAGAGGGCGTCCGGAAGGGCGTCGTTTCACCGACATCCTCGGTGTCAGTTAACTGAGCCCGACTAAGGGCCTCACGATACGCAGCCTATCAAATGAATGTGCTTATATTATAAGATTTACCTAAGTTGTAATCTAAATCCTATGTTTCACTAAGTTAAGTGTGAATCCTAAGTTTACCTAAGTTATAGTCCGAATACTTTTAATTCTAACGTTAATCTCATAAACATAAGTACTTACATCAGTCTCCTTGGCCCTCTCGTCGACGAAGCTCTCGTCCTTCCGTCTTTTGTGCGTATGCTGGAATACGTCGTACATGGTGACCGATTCTGGCGCCCTTCCCTCCTTCACCGTCCGTTGGTGTCACGACCCGCACCCTTTTTTTTAAACGGATACAAGACGTGTCCAAGTCAGCCTACGTCGCAGTGTCGGCGGTAGAACGCTGTCACGGCCATGAAGATCAAAATCACAAATAATGTTCATTCCCAAACTAATTTAATTTACAATATTCACAAGATTCACATTTGCAGAAAAGTATAAACTTGTACAATGACTACAACTCATCCATCTAACTAGTCTCTAGGCTTTTCGTCTGCAAGTACCCCCGTATCTCCCATGCTAAGTGAGTCCACGGCTAACCTGAAAATGTTGGTTTTCAGTCAGGAATGGAACGAGCACAATTCACTGAATGCAATTTCAAATAAAGAAGATGACTATAAAACAAAGGTTAGACATCAATTATGAGTTTTGAAAATAAACAAGAAATACAGAAAACCAATAGTAAATAAATAGACACGACAGACTTTTCCCAACTGCTAGAAGTACCTTTGATATGTGATCGATCTCGGGACAATTATGCGACACTGTCTACACTGTCTAAAGTTACACTGTCTACACTGCCTAAGTTACACTGTCTATACTGTCTAAGTTACACTGTCTACATTGTATAAAGCTACAATGTCTACAGAAAATATTGCAATAAAGAAATACTGTCTACAAAATAATAATCACGATCTACACAATTTAAATGCAGTAAAAATTATGGTCTACACTGTCTACTTTACAATAAATAAATTATTGTCTATACTGTCTACAAGAAATAAATAGATCACTGTCTACACTGTCTATAAGAAATAATGAATCACTGTCTACACTGTCTACACTGTCTAAGGTCAGATCACACATCGTTGGTACTTCTCATTCCCGACTCAACAATTTTAATAGAAAATAATCACATAACTAATGGCCAATCAATGAAATATAGTGAAAATCAATATCGAAATGCAGACAATAAACTGTACTCGCTTGTGGTCCTTTGCTGGTGAAACCGACAGTCTGAACTATTCAATGTGCCACAATAGTCAAAACCCGTACAACAGTCCCCGGAAGCTGAAATAAACAGTACTAAAATTCTCAGAATAGTCAAATTAGCTAGGATTGCCTGTCCTTAAGTCCAATTCTGGACACAGGGGCAAAACGGTAATTTTGGGCAAAAATGATGTCCGTCGTTGGACCCGCTTTTTACCGAAAAGCATGCCAGAGTCAACGGTCTCTAAAGTCGTCAAACTATATGTCTACGGATTCAGTTTTCCGATACGAACCCAACCGTATGTCCAAAGTTGGATTCCGGCGGGCCGTGCATAAAATTGCCCGTTGAGTGGGACCGTGGGGCCCGCAAAACGGTGATTTTATCGACGGTCTCAGAATTTGACCAAACTTGGCATGCAGGACCAGAAAAAT
The DNA here is from genome assembly GCA_029216955.1 of Iris pallida. Classification (NCBI taxonomy): domain Eukaryota; kingdom Viridiplantae; phylum Streptophyta; class Magnoliopsida; order Asparagales; family Iridaceae; genus Iris; species Iris pallida. Next base: position 14,115,116 of record JANAVB010036615.1, read on the forward strand.
GATACGGTCCTGTTGGCATAAGTTTCGTCTCGATCTGATGAGCGTGCACAAAGTAATTAGAGAATTTACAACGTGCACGATACGGTGAATTTTGACGGATACGCATCAAATTCGTCGCGCACACGCGACCAATTTGAATTTCGTCAAAGCCCACACGACCACGAAGCCGTTATGCAGCTTTCGATGCTTTCAGTTCATGACCACGTCGCCCGGAATGGCGGAACGCACGTCGTGTGGAACAATTTTCTAGTTTTTAAAACAGGTTTTTGGAAAACTTTGGGGTTCGATTTCTCGACGCGTAGTCGATGATTTCCGAATCCACAAAAAGGATTACGAAGCCCTATATGTTGTCTAAAAGACTCTTTAAATAGATTTTCTAATATGATACTGGATCGATCAAAATCGATCGTCAAATGGGGGTGGTTGGACTGCTTTCTGTCCTGTTTTTGGACAGGTTTTCGTCAATCTTCGAACTCGTTTTTCGATGCACATGACGCAACACAAAACGAACTATTTGAAGGGAGTCGGATTGGGTTATGTTGTCTTTCCAAAACATTTTATGGTTCATGAATTGGTTGAGTGTCGAGAGAGAGATCTTACCGCGAAGACGGCTCGAAATCCGCTGCTGCTGTTCCATCTGCGCATGTACGCGCGCGCGTGTCGCAGCTGTTCTCCGTCCGCCGCCGGCCGTCGGCCAACCCCCGGCCAGCCTACGGCGGCGCGCGCGTGGGTGTGGCGTCGAGGAATCCTAGGGTTTTTCAAAGTTTGTCTCCCGACCATATATATAGGACTGTGTTCGGGCTCGACTTGGTTTCCGCGGTGGGGAGCTGAGATCAATTGGGCCAGTGTTTTAAGGGCTCGGCTGGCCGAGCAGTTTGGCCGGGTTTGGGATTTCTTAGGATGGCCTGTCCTGTGCTGGTTTGCACATGGAGGAAAGCAGCCTGGCCCGACTGAGCTCGGGCTCAGCTGGATGGGCTGGGCTGGCTTAAATGTTTTCTTCTTTTTTTTTAATATCTATTCTATCACTCTATATATATATATATATATATCTATATATAATATATATTTACATATACTTACAAATACACATATACATATACATATATATTTTATATATATATATATACACATACATAATATAAATTTATATATAATCATATATACATACACACATATATCTATCTATCCATATATATACTTATATATTAATACATGAATATGTATATTTATAACAAAATCCATTTATGAATACTTGTAATAAACAAAAGGATACAATATACTCTCTTAAAATTATCTAAAGTATTTTAATATATTTTTAACAATATATAAATTCCATTACAAATAAAACTATATAAAAACAATTTACGCTAAAACCAATAATAACTGATGATCCTATTTAAAAGACACGACCAACATAAATAGTAATAATAGAGTCTGGATGACCACTAAAATAATTAATGGTAAGCATATTAAATTTTTGTGAGCCTGTCAGGCTTCCACATACACTGGTCTACAAGAACAGTCCTATAAGTAATCTAAGATACCATATCAATATTAATGATATTAATATTATTCGTATATACGATTATTACAGGAACCATTTATTTATCATAATTAAAGTAAGGTAGAGGTATACCTCCCAAATGACGTTGACATGGACGTCTCTGGACGCACTGTCCGACTACATGGGCTTGGACCTGGTACGGGTCCAGTCTGGGCTGGTTCGGTACATCCGGGTCGCTACGAAGTCAATAATAAATAATTAAACTATCTATATTGGCCATGCTATAACTTGGCATGGTTTTCCTAGTTAGGACATCACTATGGCTCGGCCTTCCTTGGCATGGCTAATACACTAGTCAAAGCACGCCGCTGCACTATATGTGCCATGATTCCTAGTCGCCTTGTACTCCAAATTTAATCATGATTAAAATTATCTACCGTAATAATTAACTATTAATTATTTATAATAATCTAAAATCATTTAAATAAATAAATAAATAAAATAAAATATTTCAAAATTTTCGGAAAGGGGAGCTACAAATCTACCCACCTTAAAAATAATTTCGTCCTCGAAATTCTAACTCACAAACATGCCAAAAATTCAAACATAAAATTAAAAGGATAAATCTACTATTACCACAGTATCCTCAATTTTTAATTTCTAAAATATTTATATCCTCCTTCTAGCCGTTTCGTAACTCCGAATACTTGAGGACCCCTACCCACCTTTGGTCACACTACTCCATCGAATCTCTTGTCGCTAAACTTTATAATCTTTCAACTAATTGCTAAAATTACTACCAATAGATATCTAGGGCATATATCATCTATAATCTTCTCCTATTTATCAAGCAACCCAAAATTTAACAAGCAATAATTTACACAAGTAGCTAAGAAATATTGATAAATGCTAGTAAGCATGGCCATTCGTCACTCTGGAATAGGAAGGACGGGGAGGTAAGGAAGAATAAACGAAAGCAAATATGAAGTTCCCAGGGCGATAGAGTATCCAACGATACAACTAAAAAGAGTGTTTATGAACCGTAGACTCGTTTGCTAGATTTGGCTACTCTAGTCCAGTTACTTGCTAAATGCAGAACCCTTCGTTTCTTAGGGGGGCTTGCAATCCGTGAAATAGAGAAGTTTTGTTCTCAAAATTCTGAACAGGTTTCATAATATAACGGAAATTGGAGAAATCAAGATTGTGATCTATCCCGTGGTTATTTAAACACAACAAGGGATATAAATGCAATACAAGATCGTATCGCGACTCCTAGGTAGACGGGATAAGGGTTACGAATGACTTCACATTCTACGAGAAGAAGACTACGTAATAGGTATAGGGACCTATCTCAAATAGTCCGATTTTATAGTCAACTATGGTGATATGCATGGATGGGTTTAACTGGATCTAAATGGGTTCTCCGATTGGACACCAATCGTTAGTTGGATGAACCCTGGATTTCAATCTATATGGACTGAACAAGGTCCCAACTATAAACTATTTTTACTAGGTTAGGGTAACCTAGAATAGTTTTCCACCCAAGTAGTTGAGCTTGTTGGGCAGTCAGATTGGTTAAATAGGTTTTGTAAGCCCTGAAGATGCACTTTCCGTGACTTTTATGTTTAAGTAGCACGAGAAGACACAATTAAATGGCACACTAGTGACATGTGCATAGTGGGCTTCCAGTCGATCACAACCATATATTGGGTCGAAAGGTTCGAGTCAAGGTTGAGATTCTAATGGAAGTTGGAAAGTATACCGGTATTATGGTGAGGGTCATAGCTAGTCCTTTCTATCCTGAAAATCGTACCGTAAAAATAGAGTATAAGGGGACATGTTTGAGTGGGCCATGATATACCTAGATAAAGGTGGACTCGTCTAGATCTTACATATGAAATTTATTGGAAGGTAACAGCTGGTCTCGTGCTCCGAATATTAATGACACGGCCGGGGACACAAATGATCTAAATAGAAAGTGGAAGCCCAAGGGCACTAATTATCATCCTAATGGAATTTATTCAAATCAATCGGTAATCCTTGTTCATCCCAAAATTTCTAGAAGGCTTACAGTCTACCCACCTTAGAAGCTGGGACAGGGTTTTAGGAATGATGAGGTTAGAAGGATTCCAAAGTCCGGATAGTGTACCTTGACTCTTGTTAACAAAGAATCAGGCACGACATAACGGAATACGGTAGTTATAAGTCAAGTCAAGGATCGTTCCTCAATAAATGGAAAATGAGTGTGTACAATAACACACGGTCGAAAAATAGAATGATCTACCCGTCCACTGTATACAAGAGTTATCGACGGGGTAACCAACTCTAAGGCACATCATCTAAAAAGATTTCTGACAACTGGGTCGTGAAACTTTAGTTGTGTCAAACCTGTCAGACTATGGTCATAAGGGTTCTAGTAGTATGGGCTGCAGTGATTATGCATTATTGTTGACAACTGGTATATCACAATTTGACAGGGTATTTAAGCTATGGTATTGGTTAAGCTAGTGACTATGATGTTCCAACACTAGTTAGGTCTTAATAATAAAATTTACATAACTAGAGTAATATTTGTTGGAAATCAATCTCGGATGAGTGTCTGCCATAGTCACGGTAAATTATTGTCCTTAGCCTTGTCTATTCATCTCATGTCTAAACTGTGGGCTTTGGTCGAGGGACGGTTGAGTCAAGGCACAAGGGTTGAAAGTAAAGGCAATATTCAAAAAAATATTTAGAGACACAATGAATTGTTCCTTGAGAATAGATAGTCTCCTGGGTTGGCATTACGACTAAGGGTAAAACCCTAATCATTCTTAATTTCAGATGGCTTGAAAGTCCCGATACAGTTTGGGGTCGAGAGGAGAACGCGTAACTCGATCGCATGGCTGGCGATAACTTCCCTTGTGTATACAACTACCATAGCCATGGGGATACGCGATAAATTACGAGCTTCTGCCTTTTCGAACCAGTGAAAGACAAAAACCATAAAGAGTTCAAGAAAGATGTTACTGAATACAACCACGTGATTCAAGGGCGAACGTATAATTCAAGAGGAATTGTCAAGCAGTCGCGGATGAGATCCTAGATACCTATATATCTCCATCCACGTAGTGTAATTAAACGAAGAGCGAACCAAATGCATCATGGTTGATCAGACCATAATACACTAATTCTGATTAGACAATAAGTTAGCAGGCGTCCCCACTAAACATATGTCTCGAATCAAGCTCGAGAACAGAGTGAGCTTGCAAAACTAGGCTGTGATAGCAGCGTTGGTTAAGATAGTCAAATACAATTTTACCAGATTTTTGAAAGGAGGCACAGGTAGTTAGAGTTTTGTGAGAATCAAAACCTTATCCGGTGTTCTTGTTTATACAGTCTTCTTACTATCTTCCTACCCATAAAGCCTTGGTCGACTAATGGGTTATGGGTCTCTAAATTCTACATTCTGGGTAAACATATTAGCGTCAATTAATATCCCCGTCAATAGAGCACAAGGACCGTGAAATGCTAGATCGGAAGACGTGCTACCCATCTTACAAAACTTCCACTAATATTGGCTTCGGATCTTATGGAACACACATGGTACTGTCCTATCCTCTATAGTATCCTTAACTTGTAATCACGTCTGAAATCATTTCACCGAGGATTATGCCTCGTCCATATACTCGGGCGATGGTAAACTCTTGGTTCTGTGATTCAGATGTGATATACTATCAGATACTCTACCTTATCTCGACACCCGGGTAACTATGATCAAAGAGGACCACTAGCCCTAGTTTTAGGAATATTCTATAACCTATAATTTCCTTAATAATTTCAATTCTAGGATCGTGTCTCGCCAGTGCGCTGCTGGCTGCAGTGAGTCCGTAATTCAAATAAGTGGCGACAGTGCGCTGCTGTCCTGCCATTATGAGTCAACTAATATTCTTTTAACTATATCTGTAAAACTTCATGGGCTTCTATAGATTCAAACAAGTTGACTATGAAATAAAGCGTAAACATTTGTCCTATCAGTCACAACCCTTAAAATAAAGGATTGAACAAGGAAAAATAACTGGGGACAAAAGAAATACAAATATTCTAACTATTCCATGTGTATTCAAGCCTTTGAGGAAAAACTTGAATCGAAACTAACTTGAGGTTCATCTATGGATAACATAAAAATAACAATTCCTAGGGCAAAATAGGAACTAAATAGGCAATTTTGACTAAGATGTGAGGATGATATCAAAAGGGCAAGGAGAAAGAATTGCACCATTTATCAAGGTTAGATCATTAATTCTATGAAGCCCTGCCTTACCAAGGGAATAATCTATCCAAATTAGATTACATCGTCATATCAAGAGATACTAGTGTACCTATGGGGATCTGATAACTATCAAAATTAATAACTCCTTATCTACATTGTATGGCCTAGACTACCTATCGGTAAATTTCTATAAGGGACTCCTAGTCCTAGTCATTTTCGTAAATTAAATTAATTTCTAATTCGTGAATGAGCATTTCCTAGTCGCAGGCTCGCAATAGTACAACTAACTTAAGTACTATCACGAGTTCGTATTATTTGTAAAAACTGACCTGCATGGGCCACCACAAAAACTTGTCACGACCCGTACCCTTTTTTTTTTAAACGGATACAAGACGTGTCCAAGCCAGCTTACGCCGCAGTGTCGGCGGTAGAACGCTGTCACGGCCATGAAGATCAAAATCACAAATAATGCTCATTCCCAAACTAATTTAATTTACAATATTCACAAGATTCACATTTGCAAAAAAGTATAAACTTGTACAATGACTACAACTCATCCATCTAACTAGTCTCTAGACTTTTTGTCTGCAAGTACCCCCGTATCTTCCATGCTAAGTGAGTCAACGGCTAACCTGAAAATGTTGGTTTCCAGTCAGGAATGGAACGAGCACAATTCACTGAATGCAATTTCAAATAAAGAAGATGACTATAAAACAAAGGTTAGACATCAATTATGAGTTTTGAAAATAAACAAGAAATACAGAAAACCAATAGTAAATAAATAGACACGACAGACTTTCCCCAACTGCTAGAAGTACCTTTGATATGTGATCGATCTCGGGACAATTTGTGAGACTCGTCTCACAGTATCGGTATTTATATACGGATACGTATTTTGCAGCGTATTTCATATTTTCATGGTTTCCGAAATACTTTAAATTTTTTCTAAAACTATAGGTTTTCTTCTTGATCGGCATACCGCCGGTATACCGGAGTATACCGACGGCATACCGTCCGGACATGTTTTCTACACTTTAGATATTTTCGGTTTTTGATATTTTCATGAATAGTGTTTCGGATATTTTCGTGAATAGTGTTTAGATATTTTCGTGAATAGTGCTTGGATATTTTCGTGAATAGTGTAGATGCACTCTATTATCCAATGGACAATTGGTTTTGTTTGAATGACCATGATTGACCTAGATTTTCACACGGATCACGATCCAACGGCTAAGATTAATTCTCCCCTTATATATAAACCACTTCACTTTCTCTCTCCTCTCTCTTTTCATTCTCTTCACACTCTCTTCATTCCTTCTTCCTTTCTCTTCCCTTGGAGCTTGCCAAGAGCTTGACCTCGAGGTCTAGAGTGTGGTTTCGTGCCCCTCTTGGTGGTGGAGTAGAAGATTAGGCTTGGAGCTTAACCTAGGCAAGTACATCTTGCCAAATTCTTGAACAATAGTAATCTATTGTCATTTTTGTTTTCCTTGGTGTTAAATGCTTAGAATTTTTCTAAACTCATTTTGTTAAATGTGTTTTCCTGATGATTCTCGTATATGTGCATGTTTCCAAAAATTTATTTAAACAAGATTTGATTTTCTGTTAAAATCCAATAGTGACTTAGTAGAAAAACTTGGTATCAAGAGTGATACTAGTGTTACCATCATGTATCTTGGTCACATATACATGTATGAGGTCCTTACCTAGCTACTATACATGAATTTTGAGTTTGGTGGCAATCGGGACTCATTTCGGTGTTCCGAGAACCCCTGTTTTGGAGTATTTTGAGATATTGATCTATCAAATCTTTGAATTTGTGAAATCTAATAGTTCCATGTTTTAGGAAATTTAATTCTATGCAATTTTGACTTTTGAAAGTCCGAATTACGATTTAAAATAAAGATTTTATGGCCGAAACAAGTTTTGGCAATTTTCTGAATTTCGTTGCTGTTTGAAAAACCGGTATACCGCCGGTATGCCATTTTTGGCACCATAAACTTACTGTCTTTAGTCCGGTATACCGCCGGTATGCCGCAGTATACCGCCGGTATGCCGTTTTATGCTGTTTTTGTCCGGTTTTGCCCGTTTTGGCCCGTTTTTGTCCGCTTTTGATATTTTCTTCGACTGTAATGATTTCTTAACATGATAACATGATCTTTCTCAGTTAAATAATGATTGTACACCCTAAGTAGACTTGATACTAGTACATGTTCAACCATTCTATGAAATGTACTTAGCTTTAATTATTGTTTCCCATATGTCATGATATGTCCTTTGATAGACTCGTTCTTACATGTCACGATAATTATTGCCATGCCTTCTTGCTTACATGATAGTGGCCTGTTATGGCGCACTCTTGATTTTAGTACATGTCTAGCTCCTTGATAGTGGCTCGTCGTAGCGCACTCTTGTCTTGATATTGTCATGTCTTGTTGTGGCTTGTTGTAGTGCACAATCTTGCTTATCTTGTCCAGTCTTGCATGTCTCATGTCTAGGATGGATTCTGCGGATTGCCACACCTAGAATCCAACAAGAAAAATGTTAAGGACTAAACTACTAGCTTGATTACCTAGATCATTGGAGACTTTCCCGGTTACCTGTTGCCCTTTGATCTTGGCCCTATATATATATATACTTGGGATTTAGAGCTATCTGTTATGATGAGCACTCTTCCAGCACACCGTCGAGTGGGGCACCTCTTTAGGACACATGTATCTTACTGCAGTGTGTCTGCTATACTTCTTTTCTTTTGCTTGGATCATTCAGGTAGTAGCAGGCGGGTAACTGGACTTGGATTTCTCAAACTTGCATGTGTTAGTAATTAGGAATGTGACAACCCTAGTTAGCTAAAGTATCAAGCCGTACTCATTGCTTGGCCGTGATTGATGGATGGAGTCCATTCTTGTCTAGTCTAGTCTTGCTTCAGTTTATCTTATTGTATTACTTAGCTTCCTGTCTTTTCTTACATGCTATTCTTCCTACTACATGCTCGGCTTTACCATATGCTCACATGTCCAGTTTATTCTATTTATTCACTTGTTATCCTACTTACATGTTCTAGTTTCCTTTCGTAAATACTGTGGTACCAGTTTAATATTCTAGTCTCGTTTACTGCTTATCTTAGAAATGTTATGAATTGCATGCTGGTTTTAGTTCATAAGTTTGGCTTCCTTTGTGGTACTTGCTATTGGGGTTCTGACCCCACTGGTTTTGCATTGACCAGATCTAGTTGAGGAGCCCGAGGATCTTTCGGACCTTCCTCTCGATGGTGACCACCCGGAGCACCAGGGGACTTGAGTGGGTGTTCTTTCTCTTACCCGCTCTCTTCTGTACATATTCTTTTGAGGCGTTTAGCCACCGAGCACGTGTTTAGCTCGTGTTTTGGACTTGACATTTGGCCTACGGGCTTAGACATGATGTTATATTTCTAGACTGCAGCTAGAGCTGATCATGTATTACTTAGTCTTGCTAGTTCTTTATTTTGTATTACTAGCTTCATGATCATCTATATATTATAGTTTGGGACGCTTTACTGTCTTATATGCATGATGATCATATTCTTGTACTTTACTTCTTGTCTGAGACTGAGATATCTAGGATTATGTGACCTAGGATTGACTGTTGGTTTGTAGTAGTAACCCCCATCTATACAGCTTATACATTGTTTCGGAGTACCGGAGTACTTTGGTATACGTAGCTGACCTTGTCCGTCCCAACTTGCCAGCATTCTGGTTCTGGGGCGTGACATAGGTTTTAGTGGTGGCCCATACAGGTCTGATTTATCAGATATGTGGGGGTTGCTGGTAGTTATCTCAGTCATAAATTCTTCTCTATTGATATCCTCAATATTACTCTTTACCTCTGATCTTTGACCTGATATCTGCTTTGATCGTTGATCTTTCCTGTTCCTTCGACCTAATCCTTGTGTCCTTAAACTTGTAGGGGCACCATTCCTGGTCCTTCTGATCGGCCTGTACGAGATTTGCCGATGGCAGATCAGCGTCCCTTAGTTTCGCCAGTTCAGGAGGAGCATCCTCAGCATTCGGAAGCAGAGTCTAGAGTTGACCGAAGGGCAGAGTCGCCAGTTCCTCTTGTTCAGCCAGCAGTACCAGTTTAGCCAGAGCAGCCAGAGGGTGTTGTTCATGCACTGGTGGATGTTCTGAGAGATTTCATGGCGTCGCACCAGCGTCAGAGTGATGTTCTCACCCATTCTGTCCAGACGGCTTTGGACAGAGGTGGTGCTCAGGTCTACAATTCTGCGAGCAGCTTCAGGCGTCTTCATCCCCCGTACTTCTATGGTACAGAGGATGCTATTGCGTCTGATGCGTGGCTTCAGGATACTGAGGCCATTCTGGAGGCGGCAGGGATTCCGGCTAGGGAGCGTGTGGCAGTTGTCAGGTTGCAGCTCTTGGATTTGGCCCGCGACTGGTGGGCGGCTCAGGAGGTGTCTCTCAGGGCACCAGTAGCCTGGGCCGATTTTAGCGAGAGGTTTCAGACTCGCTATTTTGATACGGTGTCGCGTTATGATCTGCAGCAGAGGTTCATTGGCTTGCGACAGATGAGCAGGACCGTCGACGGCTATGCGTCAGAGTTTAGTCGGCTCAGTCGGTTTGCCCCTTCTTTAGTAGCGACCGAGTTGGACCGGGCGAGGAGGTTCCAGCAGGGGCTTCATCTGGAGATCATACTGGCAGTTGAGCAGCATGAGTTCCAGACTTTTGATGCAGTGATGAGGGCAGCGATGAGGCATGAGTACACCTCGCAGAGGATCGTTGATAGAGTCGGAGGTCAGAAGAGGCCTCACATTCAGAGGGGATCTTCTTCCCAGTCGTCAGCACCAGCTCCAGCAGTCCGAGCTTTGACGATTGGATCTCCGAGGGGACCGGTTCCGGCGGCTTCCTTTCAGCAGTCGTCTCAGCCGCGTCCTCAGCATCAGAGGCAGTCTTCTTCAGTTGCTTGTTCCCATTGCGGGAAGGGAGGACATGTCTTATCAGAGTGTCGTAGGGCACAGGGCTTGTGCCTAGCCTGTGGAGCACCGGACCACAGGATAGGTGCTTGTCCCAGGAGGAGTTCGGTTGGATCAGCATCCTTCTAGCCAGCAGTTCAGCAGTTTAGAGCACCAGCGCCGGTTCAGCAGCAGCAGGCCCAGAGGCCATTACCGACGCAGTCTCAGCAGTTCCAGCAGAGGCCTCAGCAGTATGCTCAGGCTCAGGCTCAGAGACAGAGGGGTCCAGTGACCAGAGTTCAAGGTCAGGCTTTCACGCTTTCTATGGAGGAGGCGCTAGCAGCAGGGGAGGTGGTCGCAGGTACCATTCTTGTTCACTCTCATTCAGCTTCAGCTTTATTTGATTCTGGTGCTTCGCATTCGTTTATATCTGCATGATTTGTGACACATATTGGTGTAGAGCCAGAATCTTTACCTGTAAGGATGAATATACTTACTGGTAACGGTCTAGTAGGAGTAGACCGAGTCTATGCCTCGTGTAGAGTCATAGTATGTGGGAGAGAGTTTCCCGCTAGGCTGATAGAGTTTCCTATGGGCGATTATGATGTCGTCCTAGGTATGGATTGGTTGAGTGCTCGACACGCTTCGATAGATTGCCATGCCGGCAAGGTTATCTTTCGTATTCCGAATGAGGAGGAGTTCTCATTCTCTAGAGGCGAGGTGGAGTCTTCACCAGCGGTCATGTGGATGGCAGTAGCCGAGGAGGTTCAGTTGCCCAGAGTAGTTTGCGAGTTTTCCGATGTGTTTCCCGAAGAGCTTCCGGGTATGCCTCCAGTTCGGGAGATTGAGTATTATATTGATTTGGTTCCGGGAGCAGAGCCAGTGTCAGCGAGAGTCTACAGGATGTCTCCTTCAGAGTTGTTGGTGTTGTATCAGTCTATTGAGGAGCTTAGGACCAAGGGATTCATTCGTCCTAGTGGATCGCCTTGGGGAGCTCCAGCCCTTCTTATGAAGAAGAAGGATGGTTCATCGCGTATGGTCATTGACTATCGTCAGCTTAACGCGGTGACCGTGAAAAACAAGTATCCCTTGCCCAGGATAGATGATTTGTTCGACCAGCTTAGTGGAGCGGCTGTGTTTTCGAAGATCGATTTGCGGTCTGGGTACCATCAGATCAGAGTCAGAGAGCAGGATATACCCAAGACGGCGTTTAGATCTCGATATGGCCATTGGGAGTTCCTTGTTATGCCTTTCGGAGCGACCAATGCGCCAGCGATCTTCATGGATCTCATGAATCGCATCTTCATGCCCTACTTAGACCAGTTTGTGATAGTGTTTATTGATGATATCTTGGTCTATAGTCGGACTGAGGCAGAGCACGAGCAGCATCTTCGCGTGGTTTTTCAGATTCTTTGGGACCATCAGCTTTACGCGAAGTTCAGCAAGTGCGATTTCTGGCTCGATCGAGTCTCTTTCTTGGGTCACATTATTGCCGGAGGTGGTGTTGAGGTGGACCCCAAGAAGGTTGAGGCTATCGAGAGTTGGCCAGTACCTCGTACAGCTTCAGATGTACGCAGCTTTCTGGGATTAGCAGGCTACTACAGACGGTTTGTGGCAGACTTTGCTAGGATCTCCGCACCCTTGATACGGCTGACGTGTAAGGATGTGTGCTTTGAGTGGTCAGATGCTTGTCAGGTTTCTTTTGAGAAACTCAAGCAGAGTTTGATTTCAGCTCCTATTCTGACATTACCCGTCGGACCAGGTGGGTTCACGGTGTATTGTGATGCGTCAGGCCGGGGACTTGGTTGTGTTCTTATGCAGCACGGTCGAGTGATAGCTTATGCATCTCGGCAGCATCGGGACCATGAGAAGATCTATCCGACGCACGATCTTGAGTTGGCCGTAGTTGTGTTTGCCCTCAAGCTCTGGAGGCATTATCTGTATGGTGATCGAGTGGAGATTTTCACTGACCATAAGATCTTGAGGTATGTGTTCACCCAGAGGGATCTGAACATGCGGCAGAGGCGGTGGCTTGAGTTACTGAAGGATTATGATGTTGATCTTCAGTATCATCCCGGGAAGGCAAACGTCGTTGCAGACGCTTTGAGCAGGAGACCCGGGGTCTATTTCTTGACGGAGCAGCGTCACATTCTGGAGGATCTTCAGGAGATGGGCATTGAGGTAGTGCTACCTGGCGAGGCAGCTATGATGGCAGGCTTGCAGGTTCAGTCTACCATTGTGGATAGGATCAGAGCAGCTCAGTCAGGGGATGCCAGGCTTCAGCAGCTCAGAGCAGAGTGTGTGGCAGGGCACAGAGCAGAGTTGTGCATCCATGAGGATGGGACACTCCGATTTGGGAGTCGTCTTTGTGTACCGAGTGGAAATATTCGACAGAAGATTATGTCGGAGGCCCACAGTTCTCAGTACTCTGTTCATCCTGGAGGGACGAAGATGTACCGAGATATTCGTCAGCATTTCTGGTGGAATGGTATGAAGAGGGAGATAGCTCGGTTTGTCTCTCGATGCTTAGTTTGTCAGCAGGTCAAGGCTGAGCACCAGAGACCGGCCGGACTTCTTCAGTCTTTACCGATTCCGGAGTGGAAGTGGGATCATATTACCATGGACTTCATGACTGGTCTTCCTAGAACCCCGACTGGTAGAGATGCCATTTGGGTTATAGTGGATCGACTCACGAAGGTTGCCCACTTCCTACCTTTCAGGGTTGGTCAGTCTACAGAGCAGTTGGCCGACTTGTACATGAGGCAGATTGTCAGATTGCATGGGGTGCCAGTTAGCATAGTCTCAGATCGGGATTCCAAATTCACTTCTCATTTCTGGCAGAGTCTTCAGCAGAGTCTGGGTACCCGTTTGAGTTTCAGTTCAGCATACCATCCTCAGACAGATGGTCAGTCGGAGCGTACGATCCAGACCTTGGAGGATATGCTTCGATCATGCATTCTTGACTTCAGTGGTTCTTGGGAGGATCACTTGCATTTGGTGGAGTTCTCTTACAACAATAGCTTCCAGGCGAGCATTCAGATGGCTCATTTCGAAGCTTTGTATGGTAGGAGATATAGGTCACCCCTAGCTTGGGATGACATTAAAGAGAGGCAGCTGCTTGGACCAGAGATGATTGCTCAGTCAGTTGGAGTAGTCAGGCAGGTCAGAGAGCATCTCAGAGTAGCTCAGGATCGACAGCGTCATTGGGCAGATCAGCATCGACGCCATCTTGAGTTCTCTGTCGGCGATCACGTATTTCTTCGGATTTCGCCTACCCGTGGTGTCATCAGGTTTGGCGTACGGGAAAAGCTTAGTCCTAGATTTATTGGGCCGTTCGATATTCTCGAGCGAGTAGGGGATGTATCTTATCGCCTTGCTCTTCCACCGTCGTTGCGTGAGGTACATGACGTGTTTTATGTATCTCAGCTACGTCGATATGTTCCGGATCCGAGCCATATCCTAGATCATTCCGAGCTGGTCGTTGGTACCGACCTATCGTATGAGGAGAGGCCCATATCCATTTTGGACCGGAGGGAGAAGATTCTCAAGAACCGGACTATCCGATTAGTTCGTGTTTCCTGGGATCATCACTCACCGGATGAGTCGACTTGGGAGCACGAGGATGATATCCGAGCTCGTTACCCGTATCTGTTTGGCTCGTGAGGTATACTTATTTCGTATATCTATGTTCTACCTTTTTAGTATGATTGTAGGAATACATGATGTTGTTGCTTACGTATGTTTAAATTGCTTTCACATTCTTGTACATTACTCTAGCTGGATTTCATGTTTTATGAGTTTTTCCATCTTGATCCTGATAGCAGTTTTCTTGGATTTCTTGCTTGCTTTTGATTACCTTTAGGAAATTCCGAGGACGGAATTTTTCTAAGGAGGGGAGAGTTGTGAGACTCGTCTCACAGTATCGGTATTTATATACGGATACGTATTTTGCAGCGTATTTCATATTTTCATGGTTTCCGAAATACTTTAAATTTTTTCCAAAACTATAGATTTTTTTCTTGATCGGCATACCGCCGGTATATCGGAGTATACCGACGGCATACCGCCCGGACATGTTTTCTACACTTTAGATATTTTCGGTTTTTGATATTTTCATGAATAGTGTTTCGGATATTTTCGTGAATAGTGTTTAGATATTTTCGTGAATAGTGCTTGGATATTTTCGTGAATAGTGTATATGCACTCTATTATCCAATGGACAATTGGTTTTGTTTGAATGGCCATGATTGACCTAGATTTTCACACGGATCACGATCCAACGGCTAAGATTAATTCCTCCCTTATATATAAACCACTTCACTTTCTCTCTCCTCTCTCTTTTCATTCTCTTCACTCTCTTCATTCCTTCTTCCTTTCTCTTCCCTTGGAGCTTGCCAAGAGCTTGACCTCGAGGTCTAGAGTGTGGTTTCGTGTCCCTCTTGGTGGTGGAGTAGAAGATTAGGCTTGGAGCTTAACCTAGGCAAGTACATCTTGCCAAATTCTTGAACAATAGTAATCTATTGTCATTTTTGTTTTCCTTGGTGTTAAATGCTTAGAATTTTCCTAAACTCATTTTGTTAAATGTGTTTTCCTGATGATTCTCGTATATGTGCATGTTTCCAAAAATTTATTTAAATAAGATTTGATTTTCTGTTAAAATCCAATAGTGACTTAGTAGAAAAACTTGGTATCAAGAGTGATACTAGTGTTACTATCATGGATCTTGGTCACATATACATGTATGAGGTCCTTACCTAGCTAGTATACATGGATTTTGAGTTTGGTGGCAATCGGGACTCGTTTCGGTGTTTCGAGAACCCCTATTTTGGAGTATTTTGAGATATTGATCTATCAAATCTTTGAATTTGTGAAATCTAATAGTTCCATGTTGTAGGAAATTCAATTCTATACAATTTTGACTTTTGAAAGTCCGAATTTCGATTTAAAATGAAGATTTTATGGCCGAAACAAGTTTTGGCAATTTTCTGAATTTCGTTGCTGTTTGAAAAACCGGTATATCGCCGGTATGCCGCAGTATACCACCGGTATGCCGCAGTATACCGCCGGTATGCCGTTTTATGCTATTTTTGTCCGGTTTTGCCCGTTTTGGCCCGTTTTTGTCCGCTTTTGATATTTTCTTCGACTGTAATGATTTCTTAACATGATAACATGATCTTTCTCAGTTAAATAATGATTGTACACCCTAAGTAGACTTGATACTAGCACATGTTCAACCATTCTATGAAATGTACTTAGCTTTAATTATTGTTTCCCACATGCCATGATATGTCCTTTGATAGACTCGTTCTTACATGTCACGATAATTATTGCCATGCCTTCTTGCTTACATGATAGTGGCCTGTTATGGCGCACTCTTGATTTTAGTACATGTCTAGCTCCTTGATAGTGGCTCGTCGTAGCGCACTCTTGTCTTGATATTGTCATGTCTTGTTGTGGCTTGTTGTAGTGCACAATCTTGCTTATCTTGTCCAGTCTTGCATGTCTCATGTCTAGGATGGATTCTGCGGATTGCCACACCTAGAATCCAACAAAAAAAATGTTAAGGACTAAACTACTAGCTTGATTACCTAGATCATTGGAGACTTTCCCGGTTACCTGTTGCCCTTTGATCTTGGCCCTATATATATATACTTGGGATTTGGAGCTATCTGTCATGATGAGCACTCTTCCAGCACACCGTCGAGTGGGGCACCTCTTTAGGATACATGTATCTTACTGCAGTGTGTCTGCTATACTTCTTTTCTTTTTGCTTGGATCATTCAGGTAGTAGCAGGCGGGTAACTGGACTTGGATTTCTCAAACTTGCATGTGTTAGTAATTAGGAATGTGACAACCCTAGTTAGCTAAAGTATCAAGCCGTACTCATTGCTTGGCCGTGATTGATGGATGGAGTCCATTCTTGTCTAGTCTAGTCTTGCTTCAGTTTATCTTATTATATTACTTAGCTTCCTGTCTTTTCTTACATGCTATTCTTCCTACTACATGCTCGGCTTTACCATATGCTCACATGTCCAGTTTATTCTATTTATTCACTTGTTATCCTACTTACATGTTCTAGTTTCCTTTCGTAAATACTGTGGTACCAGTTTAATATTCTAGTCTCGTTTACTGCTTATCTTAGAAATGTTATGAATTGCATGCTGGTTTTAGTTCATAAGTTTGGCTTCCTTTGTGGTACTTGCTATTGGGGTTCTGACCCCACTGGTTTTGCATTGACCAGATCTAGTTGAGGAGCCCGAGGATCTTCCGGACCTTCCTCTCGATGGTGACCACCCGGAGCACCAGGGGACTTGAGTGGGTGTTCTTTCTCTTACCCACTCTCTTCTGTACATATTCTTTTGAGGCGTTTAGCCACCGAGCACGTGTTTAGCTCGTGTTTTGGACTTGACATTTGGCCTACGGGCTTAGACATGATGTTAAATTTCTAGACTGCAGCTAGAGCTGATCATGTATTACTTAGTCTTGCTAGTTCTTCATTTTGTATTACTAGCTTCATGATCATCTATATATTATAGTTTGGGACGCTTTACTGTCTTATATGCATGATGATCATATTCTTGTACTTTACTTCTTGTCTGAGACTGAGATATCTAGGATTATGTGACCTAGGATTGACTGTTGGTTTGTAGTAGTAACCCCCATCTATACAGCTTATACGTTGTTTTGGAGTACCGGAGTACTTTGGTATACGTAGCTGGCCTTGTCCGTCCCAACTTGCCAGCATTCTGGTTCTGGGGCGTGACACAATTATGCGACACTGTCTACACTGTCTAAAGTTACACTGTCTACACTGTCTAAGTTACACTGTCTACACTGTCTAAGTTACACTGTCTACATTGTATAAAGCTACACTGTCTACAGAAAATATTGCAATAAAGAAACACTGTCTACAAAATAATAATCACGATCTACACAACTTAAATACAGTAAAAATTATGGTCTACACTGTCTACTTTGCAATAAATAAATCACTGTCTACACTGTCTATAAGAAATAAATAGATCACTGTCCACACTGTCTACAAGAAATAATGAATCACTGTCTACACTGTCTACACTGTCTAAGGTCAGATCACACATCGTTGGTACTTCTCATTCCCGACTCAATAATTTTAATAGAAAATAATCACATAACCAATGGCCAATCAATGAAATATAGTGAAAATCAATATCGAAATGCAGACAATAAACTGTACTCGCCTGTGGTCCTTTGTTGGTGAAACCGACAGTCTGAACTATTCAATGTGCCACAATAGTCAAAACCCGTACAACAGTCCCCGGAAGCTGAAATAAACAGTACTAACATTCTCAGAATAGTCAAATTAGCTAGGATTACCTGTCCTTAAGTCCAATTCTGGACACAGGGGCAAAACGGTAATTTTGGGCAAAAACGATGTCCGCCGTTGGACCCGCTTTGCACCGAAAAGCGTGCCAGAGTCAACAGTCTCTAAAGTCGTCAAACTATATGTCTACGGATCCAGTTTTCCGATACGAACCCAACCGTATGTCCAAAGTTGGATTCTGGCGGGCCGTGCACAAAATCGCCCGTTGAGTGGGACCGTGGGGCCCGCAAAACGGTGATTTTATCAACGGTCTCAGAATTTGACCAAACTTGGCATGCAGGACCAAAAAAATAATACGGTCCTGTTGGCGCAAGTTTCGTCTCGATCTGACGAGCGTGCACAAAGTAATTGAAGAATTTGCAACGTGCACGATACGGTAAATTTCGACGGATACGCATCAAATTCGTCGTGCACACGCGACCAATTTGAATTCCGTCAAAGCCCACACGACCACGAAGCCGTTACGCAGCTTTTGATGCTTTCGGTTCATGACCACGTCGCCCGAAATGGCGGGACGCACGTCGTGTGGAACAATTTTCTAGTTTTTAAAACAGGTTTTTAGGAAACTTTGGGGTTCGATTTCTCGACGCGTAGTCGATGATTTCCGAATCCACAAAAAGGATTACGAAGCCCTATATGTTGTCTAAAAGGCTCTTCAAATAGATTTTCTAATATGATACTGGATCGATCAGAATCGATCGTCAAATAGGGGTGGTTGGACTGCTTCCTGTCCTGTTTTTGGACAGGTTTTCGTCAATCTTCGGACTCGTTTTCCGATGCACATGACGCAACACAAAACGAACTATTTGAAGGGAGTCGGATTGGGTTATGTTGTCTTTCCAAAACATTTTACGGTTCGTGAATTGGTTGAGTGTCGAGAGAGAGATCTTACCGCGAAGACGGCTCGAATCCCGCTGCTGCTGTTCCATCTGCGCATGTACGCGCGCGCGTGTCGCAGCTGTTCTCCGTCTGCCGCCGGCCGTCGGCCAACCCCCGGCCAGCCTACGGCGGCGCGCGCGTGGGTGTGGCGTCGAGGAATCCTAGGGTTTTGCAAAATTTGTCTCCCGTCCATATATATAGGACTGTATTCGGGCTCGGCTTGGTTTCCGCGGTGGGGAGCTGAGATCAATTGGGCCAGTATTTTAAGGGATCGGCTGGCCGAGCAGTTTGGCCGGGTTTGGGATTTCTTAGGATGGCCTGCCCTGTGCTGGTTTGCACATGGAGGAAAGCAGCCTGGCCCGACTGAGCTCGGGCTCAGCTGGATGGGCTGGGCTGGCTTAAATGTTTTTTTTTAATATCTATTCTATCACTCTATATATATATCTATATACAATATATATTTACATATACTTACAAATACACATATACATATACATATATATTTTATATATATATATATACACATACATAATATAAATTTATATATAATCATATATACATACACACATATATCTATCTATCCATATATACTTATATATTAATACATGAATATGTATATTTATAACAAAATCCATTTATGAATACTCGTAATAAACAAAAGGATACAATATACTCTCTTGAAATTATCTAAAGTATTTTAATATATTTTTAACAATATATAAATTCTATTACAAATAAAACTATATAAAAACAATTTATGCTAAAACCAATAATAACTGATGATCCTATTTAAAAGACACGACCAACATAAATAGTAATAATAGAGTCTGGATGACCACTAAAATAATTAATGGTAAGCATATTAAATTTTGGTGAGCCTGTCAGGCTTCCACATACACTGGTCTACAGGAACAGTCCTATAAGTAATCTAAGATACCATATCAATATTAATGATATTAATATTATTCGTATATACGATTATTACAGGAACCATTTATTTATCATAATTAAAGTAAGGTAGAGGTATACCTCCCAAATGACGTTGACATGGACGTCTCTGGACGCACTGTCCGACTACATGGGCTTGGACCTGGTACGGGTCCAGTCCGGGCTGGTTCGATACAACCGGGTCGCTACGAAGTCAATAATAAATAATTAAACTATCTATATTGGCCATGCTATAACTTGGCCTGGTTTTCCTAGTTAGGACATCACTATGGCTCAGCCTTCCTTGGCATGGCTAATACACTAGTCAAAGCACGCCGCTGCACTATATGTGCCATGATTCCTAGTCGCCTTGTACTCCAAATTTAATCATGATTAAAATTATCTACCGTAATAATTAACTATTAATTATTTATAATAATCTAAAATTATTTAAATAAATAAATAAATAAAATAAAATATTTCAAAATTTTCGGAAAAGGGGAGCTACAGTTGGGCCTGCATACGAAATTTCCGTATAAACTAATTAACTCCTTTAATTAATAATACCTAATTCGATAGTGAAATAAATTTATGGTTGCTCACCAGATCTGCAAGTGTCGCTGCGTGGGACCTTGATCCCCCCGTATGAAGGCCCACGACAGATCGGTTCACCTTCGCCTTCTCCGATTTCTCCTTGTACGCAGGGGTATCCATCATGCCTAAGAGGTCCTCATAATACTCCTGTCGGATCCAATTTGGCCTCGTATGCCCCATTTTTAGGTCATGAATCATATCCCGTATCTTCTTCGAACAAGCGCTTCTGTAGGTCCTGCGGATCCCCTCCTCGCGATGGGGGGGCCACCAGTACGTTGTCTAACACAGAAAATCAATTATCACGTAATTTAAAAAATGGTTGATTAAAGAATCACATAGACTTAACCAAAAGATATAGATATATACCCTCAACTCGTCGAGCCAGACGTACTGCACGTTTGGGGGCACCGACGAAAAGTTGAGGTAGGGACCGTGGAAGTTAGCCCTGATAATTTCTCCAAGGACCCTGCCAACATTAAACGGAAAAAACCTACAAAGAAAAAACGACTGGATTATTAACTTGAATAAATGAAAGAAATTTAATAAATTAACTTAAATTTACTTACGAGGTCCGCGCGGGCCATAGCTCTCGTCGGAACTCGCCTCTCGGCCTCTCTGGTGCCGTCGAAGGATCTGCGGGTCCGCGTATGTACTCTCCAGTAACCGGATGGAACCGAGTATGGGGGTATTCCGGGGCCCACTGTGCAGTAACTGGGGCATCCCCTGGTGGATCCGCTGCTGGTGGTTTCGATAGCGGATCGGATCCGCTAGCAGATCCGGACTCATGCCTCGATGAAGTGGTCGATCGAGGGCGGGATGCGTCTGTGCCCGGGGTACTCTCCGGGTCGGGCTCGCTCGATAGGGTCACATCCTGGGAACTTTGAATGCGACCACGACTGTAATGACCCGCTCCGCCCTAGCGGAACGCCGATTCAAACGGCAAGTGTAACGACTCAAACGAGCCGTCGACTCGAAGAGTTGTGTCGACCCAATGAAGTATCGATGCGAATCGATGCAAGACTTACAATGGCCCGTCAAAGATGAATCCAGACTTAGACTTTCAAAGGCGCGCTCGGAGTGTCGCTCGGCCGATGCGAACATCGCTAAGGTGGGTGGCTCCGATGAACCCGTCTTTGCTTAGCCTAGACACATAACAATACGGGCACTATCACTGAAGTTGCTAGGCGATAACACCGCGCATGCTAATAAATAACCCAGCGCACCTAGCTAAGGGAATAATCCCATCTTGTATGCATGTATAGAATATGGAAAAGAACATGAAAAATACGAGAACTCTCGCACCGCGCTCCACGCTCGTGCTAAGGCACAAGCTTGCGTTCAAGTCCCTTATGTGTTCAACAATAAAACAATGAATGGGTTACAATAATGAAATGGGAAGACTATCAATATAGTCGTTCCGAGTAGAGTATAGCAACATTGAAAGGGTATGGGACCGATGGGTCGCCAAGACGACTCCCGCACAAGGAGTTGCGTAATATATTAATGAAAGAGTGAACGAATAAGTGAATGAATAAATCAAAGAATGAATGAACAAGTGAAAGAAAGAATGAATAAAAGATAAGAAGGATGGAAATGGTTAGCGACAGGTATGACGGGCACGTGCAACGGGGCTCGCTACCCGCGCTGCACGGACGCCAACCTGGTCGATAACGCATTAAGGCTAAGGGTTAGCCTACGGCTCAGAGACAGCCGTTAAGTTAAAAAGACAAGTTAATACGAAATGGTCGTGGACAAACGACACGGGCGAGGGGTGGCGATGCCGTGACCGTAAAGAAAAAGGGATTTTCGCGGCATGATCAAAGGGGGGATATGCCAGCCTAGGCGGAATCAAAGGGGCTTACGGGCTAACTGGGGGGGGCTTGGCCACCCAGGAGACGTAAGTGCAGGGTAATTTCAAAAGACTATCAGATGTGAACCAGCCGCACACAGTGATAGGTGAGAAATTACCAAAGGAGAATATGTCCAAATTGGCTTGTGATGCCAGCGACCGATGCATGTAGATTAAGTGGGCTTTGCTGGTGGCGATCCACGTGCAAGTCCTTACATTGAAATCTGTCACGTCCCAGAACCAGAATACTGGAGAGCGGGGGCAGACATAGCCAGCTACGTATAATGAAATGGGATCCACTCCACTATACGGTCACGGCTGTCTAGAAATATGAGGGTTTATCTACAAGCCATCAGTCTGCTATGGTCAATAACAAGCCTAGTGTCTCAATCATAAACAAGTAAGTAAATGTTACAAGATATCAGACCACCAAATATACAATTGTAAGGCGTCCCAAACATTACATATCCAGATGATCATGAAGCTAGTCGTACAAAATGTGAGGACTAGCAAGAGTTAAGTCATACATGATCAACCTCGAGTTGCCAATCATGATTACAGCCCGTAGGCAGACAGTAAGTAAAAGGAACACGAGCTAACACTTGCTCGACGGCTAAACGCCTCAAAAGAATAATGTACAATTGCAGTGGAAGAACAAAAAAAAACCCATTCGTTGCCCTGGTTACGCCTGGCGGTCACCATCGGACTAGAAAACAGGTAGATCCTTTGCTGCTGCTCCGGTATCTGGCCATATAAAACCAGCTGGGTCAGACCCCAGAAAGAGCAAGTACCACAAAGGAGGCTTCACTTAGGAACTAAAACCAGCAATTTAGCACAATAATATAATTACATAATAAGAGACAGTAATTGAAGAAAAAGTATGACAGGTAAATATAAAAGACAATCTTGTACAGACAGGACATATGGAAGAGCATGACAGGATGATATATGATGAGATAACCATGGGACTATTCAGATAACCAGGTTACAACCCGTAAACCAAACAAGGACCGGGGTTGTAACCCTTCGTCTGAACAGAACTTGGTTTCTCCCACCATTTATCGGCAAGATAAATGTAAGAAATCAAGACATGTAACAATCTTGTACATGATCAAGACAAGACTAGACAGATTGAACCCCATCCAACAATCACGGCCAAGCAATAAGTATGGCTTGCTACTTTAACTAACTAGGGTTATCACAGGCCTAGTTACTAGCAAGATGCAATGAGAATTCCAAGTCCGGTTACCTGTTTGTTACTACCTGAGTGATCCCAGCAAGAAAAGGAAAAGATAGCAGGATATAGCAGACACACCGTAGTAAGATACATGTGTCCTAAGGTACCACACTCGACGGCGGGCTGGAAGTGCGCTCATCTCGACGGATAGCAACAAATCCCATGTATATATATATATATATATATATATATATATATAGGGCCGGGACCAAAGGGGCAACAGGTAACTGGGAAATTCTCCATGAACTAATTGATCAATCTAGTCATTAACCTAGCCAGATTCAGTATGGATCCCAGACCGTGGTACTCGGGGATTGTAAGCCCCTGATTTTCAAAAAAATTTAAACTAGTGTTAATTAATTATTAAATGTCATTATTGGTTTTAAAATAATTTAATATGATTTTAGGAATTTTCTAGAATTTTTAAATGAATTTTAAATGAGTTTTAAATACAAAAAATATTATTTTGTAATTTTTTGAATTATTTTAATAGTGTTTTGCAATTATTAGAATTGTTAGTATATCAGTTTGTAAATAGGAAATTGTTTTTAATTAGGAAATGCAATTATTATTTTGTATTTTATTTATGTTAATTCGTTTGTGTAATTTCCTAATATCTAAGGACCCTACTGCTAATTGCCAAAACACCCCTCCCCCGACCGACACTCTCTCTCCTCTGTCCTCTCACCAACCCTCGTTGACCCCTGCCCGACCGACTCGCCGCCCTGCCCCCGCCGAATCCGGCTGACCCCACCGACCTCAAACCCCCTATAAAACTCCCTCTTCCCCCACCGACCTAAACCCTAACCCTAAATTTCCCCCACAGCAACCGACGACCCTCTTCTTCCCCGACGAGCCCCCAAACCCTAACCCTACTCCGACGAGCTCCGCCCAGCCCCACCGTCGACTTCCACCGCCCCCGACCACCATCAGTCGACGCACGGCGACGAGGCGACCCCAGCGCCACTGGAGCGCCCCGACCCCGACGTCTCCTCCGCCGTCCCCGACCTTCGTTTCACCCTGAGTTGATCGGACACGTAAGTGTCAGCTTCGTTTCGTGTCGGCTATGTCTCGATTTCACGTGAGAGACTCGCCAGGACACGGGGACTCTCGTCCAGCGTCTCGACACGCATTCTAGCCTTCGTGCGTGTCGTGCATAGCACGGACACGAGAAAACCCTGTGTCCTTAACTGTCATGACACAGGATGGTTTTTATATATTTTTTTTATGATTAATTAATTCTAACCTAAATAAATGAATTAAAACCCTAACCCTTAACAAAGCCACGGGCTGACCCCCTGGCCAGCCGGACCCAACTCAAACCCGACCCCCCGCTGGGCCGAGTTCGAGCCCCCCTGCTGTCTTTCCTTTTCTTTTTTCTTTTCTTTTTCTTTTTTCTTTTCTTTTGTTATTTGTGTATATTTATATATATATGTATATACATATATTTGTATATATATATATAATTATATATACTATATTTATGTATATATACTTTATTCTCTTGTATTTTATTATTCTATGTATATATACATATATATGTATTATGTATACATATATATTTATGTATATATATATATATATATATATATATATATATATATATATATATATATATATATATATATATATATATATATATATATATTTCCTTGTGTATATATATATATTATTATATATATACTATTGTATGTATATGTATACATTATTTTGTATAGTATATATATAATAATATATATATATACACAAGGAAATATATATATATATATATATATATATATATATATATATATATATATATATATATATATATATATATATATATATATATATATATATTTATATATATATATATATATATATATATATATATTAAAATATATATATATATATATATATATATATATATATATATATATATATATATTATATAGTTGAGTATTTTCTTATATGTATGTATATATACATATATTTGTATATATATATATAATATATAGTTGAGCATTTTCCTATATATATAAATATCCCTATATTTATATATATATATATATATATTATTTCCTATATATATTTTACTTAGCTTAGTGTAAATTATTTATATAAAACAATGTTCATACTTTTATAGTTACTATGTAAAACTTTACCTTATTAAAATATTAATATTTATTTTGTATTTCTACCACTTAGTATTTTCTGTATATTTAAATTACTGCAACCATTTGGTGTCCAAGCCTAGCATGGGTATTTGGGCTCAAATATGTTTTCACATATTCAAGACCTGTACAAGTCATATTGGACTTGATTCATGGCCTTGGGTCCTGTATTTGAACTTTGGTTCAAATTATATACATGGACAAAATACGCAGATAATTAATTATTGTGTGCAATGCTGTTTTTGATTTTCTAAAAATACTTAAAGTATTGCTAAAATTATGGAAAAATAGTTTTTAGATACTATGTTAAGTTAGCTAATTTAGTATAATTTTTGTAGTATTTAATTTACTGTTTTGCCACTAGTTTGGCATATGAAACCAAAACTCATTTTCTGTATACTTAGGAAAGCTGATTTTTATAAAATATTTGTACTGGTTAATAAATTCCAGAAAAATTATAATAAATTTCTATGATTAACAAGGATCACCTTGGTACTTTACTTTAAGAAAAACTAGGCTTTTTGTCTACTTCAAAAATTGTTAGAACACAATGATATTTTGATTTATTTATTGATTAATTATGACTTGTAGCTTTTTGTGTTATTTGGAGCTTTAGTCGTGTTGAACCCCATCCCTCACTAGTGTAAAGACCCTAGAAAGTCAGTTAACATAGTATGTCACCCCACATTGGTCTCCTATGCCAAATCATCATTTTGGCTAGGTGCCCAATCACAAGTCGTGTTTCACCAATTAGTGTCCTAGTATTTTAGCTTAGTGTAAAACTAAGTTATTATATTTTACTTCTACAGCGACGAGTTACTGGACATCCATAGCATTGTTATCGCAGCTTGTTTTGTTTTGCTTTGCTAGAGGCAAGTACTTTCTACGAACTTTACATATTGTCACATAAATGAACTGCAAACCCCACCATGTTAAATGCTGATCCTTGGGGTAGCAAGTTAGATCTCTACATGTTGTACTTTCAGTTACTACCATGCTTAGAACAGTCTTGATGTATCTCTCACATGATTAGAATATGGGTTATGGGGAAACTGATAGTAGCGTACGTGATCATACCCCCCTTCAGTACCGAGCAAAGTTTTATTTTATATGATACCGCGCCGTAGGCCTTACTCTCCAAGCTGTATTTGTACGTGTGTACATATATCGCCTTTACACTTGTACGGAAGTACATTTTATTTACATGTGCCTCAGTACATTGTACACCTATTGACCGATCACGTACCTGCTACAGTTTTAAATATTACATATACATCTGTCTCTATGACATATGTGTCCTTGCCATGATAGACTATGTGATGCCATGCTTTCCAGTTATTCCTCTCATGTTCACTCTCATGTTCATTTCCATGTTTCATATGCTAGTTTGCTAGATTTAGTACTTGCTCCCGTCCTGACAGGATAACGTTGTAGGTGTCCTTACTGAGGAGGAGTTACTCTGCGACACATATTATGGGATTACTGCCGAGGATCCGGTTCTGCTTTACGAGGATGTTTCTGCAGGAAACCTCGCCTAGTTGTCGTTTGTTTACTTAGACTTTTGAGAGTAGACATGTATTAGACTATATCATTTTGTAACTGGACATGTATCCAGTTTTACATTTCAGTTTACTTGTACTTGGATATTTTACTATATACGACGACTTTTGTGTTTGGAGCATTTATGATTCTTCTTCACTTATAGAACTGTTAGTACATTTAGTCTTATCCTGTTATCTTTAGAACAGCTTACTACGTTTTATCTCAACGTAGGCTGGGCATGACTCGGCCTGGCCCAACAATTTGGGTAGCGGGTCGTGACAGGGATCATGCCCTAGACATGATGCAAGGCATAACAGGACTCGTAGTTTATACAAGCACAATCAATGCAACAACCACGGTGTCCAGGCCAATAAATTAATTTGTCAATAGTGCGCCACGACGGGCCACTATCATTATCATTATTACTTATCAAGAGTGTGCCACGACGGGCCACTATCAAGCATTGTCAGGGTACTTGTCAAGAGTGCACCACTACGGGTCACTGTCGTGTCATGTGTAGCAGGTCAAATTATCAGGTCAAGTTATCATGTCAGGAGTGCACCACGACGGACCACTATCATTATGTTCAATTATCATTTCTAAACATATTAAGTAAATTCGTGATTATCAAGTTCATGACAAAAAGGCGTAAGGATATAAAATGGACGTAAAATATCTAATAAAATATCAATATTCATGACTATAGAAGAGCCATGCGGCTAAGGCATATGCGGCCAGAAATGATCTCATGCGGCTGAATAGAGGACAGCCCATGCGGCTCAGATGGGGTCAGGCGCATGCGGCCAAGAAGAGAATCCATGCGGCAGCAGCTCATACGGCTGAGGGTCCAAAGTTCATGCGGCTGAGGAGAAGGAGGCATATGCGACTAGCGGGAAGAGTGGGGTATTAGTCATATGCGGCTCGGAGATCCAGTCAGTCATGCGGCTGAGGAGGAAGGCAGGAAATATGCGGCTCGGGGGGGATACTTATGCGGCTAGCGGAGGATAGGACTCATGCGGCTGGGTCAAGGATATTCATGCGGCTCGAACGAGCGGGCACACATGCGGCTCGGGGGAAGAAGTTCTCATGCGGCCAGCGGGGAGCAAGGCCTATGCGGCTCAAGAGAAGCGGAGTCTTATGCGGCTGGGGTCCAGCGGGTTTATGCGGCTAGCTGTGACTGGGGTACTGCTCAAGCCTATGCGGCTCAGAACGAGTTGGTAAATATGCGGCCGGTCAATCATGCGACAGGGAAATTCTCATGCGGCTAGGGTATCACTTGCCGCATGAAATATTCATGCGGTCAAGTCAGCACTGTTCTTCTCCCCCAAATTTTCGAGAAGAAGAACACCATGAAAGCCAAGCTCTCAAGTTCCATAACTCCATCATCCGGAGCCCAAATCCGAACTTCCATAGGTCAAAATGCGGCAGAATGAAATTCTCAACAACATGGAACCATCAAAACTTAAAAATAACAAGATTAAGTAGATCAAAACCCAAGAATTCTGAAAATAAAGTAAACTTAGATCTACAAGAATCTAGCCATGGAAAGTGGAAATGTCGAGTACTAAAGTAAGTTAAAATACTGCAAAGAAGAGAATGGAACAATAAAATTGGGTTCCTCCATGAAGCAAGATGCACTTGCCTAGACCTCTTCCTGGTAGGTAGAGAGTTAATGGAGGAGAAGAAGAAGAGTAATTGAGGAGAGAGAAGGGGTTGGGGTTAATAAATGGTAGTGGTGGTAGGTAGGGGTTCATGCTAGCCCAAACCAAGCCAAACCAATCCAAGCCCAACCCGAACCAAGCCAGGCCAAATTGAGCCAATACAAGAACCCAAGACTAGCTAACTAGGACAAGTCGAAATATGGGTCTGAGATACGTACACGTATACAGAATACGTAATACGAATCACGGGCATTACAAAATCAAAGTAGTCTAAGTTAATCTGAGCAAAGCTTCTTCTGAGAATAGCTTGAAATGTATCATACCAAATGATAATGAATTAGAGAACACACCTACGACGCGCTATAGCCCGAGGCAGGGACACGCCCTTGATATTGAAAGTTTACATGAGGCACGTTATGTTATTACATATGAATTGTTGACTAACTTGATTTGCTTTGGACAGCGATGGCCGGACGGTAAGTATGGATAAGTCGTGCATGTATTTCCATGCGACACTTGAATTTGGCAACACGGGATAGGTTATGACATATGCCATAAAATTGATCCTAAGGCAAGATTAGAAAGACAATGAATGATAGAGATGCACAAAAGTAAATTGAACGTGTTCGGTAATGATAGCATTGTGGACGAGCTAGCCTCCCCACCAGTGCATAATAATATACTGATAACCCCACAGTCTGCTTGCAGGAAGCAGGAGAAGTCGGCGGGTGCAGAGCTTTCATCGAACGTGTTAAGGCGCGGAGCTATCTCTGGAGCCTTGGAGCGTTGCAAGGAGCTGAAGCACCATATACGGGACATAATGTATCGGAACATCGCCATGAATCATTCCATCTTGTAAGCCACTTGGCACGCCTTTTATGTTTCAGAGAGAGAGAGAGCTTGAGTGATTTGTAATATCGGCCTAGCGCCGCTTGTAAACCTCTTGAAAATCAATAAAGAGTTTGAATTCGCTTCAACTTGTGTTCATTTACTTTCCGCTGCAAATGGGGACACTCTGTGTGACTCTGTGGCCTAGCTCAAATCGGTCGTTTCTGGACTTGGCCTTGCACGGGCACAACCTAGGCCCGTGCGGCATCACGCCTTAGCGAGGACGAACGCTCCTGCGGGAGCGGGGCGTGACAACGACCACCAGCACCAGTACGACCACGACCACGACCCGCACCACCACCACCACCACCACCACGACTAGCACCACGACCACGGCCAGCCATCATAACCTGTAAATAGAACACATAAACATAATTAACAATATAAAAGTGTAAATGGATATAAAAAACTAAACTAAAATATACATACCACCAATAGGGAGACGAGTGCCGTCGCGACGAAAAAGACTATGAGTGCCATCTGCAATAAGTAAATAATCGAATGAAAAAAACATGAATTCACGTAATTGCTTTTATGAGGTCAAACTTAATTCATGTAATTGGAAGTGTTTTTAATATACAACAATATTTAACCTAATCATCGTCTTCGTTCTCATCCTCGGCCTCGTCTTCATCATCATCCTCCTCATCCTCATCCTTATCTTCATCGTCGATTTCATCTGTATCCTCATCCCCATCAAATTCTTCTTCTTCTTCTTCTTATTCTTCTTCTTATTCTTCATCTTCTTCTTCTTCTTCTGCCTCAAAATTTGGGACAAGACGTCTCTTTCTCCCCTGGTTGACAGCTAAGTCTTGTGTATCAACCTCTTCCTCTCCTCTATTTTCTTCAACAATATCTTCAACATCCATTGTATCTGAGTGTTGTCCCAAGTATTGGAACTTTTCGATCTGGTCCTCTTGGTATGCTGGGTCTCCAACGTTGAATGTATTTCTAGATTTAATCTTGCATACTGCCCACCAGTCAAATCGATCTCTACGACGCCTTGGGTAGCTTGTATAGTAGACTTGAACAGCCTGATTTGCTATCGCAAATGTATCGGACCCTCTATACCTCCTGCGATGATTTATATCGACGAATCCAAATTGTTTATCGATTCTCCAACTGATATTTGGTGTCGTATCGAACCACTCACATTTGAACATCACAATATGCATATCATATGGGCCAGTATATTGTAAATCTACAATATCCCGAAGCACTCTATAATAGTCAAAGTCCTGTTCGTCGTCATAGACGGTGCCTCTTATGCAAACACCGGAATCCTTGGTATTGATGCCGTCATTGATAAATTCGACATTTATAGCATTCTGAGTTGACTTAAACCTGAAGCCATTAACGACATAGCCTGGCCAAGTCTTTATTTGCTTCTTCGGTCCCAGTGCCAGATAACGAACACTCTCATGAGTGAGTGTTGTTTCAGGCAATAAAACCTGTAAACAAATATTTATAATTTAAATGTTTCAGATTATATATTAATAATCTCAATTATAATTACAGTTACTTACGTATTTGCGAAATCATGACGGAAATGTACAATCAACCTCTCTTTGAAGTCCCTCATCGGTAATATCGGGTCTCCTCATTTTGACTTCATCTCTAAATACACTATTAGAGAAAATAAGAATATATAAGTGTAGTCACTTACTTCATCAAATTCGAGATTATAACGAGTGCAAGTGTACTGACTTACTTCTCCAAATCTCTCACTTCTTGTATGTCACAGTTTAACAAGACATATCGATGAGCGATATCATACTCGTCGTCTATCAACCATCGTCTTTTACTAGCCCCAATAGGCTTGTCCCTTACATTGAATCTTCCTCTATCCTCAACGTCCTCGTCATTCCTTTGAGGTCTATTTCGATTTGTTTTAACATGAGTATCAAAATAAATGGAGCAGAAGTTTGACACCTCTTCGATAAGATATGCTTCGCATATCGAAGCCTCTATATGAGCTTTATTGCCAACTTTCTTCTTTAGATGGTGTAGGTATCTAGAGAGACAAATTATCTTGAGAATTAAGAAAGAATTTTAAAACCTACTGAAATTCAGCTTAAATTATATCGATATTTATGTACCTTTCAAATGGGTACATCCATCGATAATGAACAGATGCACTGACACGGACTTCGTATGCTAGATGAATCGGTAGATGCTCCATGCTGTCGAAGAAGCCAGGAGGAAATATTTTCTCCAACTTGCAAATTGTTAAGATAAATCTTCTTCTCAAGTTCAACCATGTGTTGCACAGTCAACTTAGTTGAACAAATATCCCTAAAAATTATTGATAGTTCGGCCAACGGAACCCATACAGCAGAAGGCAACAACTCTTTCAAAGCAATGGACAGTAATCTTTCCATAAACACGTGGCAGTCATGACTCTTCATTCCCGTTAGCTTGCGTTCATTGAGGTCAACGCATCTAGACAAATTCGACACATAGCCGTCGGGAAATCTTAAAGTAGATACCCACTTGCAGATTATTAATCTATCTTTCTTGCTCAATGTGTATTGTGCTATCGGCTTACTTAATTGTCCAGCAGCTCCCCTTTGTATCAAGTTCAGATAAGGACGCTTGCATATCTCGGCAATGTCTTGTCTTGCTTTTGGATTGTCCTTCGTCTTTCCTTTAATGTCCATGACGGTATTGAAGACATTATCGAACACATTCTTTTCGATATGCATAACATCAAGATTATGCCTTATAAGATTATCTTTCCAATAAGGCAAGTCCCAGAAGATACTCCGTTTGGTCCAGTTATGGGTTTGTCCGAAACCCATCGACACGATTGTTCGATGGATCTTCCATTACAGTGGGGAAATCCTTTACATCTTCCCAAATATCATATCCCGACAATCTGGCAGGCGGATGAGAAAATTCTTGTTTTCCAGCTCTGAATGCGTCCTTGTTCTTTCTCCAAGGATGACTCGCGGGCAGAAATTGACGATGACAATCAAAGAAAGAAGTTTTTCCTCCATGCTTAAGGCGGAACGTCTTACTATTTTGTATGTATATCGGACAAGACAGGGTGCCGTGAGTACTCCATCCTGACAGCATACCGTATGCGGAAAAATCATTGATTGTCCACATCAGTGAAGCTCTCATCTGAAAGTTCTATTTGCTGGAAATATCATACGTCGTGACGCCGATCTCCCACAGCTGTTTTAGCTCATCCACCAACGGCTGTAAATATATATCGATATTCTTCGTCGGATATTTGGGACCCGGTATGATAGCTGTCAAGAACATATAAGGAGTCTTCATACACATCCATGGTGGCAGATTGTAAGGGATCAGAATGACCGGCCAGCAGGAGTATTGAGATCCCGACTGCCCGAAAGGAACGAATCCATCAGAACATAGCCCCATGCATAAATTTCTGGGCTCTGCAGCAAAATCTGGATGGCGAAAATCGAAATATTTCTACGCCTCTCCATCCGAAGGATGTGACAATTCTCCATCGTCCTTTGTGCGTTCTTCGTTGTGCCACGTTATGTGTTCTGCTGTATTCTGAGACATATACATCCTCTGCAAGCGCTTCGTGATCGACAAGTAATGCATATACTTGTAAGGACGTCGTTTTCTAGTTGACTTTCCTTTTCCCCTGACTTCCTTGTAACGATCCGCATTACAGAAGCAACAACTTTCTACATCCTCGTTCTCCATGTAGTACAACATGCATCCGTTGCGACAACAATCTATCTTGTCGTACCCCAGTCCCAGTTGTCGGACCATCATCTTCGACTTGTAGAAGTTTTTTGGAAGCTCTTTTGATTCCTTCGGTAACACCTCATTCATTAGTTGTGTAATCCGATCATAGCAAGTTTGTGGCAAGTTAAAATCGGACTTTATGTTCAACAACCGCATCGTCACTGACAGTACGGAATGTGGATCACAACCAGGATATAAAGAAGTTTCAGCATACTTAAACATATCATAGAACTCCTTCGTCTCGGGATTAGGATCCTCCGGATCAAAATTAGGCCCTGCCGCGTCGTACACCATATCTCGTGCAAGGTTCTGCACGTCTCCATAATCAACGGAGCATTCGTCATCATCGACGATAAAATCCGCTGCAACATTATCATCAAAAGCATAAGTAGCAGCATTCGCAACCTGTCTTTCGGTATATAGTTCACCTTGCGATGACCACAGGCCGTAATCACGTACGAAACCCTTACGGGTCAAATGATCTCTTACACTCACCACTTCTTCGTAACGTCTATTGCGATAATTACGACATGGACACTTGATTTTGTTACCGTCCATAAACTGAGCTTTGCTCATGGCATACTTAAGAAACACTTCCACGCCTGCCTGAAAATCGTCACTCACACCTATTCTGCTCTCGTGTTGTCGTTTGTACATCCATGTACGATCAACGAAATAACGATCCATCACAGATTAGATGTAAAAATCTGTATAGTAAGACAAACTAAACAGAATTAGTATATAATCATGTAACTGGTGGATCCGCTAGTATTCTAGCTCGAGAAGAGAAAAATCTAAATACAGTTGTTACTAATAGTTCGATACCGATAGTGCGATACCGATACCGATACCGATACCGATAATACGATATCGATACCGATACCGATAGTTCGATACCGATAGTTCGATACCGATAGTGCGATACCGATACCGATAGTGCGATACCGATACCGATACCGATAGTTCGATACCGATATCATGGTTTAAAGTATCGGCCGATACCGATCCGATACGGCCAATACCGATACGGTTTGGCATGTTCCGATCCGATACCGACCGATACCAAATATTGACCGATACCGACTATGGGGGTCTTTGTTTCGGTCAATTCGGCAAAACCAATCGGTAAGGGTGACTACTATTTCATATAATTTCAAAACTACTAAGAAATAACGCTGAAATACTTAAAATTATGCCTAAATGTATAAAATATATGTTTTTAAATGTAAATAATTTATTAATAATTATTTGTTTTCCGATACCAAAGTCCGATACTCCGATATGATACTGCCGATACTACCGATATCGCCGATACCAATACTCATAGGAATAGTCCAAAACCGATTCCGATACCGATATTGTGAACCTTGACCGATAGTGCGATACCGATACCGATACCGATAGTGCGATACCGATACCAAACTGAGTCAATCTATCTATTTCTAAATTGCAAGAGTCCACTTCTAGGATATGGGAGCTATATCCTAAATATCTAGTCTAAAATTAACTTGGTTAGGATACTAGAGTGTCCTTATTATCTAGCAAGCACTACCTTAGTCTAGTCACACTAGCATTAATTACCTATAATTCCTACCATGTCTACAATCACACATTACACCCCAAGCCGTCCTGCATGCTAATAGGCATGGTAGGCCTGCCTTTCATTCCTCACTCTCTAAAGCACACATACACATATATATGTATATCACAGTTAGATGTATAGACCATGAACCCAAACACTGACTTATGCAGATGAAGAACTCGCACTGTCCTTGACACAGTGAACATATACACCATGAACCCAAACTCCATATTCACATTTACTAATCCAAACACCACCAAACTAATGGATAACACCCAATATGGATAACACATTATTTAGCCAATATATAAACTCAGATGAATCTGATAAGCAAAGCCCCCCGCCGCCCCAAGCCCGCCGCCCAGCCCCCGACGCCCCCACCCCAAGCCCGCCGCCCAGCCCCCGACGCCCCCGCCCCAAGCCCGCCGCCCAGCCCCCGACGCTCCCGTCCCAAGCCCGCCGCCCAGCCCCCGCCCCAAGCCCGAATGTCCCCAAGCCCGCCGCCCCCGCTGCCCCTACGTCGACACCGCGACATAGAGAGAGAGAGAGAGATAGAGGGGATTACCTTCGGAAGAAAGAGAGGAGAGGACGCCGACGCCGTTCACCGAAGCCGCGCGAGAGAGAGAGAGAGAGAGAGAGAGATTGAATTTGGGGGGAATGCTAAAAGTTCCCCCCGCCTTTTCATTTAAGTCTGAAACATAAATTTAGCGACGGAATAGCGACTGCTAATAATTCGTCGCCAAGTAGTCGCTATTATTGATTATCCGACTGAATATCCGTCGCTACGTAGTCGAAGATATGTCCCGCCAATTCTCTACACAATTTCTGCCAAATAATCGACTACGTAGCGACGACTAGGGATCCGTCGCTATAACACCGACAGTCTAGCGACGGATGTGCGACCTTTCCTCCCCCTAAAATTAAAATAAAAATGGCAAAGACGTGTAGTCGGTAATCAGTCGCTGAGCGGCCACGAAACCGTCGCTAACACCGACGGAAAAATTTCGTCGCTAAATATCCGTCGCTAATTGAGTGTATTTTGGTAGTGACAAGTTTCATTTTCCACCATTTTAGAAGAAAATATGGAAAATGATAGTTTTTTTGGAAAATAATTCCATGGAAAATATAACCTATCAAACACTACAATTGGTGAAAAATTTGTGGTGGAAATATTTTCCATGAAAAAAAAGCCCAATCAAACACAACCTAAGGGTATGTTTGATTGCAATGTAAAAAATACGTGGAAAAAAGATTAATTTCGTAGAATTATTTTCCTAAGAAAAATATTCCATGGAAAAACTTAATTTTGGTGTTTGATTGTAATTATTTTCCATGAAAAATAGTTATTTTCCATGAAAAATAATATTTTTCTATGGGTTGGACAAGTTTTATATTCCACCATTTTAGAATAAAATATGAAAAATGATAGTTTTTTGAAAAATAATTACATGAAAAATATAAGCTATCAAACACTACAATTGGTGAAAATATTTTCCATGAAAAAAAAGCTCAATCAAACACAGCCTAAATATGGGATTGTATTAATTAAATTATAAATAGGGAGACAAGAGAGTTATGAACAACAAAATGGTTTAGGAAGATTAAATACAAATAACTCTATATTTTTATATGTTACAATATACGTCGAATATAGGGATTGATTTTTAATTACCCCGACCACAATATCGGTGGATATTGACTCATCCTACCTCTATAATCAAACAGATTTAAGAAAAATGTATTCTTCGTGAAAGAATACCAAGAGTATATAGGGTTGTGTTATCTCCCGACTAAGTTCAATATATATAATAACACGACTTCTTGAAAAATAGAAAGATAGTTTATTTACAACTCATGCCAACCAAACTAATATTTTGAAACCATGTTTATTGAATGGTAATTGGATTTGAGAGCTTTATTATATTTTCAGTTCCAAGAGTTCTATTACTATAACGACTTGTTTTAAATTGAAGTTCAATGACTAAATTTAGTTAACGGTATATATTAAACATGAAATTGGATATTAAAGTAATGTGGAATCCAAATTCTCTTTTTTTAATATAGATAATTGAAGAATCAGACCTTCTAACATAAGTTTAAATTCACTAGAACAATCGTCTTATTATATCACAACGTTAATACCTATCAAACCAGTGAATCTATTATTCGATAAAAGTACTATTTACGGGCTATTAATTGTTTAAAATAATTAATTTTAATTTTTAGAAGGAGAAAAGATGTATTACGACTCATGTCAGGCGTACAAATTTTATTGTATTAAAGTATTCCAAAAAAATGTTGTTTTATAATTATTATTTAATGTTCTCACTTTACGGAAAAAAAACATCACTCCATCGAGCTCCAATTATTAATATCTTGTTTGAAGGGAGACGAGATATCGTAGAATAGTATTTTTATTCCTCTCCTTTCATCATATGGCAAGGGCCATATACATAGGGATAAGGGGCAACCCAAGGGTCATGAGTTACATAACCCAAGGATCATGAGTTACATGATCCCAAGGGTCATGTGTAACTCATGACATAATGATGAATAAATAAGGGTTTCACGACACTCCCCCTTATTCATCCATTTTCTTGGATCCACTTATGAAATACTTCAGGGTTCAATAAGCTAATGGGGTGGATACTGCTAGATCCAGAGTAAACTTGGTTTGCCTCGTTAAAACCTTGGCTGTGGAAAACCCAGTGGGAAAAACCATCAGTCCTAAGGAAAAAGAGTACAATCCTATAGTTTTACTCCCCCTGATCTATACAAGCTTCAGGCTTGCAGGTCTTTTAGTTGCCTCATCCCTATTCCTCTTACAAGCTTTAAAAAAGTACATCGTGGCAGTGTTTTGGTAAACAAATCTGCTAAGTTATTACAAGATTGAATTTGTTGTATTTTGACTTGTTCCTTCTCTTGAAGGTCGTGCGTCCAGAAGAATTTAGGGGATATGTGCTTCGTCTTGTCATTCTTTATGTATCCTTTCTGAAGTTGAGCTACGCATGCTGCATTATCTTCAAAAAGGGTAGTAAGCTCAAGTTCACCAGTCTTCAGGCCAGTAGATGCCAAAATGTGCTGAATGACAGAGCGAAGCCAAACACACTCCTTGCTTATTTCATGGATTGCCAGAAGTTCAGAATGGTTGGATGAGATAGCCACACTGGTCTGTTTGACGGACCTCCAAGAGATAGTCGTACCACCGAAAGTAAACACAAATCCAATTTGTGATTTCTCTGTGTGGGGATCTGATCTATAACCTGTATCTGAATAACCAAGTAAAGTGGAAGACTCACTATTCGGGTAATATAGTCCTAGGTCTATAGACCCTTGGAGGTAGCGCAAAAGATGCTTCACTCCATTCCAGTGGCGCTTTGTGGGCGCTGCACTGTATCTGGCTAATAAGTTAACTGAAAATGCTATATCAGGACGCGTACAGTTAGCCAGATAGAGTAGTGCCCCAATGGCACTTAGGTAAGGTACTTCAGGACCTAATGATTCCTCCCCCTCTTCCAGTGGACGGAAAGGGTCCTTCTTTACGTCCAATGATCGAACGACCATTGGTGTACTAAGGGGATGGCATTTATCCATGTGGAATTGTTTAAGTAATCTTCGTGTATATGTAGATTGGTGTAACAGGATACCACCCTTTAGGTCTTCGATCTGTAAGCCACATAATACTTTGTTTTGCCTAGGTCTTTCATTTCAAAAGTTGTCTTAAGGCTTTCAGATATCTCAGTGATCTCTGCAGGAGATCCAATGAGATTTAAATCGTCGACATAAACGACGACTATAACAAATTCTGTTCCCGATCTTTTTATAAAGATACACGGACAGACTTTATCATTAGTAAATCCTTGCGTAGCAAGAAACTCACTTAGTCTGTTATACCATATTTTTCCTGATTGTTTAAGATCGTACAATGATCTTTGTAACCTTACAGAATAGGTGTTCCGAGGTCTATCTGTTTTCTCTGATAAAATTTTATATCCTTCAGGGAGTTTCATATAGATATCTTTATCTATATTGCCATAAAGATATGCAGTCACAACGTCCATGAGCTGCATTTTTAGGCTTTTTAGAGAAGAGAGGCTGATTAGGAATCTGAAGGTATTCTCATCCATGACCGGAGAATATGTTTCTTCATAATCTATTCCCGGTTTCTGGGAGAAACCTTGTGCTACAAGGCGTGCTTTGTAGCGCACAACTATGTTGTGTTCATTTCTTTTTCTTGTGAAGATCCATTTATATCCCACAGGTTTTACACCTTTAGGTGTTTGGACTACTGGTCCAAAGACTTCGCATTTCAAGAGTGAGTCCAGCTCTACTCCTATTGCCTCGTTCCACTTTGGCCAATCGCCTCTGCGTTTACATTCCGCTAGAGACCGTGGATCGATGTCATCGTCATTTTCAGTGACGTGAACGGCAATATTGAACGAAAAATCGTTGTCGACGACTGTGCTTTTTCTGTTCAGTACCTCTCCAGTACGTACATAATTTAATGATATTTCTCATGTTTGTTCCTCTTCAGGGGAAACTAGGAGGCGAGAGGTAGCTGATCTGAGCTCAGCATCCTGTGTTGGGATCTTCTTAATTTCTCCAGGGTTTTTTCTTTTACGAGGGACTTTGTCTCTCGAACCTGGTGGGCGTCCTCTTTTTAATTGAGGTATTGCCATTTCTGCTGCCGGCGGATTGCATCCATCTTTGGGGATGTCAATCCTAGCTGGCGTGTTGGCAGCAGGGACGTGTGATCTGACAATCTTCTGGTTGTCAGTAAATGTATCCGGAAGTAGATGTACAGTGTTCTGAAGATGTAATATCTTCAAGATCTCATCTTCACATTGACTTGTACGCAGATCAAAATGAGACAAAGTTTTTGTGTCCCAAGAGATTGTCTTAGAAGCTGCTGGCTTCTTAGACTGTGTGCCCAGTTTAGGAAATAATCCTTCATCAAACTCACAGTCATCAAGACGTGCCTTAAATACGTCACCCGTCAGGGGTTCTAGGTATCTAATTATAGAGGGTGAGTCAAACCCAACATAGATACCTAATCGACGTTGTGGACCCATTTTGGTCCTCTGTGGGGGAGCAATGGAGACGTAAACAGCACAACCAAAAACTCTCAAATGAGAGATATTTGGAGGTGAACCATAAGCGAGCTGCATCGGAGATAGAATATGACCTCCAGAAGGCCGTATTCTAATAAGTGATGCGGCATGCAATATAGCATGACCCCAAGCTTCCACAGTCAACTGTGACTGCATCAACAATGGACGAGCAATCCATTGTAATCTCTTAATAAGAGATTCTGCTAATCCGTTCTGGGTGTGAACATGAGCTACAGGATGTTCAACTTCGATGCCAGTTGCTTGGCAATAGTCTTGAAAAACCTGTGAAGTAAATTCACCCGCATTATCAAGTCTTAATTTTTTGATATGGTTATCGGGGAAATGAGCCCGCAACTTAATTATTTGTGCCAATAGCTTAGAAAAAGCTAAGTTGCGGGTGGACAAAAGGCACACATAAGACCATTTAGTAGATGCATCGATAAGTACCATAAAGTACCTAAATGGACCACTTGCGGGATGAATAGGTCCGCAAATATCTCCATGAATTCTCTCTAAGAAGCTAGGAGACTCTAGTCCCACTTTCAAAAGGGATGGTCTAGTTATAATTTTGCCTTGAAAACAAGGTAGACACGAGTAATCATACTTCTGAAGAATCTTCAGGTTCTGCGGGTTGTGTCCACTGGATTGGCTTATGATTCGTTTCATCATAGCTGATCCTGGGTGACCCAGTCTATTATGCCAAAGTTTAAATTTTGGCGATGAATGACACTTCTGGTGCACAATCATGTTAGCTTCTGTTGATTGAATATGAGTATGATAGAGACCCGACGGGAGTCCCTTGAATCGTTCTAAGATAGTTTTTGAACCATCTTTTAGACGAGTAACATACAGATATTCTGCCTCATTTATTTCATTTGTTTCTAAGTGATATCCGTTTAAACGAATGTCCTTGAAACTTATGAGGTTCCTACTTGATTTAGGAGAGAATAATGCATCTTTTATTATTAGTCTTGTTTTATTTGGAAGCAATATAATTGCTTCACCAGATCCTTCTATTATGTTTGATAGTCCTGATATCGTAATAACGGGACCGTCATAATCATATAAGCTATAAAAATAGCTTTTTCTCGAAGGATTGTGTGCGTCGAGGCGCTGTCCACAAGGCATTCACACTTCATCTATAGATCTATAAAAAACAACAACAAACCATCGTAATTAAAACAACGGTTTTAAAATACAATTTTTGTTTAAAAAAAATTCTCTTATATCGATCGACGGACCGATATAGAGAGGTCAATAAGTTGCTTGCAAAAATGCATAATTTATAAATACAATTTGAGCAAAAAAATAATATTCGGTCATCCCCTTTCGGCAGCTCTACGTGAATATGACCAGGCGAGAAAATGAGGGAGGAAGGTCACCGGGGACCAATTAAATACCAAGCCTCAAGTTCTTTCTGACATCATACCCAAATAGGTGAGCCTATTCAGAGAGACTTCGTAAAATTTTCTTTGTCAAATGTAAGAATAAATATCATTTTTCAAGAAATTCACATTTATCAAGAAATTGACACTACCAGTGGCCGGAGCCGATGGGAGAGGAGTTGAAATGGTGGCTAATAAGTCATGGGCACGTAAATGGAACTTCAGGTCCACGTGCCAGCTCAAATAATTTTTTTTTAGCAGCGTCTAGTACAACGAAATCCACACTTGCTATTTTTTGGCCATTTTATCTTTAGATCAATCATGCCCAAAAAAGAAAAAAAAATTATTGAGTTAATTTTCTTAAACTTTTCCTTTCCATTAATCAATAGAACTTTAAAGTTTAAAACAAGAGATTTAAAGTTTAGTCTCATTTATGCAATTATGTCCTTATCCATTCCAGGAGATAGCCGACCCTGCTGGACTCAAAATGCTACTGTAATGAACACTATGAAAGTTGGAAAGAAGAAGAAGCTACGAGCATTACTATTTAGTATCCTTGACAGATATCTACTATTTAGTACCAACATGCATATATGCATGCTTGAAAGTCTCAGAATTAGATTGTAAGTTGGAAATAACATCCAATCTTTCCCATGAATTGATCCATCTTTCTTTGGTGTAAAAAAATGCCTACCCAACATAAAGCACTACTGTTGCAAGTTGTGTGGTCCACCCTCCATTAATGGTGGACGGCTTCAAAAGAATTTGTTGGTCCTTTGTCTATTATATATGTTACACAAAACCACATAAACTGAAATACAATATTTCAAAATGATTACTGTAACATATTGCAAGATTACTCCGTTATATTAGGCAATTTAATTATTTATGCCCTCGGACCATATACCGATTGTTCGAATCACAAGGATGATTAATAGCAATAATGCAGTCAAGTGGAGTCCTTCTAAATTGGACAGTCATTCGACTAATGGATTAAACCACTTGATCAGAATTAAGTGATTTGACGGTTCTCAAGAGATAACACGATTTGTTGAAAATATAAGATCCCAACTACGAATATAAAGCTATAAACTGCAAACCATTTGTTGAAAATCTAAACATGTCCAGACACACCACATGAATATGCCGATTTAGGAGCTCTATTAATTATAGCATATGGAAATGGGTTTTATCATTTCTCTAGAGTATCGTACTCTCGAATGAAATTTTAGATATCATCTAGAAAACTATCCAATTGAATATTGTATCATGAGCAAGTACTTACATGATTCAGAAAATAGTACATCTCATGAATAAGATGGATTTTTAAAAAATAAATTTACCTTTCTTACCGTACGGTGAAAGAAGGTAAAAAAAATTAACGGTACGTCGGATCGGCTAGGGAAGGAGGAAGGATGACGTCGATATCTGGACGTCGATTCTCCTTGCTTCAGCAATCGTGCTGATAACGTGTTTGAAGGGAGACGAGATATCGTAGAATAGTATTTTTATTCCTCTCCTTTCATCATATGGCAAGGGCCATATATATAGGGATAAGGGACAACCCAAGGGTTATGAGTTACATAACCCAAGGAACTCATGACATAATGGTGAATAAATAAGGGTTTCACAACATATCTAGTATTGTTATTATTTTTTTCAACAAATATAAATTGGTAAGAAATGCTTAATAATTTATTAATTTTTTTACCAACCGAAAATCAGTCAACTTTGACCATCAGAAATCTCAAAAGAAAAGAAAATAGTGGAGCTCATAGGCCTCGTTTGGTTCGCGGAATGGAAGGGAAAGGAAATCAATTCCTTGTCATTTTTTTTCCTTTGGAAAATTTTATTTTCCATTGATTTTTCTTTCCGATGTTTGGAAATGCTAAGGAATGTGGAAAGAAAAGTGATTACTTCAATGTGGGAAAGTGATTCCTTACTTGGATGGATGGAATCACTTTCCTCCCTAATTTTTCTTCCATTGGGAATTACTTTCCTTTCCTCCTCAATTCCTTTGGCACCCAAACATAGGAAAGTAATCACTTTCCTTTTCCAACCCGGAGATTCCGCGAACCAAACGAGGCCATACGGTACATAATTTGCAGAAACAAAGGTGGGTAAAATTGGAAACTCAGCTCAGAAAGTTTCTGCGGGTCCCATCTCGTGTGCGGTGGGCGGACAGAAGTAACCCCCCATGGGTTTCCATGTATGGGGATGTCATATCGAATCATCGCATGGATGACAGAAAAGCAACTTTTGTTTTGTTTTTATTTTATTTATTTTTAAAAAAGATTTGAGAATCAGAAAGAAAAGAAAATTGACTGAAGAAGAGAAAATAAAAAATAAAATAAAAACGATATTCCACTCCCTCGTTTCTCAACCTGCCACTCCTTAACCGGCACTTAGATGGATGTG
Source organism: Iris pallida (assembly GCA_029216955.1). NCBI lineage: Eukaryota > Viridiplantae > Streptophyta > Magnoliopsida > Asparagales > Iridaceae > Iris > Iris pallida. Next base: position 14,159,135 of record JANAVB010036615.1, read on the forward strand.
CCATTTTTCACATGCATCCTCCAAATATATGCTTTTATCAACCCTCATTTACAAAGTTCTATAATTGTATATTTACACTTCTAAAATAAGACGAGCAAATCTTGAAATTATCATTTACAAGGTTATTTTTGATAGTTTGTTATGTAAATTAATATATGCTGGACAAAGATGTTTTCTAAAGCGAAACCTTTGGCAGCATCGCCACTGGTCGTAACAAAATTTTAATATAAAAAAAAATAAAAAAAAATTATGGCTAATATAGCATTTAGATTCTAGATTTTATACCAAGTTAGAGTTTAAGTTATGACATGTCAAATTAAAAAAATTGAACCATGTTTCCCCCCTCCCATTATACCCTAAACACGAGTACATGACAAAAATCAACACGGGTTGGAAATGAGGGTATGATAGGAAAAATAAAAAATCAGGATCAAAACTTTTTCAATTAGATATGTCAGAACTTAAACTCTAAGATGGTATAAAATTCAGGATCTAAACATAATTTGTCCTCAAATTTAAATGCAAAAAGTTGATATGTAGCAGGAGTGAGCGTGTGTTAGCTTAACTGCTAAGCCAATTAGTGAGCGTCTATTATGGAAGAATTAATATTGAACAATATATTCACGCGTGCTTTATCTTGACGATTAATTAATTATTATTTTCTGTTACCATTTTATCAATATATTTCTTGAACTTCATCAAGTAAGATCAAGATCGTCCGGATCACCATTTTTGCGGGATAGGGAACCCCTAGTATTTTGGACATCAAATCCAGAACTATCCTAGTGGGTCCTGTATCCTGATAACTATGATTCAATTATCGTAAATTAAGATTTAGGTGAAAATGTTGGGCATAAATTAGTTTTGTGACATGAGAGTTTCTTGTATTATTATTGGATCGACAAAATTCTAGTTGGGTTTATGAATTTGAGGAGCATGGTAGTCAAACATTTATTCAATTTGTTGTGTTCCTATATGATATTCTAATTTACTCCAAAAGTCACGAAGGACATAAAAATTTGAAAATATTTGTATTGTTGCAAATGTTTAGAGAGTATACGCCACACGCAAGTCCGGATTAATAAGTTATCACGTTGGGCTATGTGTAATGTTACATTTTATTGTCTTTCACTAAAATTAAAATATACAGTACATGGAGGAAGGCTTAACTAGTATGCTATATGCTATGGGGGTCATGGTTGTCTTAAGTACGAGTTGTTTGTTAGTATGTATATAGTAGAAAAGATATTATATTGCGTACTTTTAATTTGGTAGAAATGAGGGTCATGAGACACCTTGATTGTACTCTATATCTGTCCTTGTCTATCATGTGAAATTTGGTGTATATAGTTGGAGAAACGATTAAGTCACATATTTTGCATGCACCATATCCGTTTTGTTTACATTTGAAAAAATAATTAAGATGTATATTCTATATGTACCAAATATTAACCACCTGCTAGCATCGCATGATACATGTGAACCTGTGGCGTATAAAAAGTATTGCTCTAATAAATGTATTAAGAAATATTTGTAGCTTCTAACATTATTTCAAATATAATGACATTTATCTCTAACCATAACTAATTAATCAACATGTGTCATCATATTGCGTTGGTTCTTATCAAGTATAATATTGAACAAATCATCACAACGAATAAGCTCTACCTTCGCTAGTTAATAAGTATATTGTTATTGAGTATGTCATTACGTCAAGTCAGTTCAAACTTTTTCTTAGTTTAACGATTGGACATATCACGAGTTAACTAAATCTTTTTATTGTAAATGAGATTTTGATGCTCAGCTTCCTATAGTTATTGAGCATATAATCACAAGTTAGCTTAATCTTTTTATTGTAAATGAGATTTTGATGCTCAGCTTCCTATAGTTATCGAGCATATAATCACGTTAAGGTAACTCAAGTTTCTATATTAGTAAGTATAATGGTATTGAACATATCATTTTATCGAGTCAACTCAACTTTTTTAGTTAATTAGTACACTGTATTGATTAAACCATTACATTAATTCAGCCATGCCTCTTCTAGTTAACAAGTACATCGATATTGAATTTCATTGAACCACGTACCATCTTGATTATACCTCCTACCTTAACCACATGAGTTAGAAGAAATATTTGATTATAATTGAATAATGTTCTTATTATACATTATTATACGTGTAAAGTACGTGTATTACTAGTGTGGTTAAGGTAGGAGGTATTCTTCTTGTTTGGTTGAGTTCGATTCCCCATGTTGAATATATATATATATATATATATATATATATATATATATATATATATATATATATATAACAATTTTAAATTTTTTCAACATTTGTTTACATAATTTATATTTTTAAAAATAAAATGGACCGTGATATAATGATGGCTTAGACGGCTCACTTTTGAGTCTTTTTGAAGTCTCATTATATAGTGGAAGATGAGACCCTAAAACTAAATAATCCTAGTCCGAGCTCTCTAGCCTAGTGGTATTAGAACGGACATCCGGAGGGGCCGGCAAGGTTCGAGCCCCCCAATTGTGTGTGTGCGTGTGATTTCAAAAAAAAAAAAAAAACCCTAAATCTACAAACATGCAAATCTTGTGGGTACTATTGCCAAAACCTAAATTCCTCGGTGCACAAATGGAAATTACCACTAAGAACCTGCTATTGCAGGTGAACCTGAGTGGCCTTATCCCAAAACGGAGGGTGAGAATATCAATCCTCCAGAGATTTGATCAAATCTAATAAGAATTTGACGTCCGCAAGGACTCCCTAACACAGTCTCATCCCCAAAAGTGAAGAAAAGAGGAAAAAATTAGCGAGCAATTTGAGGTGAAGAACTGTAAAATCACAGCATAAACAAAAGCAATTCCTAGCCCTGAGCCTAGAGTTTTCAAAGAAGAAGAAGAAGGAGAAGAGAGCCTCCATCCGAGTAAGTCCATTGATCTCGCTGTCATTAGGGTTTTCTTTTATTCCCTAATCTTCCAGTTTTAATTTCGCTAAATTTGGTTCAGCATAGCTCAGGATCGAACAATTCCATAGTGTATCGTTATAAAGTTGTGATTTTTGGTTGAATAGCATAAAAAAAGAGGATTTTTGGCTGTGTAGAGCTCAGGATCATGTAACTCCATTGTGTATTCCTGTAAAGGAGCGTTTTTTAGCTGAGTAAAAGCGAAAAGGTTGGATTTTGAGCTATTTCTATTGCTGAATATGCAGTGGAAGACGAAAAGATCCCATTTTGTAAAGACTAGATTCACTCTCTTTTATCATTTTTTTTTTACTTAAAGAAGCAATTTTGTGATGTGTGGCTCTGGTGGTGGAATCTGTAGGATGCTGAATTGACCGAATTGGGAAAGATGGTGCCTTCGGGGCCTCCGACACCGTCCGGTGGGGCTCAATCGGTCACGAACTCGCTCCTCAGGTCGAGCTCCGGCTTGATGACCGGCGCCCAATCGAATTCTCAGCAGCCCTTCTCGGCACTAGTATCCCCTCGGACCCAGTTCAACAATCCCAACAATGGTAACCACGGTGGTATGGGCTTGATGGGAAACATGCCGAATGTATCTTCCTTCGTTAACCACTCCATCGGGAATGGAATGAACCTTCAACATTTACAGCAATTCGTGTCCTCGGAAGCTGACCCGCTTGCCTTTACCACTTCTGGCGGCAGCAGCCAGTCTATGAGCCAGCTCGGGGCTGACCATTCTCAGCCCCAGCAGCTGGAGACGGTGCAGAACTTCCAGCAGCAGTATTCGGTGCCTCAGCAGCAGCAGCAGCAGCTAAGGGGTGGATTCAGCAATGTGGGTGGGCTGGGTCCTGTTAAATTGGAGCAGCAAATGGTCCCTGGCGATCAGAACGGGCCGACACAGCAGCAGTTGCAGTCTTTGCGGGGCCTTGGCCAGGTGAAGATGGAGCCTCAACAGCTGCAGTCTATGAGAGGTTTGGGTCCGGTGAAGTTGGAGCAGCAGCACTCTGATTCTTCGATGTTTTTACAGCAGCAGCAGCAGCAGCAGCTGCTTCAGATGTCGAGGCAGTCTCCTCAGGCTGCGGCACAGATGAATCTTTTACAGCAGCAGCAAAGAATTTTGCAGTTGCAGCAGCAGCAACAGCAGCAACAACAACAGCAGCAGCAGCTCCTTAAGGGCCTTCCTCCAAGAAATCAGCAACAGCTTCAGCAAAGTTTGGCTTTGAGAAATCAGATGAAGCCAAACAATTATGAGCCTGGCACTTGTTCTAGGCGCTTAACCCAGTATATGTATCACCAGCAACATAGGCCTCAAGTAAAAAAAAAAAAAACCTCTCTTTTCATTATTGATGTTTTTATTTGTTTCACTGTCCGTTTCATCATCTTCTGGTGATGCAGGATAACAGTATTGAGTTTTGGAGGAAATTCGTCTCTGAATATTTTGCTCCAAATGCAAAGAAAAGGTGGTGTGTCTCTCTTTACGGGAGTGGTCGCCAAACAACTGGTGTTTTTCCGCAGGTATACTTCACTCCTGATGAGGAATAGGAGTGCACCATCGAAATGCAATAAGTTGGTTAAACCTGTTTGTTTCTTGTAGTATTGTTCTGGAAACTTTGATCTAGTTACATGCTAAGCAGGCGATTTAAGCTAGGCGTTATTGTGAATTATAATTTGGTTACTTGTGAGAAGAAATTGTGAACTTAATAATGCATGTTTACTATACTTTCAGGACGTATGGCACTGTGAAATATGCAACCGAAAGCCTGGCCGGGGTTTTGGTAAGTGCTCCTGGTGTATAAGTTTCTTTCTTAGCAATTTTAATATTGTATGTTTTGCTGAGCTTTGAAGTAGAATTGATAATTTTCTTGTTAATAACTGTTAGATGCTCATATTATTTGTTATCTGTTTTCCCATGTTTTGAAATCTCTCCAGAAACAACTGCAGAGGTGCTGCCAAGATTATGTCAAATTAAATATGCTAGTGGTACTTTGGAGGAACTACTTTATATTGATATGCCACGTGAGTCTCACAATTCAGTGGGTCAGATTGTATTGGACTATCCTAAAGCAATTCAAGAAAGTGTATTTGAGCAATTACGTGTTGTACGTGATGGCCATCTTCGAATTATTTTCAATCCTGATCTAAAGGTATGCGTTTACTGTGTCTGTGTGCGCGTGCATCGTTTTATATCAGTGTTCTTTAGTTTCTCGCTGTTACATATTTATAGATATATTAATGTTGTTGGTCTTTTCTTAGATTTCTTCCTGGGAGTTCTGTGCTAGGCGTCATGAGGAGCTTATACCTCGAAGGCTAATAATACCTCAGGTACTGGTTTATCTGTTTGCCAGCTGTTTCTCATAACCGCTAATTGCATTCATGTATGGTGGGCTGAAATTGGTTTTCCTTTGATTCAGGTCAGTCAGCTTGGGGCTGTGGTACAGAAATATCAAAATGCTTCTCAAAGCACATCATCAGCCTTATCTTCTCAGGATTTGCAAAATAGTTGTAATTCGTGAGTCTTTCTCATTACCTCTAGATATTGTGTATTCTATACATTTCTTCCAAGTAATTGTAATTTTTGAGTTACTTCAGTTTGCTATATGCTCAATCTACCCATCTTGTGTATTAATAGCCCCATTCTCTATGATGTCTTGTGTGCATTGCCACAAGTAAAGTGCCTCTATTTATAATCAAGTTACTGGCATGAGATCAAGTATCAATCACTAGTTAAATTTATGTGTACCAAGTGCGCAAGTTTAGGAATAAGTATTTATCATGATAATTTTTTACTGATGTTGATACTTTAGACCATTTCTGGTGAGCAGTTTCAATTATAAAATTTCATTAGAACTTTTTTAATGATTGTTCCTCTTGAAGTTGTAAGTGTGTTTTAAATGTTTCAGCCTCTTCTTAAAGGAAGTTATGTATGTCGCTTTCTTGCTCACTTGGAACTTACATTAATCTCCATTAAGTACCTTCCTTGCTGAACTAACAGGCAATCTGATTAGTTTGATGATCCTACACCAGATCGGTCAGCTACATATTTCCTGCAGAATTGGTATAGGATATCATAAAATGAAAGGTTAAAGTTCTATAGCAAAAGCCAACTGCGCTATTGCGTCCATATACTCCACATGCAGGAGTCACATAATCAGATTTATGGTTGCTGCTATACGGATTTGTGTTCTCGATAATAAGCGGATAAATGCCATAATTTTGGTTGATGCAATATCAAAGGGATGATTGTTCCTCTTCATTTGTTCTGGAGTAAAAATTGAAAGGGGGGGGGGGGGGGGGGGGGGAAACTATTCTAAATTAAACCTTTAGCTAAAAAACCATCAACATGCTAAAAAGTTCTCTCAATAATTTTCCAAGTCCTCGAAGATTTGCATACTTCGAACTTCTTAAGATATTCTAACAAGGACAGAGACAAACATCTTCACTCGAATATTCTAACAAGGACAGAGATAAACATCTTCACTCGAATTTCAAAGAAATCTTACTACTGATGTGCAGGGAACAACATTTTTATTTTGGCTTGTGGAAGTCAGAAAACTTAGAAAGTGGAACGATAATAAACATCCAATTTTGTAGCTTAAGTAATCGAGTTTCTTCCCCCCTTCTCTCGCTGTTCTTCTCTGTTGAACAAGTCCAATCTTGGCTCAGGCATTCATATGGCACTTGTTGCTTTTATATAGAAAGTAGTGAAAAGCTAGACCAAGTTATTATTGGAAGTTTGAGGTACAACCCTAATTAGGACACATGGTTACCAGATTCGTGCTAAACATAATTCTTAATTAGGGCATTCTTATGGCACTTACTGAGTCTGTATGAACTAGTGCAAGGCTTGACCAAGCTATAAATGGAAATCTGAGTTATAATGGTAATATAAGTTCACCCCCTAATTACTATACCACACATGGTTACCAGATTCATGTGCCGTTTCACTATGCAGTAGACTATACAGTTAATGGATACATTTGTCCTAGGGATGTGAATTGGTCAAGTTAGCATTAAGTTAGTGGAAAGGATTATCATTACTTGCCCTTCTTTTGACAACTCTTGATCGTGGTACCATTTACGATCATTGTACTGTTTACATTCTCAAGAGATGAGAGCTAGTTGATAAATAAGTTAATAGCGTTTCCTCTCATGGAAGCTAGGGATAAGCTTAGTGGTTGATGGGATGTGAATTGGTCAAGTTAGCAAGAAGTTACTTGGAAGAATTATCATTAGGTGCCCCTCTTCGACAACACTTGATCGTGGTACCATTTAGGTTTGTGGTACCCTTTACATTCTCATGAGATGAGGGGTAGTTGATAAATAAGTTAAATTCCCTTCCACTCATGGTAAATTCCTTCTGCTTGAGTTAGTGATTTACGGAGTTCCCTTCGTGAGACCGTGAAACATTTGTGAAACCAATTGCTCGTCATGCAAATTGGACAATACATCTTCCCTTTTGGTTACGATAACCTTAATTAAATAACAAACGTTAGTTGATTTCCACGAAGGATATATAAGAAGGTTACTATTTTTCTGTCATTTTGGAAAAAAAAAAACATCCATCTTTTTTTTTACTTTTTGGATATTACTTTTCCTTTTTAAAATTTAAAGGATTTATATGTAATCAGATATTTAGTTATGTTTTGGCTGATGAGATGCAGCATTTCCACTGCATTTGCGGTTATTTTCTCGCATGTATGATTAGTCGAAATCAGATGATTATCATGCAAAGACAAACCCCAAAAGGCTTAGGCTCATTAAATTTAAAATATCTCTATTTATATTTATGTAATACCAAGATTTAAAGTATTGGTATTGCAAATATCTCTACTTCTAGTTATGTAGTACCAATATTTAAACCTGTATGCATCAGTCATTATCACAGGGTCTGAAACCAACCAATCAAAACCACGAAACGTCCAAACCTGATTCTCATAGGAAGGGTCCAAAACTGATTCTCATAGGAAGGGTCCAAAACTGATACCTAAACCGAGGTTTTGAACATTGTGTAATACATATTAGAACCAGATCATTTGAGGATTAGTCTTCTCATTATATATAACTAGCAATTGTGCTCGTGCTTTGCACGTATATTTTTTTTTATTACATAATAAAAAAATTAGGGGATGTTGCATAATAAGTTGCTTATAATTATTTAAAGAAAATATTTTATTTTACCTAATTTTATTATGCTATTTTTTTCTTTTTGAAAAGTCAAATATTTGTAATGAATTTTTTTTTTTGTGAATTTTTTTAATAGAAAATGAGATATTTGTAAATAAGTAGCATTTATATCATTATATATTTTTTATACTAAGTATTTATTAGGATAGTGGATATTGATGATGGTAGTGGACATTAATGACGGTAGTTGATAATAATTGTATTATAATTATGATTACACCATCAATTATATTTTTAAATGAATCAAACAAGGTAAGTAAAGGGTATTTTAGGAATCTTGAAAGTTTCACGGTGAAGCCTTTCAAGTTTTCTTATTATATAATAGAGTAGATTGTGTATGTGCATATCCATGAGAATATGCAGATTATGTAGCTTAGTTGCTGGCCCGGGTGTCTCTCTTTGTATGTATCTGTAGCCTTATGCTGCTTAGTTATTGCCTTGTTGGCCTGGGCATTATTGCAAGTCACTTGCATGGGTGTTGAGACTCTGTAAAGCAAGCTACTAGGGCATAGTGACCTGGCTATTGAACAAAGTTATTAAAGTCGCAAGGCCCCCTGTGGCGCAAAGGGTGTAGAGGTCCGAGGCACGCGACGTGAAGGTGCGAACCTTGTTCATGGACATGGCGTACATTTATTCAAAAAAATTAAACTAATATTTGTAAATTGTATATAATAAATATTGAAAGCGAACGTGCCATAGTTCAATTTAATAATCACATCGATACAAGAAAAGAAACTTGATTTGTGTTGTAGGAAGAACTAGAGGTATGGCGTAACATGAGGAAAGTAAAAGAAGAACAAACCAGAGAAGATAAGTTTGATTACACAGAATGTAAAGGATTGTGGTTTGTGAAAAACAAAAGCATCAGATGTTTATGACATGGCGGAAGAAAAATGAAAGGATAAGTATAAGAAGAAAAAAAAGAAATGAAACACAACAAAATTTTAAAAAAGGAAAAAAATCCGGTGGTTGATAATAATAAGGAAGAAGAATAGCTTTGATCGAAAACCACGGAACTGTGAGAGGCTTCAGATTTCAGAACAGACAGGGAAGAAAGAAAACTTTTATGTTCTTTTTTCATTTTATATGCTAGTCGTTTCAGTTTCTTTATTTGAAAGGCATATAACGACAAATCCGATGGTGGTTCCTGTTCAATGGTTAATAAAAACATATAAAGAAAAAGGTAAAATTAGTATATAGGCAGTTAGGCATGAGGCTCCAGGAGGCGTGAGTCTTATGAAGGGGGATGAGACTAGAGTGCACCTTTAACAACTTGATATTGAATGCTTATTCGTAAGTCTAGAATTTTTTTTCTTGTTATCTTTGACATATATATTTAATATGGGACGATCCACGTGCATTTGATTTCATAGGGATTGAAACTGGAATGATACCTTCCTTTAAATAAGGAATTTCTGGAATATGCCAGAAAAAAATAGAAGAGCGAGGCGGACATAGGCACGTGCGGGGAGGCTAGCGCAGGTAAGCTCACATAAGGGTCTGAGCTCATATGTTGTACTCAGTCATTGGCATGGGCGGCATCGATTCATTCGATTAGAGAACACGTGAATATTTACGTGATAATATTGTTTCACTAACTCTAACAAATATCTAAAAGTGAAATGAAAGGCTGCATCTCCTTACAACTCCATGTGTAACTCCTTCCTAATTGTCCGCACATACTCCATGTGCAACTCCCTTCCTAATTCTCCACACATAGGACTAAATTTTGGCGAGCAGGTGTTTTGATATTGGTTGAAACAACTCTCCTATATTTTCTCCCACACTCATCGATAGCAACGGAAGTGCATACTAGGAGAGCACCCTTCCATTTCTCTAAAATGCTACATTGTTAGCTCTAGGAAAAGCTTTCTCAACTTAAGCTGAATAATCTAACATCCCAGTTATATATGAAACTTCGATATCATAACATGGGTAGTGGGTACCTATATGAGCTGGCAAAATATTAGGTTCTTATACACAGTTATAGCGTCAAACTGGGTTTGGGGGTGAACACATTGTGCTTGCACAGGCTCCATGTTCATCAGAAAGAACATTAGAACAAACTTGAGCTGATTGCTCGCCGGTTGTAATGTTAAATCGCGCTGGAACAGTTGTATCTCTTTCGTTGAAGCACCTGCTTCCATATGTGTCATGAAGAACATCGGGACAAAGCTTAATATTGATATTTGAGTAATTGTCATTAGACAACATCAATAAACCGCCAATACTGTTGCGGGATATAATGGTATTTTCTATATATAAAAGAATTTCTGGCTGAATGGTAACGTTGAGAATCAAACTTTTCACTTTTATATTTGCATTTGTCAGTTGACTATTTTGTCTTTTCTTTGAATGATTTGGACAAAAAGTAGTCTTTAGCCCTAATGCAAGGGTTGTGGTTTGGATGACAGTCTTTACCAATAAAACAGAAAAAAAAGGTAGTTGAAAAGTTGATTCCTGACATATTTATGCGAGTTTATAGACTTTGAGCTACTTAACATGGTGTTGAAAAAACAATTATGGGTTGAAAAGAGTTTTCCCCCTATGTCGGAGTTGACCATGAAGACCCAGAAAAAGTATTGCAGCAGCCAAGCACGTGGCTTCTAGACTTTCAGTATTATGATGCATACATATTCCTTTGAGCAATCACTTCCCACACTCAGGTGCTAGCCTACCACCTCTTACAACTGTGTGGCAGCGTGTTCATATAATCAGTATTTTGTATATGGTCTGCCACTTCGAAATGGCCATTTACTAATTTCCTCATTTCATATGCTTGTGAAGAGAGTAATCTCATCGCTTGTATCATCGTTTTCAACGCAATTTTAGAATTTTTCATCATAGTAAATTATTTCATGGGTCAGGGTAGTGTGAGTGGTGGGGTTTGATTTAGTTATTTTCTCAAAAAAGTTCTTACCGTATTCAGGTAAGCAGATCCGATCCGATTTAATTTTGTTTATCCTTGATTTTGTAACAGCTTTGTGGCCTCTGCTCGTCAATTAGCTAAAGCTTTGGAGGTGCCACTAGTAAATGACTTAGGATACACAAAAAGATATGTTCGATGTCTCCAGGTACATTGCATTATTTTAATTCTAACTTAATATTGCTGCTGTCCACTTCGGGTGTTTTAATCCAATTCACTGTTTGTCATATGTTTACCATTTTTTTCTTAACTACGTTTTGGTGAATCTTCATAGGCTAAGGCAATGATTAGTGAACACCATTTTGTCATGATCGTCTATGCCTCTTATCGAAATGGAGTCCACTATAGATTGTGATGCAATTTCTGTATTCTTTGATATCCCAGATCATATTGCATACAAATCTGGATTAGTTGCTGTCGTGATCCGGATGCCAAATCTTTTTCTGGACATAGATATATACATTGCACCCCGTTTATATAATATATTAGTATATGCTAGTGTAATTCATTTTGGCCTTTAATCATTAACATAAAAGCCGTTAAGTACCTTTAATTGACTTTCATTTAGACTAATCTAGTAAATGCAATGCTATCAAAATATTTTTAAATCAATTCATATGTAAATTCAGACTCTTTGAAGTATGCATATATACATCCTATTATATACTCTTTGTATTGGTTTATCCATATTCATGTATAATATGGATACATTGTTCTATAGAATTTTTTTTTTGATGGAAATCAAGATAATCATACATATACAAGTCAATTGAATAAAGCAACAATAAGGAGCGTTGCAAATATTAGGCAAAAAGTTCGGCGTAAAGGTCGACAATTGAGGGGAAAAAAATACAACATTAATGTTCTATTCAAAAGGGGTAAAAAAAAACATGATGTGATAATGTTATTATTAATATAGCATCATTGCATCGATAAGAACTTATTTATTACTTGTATATATGTTTTTGTTGATTTATTATTGTTCTATTCAAAAAGGGTAAAAGTTGGTGAATCGGAAATATTTATAAGAAAAAATTGAAAATTTGAATAATTGAGCTATCAAAAAAGATATTGTTACATTCTAAGTTCCAAACCACATAATCTATAAAAATCCTACAAAACGGAGATGTAAACCTTCAAGACAAAAATAATGCTCAAGAAATCCAAAAAGGAAAGTAAAAAATAATAATAAAGATATTTGGGAAAAACTCGTTGCTCGGGTGGAGTCTCCGGCGATGCTACATGTCATCGCTGAAGATGTTGGATCTTGTCTTCAAGATGATTGAAGTAGATGGAAGGATGTCAAAATATAGATGCTTGCCCAAGGAGTTTGCAAGGAAGAGGAGGTTATTTAGAGCGAAGAAGTCAAAAGAGTTTCAGCGATTATATAGGTATCCTGGTTGAGTTTTAGTTCACCTAAATTTGTAGGTTGGGGTTATAAAACCTTTACTAGCCACTTAAAATTCAGGTTTAACCCGTTAATATGATATTAAAATTCAGGTTTAACCCGTTAAGGTGTTATTAAAATTCAGGTTTAACCCGTTAAGATGGTGGTTAACACTCGAACATTTTTGTCGGTTGGAGCACTTATCCGATTACCATATTGTCCAAGACAGAAACTTATAGGAGGATGTCTCCTTCACATTCTACAATGGTTTTTATCATTTTTAGTTTGTATTGTATCATGTCGGAAGATATGACTCATGTATTATAGGATTTTGATAACTGGCCTGTATCCTTGACGTGAACAAAAACACTAATATAAGACTATTTGCTTTCACTACACCCTTAGTTGTGGAGCACGTGAAAGATTCAACTTCAGCCCTCTATGTTTGTGCCAAATTCCTAGCCATGTAGCTATGAACGAGAGAGCCTTGCCATAAAAGCTAAAAGGCCAGTTAGCATGATGCTAAACCTACCTCTCCAGATATGAAACATAATAATACCCCAGGCAGGTATTTATAACCGCAAAAAATGTATATATTCCCTTCGGCGGTCCCAAAACAATTGGCTGCTACACTTGTTTTATTAAACTTTGTCTTGAGATGGCAGACTGGTAGTCAAGTGGCCCTATTAGTATTAGTTCCTAATTAACAATGATTTTGGATGGGTAGAAGGTTAGTTTCCGATTCTATTATTCAGTTCATCTTCAATAATGTCTACTGCAATTTAACTTGGTTCTAAAAAGTTGCAAGATACCATTGAAAGCAATAACTATCTTACTCTAAATCATAAACAAAGTCATTTTTCTTGCTTTAACACTCAAAAGAGCTTTAAGAAATCTCTCTTCTAGTGTTCGTCTAAAAAGCTAGAATTTATGAATTCATGACACACATAAGAAAACCAACCTCAGCATCATTTCTGTAAACAATTAAACATACAATAAAAATATCCATAAATTATATAATATAATATCCATAATACTTGCACGATAAGAAGCTGATACCAAACTGGTATGATATATAAATTAGGAGGATCTTTTTCCGTAACTGCTTGGTTTTATGCACGTGGTTCAAGTCCCTTCAACAACATCGATATGACACAATGGTAAGATTGCATACATTTGAACCATCCAAACCCTACATTAGTAGGAACCTCGTGACACGAAGATTCCCTTTTATCTATTTAGTAAACTAAATCTTCTATCCTGCGTATACACATATAGTGTGTTTTATCTGCACCACAAAGTTCATATATGGTTTCTAAAAACTGAAATTTACATAGCTACTAAACTTTATGCATGTAATTAAGACTATGTGCAACAATGAAATAGACTAAACTCGGTTGATGAGCTTGTATCGACATGAATAAACAACATTTGTTATGCAAATGTTGTTTATGCAACTCATGCAACTTGTTCATCTATAAACTCATTTTTGTATGGATTGACATAATGTTGTTTATGCAACTTGTTCATCTATAGACTCATTTTTTTATGGATTGACATAATTCCCATACGAAACTCACTATTGCGGGAAATGATTTGGTATTTGTTGGATCTTGAAATTTGTTTCTTATTGTGTAAGTGTTTAATTTTGTTCTACGAGACCTTCTATTGAACATTGATTGTATATTTAGAGGCATGACGTCAAGGATTGCGTCCGGTCTTCATTATTAAGACACGTGTGGCAAGGTTTTCAAGTATCAACCTTTTGCATCAGAATTGCAGGGACCAAAATGGCCGAAACTTATACTCATAGAAAGGATACAAAACTGATATGAAAATTGAGTTTTTGAACCTTTGATTGGGGAAGTTTCTTGAAGTTCTTTTGAGTGCCAAAAACAGAAATTTGTTTCTCATCATAAGATACTTATCACTTTGCATACCTTGCAACTTTTTAGAAGCAACTTTTTAAAATTGCAAATGATATTTGTTAAAATAACTTTAGTAACAATATTTGGAAGCAACTTCGTGTACAAAAACCAGTGTTAATTGGGAACGAAGACACGCAAACTGTTATCAAGACACAATTTTATTGAAACAAGTGCACAACTTGATTTAAGTCGCACCGATCGAGGAAGGTAACATGATTAGTTATTACATTATGCTTAACCAACCAAAGTGCATGTCAGGAATGTTATTATGCTACATTTCTGTAAAGGTAGGTCAACCAACCAGTCAATCGGGCTTTTGTATGCTTTATGGCGGGGCTCTCTTGGTCATAAGTACCAAGTTTAGGAATTTGGCTCTGTTGACCGATCAGAAAAACTTGGTCAATTTTTCTATGGAACTTTATTCTGCTTCATAGCAGGTACATTTTGATGAGGATGATTCATTTCTGGAGAGGAAACAAATGAATTATTGATAACGTAAAGGATCATCTAGGGCATTTCTTGCAGATGTGGTTTTAGTCTTGAAAAAAATGTGCTTTTCGTCAACCTTGTTCATAATAAGCTAGGTTTTTTTGGTGCCGTTTAGCGGTTAGGACAGGATGGTAGATTTGAAGATACGAGGTTTAGTCCTGGTGTCTCGTATCATCTTCCTTGGCAACTCTTGCTGGGTAGTGGATTATAACAACATCAATGCAGCAGTTTCTAGTACTATTTTGCGCTGTCCTTGGACTTCATCTAAGACGGCTCAAATATTTTTGTAGCATATTACAGTCATCTTTAAGCATTGTATGAGTTGTCATCATCTTAAACTTAAAGAGGATGCTGCATGTTTCTTAACCATGATCAGGAATCTGAAACTGACACTTCTATACTCTTGTATTATGAAAGAAACACTTTATAACTGGTAACGGTATTGACTAATTACTTTAATATTGAAACCTGCAGATATCAGAAGTGGTCAATAGTATGAAGGATTTGATTGATTATAGCAAAGAAACAAAGACAGGGCCAATGGGTAAAACTTTTTCCTCTTTTCCCTCTAGTTTTAAACCCCCCCCCCCCCCCCCCCCCCCCCAAACACATGTTGGAACTTTTGGTTTTTTAGTTCCACTTTATAGGTATTTCAAATACACCATAGACAAAAGGGAAGAGACTTTTGTTTAGTCCCACATCGCTTAAAACCCACACTTGAGAGTGGGTATATATATATGTTTACACCTTCTACATGGTTGTGATGAGTGGGTAGTAAGAGGGGTGCTCGCGCGCCCGGGGGGCATTGGGCTAGAATGCACCCGGGTTGGAGGGAAGCTCCAGAAAACCTTAATGCGCATGTGCGGGCACGTCGCACGCGCAGGGGGGGGGGGGTGCAAATCCGGGCCGTTTAGCCTCGCGCGTAGGCGGGACACGACTCTACTTTTTGCATTTTCTCTTGGTAAGTGAGCCCGCAATTTATGCGTAACCGTCCCTACTCATTCAACACGACTCATTCTCATTCCTGATTCTTCTCCTGAGATTTGGTTCACGATCTAACAGTATTAGAGTTTTGCAACTCTATATATTCATTCGTTCTTCATTGAAAGAACACACCGCTGAGATCCAAAACCACCAAATAGAGAGAGATCTGAAACGCTGCCGTTCGTCTTCTTCCCTGTTCGACTGTAGGTTGTAGATAGGTACTGCTATCTGTAACTCGTTGTATCCTGGAGGAAAGTCGCCGTTCGAGCCTTACAGTAACGATAAGGGGCGAATCTTTTCTTGAGGACAGTGATTCACACGCCTCAACGATTCCGAGTTCTGTTCCACGAAGCTTCTACCCCATCAACACACACACACACACACACACACACACACACACACACACACACACGAGATGCTTCAGGCTAATTAGAGAAACTACCCTCCTTTGTGAATGCCAAACATATTTGTCATGAATACAGTTGACAAACATAGACGACTTTTTGAGATCTATGTAGTTATCCACATAATTAGTCTAAAACTTTTTCATGATGTATATGTATGCTTTCCTGGGTTCAGATAGCCTAATCAACTTTCCTAGAAGGACTTCCAGTTCAGCAGGACATCATTCTCAGCAACAAGCTCAACAACTCGAGGAGCAGCATCAAACCATGGCCCATAACTCAAATCGTGGTGACCAGAGTGCTGCTAATGCAACCATTATGCAGCTTGCTTCTTACACTAATGGTGTTGGAAGCATAAATAACTCTATCAATGGTCCACCATCAACCTCACAATCTACAACTACAATTGCTGCTCTTCTCCACCATCAGAATTCATTCAATTCCAGACAAGAAAGCCCATTGCGCAGCACGAATGGCCTATATGGTGGTGCAAACACAACCCAAATACAATCAACCAGTTCTTCCAGCTCGCTCCCTCCATCCCAACCTAATCCATCCTCTCCCTTCTCTCCACCAACACCAACGACATCCAACAATAATACGAATCCAGCCTCACGTAGTGCGACCACCCACTTGAATGCTGTCAACTCCCCTGCGAATATGTCATCAATGCAGCAACAACCGGCTACACAGACTCAGGAGGATGCTAATGATACACAAAGTTCAATGCAGCAAATCATACAAGAAATGATGATGTCATCACCGGTGAACAGTGTCAATTCTCTTGGAAATGAAGTGAAGGGTATGAATGGAATGACCCCTACTCTAAATGGAGGGGGAATGACCAGCAATTCTGGTGTCAGTGGTAACATAGGGTATGGAAGCATCGGCGGGGTTACTTCCTCAGCTACTCTAAGTGCGCTAAGATCTGCAATGGTCAACAGTGTAGCAGCCATGAATGGTAGGATTGGAATGAGTCAGATGTTGCAGGATCCAGCATCCATGAACCATCAGCAGCAGCCGCAGGACATGGGAAACAGGTTAATGGGCGGTCTTGGATCTAACAGCTTCAGTAATATCCATTATGATTGGAAGCCTTCACCCTAACAAGTGGTCTTCTGGTGATGCGTACTCGCAACAGCGTCTGTAATCTTTATCAAGAGTGGAAGCCGTCATCATGACAAATGTAATTCTGGTGATGCGTGCTTCCGATAGCGGGTTGCCAAATTTGGAATACTTGCTAAAAGATCAGTGAAGGCTTCAAGCCAAACTCAGGTGGGGGAGCTCTTTCTGTCTGTACTACTAGTTTGTCAGAGAAGACCGAGCCTCCGAATTCTCATTCTCATCGGCATGGTTCTGAGACCTCTGCAGTGTATCAAATGCTATTCCATAGCAAAGTAGTTCATTTCGTCTAAGTTATTTCGTAGTTGACTGCAGTTAATTTACTACAATTGTTAGAGGGGGGAGTGTGTGTGTGGTGGTGGTGGTGGTGGTGGTGGTGGTGGTGGTGGTGGTGGGGGGGGGGGGGGGGGGGGGGGGGTGTGGGTGGGTGGTGGTGGTGGTGGTCGGAGAGGGGTGTAGCCGACGCCTCTTAGCCCTTTCATACTGGAGCAACAGGCGATCGGGCAATAGTTGGAGTTATACAAATAGTTTAGAGGAAACATTGGTGCTGGGTTGTCATCCTTGTTGATGGATTTTTGTAAGCCAACATGCGTTACCTTGTCCTTATTTTTTTTTCTTATTTCCCCTTTTGAGTTTTCTTAACCTGTGAGTATTATGAAATGACAAACATTGCAATTCTTTTCTCACCAGCTTTTTATTTGTTTAAAGCTTGATTTTTGTTTTTTGGTTCACTGATTCTTTTGACCCCATGAAGGTGGCATGCGGCTGTGGTTCCGTGAATGTTCATTTTGTTGAAACTTGAAAGCAAGGGCACTCGATGAACAATCAAATGTTTTGAGAATTTCTTTTTCAAGGTTTGCATTTGAATGTTTAACACCAGAACCAAATATAAAATGACCAATGTAAATTTCAGTGCTGCAACTGTATATTCTTAATTTGGTACGAAGGGTCTGGTTGGCAATTGTAGGGGTAACAGTTAATGACATATTTTCAGAGTACCAGTTATGGGGGACCGGTAACTGGGGGACCGGTTTTAAGTAGCAGCTTTTAAACCGGTTTTAAGTAGCAGCTTTTAAACCAGTTCAATCCATATTTGATAATTCATTAACGAATGGTTCTTAATGGTTTTTTACACGAATAAAATTATTTATATGTTCATATATAAACAAAACGGTTCCGAGTGTGGGAAGTGTAATCCAGTCCATGTCTCGACCATGAGATAGAAGTCTATATTTGATCAAAATAATAGAAACACTTGAACTAATAGGAGAAAAAGATTTCTAAATAAAAAATTATCAAAAAATTAGTCATAGTTTGGAAGAAGTAGAAGAGAAACACAGATGAGAAAGAAAAAGAAGAGACAAGTATTAGTAAAATATATTGATTTTGGGTGTTTATATAATCATCCAAAATTACATTACACCGATTTTGAGAGGTTTTTGAACGAACCAAAATTGATGCCTTAAAAAAATTATAAGCAGAAATTTTTATAAACGGTCGGTTTAAAAATATTCCAAAACGAATATAAATACGGTTATCAAGCAGACCTGAAGTGTTTTGTTCGTTGATGGCGATACATGATATGTATGTTAGTAGCAGTGTTCTAAAATCGGACCGGACTGGCCGGTTGAACCGGTCAACCCGTGAACCAGTAATTTTTACGGGCTGGTTTAATACCGACCCACTGTTTTTTTTTCTTTCCAAAAACCGATTTCTTTTATGCAACCCGGTCGACCCGGCCGGTTAGACCACTGAACCGTCTTATCCAAAGTTGGATTTTAAACCGGTATGAACATGACCTTTTCAATTCAACTTTTTTTGGATTAGCTTTGGACTTTTGGTTTAGACTTTACATGCAATAAAAGTTTATATGTATGATTATTGACTAATTTTAGCATAAGTTGTATATGTGTAGTTGTGTACTATGCAATATATTTTAATAAAATTATAAGTCTATAAATAATAAAACTGATTCAACCCGCTGATTTAAACGGTTTGGCCCAACCAAGTGTTCTCACCGGGTCGATCTCCGGTCTAGTTTTTAAAACATTGAGTTAGTAGTTTGTAACGGTCATTAAGAAGCATGTGAAGAGCATTCCTGGATATGTTGAGAAAAATTAATTCGTTGAAAGTTGAGTCTAAATATTTGAGAAATATGCATTGGAAAGAGTAATGATGTTGGATGTCAACTAGAGTTTTCAATTCCCTACCGAAACTTGTGTTGAGATCTTACAAATGCATATTTTAAGTAATATTAAAAACCTTTAATTACACTAGTACTTTACGTCTTGGATCATTCAAGGGTTTGAAATTCTGGATTCCTAACTTAACATCGCATGTTGTACACATCAACCTTTCCCATCAATGATTTAATTTGGTCTCCAACAAAAATAATCTCTTACATCTCTAACCTATCCTCTCTTTTTTCCCAAGTTGATGTTGGAAAAGAAGCGCGGAAACCTTTTCCCAAACCGGAGAGTACCTGCGAGAGGACCGAGCAAACAACGCACGAACCCAAAAACAAGCACACACAACAATCACGCAGACACAGAGAATTTTTGACGTGGAAACCCTTGCGGGAAAAACCACGGGACGATCGGAGTCCAACCCTGAGAAGCCTCCACTAATGGAATAGAAGAATTACACCCTCTACAAACTCCTCCCGATCCAAATCGGATCCCCACAACACTCAGAGACAAGAACAATGATCACAAGGCTACGAAGAACGAGAACGACGAGTAGAGATTACCCGAAACACGATCTCCTTCGAAAACGACCTTCGATCCTCCGTCTTCTTCTCCGAAGTTGCAATGGCACTCTTGCCTCCTTCTCTCTCGAACTTGTGTTATGTTGCACTTGTGAATTAGGGTTGAGAAAACTCAATATATATCTCCCTAATCCCGCAACCAACCTGAACCGTTGGATTAGATCCAATGATGAAAACTCATCCAAAATCCCGCTTCAGCCCCCCGACACACAGAGTTCGGCCAGAACTCTGTGCGGGGCAACCAGCACTGGCCGACCCACTTCTGGAATGAGGAGGCAGAGTTCGGCCAGAACTCTGCCAGGGGCAGAGTTCGGCCCGAACTTGGCCCCTCTGCTTCCAGCAGCTCTCTGCAGCTCTCTCAGCAGTCCTGCTTCCTCCCCGAGCTTCTTCGACACACGAACGGCGCTCGTCGCACTCCGGGGTCTTCTCCACATAGGTTGGGAACCCCATCCACTCCAACAAATCTCCCCCTTCACAACTATGGGGAGGACGTCGTCATCCCGACGATCTGCCTGCAGTACTCAAACTTCCCCCTTGGTAGAATCTTCGTGAACATATCAGCTCCGTTGTCATCTGTATGCACCTTCTCAAGCTCCGTGTCCTTCTTTTCAACCACATCCCGTATCCAGTGATACCGAGTCTCGATGTGCTTGGACCGGCTATGAAACGTCTGATTCTTCACAAGATGGATAGCACTCTGACTGTCGCAAAGCAAAGTATACTGCTCTTGCTTCAGTCCCATTTCCTGCAACAGTTTCTTCATCCACAACAGCTCCTTGCAAGCCTCCGTCGCCGCAATGTATTCTGCCTCCGTCGTCGACAAGGCAACACACTTCTGCAACCGCGACTGCCACGACACCGCTCCTCCCGCAAACATCATCACGTAGCCCGAAGTCGACCGCCTCGTGTCTACATCTCCAGCCATATCAGCGTCAGTATACCCGACCAGCTTCGGCTCGTCACCACCAAAGGAAAGTCTCCAACCAGCAGTGCCCTGAAGATATCGTAGAATCCACTTGACCGCACTCCAATGTACCCTTCCAGGATTCGAAAGATACCTGCTAACCGTACCAACTGCATGAGCAATATCTGGCCTCGTACACACCATGGCATACATAAGGCTTCCCACAGCTGAAGCATATGGAACCCGCTCCATATCTTCCTTTTCGTCCTCGGTAGATGGACACTGCTCCTCAGTGAACTTAAAGTGAGCCGCGAGGGGGGAACTCACTTTCTTCGACCCGTCCATCCCGAAACGCTGAAGTACCCGGTGAATGTACTTCTTTTGGGACAAGTGTAGCAGCTTGGACTCTCTCTCTCGGCTGATCTCCATCCCAAGAATAGTCTTCGCTGCGCCCAAATCCTTCATAGAGAAGGCCGCGCCCAGTTTGCGCTTCAACTCCGCTATCCTAGTGGCATTCCGACCCACTAATAGCATATCATCAACATAGAGCAATAAGATGATAAAATCATCATCGGCAAAATACCTCACAAATGCACAATGGTCCGACGTCGTCCGTGCATAACCATGCTCCCCCATAAATGACTCGAACTTTCTGTACCACTGCCTCGGAGCCTGCTTCAGACCATACAAGCTCTTCCTCAACCGGCAGACCAAATGTGACTTGCCCTTCTCACAGAATCCCTCCGGCTGCTCCATGTACAACTCCTCCTCAAGATCACCGTGGAGGAACGCCGTCTTCACGTCCATCTGCTCGACCTCCAAGTCGAAACTGGCTGCTAATGCTAGCACCACCCGAATAGACGAATGCTTGACGACAGGCGAAAAGATTTCATCATAATCCATGCCTTTCCGCTGACCGTAGCCCTTGACTACCAGCCTCGCTTTGTATCGAGGGCGAGTAGCATCATCCGTCTGCTTCACTCTGAACACCCATCGATTCTTCAAAGCCTTCTTGCCCTTTGGCAACCGCACCAGATCATAAGTAGAATTGGTGTGCAAGGAACTCATCTCCTCCTGCATAGCCACCATCCACTCCTGCCTGTGTTCGTCTTCCATAGCCTCTGCGAAACTTTCGGGCTCTCCCCCGTCAGTCAGTAGCACATACTCATCCGGCGAGTATCTCGTAGATGGTCGACGATCCCTGTTGCTCCTTCTCAGTGGAGCCACTGGTGCTGGCTGTATACCGACAGCCTCCTCCCCTTCAGGAACTACCTCTCCGGCATGCTCATCCTCCTGAGGGACACCCTGACCACCATCAGCAGGCTGATGATCAAGGTTGGGAGCAACTCCATGTACCGGCTCCCCCATAACTGGATCCTCCGCGATGTCCTCTGGAAACTGCTCGAAGCGAAATGACTCTAACTCGGGCAATTCCTCAGCCTCAGAAGGCGTCTCGGAGTCCTGAGTGTTGGTCATGGTCTGATCCTCGACGAACACCACGTCCCTGCTTCTGTAGAGCTTTCCTTCCACTGGGTCGTAGAGTCTATAGCCAAACTCATCCCGACCGTAGCCGACAAAGACGCATCGCCTCGTCTTCGGCTCAAGTTTGGTCCTCTCGTCCTTCGGTACATGCACGAAGGCTTTACAACCAAACGCCCGCAGGTGATTGTATGACGGCTCTTTGCCGTACCATACTTTGTCAGGCACATCACCTTGCAAAGGAGCACTAGGAGACAAATTAATAATATAAGCAGCTGTGAGAAGAGCCTCACCCCAATAACTGTCCGGCAAGTTTGCTTATGACAGCAAACACCGCACCCTCTCCATCAGTGTCCTGTTCATGCGCTCCGCTACACCATTGAGCTGAGGTGTCTTTGGCGGAGTCTTCTGGTGTCGTATCCCTTGCTCTCTGCAATACGCATCAAAGGGACCGATGTATTCGCCGCCATTGTCGGACCGAACACACAACAACTTCTTGCCCGTCTCCCTTTCAACGGAGGCCTGAAACTCCTTGAAAGTAGGCAGCACCTGATCCTTGGTCTTTAAGGCATAGACCCAAACCTTCCTGGAACAGTCATCAATGAAAGTCACAAAGTAAGAAGCACCACCAAGAGATTTTACCTTCATAGGACCGCAGACATCCGAGTGAATCAACTCGAGCAACGTCGGCTTCCTCGAACTTGGGTGACTCTGGAAAGACACCCTACTTTGCTTCCCAGCCAAACAGTGCGTGCATTTCTCCAACTTTGTAGACTTGAGCCCCGGAATCACTTTCCTGTTCACCAAGTAGCTCATCCCCTTCTCGCTGATATGGCCGAGCCGCCTGTGCCACAACTCGGTAGACGCGTCACTGACTGCGTTCACCTCCTGTGCCCCCTCTGCGCTCCCCTCCATATAGTAGAGACCGGACTTCTTGCTTCCTCTGGCAATCACCATCGAACCTCTGGAAAGCTTCCACTGACTATTCCCGAAGAGACTGAAGAATCCCTCGTCATCCAACCTTCCAACCGACACCAGGTTGAAACGGATATCAGGGACATGACGAACATCCTTGAGAACAAGAACCACACCCGTCTTCGTTCTCAAATGCACATCTCCAATGGCAACCGCCTTCGACACATCTCCGTTGCCCATCTTCAACACGCCACAGTCGCCTGTCGTGTAAGTGGCAAACAGTGCCCTATTGTGAGATACATGTGCTGAAGCCCCTGAGTCCACCAGCCAAGAATTGTCATCGCAGGCGAGGTTAGTAATGACCTCATCACCTACGACGATCACATCGCCTCCATGTACCGAGGCCGCCGCTGTAGTGTTCTCTTCTTGCTTCCCCTTGTCGCCCTTCTTCTCCTTCTTCCAAGCGAAATAATTCTGCTTGATATGGCCCTTCTTACCGTAATGATAACACTCTGAGTCCTCGTACCGACCCTTGGACTTCCCCCTGCTCTTGTCTCTGCCACCACCTGGACCCCTGCTTTTGCCCCTTCCGCGGCTCTCTGAAACAAGTGCCTCTGAGTGGTGGGATGTGGATGAAGTGCCCTGAGAACGTCTCCGCATCTCTTCATTCAACACCCCGCTCTTGGCAAACTCCAGACTGACCACGCCCTCTGGAGCAGAAGCGATCATAGATACTCGTACGGTCTCCCACGAGTCTGGCAAGGTACACAGCAGCCACAGTCCCTGAACTTCGTCGTCGAACTTGACTCCCATAGAAGATAGCTGGTCAACCACGCCCTGGAAATCACTCAAGTGATCCGTAATAGACGCCCCATCCTTGTACCGCAGACCCATCATCGTTCGGATCAGGAACAACTTGTTTACCCCGGTCTTCTTCGCATACAAGGATTCCAGCTTATCCCACAACGTCTTCGCGTGCTCAATATTGGCAACGTGGTTGTACACGTTCTCATCAACAAACTGCCGTATGTACCCACACACCTGTATGTGCTCGAACTTCCAGTCCTTCTCGGATTTATCACTGGGCCTCTCGGATGCAAACACAGGTAGATGCAGCTTCTTGACAAATAGCAAATCCTTCATCTTGCTCCGCCAATAATGATAGTTTGTGCCATTAAGGTTCACCATGCGCACCGGCTTCGCGTCCATCTCTCCTCTCTGGTTCCTCTGTCAACTTCTGACACCCTTTGAACCCAAAGCTCTGATACCACTCTGTTGGGAAAGAAGCGCGGAAACCTTTCCCCAAACCGGAGAGTACCTGCGAGAGGACCGAGCAAACAACGCACGAACCCAAAAACAAGCACACACAACAATCACGCAGACACAGAGAATTTTTGACGTGGAAACCCTTGCGGGAAAAACCACGGGACGATCGGAGTCTAACCCTGAGAAGCCTCCACTAATGGAATAGAAGAATTACACCCTCTACAAACTCCTCCCGATCCAAATCGGATCCCCACAACACTCAGAGACAAGAACAATGATCACAAGGCTACGAAGAACGAGAACGACGAGTAGAGATTACCCGAAACACGATCTCCTTCGAAAACGACCTTCGATCCTCCGTCTTCTTCTCTGAAGTTGCAATGGCACTCTTGCCTCCTTCTCTCTCGAACTTGTGTTATGTTGCACTTGTGAATTAGGGTTGAGAAAACTCAATATATATCTCCCTAATCCCGCAACCAACCTGAACCGTTGGATTAGATTCAATGATGAAAACTCATCCAAAATCCCGCTTCAGCCCCCCGACACACAGAGTTCGGCCAGAACTCTGTGCGGGGCAACCAGCACTGGCCGACCCACTTCTGGAATGAGGAGGCAGAGTTCGGCCAGAACTCTGCCAGGGGCAGAGTTCGGCCCGAACTCGGCCCCTCTGCTTCCAGCAGCTCTCTGCAGCTCTCTCAGCAGTCCTGCTTCCTCCCCGAGCTTCTTCGACACACGAACGGCGCTCGTCGCACTCCGGGGTCTTCTCCACATAGGTTGGGAACCCCACCCACTCCAACAGTTGAGAACCCAAAACCAAATATTCTCATTATTATTCCATCCTTAAAATTTTACAGAAATTTTACCGTAAGGTGCTGATATTTGAAGAAATTGACTAGAGAGTAACATGATTGAAAAAATTATTAAAATAGACTAGCATTGCCATTTATTTAATTAAAGCCATTGAAAAAAATATCTAATAAAACAGAAATTAATCCACTCCCCCCCTCCCTCCCTCCCTCCCCCCCCCCCCCCCCCCCCCCCCCCCCCCCCCCCAAAGTCTAGCGGAATGGGTCTGTATTAATAATTTTTCCAAACATTTTACTCTCCGGCCAATTTCTTCAAAT
Source organism: Iris pallida (assembly GCA_029216955.1). Classification (NCBI taxonomy): domain Eukaryota; kingdom Viridiplantae; phylum Streptophyta; class Magnoliopsida; order Asparagales; family Iridaceae; genus Iris; species Iris pallida. Next base: position 14,184,987 of record JANAVB010036615.1, read on the forward strand.
ATCAGCATCCTACGGTAAATTTTCTGAAAATTTTACAACTTCAACCCATCTATCCTTATATACAAACAATTATTATTTATTTCTTTATAATTATTTTAATATATTTATATATACTATATTGTTATACCTTATTTATATATAAAACATTTTACACAATTTTTTTAATACTGGTAGCAAATATATCCAATATTATACTCTATTGGAAGATCTCAACAATAATTCTTCTAATCCTATAATTATTATATTAACTATATTTATAAATTAAAAGATATAGAATAAATTTATATAAAGCGTGGATCCTCGAATTTGAAGATTTTCTCTCTCCTCTTTCAAATTTGAGGATCCGAACCACTCTTCCTAAAAAAAAATTGAATTTTTCCCCTCAAATTGAGTATGGATTGGAGAAGAATTTCAATGAGGTGTTTTGAGACTATGGTTGGGTAGGGGCTTGCCCTTTATTTACCAAAGCTTGATAGTATAAAAACAGAGTTGATATGGACAATAAATTTTTTTGGGATATTTAGTTTTAGGGTCTCCCATATACATGAATATTAGGGTTTGGTTTTCGAAATTGATCGATGTTAGAGTTTGGATCTCGAAATCACTATTCACATAGGCTAATAAACAGTAATTTTGAAATCAAAATTCTAACATCGGCCAATTCCAAGACTCAAATCATAATATCCATATATATGTGAGACCCTGAAACTAAATAATCCAAAAAAATTTACTTTTAGTTTAGTGCAAATACACACACTACAACACCACTTACAACAACAAATATTACTGCAATGTAAACTACACCCCAATATGATGAGTGAAGGGTCCTTTCCCTAAATCGATATTCTAAGAACTCAATTTGTATTTTTGAAGTTTAATCAGTAAAATTGGTTACTAAAATTGGCAACCTTGATATGAAGGAGCTGATTATCTACCACCTACATATGTCAAGATTGAAGACTCGTGTCATATATTGGTCCACATGAATGATCAGTGATGCCTTTAAGGATTTAATACATCAAGAAAGATTCCCATAATCTCTTCTATTAAATTTCTAAATCTTAATAATAATAATAATAATAATAATAATAATAATAACATTCTGAATTGGAGGACGAATATGTCATCCTTCTTCTTTTTTATTGTTTTTGTTTGGGAAAATATTTAAGGAAAAAAAAAAAAAAAAAAGAAGGCAAGACACTTTTCTTGAATCTCACCCCATATGAAGATGGGTTATCTTTATGTACTCAGAGATGTGCTTATTATACGCTATATGTCTCCTTTCATGGAAATTTAAGTTTGAGAAGTTCAATGTACAAGTTTGAAATATAATTGTCTCAAAAGAATATAGTTTGAGATATTTGAACTACCTAAACTTTTGCTTATGCCCCTCATTTTCATGACATTACGAGCTTATAAACGCTAAGAAGTATAAGAGGCGGTCTATTTATCAAGATAAATAACATGTATGTGTAATATAAAAAATATCGATCGACTATACTTTAGGGAAACGTAAATGGTTAAGATATTAAAAATAACAATGAATAACAGTCAAACTCCTAAAAAAAATTGGAATGAAAATATGAAATCCGTTGTTTTCACATACGGTGTTCCAAACTTGTCTCCTCTCACATAAAGATATGTTGGCTTATCAGTTTTGAGTGTTATTTTTCTGGAAATTGCTGAGAAACCCAATTTCGGGGTTGGGTAGTATGAAAAATCCACCCGCAGGATGGATTTTATGAAATGCCCAGAATTATATAATTCCACGTCAAATATTCAAAGATTTCCTTTAGATGTTCTGTATTTACAAAATTAATACCATAACTACCCCTCCGCACAAACTCAGATCTGGATTGCGATTCTCTTCTTCTTCTTCTTCACGAGAGATCTGAATTCCATTGCTCTCATCTTCAGCAGAGATCGCAAAGATCGTTCGTAGTTCACCATGCTTTTTTTTTTCAGTCGAACTCCGATCATCGCTCATCTTCTTCTTCTTCTTCTTCTCCGACAATTAGGTCAATTATTGAGAGAAGATCTTCTTCTTCTTTTCCATAAGAGTTAGCATCGTTTTGAAAGAAGAACGAAAACTCTTTCTTTATTCATGTCAAATTTCTTTCCACAAAACAAAAAAACGAAAAAAATTAGGTTTCTGTCAACTGTTCTCCGTCGATATCACACGAAGAATAGTCATTCTCCTGCATTTTTAACAAGGAGAATGCCATTCTCCGTGTTTCTAACACGGAGAATGGCCATTAATCTCCGTGTTTCTAACACGGAGAATGGCCATTCTCCTATGTTTTAACATTTGAATGACCATTCTCCGTGTCATTTAACACGGAGAATGTCATTCTCCGTGTTATTTAGCACGGAGAATGGCCATTCTCCGTGTAATTTAGAAACGGAGAATGCCATTCTCTGTACTAAATTACACGGAGAATGGTCATTCTCCTACGTTTTAACACTGGAAATAACCATTCTCCGTGTAAATCACTACTAAAATATCATCAAATAGCGACGTAATGTAGCGACGGCAAGAAATTACGTCGCCAGTAGCGACGTCGTTTTAAACACGTCGCAAAACGTCGCTGTCTAGCGACGTTCTGCGACAGGAGTGTACTACGTCGCCGAATAGCGACGTTTAGTGACATATTTTATGTATATGTCGCCAAGTTGGCGAAGTCAAAACGTGACGTCGCTAAGTTATTTTACTTAGGGCACGCCGCTGCCTTCTTTCCCCCTCATTCTCACTCGAAAACCCGAAAATTTCATTTCCCCCCCCCCACCCCGGCGACTCCCTCCCCCTCTGTCAGTGCCCCCCCCCCCCGGCGACCCCCTCCCCCCCGGCGACTCCCTCCCCCTCCGGCGAGCTCCTCCTCCTCGAGATCCTCCTCCTCGAGCTCCTCCTCCCCCAATCCGACCTCCTCCTCCTCTTCCTCAGGTAAACCCTAACCTAACTCCTCTCCTTCCTCCTCCTCCTCTCCCACGGACACACACACACGCACACGGACACACACGGACACGGACACACACGCACACACACACACAGACACGGACACACACACACACACACACACACACACACACACATATATCATTACCAACCACGCGTGAACACGTGCACGAGACTGCACTGTGTCATTTGTGTTCGTGTGTGTTAAAAAATAATTTGGACACGATTGTGTCCTGTTTTGGTGGACACTTGACACGTGTGACTCTATGACACATATACATATCATTACCAACCATTAGATTTTGCTATTAATTGAATTTGGATTTCGAATTTAGTTTATCCCCAATTTTCTGATACGTAGTTCACTATATATTAATTTTCTGAGATTAACATTTGTTTAAACTGATTTTGAATGATTAAACCATTATGATTAATCTCATATCTTCTCTGAGAATTAATGTGCATGTTAGGGTTCACATTGATTGGAGATTCTTGCGTTTTCGTATGCCATTGACTGTCAAAACTGAGAACAGTTTTTATACACTGTTTTCACATATTGGCACACACACATTACACTGAATTTTCTCGAAAAATTATGCACTGTTTACACCTATCTACACACACACATAAGTGTAGCCTGAGAATATAAACACACACTACTGCTATCTACTGATTTTTCTGAGATTGATACACTGTTTGTGTATACTGTTTCTCTTATAGCTCACTCACATTACACTCAAAACCGAGAATAGTTAATTCACTCACACTATTGATTCCTATGTACACACACACATTGAGACACCTAGCCCATGTTATGTACACACACATGGCACACTTTACCCTATATACACACACCCTATTGTACACACACACTGTTAGCACACCACACACATGACACACACACATATATATACGTGTCAATCTGAGAACAGTTTGTGCATTGTTTCCTCATATTTTATATATATATATATATATATATATATATATATATATATATATATATATATATATATATATATATATATATTGCGGTCCATATTATCTCTTCATATCAGTCCAGGCATTTATTTAGTTCCAGTCCTATTATTTGTCTTGTATTCAGTTGTTCAGTCCCATGACTGACATATAGATTAGGTATTGTTTGGTTGAAGGATTACCTTTTTAGTTCATTCTACCCTTGCACATCGACATTAGTTATCAACTTAGATGTCCAACCTGTCCTTAAATCAGTTTTGAATTAATTATTCAGCCCCCAAATTGCTTATTGGTTAGTTCAGTCTCCTATTGAATATGAGTTCAGTTCCTGAGGTCACTTGACTAAATACTTGAGTATCAGTCCCTAACATCAAGTGTCTAGTCACCTACCTACCATGCATCAGTCCATGCCACACAGGTTCAGTCCTATTTTCACAAATGGGTCAGTGTTTGGAGTGTGGCTCGAGTTTGGGGCTTTTGATGATAGGTATTCTTGTATCAGTCAACAGGTGGTCTATTTGAGTAACAGTCCTTGTAGATTTCATTTTTCTTAAACTGTAAATAGGACTGAGATTGGTTTTCCTATTCCTGAGATAAATTTACTGAATGTGTCAACTGATTCCCTTGAATAACTGAAATTGAATTGACTGTTAACCAATAACGATAAGGTAAAGGGTACCAATAGCGATAAGGTAAAGGGTACCAACTTAAGGTATTGGTATTGGGATACTAATAGCGATAAGGTAAACGGTACCTTGGTAGGTAATGACTAGAAATAGGATATTTGACTTAGATTGGACTAAGAGTTGACAAAGTCAACTATAGGTCAACCCTTGACCTACTTTGACCTTGTTTGACTTTGTTTGACTTAGGTTGACCTTGTTTGACTTTGTTTGACTTAGTACAACCTAGTTTGACCTAGATTGTATATCATTGATATTAGTAACTGTCCGCTACTAATGTGTCCCTAATAAGACATAATATACGAATTTGTGCCTGTTGGATAATGTGTGTCCATCTTTGCAGAATTATTTCCAAATGGATATGAATTACTACTTGCGGAATCGTTCATGGATGTACAATCGTCGTCCTGATGATATGTGTGGTGTGCGGGATGAATACATAGCGGGAGTAGAGCAGTTCCTGCAGTTTGCTAAGGCGTTCCCTCAGTACATGGACGGCACCAAAATTAAGTGTCCGTGTGTGAAATGTCATAACGTAAAATATTATCCAGAAGTGGAAGTGACATATCATTTATACTCGAGGGGTTTCACGCCTAATTACTATCAGTGGACCGTACACGGAGAACTTGTGTCTTTAGCATCAGAGCCGGAGCCTTATGTTGAGCCATATATGCATGCGGGACCTAATTTTGTTTCAGATAATCATGCATACGACGACGGGTGCGTGAATATGGTTTTCGACGCTGCGGGACCTAGTTTCGTTCATGATGCACCTGAGGATTTTCGTCGTCAGATCGAGGAGCTGCGTCGCGAGTTGCAGCAGCAGATTTCTGATACGGTCGAGCGACGATCCGACCCTCCGATCGTCACCGGACGATTTGATGCGGTCGAGCGCAGTATACATGAGTTGATGAGTCTGCATCAGGCTACAGCTGTCAGCTTGCAGACGCTCACCGAGTCTACGCAGCGCACAGAGCGTAGACAGGTCGAGCTGGAGGGATCGCAGAGGAGCATATCTGCCTCACTCGCTCAGTATACTGAGAAGGTGGTGAGTACCCTTGCTGCGCATGGTGAGCGACTGCGAGAGCTGGAGCAGGTACGTCCTCCCGGTCCATCGACGGCGCCGACTCCAGACATTCCACTGCCTCCTACTGCCCCTACGGTGCAGCTCACCCAGGAGCAGTATGAGTACATGCTATCCCAAATGCGCGGCAGGAGTCCTCAGTGATCCAGTAGATATTTTTTATCGTCTTTGTATGTATTGGCCCTATGGGCCTATTGACCGTTCTGTACACTGATTTTCATTCTTATTTGCCCTCCATTGTGGACATGTATGTTTGTTGGATATTTACTTTGTTGGTATTTTTATTGTGATATTTACTTTGTGATATTTACTTTGTGATATCTGCGATGGGGATGACAAATATACCTACGCTGGGTTATAAGCGATGATCTGATATACAAAGGAGGTGCTGCCGAAATTTTAAAAAAATATATTGTGTATTTTTGTTATGATGTGTGTCTGTGTTTACAGTGAATGTGAAATGCAGTGTTCGGAAACCATCGACAGTTTCGATTACTGTTGTATGTGTTATCTTGGATAGAAATAGCAACAGTTCATGGTGCACTTCTGAGAGCTTCATTTTCACGTCCTTCACTTTCTCGGACGTCGTAAAGGTTCCCGAGAAGGTGAAGGACGTGAAGAGGAAGCTCTGAGAAGTGCACCCTGAACTGTTGCTCTTTCTATCCAAGATAAAACATAGAACAGTAAGCGAAAATGTCGATGGTTCGAACACTGCACTTCACACACACTGTAAACACAGAAACACAGCATAACAAAAATATCAATTATATTTTTTAATTTTTTTTTTAACATCTGCGACGTATAGCGACGTTCTGCGACGTACTGCGACGGCAGATAGACGTCGCTATACGTCGCTAAATAGCGACGTTACGTCGCTAGACGTCACTAATATGCTGACGTGGGCTGAGGGTGTACGTCGCTAAATCTGTCGGTATGCGTCGCTAAGTTGCCCACGTGGCTGTCATGCCATGTCATCATATATAAATTACAGAGCGTCGCAAGTGATCGCTTTACGTCGTCATTTTGGCGACGTAATGGTACGTCGCTATATGTCGCAATTTTTGCGACGGCTAGCGACAATTAATTACTCGTCGCCAATAGCGACGTTCGACGACTAAAGTGCCATCTGCGACTTGCCTTTAAGCGACGTCCCATTTTCGTCGCTAAATACGTCGCTAATTGGTTTTAGCGACGTAATTTCCTTATTTAGCGACGTTTCCTAACGTCGCTAAAATGAGTTATTTTAGTAGTGAATTAACATGGAGAATGTCATTCTCCGTTTTAATTAAGACGGAGAATGCCATTCTCCGTTTTATTTAACACGGAGAATGACATTTTTCGTGTTAATTTACACGGAGAATGGCATTCTCCGTATTTCTAACACGGAGAATGGCCATTCTCCTGCGTTTTAACACTGTAATGACCATTCTCTGTGCTAAATTACACGGAGAATGGTCATTCTCCGTTTTATTTAACACGGAGAATGACCATTCTCCGTGTTTCTAACACGGAGAATGACCATTCTTCTGCGTTTTAACACTGTAATGACCATTGTTCGTGCTAAATTACACAGAGAATGGCCATTCTCCGTTTTATTTAACACGAAAAATGGCATTCTCCGTTTTATTTAACACGAAGAATGGCATTCTCCGTGTTTCTAATACGGAGAATGGTCATTCTTCTGCGTTTTAACACTGTAATGACCATTCTCCGTGCTAAATTACACGGAGTGTAATGGCCATTTTCGTATTACGTATTTTGTATACGTGTACGTATTTAGACCCGTATTACAAGCTTAATTTATTTTGGTATTTTCTTGATTGGTTTACCTTGACTTGGTTCGGCTTGGTTTTGTATGGTTCGGTTCTTTTATATATATATGAACCAAGCCACTCCCACCTACCACATTCAATAAATATCCCACCTACCACCACCACTCTCAATAAATATCCCACTAGCATTTCTCTCTCTTCATTACTTCTTCTTCCCCACCATTACTTCTTCAACCACCAGAGAGAGAGAGAGAGTGGGAGAGCTTAGGCAAGTGCACCTTGCTTCATAGAGGAAGTCCATTTTTATTGTTCCATTGTCTTCCTCATGTGTTTTTAACCCACTTTAGTACTTGGCATTTTTCATTTCCATGGTTAAATTTTGTCGATCTAGCCTTGTGGTATTTTTGGTTTCCAGGACTTTTGATCCATCACACTTGCATATTTTGCTAAGTTGATGATACCATGATTGCAGAAAAATTTGTTAGGTCCAATTTGACCTATGGAATGTTGCTGAGGCGCATGGACATTTTGGCACTCAGCCGCATGAAGCAAAGTTACATTTAATAAATGAGCCGCATGCTTAGGCATCCCTGGAATGTATTATAATAATGTATTAATTTTATGCAGCCGCATGAAATCCTCAATGCAGCCGCATGAAATCCTCCTACACACTGTAATTAACGCATTAAGTAGTGCATTGTAAGGAATACATCATAGCCGCATAAGCTTTAAGCTTTTTAGCCTTTTGCATTTAAGGCCTTGGAAGTTTACATTTTATATACTTTAGTCCAAACTTGGTTGAAGTATCCTGGGAAAGGGAACCGCATAAGCTTTTAAGCTTTCTAAGACTTTTGCATTTAAGGCCTTGGAAGTTTGCATTTTATACTTTTGTCCTTAGCATTGCAACCAAATGCATCATAGCCGCATAGGCATTAGAGGAAGGCATTTAATGTATTCATCCTGAGCACTTTTCCAATGCATTATACTAAAATATTACTTAATGCAAATTTTATTATTATTATGCTCTATGCATGGCCTTATTAATGCAGAAGCCAGCCGCATATGAGGCAAAGGCATTACTTCAATGCATTTATTACTTTAATGTCCGAGCCGCATATGGCTCCTACCAGCCGTATGCATAATATTTAATATATATATTACTTATTGTTTGGTGTATATTAATATAATATATCTTAATATATTTTGTATATTTAAATATATTAATATAATGTATTTAATGTAGTAATGTATTACATTTATGCATTATATTAATGTATTAAATACATTGGCCTGCTAGCATGCATGTTCATATTTTATTGTTTAGCCGCATATGGCCAAGTGACTGCTGGCCGCATGAAATTTTCCGAGCCGCATGAGCCCCCCCACTGCCTTGTCCCTTCTAATATTTAAATTATTAAGTGTGCACTTGTGCTAAATTAATGGCTCCCTGACACGATGGTGACCCGTTGTGGTACACTTTTGACATGACATGATAGTGGCCCGACGTGGCGCACTCCTGACAGTGAACATGACATGACAAGATTTGATGGCCTGGACACCGTGGATGATTGCGTTTGTACAATTGAACCGGTAATATTTGCATCATGTTTAGGACAAGGATTCCTGAGTACCACGGTCAGGGGTACCCACTATAAATGGCTAAGGCTAATAACTAGAATAATTCAGTAGTCATGAGAGATTTCTTCAGCTACAGGCGATCCCGTTATCCCGGCCACCATTGTGGGACTTGCAGCCTGCCGACGAGTAGGGCACAAGTCCAAACTCATTGATATATGGAAAGAACAATGTACTGCTTAATAAACTCAAGTCGCCTGGATAACCTGGATTAGCTGCAGGGCTTGTGGCTGGAGGAATATCTCACTGCATGTTGTGGCAAGCTAGTTAGCTAATGTAGAAAGCCGTAGGCACTGATTGGCCGGGATCGATTGTATGGTGTGGTTTCAGTGCTCGATTGTTGCAAGCTTGATCGCATGATTGTCACTCTTAGCAATAAAGATCAGAGGCTAAGTTCGGTTCAGGCGAAGGGTTACAACCCCGGTCCTTGTTTGGTTTAAGGGTTGTAACCTGGCTTCCGGAACAGTTCTAAGTCCTCTTTTCGTTTATTGCCTTATTGCACCCCACGTCATGCTTGTAATGTTTTACCTTACCAACATGATTGGAGACGGAGTTCTATTCAGGTGAAGGGTTACAACCCCGGTCCTTGTTTGGTTTAAGGGTTGTGACCTGGCTACTTGAATGGTTCCCTCGTACTTCATTATGACTGTGGTTATCTCTTTACTTTCAGTTCGTTTAACTGCTTATTATATTTTTTCTGATATGCTGGTTTTAGTTCTTAAGTGAAGCCTCCCTTGTGGCACTTGCTCTTTCTGGGATCTGACCCAGCTGGTTTTGTGTGGCCAGATTTCGGAGCTACCTCAGAGGATCCACCGACTTTCCAGCCTAATGGTGACCATCAGTCGTGACCAGGGCAACGAGTGGGTTTATTTTTGCTTTCCCACTCTATTGTAAAAATTACATTTTGAGGCGTTTAGCCGGCGAGCACCTGATAGCTCGTATTGTATGCCTTATTATTGTCTGCCTACGGGCTGTAACATGATTGACAGATCCTAGGGTTGATCATGTATGACTAAACTCTTGCTAGTCCTCACATTTTGTAACGACTAGCTTCATGATCAGCTGGATATGTAATGTTTGGGACGCCTTATTATTGTATATTTCGTGATCTTACATCTTGTAACTTTACTTGTTTGCTTGAGATTGAGACAATTAGGCTTGTTATCGACCATAGGAGACTGATGGATTGTAGTTAAACCCTCATGTATCTAGACAGCCGTGACCGTATAGTGGGATGGATTTCATTTCATTTATACGTAGCTGGCTATGTATGCCCCCGCTCTCCAGTATTCTGGTTCTGGGGCATTACATGGTTTAAGTGGTGGCCCATGCAGGTCTTGTAAATCAAGATATGTGAGGGTTTACCGAATAGATATCTCAATCAGCACTCGCCTTTGATCTCTGCCCGACTTTTCTAATCCCTGAGATTCTCGACCTGAACACATGCTTGTATCGTTGAATCTGTCTTGGTCCTTCCTTATTGTTCCCTATGTCGTCTTCTTCAGCGGCATTGTTCCTGGACCTGCCGATCAGCAAGGCGAAGCGTATCCTGTGGACCAGCAGCAACAAGAAGACCAGGCCCAGCACTCAGGAGCAGCCTCCAGGGCCATGCCTTCCAGAGATCCAGAACCCCCGGTGCAGTCAGCCCAGCCCGCGAGGCAGGACGATGGAGCCTTGGTAGGACTTATCAGGGAGTTGCTTGCATCGCAGGATCGTCGAGGAGATGCCTTGCACCAGGCAGTGGCGGATGCTCTGGGCAGAGGTGGACATCATGGGAACAGTGCAGCAAACAGTTTCAAGCGCCTGAACCCTCCATTCTTTGATGGCAGCGAAGACGGTATAGCTGCTGATGCGTGGCTTCAGGACACGGAGGTGGTATTGGAAGCGGCAAAGACCCCAGAAGATGAGAAGGTGGCCGTGGTGCGCCTGCAGTTATTGGATCTAGCCCGCAGCTGGTGGGCGGCACAGGCCGTTGGATTGGTGGCACCTATTGCTTGGACAGTATTCCATGAGCGGTTCCGGACCAAGTACTTCGATGCGGTGGCTCAGTACGATCTTCAGACCAAGTTTACCAATTTAAAGCAGATGGGCAGGACGGTCGATGGGTATGCGGCCGAGTTTTTCAGGCTTAGTCGGTTTGCTCCCACCTTGGTGGCAACCGAGTTCGATAAGGCCCAGCGATTTCAACAGGGACTCCACCTGAAGATTTTGCTGGCAGTGGAACAGTTCGAGCATCAAACTTTTGATGCAGTATTGAGGGCAGCTAGGAGGCATGAGTATACCTCCCAGAGGATTGTGGACAGGACCGGAGGTCGAAAGCGATCTCACGGCCAGATGAATCAGTCGTCAGCTCCAGCCCCGGCAGCTAGAGCTTTAACCATTGGAGCTCCGAGAAGGGCAGCTTCAGTTACGTCGGTTCAACATTCAACACCGACGCATCCTCAGCAGCAGAAGCAGAAGCAGTCTTCCTCCATGGGCTGCTCTTATTGTGGGAAGCCTGGACACGTTGTTTCAGAGTGTCGCAAGGCTAGAGGATTGTGTTTGCTTTGTGGAGCGCCAGACCACAAGGTAGGGTCCTGTCCGTTCAGGACTGACTCATCACCAGCCAGGACCGGTTCATCAGTGAGGGGACCAGCCCCAGTACCAGTCCAGCAGCAGCAATTTTCATCCCCGAGGCCGTTGCCGACGCAGACCCAGGCTTTTCATCAGCAAAGGCCTCAGCAGTTTGCCCAGGCACAAGTCCAAAATAGGCAACGAGGATTCCAGCAGAGAGGGCCGGCACCTAGAGGACATGGTCAAGTGTTGGCTTTGACCATGGGAGAAGAAGGAGTGGCACCAGGTGAGGTAGTGGCAGGTACTATTCTCGTCAACACATTTCCCGCTTCAGTGTTATTCGATTCTGGTGCTTCGCATTCATTTATGTCTGCACGATTTGCGACACGGATAGGACTGGAGCCCAAGTCGCTATCAGTAAGGCTCAATATACTTACTGGTAACGGTCTTGTGGGAGTAGATAGAGTATTTTTCTCGTGTCGGATCATGGTTAGCGGTAGAGAGTTTTCTGCTAGGCTGATAGAATTCCCGATGGCCGATTATGATGTGGTCTTAGGGATGGATTGGTTGAGAGACCAGTATGCTAGGATAGACTGCCATATTGGCAGAGTTGTTTTTAGCATTCCAGACGAGCCGGAGTTCTCCTTTTCTCGAGGCAAAGTGGAACCTTCTCCTCCAGTATTGCAGATGGCCGTAGCAGCAGTACAGTTACCCCGGATAGTTGAGGAATTTCCAGAGGTTTTTCCGGAAGAGCTTCCGGGGATGCCGCCAGAACGGGAGGTCGAGTTCACTATCGACTTGATTCCCGGGACAGCACCAGTGTCAGAGAGAGTCTACAGGATGGCGCCGTCAGAATTGGAGGTATTGTACAAGATGATTGAAGAACTCCGGACCAAGGGATTCATTCGTGCTAGTGGATCGCCTTGGGGAGCCCCGATGCTTCTGGTGAAAAAGAAGGATGGTACGTCCAGATTATGTGTTGACTATCGTACCTTGAACTCAGTAACAATCAAGAACAGATATCCCCTCCCTAGGATAGATGACTTGTTTGATCAACTCAAGGGAGCGGCAGTATTCTCAAAGATTGATTTGCGGTCAGGGTACCACCAGATCAGAGTCAGGGAGCAGGACATCCCGAAGACAACTTTCCGATCTAGATATGGGCATTGGGAGTTCCTTGTTATGCCCTTTGGAGCAACCAATGCGACGGCGGTATTCATGGACCTCATGAATCATATCTTCATGCCTTATTTGGATCAGTTCGTGATCGTGTTCATAGATAATATCCTGGTCTACAGTAAGAGTGAAGCGGAGCATGAGCAGCATCTTAGAATTATCCTCCAGATTCTTCGAGAACACCAGTTGTATGCCAAGTTTAGTAAATGTGAGTTTTGGCTCGATCGCATTTCATACTTGGGTCATATCATCACCAAGGGTGGAGTGGAAGTGGATCCCCAGAAGATAGTGGCTATCGAAACCTGGCCAGTGCCCCGCACAGTTGCAGAAGTTCGCAGTTTTCTTGGATTAGCCGGCTATTACCGGAGATTTGTTTCGGACTTTGTTCGGATTTCAGCACCATTGACGCAGTTGACCCGCAAGGATGTGCAGTTTGCTTGGACAGCAGAGTGTCAGGAATCTTTTGAGAAGCTGAAGCGAGGCTTGATGACGGCACCCGTCCTCACACTTCCAGATGGGACTGGAGGATTTTCAGTGTACTGTGATGCTTCAGGCAAGGGTTTAGGATATGTTTTGATGCAACATGGGAAGGTAATAGCTTATGCGTCACGTCAACTTCGTGATCATGAGAGGAATTACCCAACCCATGACTTGGAGTTGGCAGCTGTAGTGTTTGTACTTAAGTTGTGGAGACACTACTTGTATGGAGATTGGGTGGAGATATTCACCGACCACAAGAGCCTGAAGTATGTTTTCACCCAGAAGGACCTTAACATGCGTCAGAGGAGATGGCTAGAGCTACTTGTGGATTATGATGTCAACCTGCAGTATCACCCTGGGAAGGCCAACGTGGTGGCAGATGCATTAAGCAGAAGAGCCGGAGTTTACCTTCTGACAGCGCAACCAGAGTTGCTAGCAGATCTTCAGAAGATGGGTATAGAACTTGTCCTTCCTACCAATGTGGCATTGATGGCCAGCATGCAAGTGCAGTCCAGTATGGTTCAGAGGATCAAGATAGCTCAGTCCTCCGATTCTAAGCTTCAGCGGCTTAGAACAGAATGTGAAGCAGGACGACGACCAGAATTATGCGTTCATGAAGATGGTACACTTCGACATGGTAAGCGTCTTTGTGTACCCAGTGGAGATATCAGACAGGAGGTGATGGCGGAAGCCCACAGTTCTCAGTATTCAATTCATCCCGGTGGCACGAAGATGTACCGAGATATCCGTCAACACTTTTGGTGGAATGGCATGAAGAGGGAGATAGCTCGGTTTGTCTCTCGGTGTTTGGTTTGCCAACAAGTCAAGGCTGAACACCAGAGGCCAGCTGGACTTCTTCAGCCCTTGTCGATTCCCGAATGGAAGTGGGAGCATATAACCATGGACTTCGTGACTGGATTACCTAGATCCCCAGCCGGTAGAGATGCTATTTGGGTTATAGTTGACAGGCTCACGAAGGTGGCTCACTTTCTCCCGTTCAGAGTGGGTCAGTCGATAGCTCAGCTAGCAGAGATGTATCTTCGATAGATTGTCAGATTCCACGGTGTACCAGTCAGTATCACCTTGGACCGGGATTCGAGATTCACGTCACACTTTTGGCGTAACTTGCAAGAAAGTTTTGGAACTCGCCTCCAGTTCAGCTCAGCATATCACCCGCAGACAGATGGTCAGTCAGAGCGTACGATCCAGACTCTTGAAGATATGTTGAGATCTTGTACACTCGACTTCGGTGGTTCGTGGGAAGATCACCTGCACCTGGTGGAGTTCTCTTACAACAATAGTTTCCAAGACAGTATCCAGATGGCTCCGTTCGAGGCACTGTATGGAAGAAAGTGCAGATCCCCACTAGCATGGGACGATGTGGGAGAGAGGCAGATGCTTGGTCCAGAGATAATCGCTCAGACGGTTGAAGTGGTCAGGAGAGTTAGAGATCATCTTCGCGTTGCACAAGATCGTCAGCGCCATTGGGCCGATTCTCATCGGCGTCCCCTTGAATTTTCGGTCGGCGACCATGTATTCCTGAGGATCTCGCCTAACCGTGGCGTCATTCGTTTCGGCGTACGGGGAAAGCTTAGTCCTAGGTATATAGGGCCGTTCGATATTCTGGAGCGAGTAGGAGACGTATCCTATCGTCTCGCTCTTCCACCGTCTCTGAGTGAGGTGCATGACGTGTTCCACGTATCCCAACTACGACGGTATATCCCGGACCCGAGCCACATCCTGGACCATTCGGAATTGGTTGTTGGTACCAACCTTTCGTATGAGGAGAGACCCGTATCCATATTGGACCAAAGAGAGAAGATACTCAAGAACAAGACTATCAAGTTAGTCCGTGTTGCTTGGGGTCATCACTCTTTGGGAGAGTCAACGTGGGAGCGTGAGGATGATATCCGATCGCGATATCCCGACCTGTTTGACTCATGAGGTATAATATCTTTCCTATGTCTCATGTCTTCGATTCCTTGCTTGTACAAAAAATTGCTTGATTGCTTGACTAGTATAGCTTGCCTATGAGTAGTATAGCTTGTCCTTGCAATCTCTAGCCACTTGATTAAATTCCGAGGACGAAATTCTTTTAAGGTGGGTAGAGTTGTAATGGCCATTTTCGTATTACGTATTTTGTATACGTGTACGTATTTAGACCCGTATTACAAGCTTAATTTATTTTGGCATTTTCTTGATTGGTTTACCTTGACTTGGTTCGGCTTGGTTTTGTATGGTTCGGTTCTTTTATATATATATGAACCAAGCCACTCCCACCTACCACATTCAATAAATATCCCACCTATCACCACCACTCTCAATAAATATTCCACTAGCATTTCTCTCTCTTCATTACTTCTTCTTCCCCACCATTACTTCTTCAACCACCAGAGAGAGAGTGTGTGGGAGAGCTTAGGCAAGTGCACCTTGCTTCATGGAGGAAGTCCATTTTTATTGTTCCATTGTCTTCCTCATGTATTTTTAACCCACTTTAGTACTTGGCATTTTTCATTCCCATGGTTAAATTTTGTCGATCTAGCCTTGTGGTATTTTTGGTTTCCAGGACTTTTGATCCATCACACTTGCATATTTTGCTAAGTTGATGATACCATGATTGCAGAAAAATTTGTTAGGTCCAATTTGACCTATGGAATGTTGCTGAGCCGCATGGACATTTTGGCACTCAGCCGCATGAAGCAAAGTTACATTTAATAAATGAGCCGCATGCTTAGACAACCCTGGAATGTATTATAATAATGTATTAATTTTATGCAGCCGCATGAAATCCTCAATGCAGCCGCATGAAATCCTCCTACACACTGTAATTAACGCATTAAGTAGTGCATTGTAAGGAATACATCATAGCCGCATAAGCTTTAAGCTTTTTAGCCTTTTGCATTTAAGGCCTTGGAAGTTTACATTTTATATACTTTAGTCCAAACTTGGTTGAAGTATCCTGGGAAAGGGAACCGCATAAGCTTTTAAGCTTTCTAAGCCTTTTGCATTTAAGGCCTTGGAAGTTTACATTTTATACTTTTGTCCTTAGCATTGCAACCAAATGCATCATAGCCGCATAGGCATTAGAGGAAGGCATTTAATGTATTCATCCTGAGCACTTTTCCAATACATTATACTAAAATATTACTTAATGCAAATTTTATTATTATTATGCTCTATGCATGGCCTTATTAATGCAGAAGCCAGCCGCATATGAGGCAAAGGCATTACTTCAATGCATTTATTACTTTAATGTCCGAGCCGCATATGGCTCCTACCAGCCGCATGCATAATATTTAATATATATATTACTTATTGTTTGGTGTATATTAATATAATGTATCTTAATATATTTTGTATATTTAAATATATTAATATAATGTATTTAATGTAGTAATGCATTACATTTATGCATTATATTAATGTATTAAATACATTGGCCTGCTAGCATGCATGTTCATATTTTATTGTTTAGCCGCATATGGCCAAGTGACTGCTGGCCGCATGAAATTTTCCGAGCCGCATGAGCCCCCCCCCACTGCCTTGCCCCTTCTAATATTTAAATTATTAAGTGTGCACTTGTGCTAAATTAATGGCTCCCTGACACGATGGTGACCCGTTGTGGTACACTTTTGACATGACATGATAGTGGCCCGACGTGGCGCACTCCTGACAGTGAACATGACATGACAAGATTTGATGGCCTGGACACCGTGGATGATTGCGTTTGTACAATTGAACCGGTAATGTTTGCATCATGTTTAGGACAGGGATTCCTGAGTACCACGGTCAGGGGTACCCACTATAAATGGCTAAGGCTAATAACTAGAATAATTCAGTAGTCATGAGAGATTTCTCCAGCTACAGGCGATCCCGTTATCCCGGCCACCATTGTGGGACTTGCAGCCTGCCGACGAGTAGGGCACAAGTCCAAACTCATTGATATATGGAAAGAACAATGTACTGCTTAATAAACTCAAGTCGCCTGGATAACCTGGATTAGCTGCAGGGCTTGTGGCTGGAGGAATATCTCACTGCATGTTGTGGCAAGCTAGTTAGCTAATGTAGAAAGCCGTAGGCACTGATTGGCCGGGATCGATTGTATGGTGTGGTTTCAGTGCTCGATTGTTGCAAGCTTGATCGCATGATTGTCACTCTTAGCAATAAAGATCAGAGGCTAAGTTCGGTTCAGGCGAAGGGTTACAACCCCGGTCCTTGTTTGGTTTAAGGGTTGTAACCTGGCTTCCGGAACAGTTCTAAGTCCTCTTTTCGTTTATTGCCTTATTGCACCCCACGTCATGCTTGTAATGTTTTACCTTACCAACATGATTGGAGACGGAGTTCTATTCAGGTGAAGGGTTACAACCCCGGTCCTTGTTTGGTTTAAGGGTTGTGACCTGGCTACTTGAATGGTTCCCTCGTACTTCATTATGACTGTGGTTATCTCTTTACTTTCAGTTCGTTTAACTGCTTATTATATTTTTTCTGATATGCTGGTTTTAGTTCTTAAGTGAAGCCTCCTTTGTGGCACTTGCTCTTTCTGGGATCTGACCCAGCTGGTTTTGTGTGGCCAGATTTCGGAGCTACCTCAGAGGATCCACCGACTTTCCAGCCTGATGGTGACCATCAGTCGTGACCAGGGCAACGAGTGGGTTTATTTTTGCTCTCCCACTCTATTGTAAAAATTATATTTTGAGGCGTTTAGCCGGCGAGCACCTGATAGCTCGTATTGTATGCCTTATTATTGTCTGTGTCACGCCCCGATCCCGCAGAGTCCTTTTCGTCCTCGCTTCGGGCTCTTTGGGACCGTTCGTCCTCGCTAAGGCGTGATGCCGTGCAAGCCTAAGTTGCACTTGCACAAGGCCAAGACCTGAAACAAGACAAGATAGACAAGTTTGACAATACACAGCGGAACGTATCGCAGATAATTGAAGCAGCAGCGGACATATTTCAGAATACAAGTATTGAACACAATGGTAACAAGAACATTTCTCTTTATTGATTTCATTTGAACAGATTACAAGCTCTCGATTCTCTCTGATACAATATTACATTCTCTCAGAACTTTACAGATTACAATGATCCCGTTCCCATACATTACATCCTTTTATATACAAAACCAAACTCTTGCACAGATGTCATCTCTTGGCATCTCTTCTGATTTCTGGCTCCTGAGGATGAGGCACGGGCTATCGCTTCGGGCTATCCTTCTCGATGCATGGTGCACCTGCATGCAGACTGATGATGGGTCAGTATATCAGCATACTGGTGAATGTGTGAACAAAGAGCTACATTTGTCTGAAACGATCACTGTTCATTTAGTGAGAAAACGTTTCTTGTGATGTGATCTTGCTAGTTTTACCTAGATTCATTCCATGCATACAGAGTCAGTTTACATATCTTTTGAAAACACATCTTTGAAAAGCCACAGTTCATATTATTTCAAGCATACAAGGGACTATTCAATTCTAGCACGATGACTATTCCTTTCATGTGCAGTGCGCAGCGTGTTTCATGAGCATATTCATTTCATTAGGGACAACAACTTTAGCATTCTTTTCTCTTGTTCAAGACAAACTTAGGGTCAGATTACAAGCATGATATTACATCCTTTCTCTTAGTAGAACATAGCATTTCTTGGTAACAGATTAATCTCTGCAAGCATTTATATATCAAACTCAAGCAATACAGTTTTATCACTTTTTAGTGATTCTTACCATAGCCGACCGTCCATCCCTGCACAAGACAAGGATTAGCATAACATTATAAAACCAATATTGTCATTCCCTGTTCGTCTCTGCATCGTTAGCTCTTAGCAAAACATATGATAGACACATGCAGACCGATTGGCAGCTGTGACTCTCCGGTTCAGCTTTGCACCAATCCACACCTATCTATATGATGGTCCATGGGAAACCCATGATTAGCCGCTGTGACGCTCTTGGGTTCAGCTCGCCGCTAAGGACACAGATAACGGCTACACTTTTAACATGGGTCCTTGCACCCAGTGTGCTCATAATCTCTCCTAGGCCGAGCGGTTCCAGGCGCCCCCAGATACCACCCGAGAGACAAATTTTACTCGTGCACGAGTTGTCCGAGACCATATGCATGCTCTAGCAGGATTCTATCAGATGAAACAGATTTCAGATCAGATGTACGACATGTTCTTTTCATGCCTTTGCAGATATACGACACGTTCAATTCGTGCCTTCTTTTATTCAGGTTAACATGTACAAGTCCGTCTGTACATGTCTATAATTCTCAAGCATACAAGCAGCAAGCAATGATCAAGCATTCAATTCGATTCATTTGTTTTCTCTTATCCTATCAAGCATGACAAGCATCATTTCAGTTCTTATTAGCAGGCAACGAGTCTTCTTATTAGCATGCTGATTATTTCTTTTCTTGTTCTTAGCATGGCATGGTTCTCTTTATCAAGGCAACATTCAAATCTTAGCGAGGCAACATGTGAATTCTCTTAAAGCATACTCAAGGATTTACCATCTTATTATTAACAAAAGCATTCAATCAAAAATTCAGATTCTTAAGGCGTAAGCGAATCAGCAAATGAGACTTCGTCCACTCACCCAGATTAATCGTCTTCTGTTACAGAGCCAGCAATCCGATCTTTCTGTTTATCTAGTGCCTTCGCGGAGCGGGGCACTACAGTCTGCCTACGGGTTGTAACATGATTGACAGATCCTAGGGTTGATCATGTATGACTAAACTCTTGCTAGTCCTCACATTTTGTAACGACTAGCTTCATGATCAGCTGGATATGTAATGTTTGGGACGCCTTATTATTGTATATTTCGTGATCTTACATCTTGTAACTTTACTTGTTTGCTTGAGATTGAGACAATTAGGCTTGTTATCGACCATAGGAGACTGATGGATTGTAGTTAAACCCTCATGTATCTAGACAGCCGTGACCGTATAGTGGGATGGATTTCATTTCATTTATACGTAGCTGGCTATGTATGCCCCCGCTCTCCAGTATTCTGGTTCTGGGGTGTTACATGGAGAATGGCCATTCTCCGTGTAAATTAAGACAGAGAATGACCATTCTCCGTTTTATTTAACACGGAGAATGTCATTCTCCGTGTTAATTTACACGGAGAATGGCATTCTCCGTGTTTCTAACACAGAGAATGACTATTCTCCGTGTAAATTAAGACGGAGAATGACATTCTCCGTGTTACTACACGGAGAATGGCCACCCTCATACGAAATTAACATTTTTCGTGTTCTAACACGGAGAATGACCATTCTCCTGCATTTTATGGTCAGTTGAAACTTTGAAGGGCCATAACTTTTGACTGGGAGGTCGAAACGAGGTCCGATTTGTCCCAAAATGAGCGTATCTTCGAGGAGCCTGAAAGTAACCGCTTCTCCGTTAGACGGCCTTCCGAAATTTTAGAATCGTAAAAAAATGATGTTTGGACCTCCGTTTTAGCACTTTTGCCGTTTGTCTCGGCCTTTCCAAAATTTTCCGACGAGTTTTTGAAGATTTTTGAGGAGAAAACCTAGATTCGAAAGTGAGCAGCGTATGGAAGAAGATGAAGTATCGAAACGTTTTTTTAAGAGTAGTTTCGTGGGTGTTTTCAATAAATTAGAAGGAAGGGCAAAAAGGTCATTCGGAACCCTCTTTATATATTTTTTGCTAATTCTGGGCACGCGATGAAATGTTATTGTGCGGTGGATTTTTCATAAATTTTTTTCGTTTTTTGGACATTTCATAAATTTCATATAAAATTGATGGAATCCATATCTTTATGTGAGAAAAAAATATATTTAGGATACCGTATTTGGAAACAACATATCCCATCACAAAAATTATCAGCTATGTGTGGATATTTTAAATATCAATAAATATCGGAGAAGATTTGATTAGGCATCCCTCCATAAGTGTTGGTGTTTGATACCTAAATTTCTTTGACCAATGAACATGGAGGTCTAAGAGTACATTACTCCAACTTGCTATTTGTGACAAACCAGTAAATTTCTTTAGATGCAATGGGTTTGTGGTCAATTAGAGTTTGACGAATTGAAACGCACTATACGTACGTACTACTTGTAAATAGTACTTGGCACATTTCGGCAATAACTAACTTGCTAACTTACGTTTTGGCATGAATAACTTGCCATCTTGTTGCACTTAAAAAGACCAACTTGTTTCTTTCAAATAAAATAAAGTAAAAAAATGAAAAAAAAAATGAGAACAAAATATCCCCAATAGGTTGGGCTGATAGTATTTTTTGAATTTTTGCATATGAATCTTTATTTTTTTTCTTCATAATATGTATATAGATTTATTTTTAATTTGAACGCATCGATACTGGTGCACATTTTTCATGTGTACCTCGCATCACAACAAGATCTTGGATGTTGAATCTACATCACCAAATTATCACTATTTTAGCGAATTTTATCACTATTTTTAGCGAATTTTGTGATGCTTTTTTGGAGTGGCACCTGTGGGCCCCATAGATGACGTTTCGTGAAAGTGTTGAAATTCGATAAAACCCTCGTATGAATAATTTGACATTGCGGATCCAACGGCGTAGGTCTTATCGTAATACGAGACCCGTACAAATAGGTATGTGTTTGTATCGTTGCGGTGAAATTGATAATATATTTATATACAAATTATGAAAAAAAAAAAGGGCTTATATGTAGAATTAAAAAAAAGAAGAAGATTGTTTGCCTGCTCTGCTGGATATACACCCAACCTCAAGCTTTTCCTACGCCTTTAGTAAAGTTGTTTTTCTTGATTTTATTAGAAAAAGTTTTGGGCTAAATTTTTTTAATATTTTTTTGGGCTGTTTAGTAAAAAATTTGGACTGTCAAGAAAAATTGTCCTTAGTAAAGACATTTTGTTTCTCAGTTCGAAAACCTAGCAAATTTTGTGCTCTTGGTGTCCAAGAATCGAATGAGACTCAAAAATTCCAGGTTTAGTCTGGACATATTAGTTCTTTTATGCTCGTGGTTCGGTGTGGTCCGGTTCATTTTTAATTAATTTTGTCTAATTTGGGGTTTAAAACTAAAAAATTCGTTTTGAATCGAACAACACCAAATGTACTAATGACTTTTTTCGGTTTAAAATTATGATTAGTAATTAATGATTAGTTATGAGTTTTAAATTGAATAATAATGGAGCATAACATAAGTATTAGAGCATCTCCAACCCTATTGTGAGTTTGAAAAAAATGGTTGCCACATCGGAATGACAACCATTTTTTCCAAAAGTACTTCTCCAATGCAAATGTGAAATAAAGTGTGGAGTTGACATGGCAATGACATGGCAAAGACAATGTGAAGTTGGTTGTCTAGATCTAGACAATGCACTTCACAATGTCTTTATGTCCACATCATCATTTGTGAATAAAAATATTTATAAAAAAGTTGAAGAAGTGGAGGAGTTGCCTTGGAAGTTGAAAAAAATACTTTTTATTGTCTCCTCAATACTTTTGCATTGGAGAGAGTTTTTCTATCTCATTGTCTTTTGACATATAATTTTGCCACATAAACAAGACATTGTCTTGTGGCTCATGCCACATAGGAGCCACCTAAGACTCACAACACTTAACAAGACAATAGGGTTGGAGATGCTCTTATAACATGTCTTAATAAACTTAAACTTAGGACATGTTTTGAAAAAGCTTTTTTTTTTTTTTAGAAATTTTGAGTCGCACCCCACTTACGTTACCTAAATTTAAGGTGCACCCCACACAATTTACATAATGCAAGACACTCCCCACTTTTGACAGTTTCCGTCTAATGCCAACGGTCAACGCGGTTGACCGATAATTTTGGACGAAAATGCTCTCCCCAAACCCAAACCCAAACCCTAATCATAATGCTCTGCCCCACTCCCCCGCCCCGCCGCTGCCGTGCCCCGTCCCGCTGCGCCGCGCCCATCACAGCCACCACCACCTTCACCTTCACCTTCACCACCACCACCACCACCACCACCTTCACCTTCACCATCACCACCGCTCCACCCTGTCACTGCCGAGCCCCGCCGTTGCCGCGCCCCCGCTCCCCCCAGCTTCGCCCCCCTCCCCAGCTCCCGCTTCGCCCCGCCCCGCCGCTGCGGCTGCCGCGCCCCCGCTCCCCCGCTCCCCCCAGCTTCTCCCCCCTCCCCAGCTCCCGCTCCGCCCCCTCCCCTGCGCTCCCGCTCCGCCCCCATCAGCAGCAACAACAACAGTAGCAGCGGCAGTAGCAGCAACGGTGGCAGCCGCCGGAGGGAGCGCGCGGCGGGCAGCTGGGGGTGGAGGGGGGCGCGGGAGGGGGGGGGGGACGTTAGCCGGCATGGGCATGCGCGCAGCAGGGCACGTCTTGGAACGGGGGTCGCGGGAAAGAAGAGGGCATTTTCGTCCAAAATTATCGGTCAACCGCGTTGACCGTTGGTCTTGGACGGAAACCGTCAATAGTGAGGGGTGTCTTGCATTATGCAAATTGTGTGGGGTGCACCTTGAATTTGGGTAAAGCAAGTAGGGTGCGACTCAAAATTTATCTTTTTTTTTGGTAGGTTTTAGTATAATTTATTTTATGTGTAGAACTAAATAAAAGAATTAAATCGAGATCGACATATTGGGTTAGCCCGTAGGTTCAGATGGTAAGATTTTGTTCTTGATTGTGGAGAACCAAAAGTTGACGGTTCGGATCAGGATTGACATAAAAATTGAACCAAACCAAACAAATTCGAAGTGAATAAAAGTTGCAATGACCATTAGTCAAGTAATAAGATCTATACATTGAAATTGGAATATATAATCTAAATTCGAACCTGTCTACATTCAGTTCTAGTGTTTTGGTAAAAAGGATGTTGAGTAAGTTTATTATTCTTATATGAAGAAACAAAGAATCTAACCATATTCTATAACAAATATCCTTTTATATAATTTCCACTTTTAAATTGTCGGATACAATTTTGTTTATGTGTACTGATACCAAACACATTTCTTTTGATATTTAGTGTGTATCATTTGTTACTTAAAGTTGGAGCGTTTGAAATGGAAACTAAACCAGCTTTTAGTTACATATTACTCTAGTCTCGCATTCAATAGTTAGAACATATATTAGACACACTTAGTTATATGTGACATTAATGTTTTCAGGATATGATATTATTGGACTCATTTAGTTATAAGCCATATTATTGTTTTTAGAATATAATTATTCAATTTTAGAATATAATTATAAGCCAAAAAAAAAAAAACCCCTCTAACAAGTACATATTATATAGAAATATAGAATCCTTAAAGAAAAAAAGTGTAAAGTGATATAAACTTTTTTGGTTCTTAAATAGTACAACATTTATTAGTAGAAAACTAGATCTAGTCGAGCTACTATCAAAATATTGATCAAAACTCATATGTTTTGACCTTTTAAGATTTGATTTAAAGAGTATTGGTTTAAATAAAAAGAAATTACTTAGGGCAAAATATAAAGTGATAGGAGCTATCATTTACTTTTTAACTTTTTTGCCAATTTTTGATATTCAAAATATTCTTGAAAAAAAAAATGTTAGGGGCTATCACTTTCGTCAGTTTTATGTCTTAGGATTGCCAGAATTATAGAAAACTGTGTATCTTAGTACTGTTAGTTTTGACAGTCCTTCATCGTTCCCAATCCGACCGTGCTGATTTCTAAAGCTTTTAAACAATAAAAATGATGTTCAAAACCACCAAAATGGTATTCAAAAGAAATAAATACCAACATACATTAACTGAAATCTAAAAATCAAAAAGGAAAAAAATCTAAAAATTGTTGTGTTCAATTTTATTTTTAAAAAAATTCTAAAAAATTATGCATTTGAAATGAAGAGTGGAGAAGAAAATAAAGATGTACCTTGTTATCTGCGTAAGAGGAAGAGATTGCAAGAAGAAGAGAAAGTTGTTTGAGAGGAAGAAAAAGATGAGTTTGGATATTTGAAATGGTGATCTCACTAACAAATGATGTGATACCCCTAACACTTCTATAACTTAAGAGTGATATTTCCTATCTATTAATTTTGGTAGTATCCTTAGTGATTTAAGTTTAAAGGCTTAATTTCAATTTGATACATTCAACTATTTAAGTTTTTCAATTTGATATCCTAAACTTTAATATCATACCAATCACTATCTTCAACTACTGAATATTTTCAAGTCGATACATTCCGTCAGTCAGGGGTTAATTTTTTAATTTCGTTTCAATGAAAAAATAAATAATTTTTTTTTACCAAATTATCCTCCATCCTTATGTCTGGGGACATTTGAAATGACCACGAATGAGGAGGATATTTATGTTATTTAGGATTTTTTTTCTTAATACTATTACAGTATTAAGTTGTAATCGTAATTGATGTATTAAGTTGTCTAATATTAAAATTTAAGATATCAAGTTGAAACCCTCCATCCTTATGTCTGGGGACATTTGAAATGACCACAAACGAGGAGGATATTTATGTTATTTAGGATTTTTTTTCTTAATACTATTATGGTATTAAGTTGTAATTGTCTAATATTAAAATTTAAGATATCAAGTTGAAACCCTCCATCCATATGTCTGGGGACATTAAAAATGACGACGAATGAGGAGGATATTTACGTTATTTAGAATTTTTCCTTAATACTATTATGGTATTCAGTTGTACAATTATAGTTCATGTATTAAGTTGTCTAAATTAAAGTTTAAGAAATCATGATGAAAACCTCGATTAGTTGAGGGTATCAACTTAAAATTTAGTCGTGTTTAAAATCACTAATAGTGGTCAGTTTTTCAAACAAAAAGAAAATTACAGAAAGGTCCTTAGGACCATCCCCACTGCATCCGGCGCAAAGTAAGTGGGGGTAAGGGGCTGACTTGGAAGAAACAAAAAGAGGGTTGCGAAACCGTAACATTGACTGTAACCTAACAAATAATATGAAAAGCAAAAAAAAACTTGGAAATAATTTTTAGTAAAATACTAAAAAGGACCATTTATATACTCTTCTTCTTCTTCTTCTTTACTCTCTCTTCATCTCTCTCTCTCGAACTAAAATTCATATTCAAATTCACTACTTGTTGTTCTTCTTGTAGCTGATGGGTCCTAGGTGAGCTTCTCTTCTCCTCCTCAAACCCTCAATTTCTTGGTTCCTCTCCGTAATATCAGTAAAAATAAGGAGCTGGTATGTGAGTTTTCTTGATTCCATCACCTGTAAGATCTGGGTCTTTCGAGAAAGTTTGTTCCTTTCGTGATTTTAGTTACTTTCCGGGCGGCCTCCTCTAGTAAAGTTGTAGTCTTTAGGCCTGAAACTGCTCATAACTGGTCCGAACGTTAGAATTTAGTGATGGGTGAGTTGGTTGGACTTTGGAGTGTAATCCGTCGCCAATTTTGTTTAAAAAAAAGTCCCTAAAGACTACAACTTTACTAGAGCTGGATCCGTCCCGGCGTTGCCCGTCGCGTAGTGTTTGCTATTGTGCTCCACGTCGATTTGGGCTAGCATGGTCGAGATGATGGTGAGAGATACTAGAGAAATATGAATATACGTACCCTATTTACCAAGTTGGCATTCGTCCATTTCAAAGTTTTGGAACTCGTCTTGCTTAATTGCTTATCGGAGTTCCTTTCGACTAGGATTCGTTGGTGTACTTTACTTTGGTTCTTATGCTTATATACCATAGATTGAAACGACCCTGTAATGAATCTGTGATCTTGTGACGGCCCATCTTCATTGGGACTTTTTGTAGCCCCTGCTTAATTTTGGAGAGTCACCATCTTGTTGTACGAGTCCGATGAGCCTCACACTATGTCTGCTCTAGTGCTGATATTTACCTTGTCTAGAAAATTGGAACCTACTGAAAGATAGAAAATTGCCCCCCTCCTTCCACTTGTTTCCTTACTTGAAGCTAGTAAGACGAAGATTGATCAGAGACAATCGAGTTTTCTGTTCCTTGCATTGAGTCCATTTCTTTCAACCGTTTTGATTCATTAATTTTGCACAACTTCAAACACCTGGGCAAATGTGGTAAAGAAGTTTTAAAGAAGGACAAGGTTTTTGTTAGCTTTATAGAGACATGGCCCTTAACTGTGGATTCAAATGCCGGATCCCAAAATTTGGGAGAAAGCCTTTTGTTTTTTTTATGTTGTTGTGAGTTTCGAGAAGTCACATAATCTGCTACTTGCTGTTGTTTTTGTCTTAATCCGTACCTAGTACAATGGGCTTTAGTGCTTATGATTTCAGCGCAGCTATATAATCATGTCACTTCTAGTGAATTTTCCTGCCAGTCAAGTTGAAGCTAGGCATGGATTTAATAGCATCCCTGTGTCTATGTAAATTTGGGAGTTGTGTATTTTCTTTAATTAGAAATACAGGAGAAAAGAATTCCAGTTCTCCCTCTCTCCCTCATATATATATATATATATTTTTTGGAAAAGGGTAAATTTTATTCCAAAATCAACTTAACTCATACAGCTTACAGTACACCCCATGGACCTCTCACCCTACTAGGGTGACATAGCATTTACATCAAACTCAATATTGTGAAGTATGGCTATTGGGGGAGTGGAGAGCCTCTCGAAAATACGTCGATTCTGTTCCCGCCACACATGCCAGACAGAGGCAGCTAGTCGCAATATGGCGGTCTTGGACCATACATGCCCCCTACCTCTCTGGCCACGAATTCCCGTGACGATGTCTCGTACATCTCTGCCTGTGTCACAGCCACCCAACGACCTGCAGCACTGTTCAGACCAGATATACCGTGACACATTACACTCAAAGAACAAGTGCCTCATAGATTCATTTCTTGCTTCACACAGCATACACTTGGGATTGGGGATGGGGATCCTAAACGTAATCAGCCTATCTCTTGTCAGCAGTCGCCCCAACATCAACCGGTAGACGCATAATTGCATCTTGCGAGCCGGGCCCTTGCACCAGATGAAGTCATAATCCTCGCTCCTGGGGTTCGTTTGGCGTACCAGGTTGTAGCAACTATTGAATTGAAATTTCTTTGTAGTTCCAGGATTGGCAGACGAATTCCAAATCCATTTATTGGCTAGCTGACTCGGATCAATGTCTACAGCTCGAATAGCCGTTCCCAGCTCTGTCGTGTGATGGTATAGCTCTGGTCTCCATTCATTATTTCTAATAATATGCTGACACTTCATCCCTTTACCGGCCTCCCTGTGCAGCTGGTCGTCCAGTATCTCTAGCAATGATTGATGCTCCACCCAAGGGTCCAGCCAGAGGTCAGTACCTGTCCCATCTCTCATAATCCGTCGAATAGAAGATTTGAGAACAGCTCTGTGTCGGAGGATACTTTTGAAAGTCGCCGAGTGGTTATTGTTGAGAGCACAGGTGCAGAAGTTGCCCTTCTTCACATACCGACTGGACATCCAGACCTGTCCACTATGCACCACCATATCTATCAGGCAAGAGAAGTACTACATGACAAGAGTGAACAGATAAAGAGACGGGGGGTCCCCTTGCCTCAGCCCTCTGTTGCTACGGAAGAACCCATATAGGATGCCATGTATGAGAACTGAGAAAGTAGGGGTCGAGATGCACTCCATAATCCTCGAAACCCATATCTTGTCGATCTCCATAGCAACCATCAGGTGACACAAGAAGTCCCTGTTAACCATGTCATAAGCTTTTCTCAGGTCCAGCTTCACACGCCTTCTCGCCCTCCGGTTTATTGAACTCCCGCATCATTTCATGAGCGAGCAGCTCTTACATCGCCAATGGCCTTGTAGCCTAGTGGCTAAGACCATTGGCACTTGGGGATGAGGTCAAGGGATCGAACCCCATGGGGGTCGGCTGGGTGTCAGTGGACACGGGCTCCCGGGCCAAAGCCGGTTGGGTGTCTTCGACACGGGCTTTGGTTTTAAAATAAAATATATATAGTCTCTTACATCCTTGTTTTGGTGATTTTGATTTATCTTCTGTATCATCCTTTGCATATTCCTGGATTGGAATTATAACTGAAGCTCATGTTTACTTTGTCTCCAAGGGTGTTCCCATTAAGTATTCCTGTAGATACTCCTGATGCAGTCAACGAGAGACTTGTGCCAGAAGATACATCAGTCGTAGAAAGAAATGGTTTGATGAGTCACGAGCAGAACGGAGGGGCAGGTCCAGCCCAAAGCCCTGTAGGTGGTGGAAGAAGAGAAATTGGTATCAGGTATGTTTGTTACTCCACCTTGTGAAAGGATATGTTTCTTTTTATGAGATAAAGAAAGGATTTTATCTTGCTTTTAGTACTTAAGTATTCCCTTTTTCTTTTTTTATCAAACTCTAGTGTTGCTCGTATTCCTTAACTACCGTTCTATGAAACGTGGGATTGAGATATAGTATTAACTATTAAGAGAAGTAGTAGGTGCGCTCAGTATATCTGTACTAAAATCATAACTTACCTACGTTTTATTTAGATATTGCATCGTTTAAAGTATGCCGGCTTAAAGAATGCACATTTACTTCTTTATAGAATTATTTAGAAGACGTAAAGTGATGTCCCATCAGACCTATCTGTTGTTAGGTTGTATTCAGGAGTTGCACTTTTCTTGAACTGAAAGGTTTCAAAATATAGTAGCAGGTGTTGATCTTCATTTTATTTCCTTTTTTCGCTCAACATGGTTGTGTGATCGATTTGGAACTATGATAAACTGTACTTGCAAGGCTTTGGTTACTCTATTTGTTTCATAGTGAGTATTGTTTGATTCAGTTGAGCTTTAACTTTGTTGCTACTTGATTCTTTGAGTCATTTACTCCATTTTATTTTATAACTCTAAGTCAGTAGCATAACTTTGTTACCTTGGCTGATAAACTAAGGTAAAAAAGAGAGTAGCAAGAGTTGAAATAAATTCTTGTAACTTGAGATATAAACTTGCATTATAGCATGAGCCCCAATGTCTTCTTATTAGAAGTGGACTTCTAAATAACTTTCTAATTACCTGTTCAAGTCGGAGTATCAGTTAGTGCTCAGGGAGATCACTGTCTTTGGTTGTTTCAAGAGATGCATTAAATTGGCACAGTTGGTGCATTTGAGAGAGAAATTCTCAAATAAACCTTATCAGACTTATATGGTTCTACTTTATACTGTCCATACTTGTGCATCTGATATATTATTGTTTTGTCATGCAGTGGGTGGTCACAAATGAATATAAGTTTGCTCAGAGTTAAGAGTTATGTAGTAAGATATTTATTTAAGAACCGTAGTTTGGCATGTCCCAATACCGATACGGTGTGTCATGTTCCGATCACGGTTTGTCATGTCCTGATCCGATACCGACGGATACCGACGTTGAGAATCTCTTTTCTGGTCAATAGGGCAGAGAATTGAACGAAAAAGACCAATCAACAAGAGCGTAAAAACATAATAAGGTTGTTAAAACATGTAAATGAATAAAACTTATTGATTGCAGGTAAACCAATCAACAGTGGTGACTATATTTCATTCAATTTCAAAACTACTAAGAAACATCACATAAAATATTATGCATAAATGTATAAAATATTTTTCTTCTAATTTTTAATCATTTATTAATAACTATTTGCTTTTTGATACCAAAAAATTAATCATTTATTAATAACTATTTGCTTTTTGATACCAAAAAAATTCGATACTCCGATCCAAAACTGTCGATACTGTCGATACCACCGATTCCGATACTCATAAGAAGGATCCGATTCCGATACTGCAAACCTTGGTAAGAATACTGCTAGAAGAAATTGTTGTGGAAATATTGTATTTCCTTTTTTTTTTTTTTCTTAAGCTTGCATTCTTGGGTCTACTTCGTGACTCTCTTTCTGGCTATCAGTTGGATCCTTTAGGAACAAGAGTAGGGCTGCAAATGAGCCAAGCCGTTTGCGAGATGCTCGAAGCTCGGCTCGATAAAAGCTCGTTTGAGCTCGGTTCGTTTAGTAAACAAGCCGAGTTCAAGCTTCGTTTTCGAGCTCGTTTAATAAATGAGCCAAGCTCAAGCTTAGAAGTACTCGGCTCGTTCGAGCTCGCAAGCTGACTCGTTTATGAGCTTGCGAGCTGGGTCGTTTAGAAGCTCGTTTAGGAGCTTGTTTAGAAGCTCGTTTGTTTGTTGAATTCTAATTTTATGTATGTTTGTATAATGATATGGTTGTGTGCTTTATATATTTATATGTCCTTAATAATTGATATGAAGGAACTTTTTTAATTAAATTTTTATAAATAAATTGTTAAATTACAGGTACTTGAATTCAAGCGTAACTAGGTTGAAATCGAGCTCATTAAGCTTGAAATAAAGGTGAACAAGCTTGAAATCAAGCTTAATGAGCTTGATATGAGCTTATCGAGCTTGTTTATCAAGCTTGAATCAAGCTTGCTTATTGTCATAGTTAAAAAAAAAAAAAAAAAAAAAATCTTTTTATAAATAAATAAATTATTCTTCCTACAAAGAATTAAATTCCCTTGTATATATATATATATATATATATTTCCTATTTTATAAATAGGAATACCAACTTGTCATTTTAACCCCCCAACATTTATTATTGCATTATGCAATAATAAATCCCTTAACATCCAAACCCTCCATAAATTTTTGCAATTACATTTTGTAATGGGACACTTGTCATGTATTTGTGGTTAGGAAGTTTCAAGAGAGGACATGTGTCATCCATGGAGAGAAAGATGGAAGAAAAGGAAAAAAAAAAAAAATATCAAACCCCCCTCTCCTTTTCTTGGCCGGCCCCCCTTTCTCTCTCTCCCCCTTTTCAACTTCTTCTTCTTCCTCCAACTTCTTTCTTCTCCAAAGTTTGTTTTTTTTCCAAGAAGAAAATTAGGTATATTTTATTTACTTTCTAATTCCCTTCTCTTTTCCCTTTTCTAAACTCATTTCCTTAGTTAATACAAATTTGATTTTTATATATTGTGATTCTAAATTCTAGGGTTATTGTGGAGGAATTTTAATTTGTTCTAAGTCCACTCCCAAGTCAAGGCAAGCTCTCTACCATCCTTCAACCTCTTAATTTACTCTATGAATTCTCATATTCCAAGATTATATTTTAGTAGTTTCTAGTGACATTGGAGCATGTTTAAAGTTGTAGAAATTCTTTTGGTTGTGTCAAAAAGAAATTATTTATAGTAAAATTTTTGAACATCATAGTATGGACATATATTGCTATATGCTCACTTGCAAGACTACAAAAGCTTCAATATGTGAAATTTGTAGTAGGTTAAATTAGGATTTTTTTTCCTCAAGCAAGTAGTGCACTTGTGTAAAATTATTTAAATGGTATCAATATAATTCTAGTAGAGGACTTCAATATTTTCTCTGTCCATGATTTATATCATTCCAACATAGAGCTTTTGTGAATTGATTATATATATTTATTTAATATCCAAAAACTAAAGGTTATGATAGAAAATACTTACAACATACCTACGGATATATATATTTATAACGTATGAGTTAGAGATGTATAAAGATGCAAATCCTTATTTTCGCTACTTAAGTTGTATTATTATTATTATTATTATTATTATTATTATTATTATTATTATTATTATTTTTCAAAGTCTCCGTTTATATTAAATATGTATGTGATTCTTAGCTTGTTCAAATAATAATAGGATTATTAAATTATGAATGCACAACTTGTCGATTATTGAACCACAATTATCCCCTATGTTTACATAAAGCCCTTTTATTGGTAAGGAGTTTGATACTTTAAAATCTTTAATTTCCATGTCAACGAACATCATTGAATAGAGATATTCTAACCTTTGTTGTTGACTTGAAAATGATAATAAGAACCTATACTTATTGAAATTAGCCATCCTTGTGTATGATTGTGGGTTACTTTCCTTGTTAATTGAATATATTGCGTGGTTCCGGTGTTGAGGGTTGCTCCACCGAAGGGGTCGGCGTACCCGGGGTTTTATTATACCATTTGTGTTCATTGTAGAATTTTTCGGTTCAAGGAAAACAAAGGAGACTCTGCCGAAAATTCTTAGAAATTTCAGAGTTAGCTAATTTATAAAGCTTTAGGTTCTCTTCTTTTCTAGTTAGATATTCTGTCATATGATTCTGTCACAAGCGATAAGTTGCATTAGAGCTCGATATAATTAAATAGATCATTTAGAGTAGTTGCATCGGGATGGGAGAGAAAACTAGTTGGATCACACCATCGAATTCATTGCAATACTACTTGTTTAAAACTGATCAGTTCCTTTTTCCGGCACTCGTTTGGCCAGACGGGTCTGTCGGGGTGTGGCTTAGCACACTTCTTGTTTTATACTTTCTGTATCCATTGGATTCCGAATCCCCGAATTCGGCTCTGTAATGTCCAATGTAGCTTGTTCCGATATTCTTGGAAAATTCCAAGTCATACGACAATTGTTTTAACACTTGATTCCGGGAAACCGGAAATGATTCAGGTGTTATTAGTTATATCGCATAAATATGTGATGCTTAATACTAATTGGACGGATAAAGTCTAAGCACCGCCCATTTAGTATAATCCTGATCCCGGGCAAATGGGATTATTGCCGAGATACTAGGTGTGTGTGATCCAAAGGGTTTCTCTAAACAATGCATTATCATTAAGTCTAGTATTGGCTCTATTAGTTTTAATTACATCTTCAGACCTTACTCAACTTTGACACTTGACAGTATCATTTACTCTAGTTGGTGCTCAGGATATTTGGGCGTATATATTCCATGTTATATTTTGGCGTCATTTTCTTCTTGCCTTACTTTCTTTCCTTGACCGAGAGCTTGCTCGTCGTATTGACGACCTAGTTTTGTTCACTAGGTGTGGAGGAAATTCCAGGTGATCAGTATGCTGAAAAGGATCTCTACGAGTGACTGCATCCTTGGAAGACTTTTGTTAATGATATGATTTAGTACTGGATATGGCTTGTATAATTAATGATAAGACGTATTAGTGGTTATGTTATGTATAATTATGGAACTCTTGGAAGTGGAAGTAGTAACATTTTGGATAATGACATTTTGGGAGTGAATTAGTTAGTTATTTTTTTTTGTACCTATATTTTATCTCTGACCTTACAGGCGACAATCGCAAGTACGGCAAGTGTTGTATCGTATAAGTGCGTAGCCTGGAGATGTACCACGCTCCAATTTATATTATGGAAGTCGGGGCGTGACACGTCTTTTAGTGGTGGCCCATGCAGGTCAGAGCATAAGGGATAGGATATAGGTTTAGGGGCTTGATACTGGTTGTACATGAATACCTTGGACTGGTCGAATTTACCTAGGAGAGGAAAAATGATAAACATGAAAGTTTAGTGAACGATTAAAGATGCATTTTACTAAATTTGAAGAATCTTGTGGTTAAAGTTATTATTATTGATTTATTCTTTTGATTTGGAGTTACTTATATGTGAGGATTCATGGATGCAGGAATGGGACGATTCCTACGATCTATTTACTGGGATGGTAGTGACCGCACCAAGTATGGGTATGGACAAGGAGCTAGGAAGAGCTGGAACGTTCCTGATTGGCTTGACCTCCCAGTTTGTGGGCTCTACTATAGATTCCTACGCCCGGTCATTAGAGAGGTCGAGGATGGAGCTGAGGTGTACCATAAATCGGAAGTACGTTTTAGGTATTTCCTTAGGGATAATGTGCGAGCACACCCTGAGATTACCAATTACAAGGGGACTGTGGAGGAATGGATTGATGATAACCCTTATGTGACTATCCTTACGGTAGAGGACGATATTTGGCTGAAGCAAGGATGTTGGTGAAGAAGAAGGGGGGACCCTTGCTCTACTGCACCATATTTTGTTAAGCAGTAGACTTGTGGATATATGTATGTATAGGGTTAGAACCCGGGAGGGGCCATCTTTTTGTCTGTCGTATTTCATTTTGTTTCCCGACAGATATGTATATATATGTATATATGTATAGTTTTGTATGATGATAGAAGATTAGTTAGTACTAATCTTGTAAATATATGGCCCCTATGGAAGCATATTGTACTTTGTATCCTTCTGAAATGAATGAAAATATGTTCTTTTTTGTATCTATCTGATTTGCAATTGATATTAGTTTTACAAATTTTTCGTCCTCCTGTAGTAGTTTAGTCACCCACCTACCTTTCATCCTCATGTTAAGAATTTTATATTCTTAATATTCAGGATCATGTCTACATCACCAGATCCTAACACACTAGCAACCGCATCAGCTACCTCTGAGTCACGGAATACCGATGTCCTTGAACTCTTCAGACAATTCATGGAGACCAATGCCCAACAGGTTCAGATAGCTCAAGCCACTTCAGCAAGACTCCTTGAAAGACTTGATGTTCCCAAAGCCCCAAGGATCGGGGATCTTTCAGATTTCCGAAAGGTCAACCCTCCAGAATTTAAGGGAACTGAAACCCCATTAGAAGCAGCCCAATGGCTTAGGAGCACCGAAGGACTGTTGAAAGGTGCCAAAATCGCGCCAGAGGATGTAATGTCTTTAGTAAGAATTCAACTAAAGGATGTGGCCGAGTACTGGTGGAGTTCAATACATCCAGAAGAATCCAATGAAACGGTGCTTTGGGAAGAATTCAAGAAAAGGTTTGAAGAAAGATTCTTTCCTATGAGCGCCAAGCTGGAGCTTGAAAGGAAGTTCACTTACTTAAAGCAGAACAAAAGCTCGGTAGATGAGTATTCAGCAGAATTCACGAGGCTCAGCAGATTTGCCCCGTACCTGGTACCCGACGAAGCTAAGAAGATAAGTCGATTTCGTGAAGGACTAAATAACCAATTGAAGATGAGTGTAGCACCATACGCATGTACCACTTATGCGCAGGTAGTAGAGGCTGCCAGGGACCAGGAACGAATGCGAAATGATGAGGATAATGCCAAGTCAGGGGGACAGAAGCGAAACCTGGAGGCTATCACTGTCCAGCCAAGGAATCAGGGACAAGCTCAGCAGAAGCAGTTCCAGACCGGACAAAATAAGAATCGCCAGAGTTGTAATTACTGCGGGAAGCCAGGGCACACAAGAAATGATTGCAGGAAGCTTCAGGGCAGATGCCTCAGATGTGGGTCATCTGAACATCAAATGCGCCAGTGTCCTCGTCAAACCACCAACAATATAAATGGACCAAGGAATACTAACCAAGGTGGGCCCAGGCAGCAAGCACAAGGAAATCAACAGAGGCCAGCATTACCACCTCAAGCTCACCAGTTCCATCAGGCGCAAAATGCGGGTCCAAATAACCACAACAAGAAAAAGAAGAAGCATGGACAGGCCTTCATGGTGAATGTTAATGAAGCAGTGACGGCTGGAGACGTGGTGTCAGGTACTATACTTGCATCATCTAGTCCTGCATCTGTCTTATTTGATTCTGGAGCTACACATTCCCTTATATCAGCATCTTTTGTATCTAAATATGATATATTAACTCAACCCCTGATCAAAAAGTTAAGAATCCTTAACGGTAATGGGGTGGTAGAAGTAAGCCGGATATGTCGAAGCTGTCCCATTAAAATGGGAGGAGGAAGCTTCCAAGCCAAATTATTAGTTTTCCCCATGAGCAATTATGATGTAGTGTTTGGAATGGATTGGTTGATCTCAACATCTGCAATTATAGATTGTGGCCAAGGAAAAGTTCAATTTTCCTTATCCGATAGCGAAATACATGAATTTGTGAGAGATCAGAAAGAATTTGATGAAGAAGAATTAGAAAGATTTGAACAAACATCAGGAAGAAATTTCCAGCATCAAGAAGTAGTTGAATGGCCCAAGGTCGTAGCCGAATTCAAAGATGTGTTCCCTGATGAATTACCTGGCATACCCCCGGATAGAGCTGTAGAATTTTATATTGATTTGATTCCAGGTTCTCCACCTATTGCAAAGAAGGTTTATCCCATGACTAAGGAAGAACTAGCTGAATTAAGTAAACAAATTAAGGAGTTATTGGCTAAAGGATTCATTAGACCTAGTGGATCTCCTTGGGGAGCACCTGTGTTATTCGTGAAGAAGAAGGATGGTAGTCTAAGGCTGGTGATTGATTATAGAGCACTAAATGAAGTAACTATTAAGAACAAATATCCATTACCAAGGATTGATGAGTTATTTGACCAACTCGGAGGAGCAGCTGTATTTTCAAAAATAGATCTCAGATCAGGGTATCATCAGGTCAAAGTCAGAAAGGAAGATATACCGAAGACTGCCTTCAGGACCCGTTATGGACACTATGAGTTTCAAGTTATGCCTTTCGGGCTGACTAATGCTCCGGCTATATTTATGGATCTGATGAATAGAATATTTTATAAATACTTGGACAAATTTGTAATAGTGTTTATTGATGACATATTAGTCTATTCAAAGAATGAGAAGGAACACGAAGAACATTTGAGAATAGTACTTGAAACTCTACGACAAGAGAAGTTGTATGGTAAGTTAAGCAAGTGCGAATTCTGGTTGGACCAAATTTCCTTCCTGGGACATATAGTTAGCGGAGAAGGGATATCGGTGGATCCCAAAAAGATAGAAGCTGTAAAATCATGGCCTACTCCCAAGAATGTTGCGGAGATTCGAAGCTTTATCGGACTAGCTGGATATTATAGAAGATTTGTGGAAAATTTTTCCAGAATTGCCGAGCCACTCACTCGATTGACTCGGAAGGATGAAAAGTTTATTTGGACTGATAAATGCCAAGCTGCATTTGAAGAACTGAAGGAGCGACTTATTACAGCACCAGTGTTAGCCTTACCTTCAGGCTCGGGAGGTTATGAAATCTATAGCGATGCTTCTGGAAAAGGACTAGGCTGTGTCCTGATGCAACATGGAAGGGTAATCGCTTATGCTTCTCGTCAATTGAAAACTCATGAAAGGAACTATCCAACTCATGATCTGGAATTAGCAGCCGTTGTCTTCGCTTTGAAGCTATGGAGACACTATCTATATGGAGAGCAAATTAATATATATACAGATCATAAAAGCTTGAAATATGTATTCACTCAAAAGGAATTAAACATGAGACAACGGAGATGGTTAGAACTGCTTAAAGACTTCGATATGAAATTGGAATATCATCCGGGCAAAGCAAATAAGGTGGCTGACGCCTTGAGCAGAAGACCAATAGCTTTCTTCCTGAACACACCCAAGGAAATATTGGAAGATCTAAGAAGGATGGGGATCGAAGTAATCTATCCAGTGGCAGATGGGGTCTGGGCAAGTTTGGAGCTGCAATCATCCTTAATCGAAAGAATTAAAGAGGCTCAAAAGGATGACATGAAACTGCAGAAGCTATGGAAACAAACTGAATCTGGATTACAAACTGGTTTGGTTAAGCATCCAGATGGTTCCTTAAGATTTGGAAGTCGTTTATGTGTACCTAGTGGAGAACTCAGGACAGAAGTGATGTCTGAAGCTCACAGCTCACAATACTCCATTCATCCTGGGAGCACAAAAATGTACCAGGATCTGAAGCAGAATTTCTGGTGGCACGGAATGAAGCATGAGATCGCCAAATTTGTCTCAAAGTGTTTAATATGTCAACAAGTAAAGGCTGAACATCAAAGGACCGCTGGACTTCTACAACCTTTACCTATACCTGAATGGAAGTGGGAACACATAACGATGGATTTTGTATCTGGACTACCAAGAACAAAAAGAGGTAATAATGCTATTTGGGTGATTGTGGATAGACTAACAAAGTCTGCAAGGTTTCTGCCATTTCGAGTCGGTCAATCTACCGAACTCCTAGCAGCTATGTATATGAAGAATATTGTTGGCCAGTACGGAGTACCAGTGAGTATCGTCTCAGACAGAGATACTCGGTTTACCTCCAAATTTTGGAAAAGTTTGCAAGATAGTCTCGGCACTCACCTAAAGTTCAGTTCAGCATACCATCCACAGACCGATGGTCAGTCCGAGAGAACGATTCAGATCCTGGAAGATATGTTGAGGTCATGTACACTAGACTTCGGGGGATCTTGGGATGATCATATTCATCTAATAGAATTCTCCTATAACAATAGCTACCAGTCCAGTATCAAGATGGCTCCATTTGAAGCTTTGTATGGAAGGAAGTGTCGATCTCCAATATGTTGGAGTGACATAGGGGAGCGTCAACTGTTGGGGCCAGAGCTAGTTACACAAACTGTGGACAAGGTTAAGGCAATTCGAAGTCACCTTCAGGCTGCTCAAGACAGGCATAAGATGTGGGCAGATAAACATAGAAGGATCCTCGAGTTCAAAGCTGGTGATCATGTATTTCTAAAAATCTCACCAACCCGGGGAACCATCAGATTTGGAACGAGAGAAAAGTTGAGCCCAAGGTTTATAGGCCCATTTGATGTTTTGGAAAGAGTCGGAGATGTAGCTTACCGACTGGCCTTACCACCTTCACTTGAAGGAGTTCATAATGTCTTCCATGTTTCTCAACTTAGAAAGTACGTGCCAGATACTAGACACATACTTGACCATTCTGAGATAACAGTGGGTCCAACTCTGCGCATTCAACAGAAGCCGGTAGAGATCATAGATCGAACGTAGAAGGTTCTCAGGAATAAGACAATATCCTTGGTTCGAGTTTCATGGAACAAGGACTTCCCTGGCGAATCTACGTGGGAGAAGGAGGACGACATGCGGCAACTTTATCCATATCTCTTCGGCGATTAAGGTACCGTAGTTTTTTTTTTTTTTTCCTGACCCTATGTGTGTTCTCTTAAATTCCGAGGACGAAATTTAATTAAGGTGGGTAGAGTGTCATAGTTAAAAAAAAAAAAAAAAAAAATCTTTTTATAAATAAATAAATTATTCTTCCTACAAAGAATTAAATTCCCTTGTATATATATATATATATATATATATTTCCTATTTTATAAATAGGAATACCAACTTGTCATTTTAACCCCCCAACATTTATTATTGCATTATGCAATAATAAATCCCTTAACATCCAAACCCTCCATAAATTTTTGCAATTACATTTTGTAATGGGACACTTGTCATGTATTTGTGGTTAGGAAGTTTCAAGAGAGGACATGTGTCATCCATGGAGAGAAAGATGGAAGAAAAGGAAAAAAAAAAAATATCAAACCCCCCTCTCCTTTTCTTGGCCGGCCCCCCTTTCTCTCTCTCCCCCTTTTCAACTTCTTCTTCTTCCTCCAACTTCTTTCTTCTCCAAAGTTTGTTTTTTTTCCAAGAAGAAAATTAGGTATATTTTATTTACTTTCTAATTCCCTTCTCTTTTCCCTTTTCTAAACTCATTTCCTTAGTTAATACAAATTTGATTTTTATATATTGTGATTCTAAATTCTAGGGTTATTGTGGAGGAATTTTAATTTGTTCTAAGTCCACTCCCAAGTCAAGGCAAGCTCTCTACCATCCTTCAACCTCTTAATTTACTCTATGAATTCTCATATTCCAAGATTATATTTTAGTAGTTTCTAGTGACATTGGAGCATGTTTAAAGTTGTAGAAATTCTTTTGGTTGTGTCAAAAAGAAATTATTTATAGTAAAATTTTTGAACATCATAGTATGGACATATATTGCTATATGCTCACTTGCAAGACTACAAAAGCTTCAATATGTGAAATTTGTAGTAGGTTAAATTAGGATTTTTTTTCCTCAAGCAAGTAGTGCACTTGTGTAAAATTATTTGAATGGTATCAATATAATTCTAGTAGAGGACTTCAATATTTTCTCTGTCCATGATTTATATCATTCCAACATAGAGCTTTTGTGAATTGATTATATATATTTATTTAATATCCAAAAACTAAAGGTTATGATAGAAAATACTTACAACATACCTACGGATATATATATTTATAACGTATGAGTTAGAGATGTATAAAGATGCAAATCCTTATTTTCGCTACTTAAGTTGTATTATTATTATTATTATTATTATTATTATTATTATTATTATTATTATTATTATTTTTCAAAGTCTCCGTTTATATTAAATATGTATGTGATTCTTAGCTTGTTCAAATAATAATAGGATTATTAAATTATGAATGCACAACTTGTCGATTATTGAACCACAATTATCCCCTATGTTTACATAAAGCCCTTTTATTGGTAAGGAGTTTGATACTTTAAAATCTTTAATTTCCATGTCAACGAACATCATTGAATAGAGATATTCTAACCTTTGTTGTTGACTTGAAAATGATAATAAGAACCTATACTTATTGAAATTAGCCATCCTTGTGTATGATTGTGGGTTACTTTCCTTGTTAATTGAATATATTGCGTGGTTCCGGTGTTGAGGGTTGCTCCACCGAAGGGGTCGGCGTACCCGGGGTTTTATTATACCATTTGTGTTCATTGTAGAATTTTTCGGTTCAAGGAAAACAAAGGAGACTCTGCCGAAAATTCTTAGAAATTTCAGAGTTAGCTAATTTATAAAGCTTTAGGTTCTCTTCTTTTCTAGTTAGATATTCTGTCATATGATTCTGTCACAAGCGATAAGTTGCATTAGAGCTCGATATAATTAAATAGATCATTTAGAGTAGTTGCATCGGGATGGGAGAGAAAACTAGTTGGATCACACCATCGAATTCATTGCAATACTACTTGTTTAAAACTGATCAGTTCCTTTTTCCGGCACTCGTTTGGCCAGACGGGTCTGTCGGGGTGTGGCTTAGCACACTTCTTGTTTTATACTTTCTGTATCCATTGGATTCCGAATCCCCGAATTCGGCTCTGTAATGTCCAATGTAGCTTGTTCCGATATTCTTGGAAAATTCCAAGTCATACGACAATTGTTTTAACACTTGATTCCGGGAAACCGGAAATGATTCAGGTGTTATTAGTTATATCGCATAAATATGTGATGCTTAATACTAATTGGACGGATAAAGTCTAAGCACCGCCCATTTAGTATAATCCTGATCCCGGGCAAATGGGATTATTGCCGAGATACTAGGTGTGTGTGATCCAAAGGGTTTCTCTAAACAATGCATTATCATTAAGTCTAGTATTGGCTCTATTAGTTTTAATTACATCTTCAGACCTTACTCAACTTTGACACTTGACAGTATCATTTACTCTAGTTGGTGCTCAGGATATTTGGGCGTATATATTCCATGTTATATTTTGGCGTCATTTTTTTCTTGCCTTACTTTCTTTCCTTGACCGAGAGCTTGCTCGTCGTATTGACGACCTAGTTTTGTTCACTAGGTGTGGAGGAAATTCCAGGTGATCAGTATGCTGAAAAGGATCTCTACGAGTGACTGCATCCTTGGAAGACTTTTGTTAATGATATGATTTAGTACTGGATATGGCTTGTATAATTAATGATAAGACGTATTAGTGGTTATGTTATGTATAATTATGGAACTCTTGGAAGTGGAAGTAGTAACATTTTGGATAATGACATTTTGGGAGTGAATTAGTTAGTTATTTTTTTTTGTACCTATATTTTATCTCTGACCTTACAGGCGACAATCGCAAGTACGGCAAGTGTTGTATCGT
Organism: Iris pallida; assembly: GCA_029216955.1. Lineage (NCBI taxonomy): Eukaryota > Viridiplantae > Streptophyta > Magnoliopsida > Asparagales > Iridaceae > Iris > Iris pallida. Next base: position 14,227,709 of record JANAVB010036615.1, read on the forward strand.
ATAAGTGCGTAGCCTGGAGATGTACCACGCTCCAATTTATATTATGGAAGTCGGGGCGTGACACTTATCAAGCCAAGCTCGAGCTCAAACCAAGCCAAGCTCAAGCTTAATATAAACAAGCTCAAGCTCTAAAATAAAAAATTTATCAAGCTTGAGCTCGAGCTCGAACTCGATTAATTCTAGTCAAGCCAAGCTCAAGCTTACAAAAGCTTGGCTCGGCTTGGCTCGTTTGCAGCCCTAAACAAGAGTATTTGGTGATGTTACTACTTATTGGTTGTATAAACAGGGTCTAGATTTCAGCAAAAGAGTTGAAACAGCAGATGAATATCTTGGGTTTTCTCCAAGTTGCTGTTATAAATGTACGGCATTCAACTTTATAAGAAGGGTTAGAACTTATTTTCATCAGTGGCTAATACTTTCGTGTTCGGAGCACCGATTACATGAGGGAGAACGCAAAGGCCCCACTTCATACTCCCCAAGGGTTGGTGCAGTTGGTTAATCCTACTCCATCTTCTACAAGAGGTCGAATGTTCGAATCTTTGACTGACATGGAGTGTGATATTGGGCCTTTGCGTTCGTGGAGACATAAAATCCGAGAGGGCGGTGTTCGAATCCCGGTGGGAGCTATCATGACAAACAATTACCTCCTCTCTATATATATATGTTCGGTGTATGTTGTTTATCATGATTGCTCCCATCAGGATTCGAACATCGCCCTCTCGGGTCTTTATGGAAACAATATTTCTTTTTACAATTGTTTGGTGTATGCACGGAATTTTATTACAACTCTCTCACAACCACACTCTACGTCCAATACAGCTTCCATCGCAACGACTATCTCATCATCCATCTCGACAACGTATGGTTGCGATCCAGCACCTCTATGAGCATGGCAGTCAAGTCGGCCTGCCAACTCTCCACATGAATCCACAAGGCCATGTCTTGAAAATTTCTCGTAATAGTGCTTACCTCGGGATCGAACCCGACCGGCTTGACGTATGCCTTCACCTCTTTGCCACTTGAGCTATGAGACTTTATATATATATATATATATATATATATATATATATATAGAAAAAAAATGTCAACCGCTGGAGGGGCGATCGAGCGATCCTAACCCTAGGGGGTCCCTCACGTGGGACCCCGGCGCAGCTAGCGGCGGAGCGTCCGGCGGTGGCGCGGCTGGGGGCGGCCGCCGCCAAGGGCGGCCCGGTAGAAGGCGGCGCACGCGCTGGCAGAGACGGCACAGGCGGTGGGAGCGGGAAGCTTGGGCAGAAGGCGGGCGCTGGCGGATGCGGTGCAGGCGGAGGCGGCGCTGGTGGAGGAGGCGGTGCGGGGGGCGGCAGCCCAGGCAGAGGCGGCGGACCGCCCAAACCTGGTGCGGGTGGCGGCGCTGGGGGCGGCAGCCCAGGCAGCGGCGGTTTGGTCGGGAGCAAGCTGGCCAGAGTTGCGGAGTCGCCATGAGAGGCTCGACGACGGGCGGAGCGATGGCTCCCTCGCGCGATACCGTACCGGGAGGTTCGACGGCGACGACGAGCAATGGTCTCAACGACAGATGAGCCCCAAATCTGACGGGATCGTCGGCTTTCCAATCTGGATCCATGCCTGGATCTCAAGGTGGACAGATGGAGAATGGAGGATGTACGACGGTTACGAGACGACGTATTGGTAGGAGTGCGGGCAAGGAGGGCGGTTCGCGTCAAGATATGAGTCGAGGCCAGATGCAAACTAAGGCGCGTTTCACCAATGACAGGAGGGCGGGAGCAGGTCCGGGGACGAGGAAGACACCTCAAGGCCTAGGTGGCCCCACACGCTCGGGGATTAATGCTGGCGGTAGGACGCCGGGGTGGCAACCCAAAGCGACGGCGGCTGAGAAAGGGAAAGGAAGTGCTTCTGACATGGGGGGTCTTGGACTAGGGTCCCCTCCCCCTAGTGGCAGCTAATGGCCTACGGGGGCATCTTTCCGCCCTGTGGGGAAGTCTTGGGTAGACATTGCAAGCCAGTAGGACCCAAATGCCCTTCGTCTATGGCGTATGTGCAACCAAAGAAGGTAGGGAGTAGCTTTCGAGCCTCTTTCCCTACGGAGGAGATACCAGAGGTGACAGCTTTCTGGGAAAACACGTTGGTCCTATACGTGCTGGGGAACAAGCCCTTCTATGGGCAGATCCGAGCATATGCGGCACGCATTTGGCAGCCAAAAAGAAGCATGCAGGTGTTTGCGAGGGAGAATGACTTCTATTATGTGAAGTTTGGCCTAGCGGAAGACATCGTCAGGATTACACAAGGAGGGCCTTAGACGTTTGATGGAAGATTGATTATATTGAAAGAGTGGACCCCGGAGTTGCGTTGTGAGAATGATGTTCTCAATGCTATCCCTGTTTGGATCCACTTCCCGGAGTTTTCACTTAGATATTGGAGCATCCCCCTGCTCATGAGGCTTGCTAGCTTGGTGGGCAACCCGATTAAGGTTGACGATGCTACAGCCTTTCGATCGAGACTGATGTATGCTCGGATGTTCGTAGAGATCAGGGCCGGTAGAGAGCTCCCGAGTATACTGGAGTATGAGGTTCCGTCTGGAGAGGTTCTTACTCAGAAAGTTGAGTATGAATGGGTACCATCTGCATGTTCCCACTGTGCATGTTTCGGGCACCTCTTCAGTACATGTCCTAATGGAGGACAGAAGACAGTGATCTCCCCAGAGTCAACTGATGTACCTGGAACATCTCGAGTGGTAGAGACTACTAAAGTGGATGAGAGGGTAGAGGGTGGACTGCAGGAGGGGGACCGACAGATGGATGATGTCAGTGGACTGGGTCTGACTATCTCACCTCAGCCGGTGCATCATGGTTATTTTTTCCGTCCAGAGGAGTATGGTTACCAGAGGCATAACGGCGTCGGGGCGAGAGCATCGTGGAGATGGCGGTGTATCCGAGAAGAGAGTTTATAGCAGGAAGAGACATGTTGGTCCTCTACGCGACGGACACCCTCGAGAGGAAGGCGGTATGCCTGGCTACAGCGAGTCACTTTGTGTGGACAACCCGACTTGGGCCCTGATGCTCACCTAAACAGCGAACCGGCATACTACTACTCCTGGCTTGGAGGAGGACATGGCGGCGACGGACGTGGTACCATCCCCGGGTACTGGTCCAGAAGGGTTTCAGGGGACCCACCCTCTTAATAATTAATGGTAATAATCGCCTGGAACGTCACAGGCGCATGCTCCTTAGGACGATGGAGAGAGATTAGTGAGGTCTTACGTAGAGAGAAGTGTGACATAGCAGTACTTCTGGAAACCAAGATCAAAGGGGAGTAGATGCTTTTGCGCCGGACTCCCTCCAATTGGGTCCAGCTTCACAACTTGGCGATATGTGACATGCCTAGGATCTAGGTTAGATGACATAGCAACAGCTGGGACGGGGATCTGGTCCTGATGTCGGAGCAGCTGATTGCTATTTCCTTTTCTAATAAAAGTGGTTTCCGGTTCTTGCTGGGGGCGGTTTATGGCCACAACGACAGGCAACAGCGGGAGGGCCTTTGGAGGGATATAGCCAGAGTGGCTACTACTGCTGACTCTTTGCACCTTCCTTTGCTTTTGATGGATGATTTCAACGCTCTCCTTCACAGAAGGGAAAATGTGGGAGGTAAACCTGTTCCAGATCAGATCCTGTATGATTTTCAGAGGTGTCTTCTTCAGTCGGACTTACAGAACTTGGAGCGAACTGGACACATCTGGACTTGACATAACAAAGCTGTCAACAACAGAGTTGCTTGTCAGCTGGACAGAGCTCTGGGAAATAGGGAGTGGTTTCGTCGCTTCCCAAACTCTGTAGCAGAGGGCCTGGCTACTGGGACGAGCGATCATTCTCCTATCAGGGTCGGCTTCACAGAACGGCCTACTTGGAAGTCGCGCCCTTTCCGCTATAACAACAACTGGTTTCTTTCTGGAGGTTACTTGGAGGCTGTTGCAGAGGGTCTTCTTAACCAGCAGGGGGGCACGGCACAGTACCGCATGGTCCACATCCTCAAGCGCACGAAGAAGGCTATTCGAAGTTGGGTGAAGAGTCTGCCTAGGCCTTCCCTGGAAGACAAAGAGGCGGAACTCAGGACCATCCAGAACTCCATACAATCTGATATACTGAACGGGCCTTTAGCAGCACGGGAGAAGGAACTGATTGGGGAAGTCAACATCCTCCGGTTGCAGAAGGAGATTAGTGCGGCCCAACGCGCTAAATGCTCATGGCTCAAGGAAGGCAACCGTTGCTCCAAGTTCTTCTACAATGTGATCCAGACCAGACAGCACATGAACAGTCTCTCCCACCTGCTTGATGGTGAGGGCAAACTGGTTGGAGAGCCGTCGGAGGTCCAAGAGGAGGCTATCAGGTACTACTCAGAGTTATATTTTCAGTCTATCTCTCTGTGTTTCCGGATATCATTACAAAGAAGCTGGTGACGCCCTATGGGAATAGCCAGTTACCCGCGCCGGTCTCTCTGGAGGAGGTGGAGGTTATCATCATGAAGGCGGATCCCAACAAAGCTCCGGGGCCCGATGGATTTAGCAGTGGGTTCTACAAACGCCACTGGAATACCCTGAAGATACCGGTGCTTGAGGCGGTCCAGGAGTTCTTTTCAGAGGGAAAGTTGCTGAAGGAGCTTAATCATACTTTCCTGACCCTAGTGCCAAAGAAAGAAGGAACGACCTCGTTGACGGACTTTCGGCCTATAGCATGCTGTAATTATCTTTACAAAATAATTACGCACCTTATGTGCCGGCGCATGGAGGGGATTATGCAGGACCTGGTCTCTCCAAACCAGGCGGCTTTCATCAAGGGGGAGATCGATTGCAGAACACAGCCTTCTGGCGCATGAGATGGTGAGAGGGTTCAATAAACCAGGAGGGGAGAAGGCGTGTGTGAAACTGGATCTGAGGAAGGCCTATGACATGGTCAATAGGGACTTCTTGTGCCACCTGATGTTAGCCATGGGATTCGACGGGCGGTAGGTAGCAAGGATTAGGGAGTGCATCTCGACTCCTACCTTCTCTGTCCTCATCCAGGGTACTCCGTATGGGTTCTTCCACAGCAACAGAGAACTCCGGCAAGGCGACCCCCTGTCTCCTTTCCTGTTCACACTTATCATGGAGTACTTCACCTGCTTGATGGATATGGCGGTTCACAGTGGACGACTGGTTCCGTTGTTCAAGAGGATCGAGCCCCATGTTACTCACCTCATTTATGCTGACGACCTCCTGGTCTTCCTCCAGTCCTCTATGGAAGGAATGACCACGATCTCTGGGATTATGGGAGAATTGGAAAAACTGTTCAGGCTTCAACTGAACCGTGAGAAGAGCCGTGTCTACTTCAGCTCCACCTGTACGCTGAAGGAGGAACGTGCGGAAGCCCTTGGCGTTGATAGAGGCAATCTCCCGGTGAAATATCTAGGGGTGCCTCTGACAATCAATTATGCGCGGGATCTGGATTGTCACAGTCTGGTGAAGTATGCTCAGAGGAGGGTCGAAGGGTGGCAGGCTGCTGGCTTGTCGTTTGGTGGACGCATTGAGCTAGTTAGATCGGTCATCTCGACACTGGCTCTTTTCTGGCTCCAGTCTATTCTAGTCCCTGTTGCCACCATCCGAAAAGTGGAGAACATTTGTGCAAACTTCATCTGGAGAGGGGGCATACATGCGATCTCTTGAGAACAACTATGCCGCCCTCGGGAGGAGGGAGGGGTGGGGCTTAGATCCATGCTGTCTGTCAGGGAGGCCTCTGGTCTGAAGCTGCCCTGGAGGTTCATCAAAGATGGGACGTTATGGGCTGATTGGATGTTCAGTAGAGGGGCAATTTCTGGACCTGCTCCCTCAACAACAACCATTCTGTCACTTTCAAGCATATTCTGCGTCACAGAGCTGTACTCAAATCATATATCCGGAGGATTATGAGAGATAGAGCTGGAACTGACCTCTGACGGGATCCATGGTTAGAGCGTCAATCTTTGATTGAGATACTGGACGACCGGACACACAGAAAGACTGGTAGGGGGTTGACTTGCCAGCATATTATCATAAATGGAGTGTGGAGACCAGAGGTCTACCGACATACCTTGGAGCTTGGAGAGGCTATTCGCACGGTTGGTATTGATCCGAGTCAGCCGGCAGATAGTTAGACCTGGGATCCGCCGGGAGCTACTGGAGGCATTGGGGAGTGCCGTTTCAATAGTTGCTATAACCTTGTGCGACGTACATCTCCTATTAGCGCGGATTACGACTTCATCTGGTGCAAGGGGCTGGCCCGCAAGTTGCAGTTGTGTGTCTACCGGTTACTGCTTGGTCAACTGCTGACGAGGGACAGACTCATCTCCTTTGGGATCCAAGCTCCAACCCGAAGTGTATACTGTGTGAAGTGGACAATGAATCTATGAGACACTTGTTCTTTGAGTGCGATGTGTCCTGGTATATCTGGACTGAGCAGTGCTGTAGAATGTTAGGAGGATGTGACACAAGCAGAGAGATTGGAGCCATCATCACCGGGATCCGAGACCGCAGAGGGAGGGGACAGGTATGGTTCAAGACTGCCAGATTACGGCTTACAGTCTCCGTCTGGCATATCTGGAGGGAACGGATCGACGCATTTTCGATGGGCTAACCACCCCTCCTATAGGCATTCTTCATTATATAGAATTTGATGTAACTGCTCTGGCACCCTAAATGGGTGGGAGACTATTGATGATTGTAAGATTGTATGAGTTGATTTTGAAATAAAATTTACCATGTTTCCAATATATATATATATATATATATATATATATATATATATATATATATATATATAGTTGGATGCCAAGGACTTCTAGCTCAAGTGGTTAGAGTGAGGTATATCCCCTCCAGAGGTTGCAGGTTCGAGCAACGGGGGAAGTACATTTAATTCCATGTGGAGAAATTAATGTGAGGGCAACCAGAGTGCGGGTCGATTGCAGGTGCGGTGCGATGCGATGCATGTGCGATACAAATGCATTGCAAGTGCGGACCTTCGGATCAGGAGTCTGTAACACAATTACCTCTTCCAATATATATATATATATATATATATATATATATATATATATATATATAGTTGGATGTGTGTAGTTTTGGCCTTCTTGGTCCAAAAGTAGATGAAAGTGTTGGAATAAGACACAGAACATATTAGCAAAGAATTGTTCACTGTGACGAGGCCTCCATCGGTGACCATCTCTTGTGAAAAAACACAGATCAAAAACAAGAAATATGGTACAAAAAGTACTATGTGGATCCTGACGGCTAAAAACCATCAGGAGAGTAAGATCACTAGTAAAAACAAGGTTACAAGGCTAGTACACAAGGGAATCCGAGAAAGCCTCAAAGACTACACCCAAAAAAGGGAAGAAAATCAATATCCCTTTTCTTCAAGCACTCTTTCTTCTCACTTTCTTTCTCATAAGCTATTAGTGGCTACTTAAGGCCTCTAATCACCAGATACTCTCTCAATGAACCCTAGGCCCCTTATATAGCATGCCATTATGCCATACATGAAAACACAACCCAAATCTGGAACTGACTTCCACTTTGGGCCCCCGACTGGTCGATTGGTCACTATGAACGGTTGACATGTCAATGATGTCATGCATATACCGAATTAAACCTAGTCCAGAACCTAATCCGACCAGTCTGATCTTTGTGACTGGTTACCGGTCAGTGTGCAGCTATCGGGAATATGGCCTAGACCCAAGAAAAACTGGAACAGCCAAACAAAATAGAGCCCAAACCAATTTTTGTATGTTGGTTTCAAGAAACCAGTCCACAACGGCCAAAACCTTAAACTATGTTGTCTACTTTACTATACTGTGCGTCAGTGACCCTTTTTTTTGTAAGATCTCAAAGTCTTCATTTAAAAAAAAAATTGTTTTATGTTATGAGATTTGTCAAACTGAGTGGACCTATTTGTGACAAAGGGAGAAGCCTGTTGCTACCTACTACACTACATTGTAAGGCTTGTGGGAGGATGTGGCCCATTACCTAGTCATAGAATGGGAAAGCAAGCGCTACCAAGCGAAGTACTTGACATGGAGGCTAAATGCTGGGAGGATTGTCTTCCATACCTAAAGCCCATAACAGTGAAGAATTCTGAAAGGGCATTTCACCCTGAACAGAAATGGGTTTGTCTTAACCAAAACACAAAAACACAATTGTACAGAGAAAAATTCTTTCTCCTCCAATTCTTTTCTTTCTGGACATTAGGGTTTTGCCCTCAAGCCCAACATCGTAAAGGATTTCACGTTTGAACGAGTCTCTATCTACATCAAAGTTTGGGGACAAAATGAGGGTTAGTTCAATAAAATAGAGAATATTTTAAGGGAATAATGCAAGATACAATTACAATTGTCATCTTAGGCTCAGGGTTAATGACTGGAATTAGTGTTTCTATTGAGGAGGAGATTAGTTTTTATTGAAAACAAGGTTGTAAGGCAATGTCTTTGGAGGTGACAGTAGGCCAAAATATGATCCTACTTGGTGGGACTTCCTTGAGAAGTTGCCTGTGAAGGCAGCTTATTCCTTGTGTGACTACAACCAGCTCTAACTAGAAAGACTGAGAGAAGCCAGTCCCGACTAAGGTCTTTTCACGACAAGAAGCGATGCAATGGGACGATGAGAAGTAGCGAGTCGAGGTGTAGTAAGTTCTCACCCTCACCTCACTTTGCTCAGACTTTTTCCCAAAATTATTGATGGGGGTGTAATTTCTAACAAGTAACAACACAGGTCATAATACGTTCTTGAAGGTAAAAGTCCATAAAGTAGTGCATGACATGACAGTCACGTGGGAAGGACTTTGGTTGTGGGGTTAACAGAAGGTAGCAAAGTGATAGTGGCAATAATTCAAGCTGGTCATGTGAACATAAAAAGGGACTGGGTAGCAAAATGAACACATGCCAAAGTTCAGGGTACTTTTGTGAAGATTAGCCCTGGAAATATAGAGGTACTCTACCTCCACAACTATCTCCTGCTCTAATACAACTTAACTACCCCTTTTTTATAATATCTTAAATTATGATTCAAAAGCTATTGACCACGTGACTAAAATATTTCCCCTTATCTCCACTAACCAGTTAAGCTCTGAACTCTGAAGGGTGCTCACGATCTACAATCTCGGGACAAGGGGGCGCTAAAGGTTGATAACTGTTGAGAATCAATAAGGGACTTTTAGTCCCACATCGGAATATGTAGTATGTAGAGGAGCTAGACTCCCTATAAGTAGTGAAGTAGTCCATCAATAAAATCATCCAACCATTATTTTCTACATGGTATCAGAGCCATAACTCTCTCTCTCTCTCTCTCCACACAAAAAAAAAAAAAAATTTGCCGCCCCCCCTTCCCTTGCCGCCCCCCCCCCCCAGCAGCGACCCCCCAACCCCCCCCCCCCCCCCCCTTACCGACCTCCACCACCCTCGCCGACCCCCCGACGCAGCAGCCCCCCCGACCCCTCCCCCCCCCCCCGACGCAGCAGCCCCCCGACCCCCCCCCCCCCACTTACCGACCTCCACCACCCTCGCCGACCCCCCCCCCCCCGACCCCCCCGACGCAGCAGCCGCCCCCCCCCCCGACCACCAGCAGCCCCCCCCGACCGCCGGCGGCACCCCCCTTCCCGACCTCCCGCGGCACCCCCCCTTCCCAAACCAGCACCGGTAATTCTGCACGTGCTCTTGCATCTGTCCATCAGCCAGGATAGATTATGGACTCTGGGGCATCTCGCCATGTCACGGGGTCCCGTGGTGCGTTTCAGGACTATACTCACCTACCATTGCCGGAGAGTATTCAGACCGCCGATGGTACATCCAGCCCTGTAATGGGTAAAGGTACTGTCGCATGCACCCCTTCCATCACTCTAACCAATGTCTTACATGCTCCGTCTTTTCCTGTCAATCTTCTATCAATTAGTGCCATTATACTTGATCTTAACTGTACTGTTTCCTTTGACATTCCTACGGTGACTTTTCAGGAGAAAGGGACAGGACGACGACTTGGGACTGGCACATGGCATAAGGGACTGTGGTATTTAGACAGGACTGGACTGGACAACGCATTGGCATCCTTGGTAGCAGACGCACCACCAGAAGCTTCCTGTCGCAGTGTTGAAGCTGACTTACTACTCCACCACCAGCGTGTCGGTCATTCCTCTTTTAAAGTTATTAGTAGAATGTATCCGTCCTTATATCAAAGGACTAATAAAGAGAAGTTATTTTGTAATGCTTGTGAGTTGGAAAAACATACCAGAAGTTCGTATGTGAGCACGTGGAATAGGAGTTCAGCTGCTTTTGACATGATACATTCGGACGTATGCGACCCTTGTCCTACAACCGGAATTAACGGCTTTCGATGGTTCGTCACCTTTATTGACTGTTATACCCGCGTGACAAGGGTCTACCTTATGAAGAATAAAAGTGACGTCCTCGAGGCCTTTCGGGACTTTCATCGACGGGTGGAAACACAATATGGCGCTAAAATTAAGTATTTCCGGTCTGACAATGGGACGGAGTATACTAATAAGCGGGTTGCTGAGTATTTTTCCACTCATGGAATACTTCATCAAACTTCATGTGCTTATACTCCGGCACAAAATGGTGTGGCGGAACGAAAGAACAGACACCTGCTGGAAGTCGCACGGACGATGATGCTGACTATGAATGTCCCGAAACACTTATGGGGGCAGGCTATATTGACGGCCTCTTATCTCATCAACAGAATGTCATCTCAAGTATTGGACTGGAAGATACCGTTGGAGATGCTTACTGGGACAACTACATACACTGTTCCACCAAAAGTTTTTGGATGTGTGTGCTTTGTCCAAGATAATAGGCCAGGCGTTGGCAAATTGGATCCTAGGGCAGTTAAATGTGTCTTTGTCGGTTACACGGCGACTCAGAAGGGTTATGCCTGTTGGAGTCCAGTCGAGCGGAAGATGTTTGTAAGCATGGACGTTACATTCAGAGAACTCGAACAATACTATGGTTCGGATGAAGGTTTAGCATTTGGTGACACACCTAACACAGATGGTGTTAGATGTGAGGGGGAGATAATAAGCCCAAATGTGGTCGTCGGATCGGTTTCGTGTCCGGTTGTAGAAAACTGGACGAAAGGGGGAGAGCACAGTGACTCAGATACAGAGAATGAAGAAGAAGATACATATGTTACGCAGGGGGAGCAGCAGACAAGGGAAAAGGAGCTCCAAGTCTACAGAAGGAGACAACAGAAGTCCAGTACTGTGCCTATGCCGTGCCCTGTGCCTACTGTACCAAGTCCCTCGTCTACTCCTGCTCCAACTCTTGAAGATGTTGCCCCCGCACTGAATCACTCGGATTCTGATGCGGATCTCTCCGACTCGGATGGTATGATCTCTCCACCACCTATTGCTCCCTTAAGGAGATCTTCTCGCATCAATGCGGGTAAGGCTCCTACTCGTTTTGATGATTACGAACATGACATTGCCAGCTTCTTGTCTTATTCTAACATTTCTTCGAATTATCGAGCCTTCATTGCGTCGTTAGACTCTACTTCGTTGTCCAAGTGTTGGCAGGAAGCAAAAAAAGATCCAAGGTGGAAAGCTGCAATGATGGAAGAACTTGGGGCACTAGAGAAAAATAAGACATGGGAGCTGGTTCCATTACCCAAAGGAAAGAAAGCTGTGGGATGCAAATGGGTGTACACAGTGAAAGAGACGCCAGAAGGAAAAGTAGAGCGGTACAAGACGAGGTTGGTTGCAAAAGGATTCACACAGTCATATGGCATAGACTATGATGAGACGTTTGCCCCAGTAGCAAAAATGGGCACCGTGAGAACTCTGGTCTCCATTGCAGCGAACTATGGGTGGAAGCTGTACCAGCTGGATGTGAAGAATGCCTTTCTTCATGGGGACCTGCAAGAAGAAGTATACATGGAGCTCCCGCCAGGGTGCTACGCGACGGAATCAGACGGAGGGACGTCGCAAGGAAAGGTGTGTAAACTGAAGAAGTCGTTATACGGGCTCAAGCAATCTCCTCGAGCCTGGTTTGACAGATTCAGAAAGGCTGTTACAGGCATGGGATACCGTCAAACAAATGCAGATCATACGGTCTTCCTCCAGCATGCAAGAGGCCACATCACTATACTTGCTGTATATGTGGATGATATAGTGATCACAGGTGATGATGAAGTCGAGATCACTAAGCTGAAGTCAAAACTCGCGAAGGAGTTTGAGGTGAAGGATTTAGGAGCGATGAGGTACTTTCTAGGTATCGAAGTATGTGAAGGCGAACAGGAAATTGTTCTATCACAAAGAAAATACGCACTAGATCTGCTGAAGGAGACAGGGATGCTGGGATGCAAAGCAGCCGTTACTCCAATTGACCAGAAGAGTAAGTTTGGAGCAGAAGCAGGAGAGCCTGTTGATCGTGAAAGATATCAAAGACTTGTAGTGAGATTGATTTATCTGGGACACACTCGCCCTGATATCTCATTTGCGGTGAGTGTAGTGAGTCGCTACATGCATGATCCAAGAAAGGGTCATATGGAAGCAGTATTTCAGATCTTGAGATATCTGAAAGAAACGCCGGAAAAGGGGCTATGGTTCAAGAAGAATGGACGCATAAAAGTTGAGGGATACTGTGATGCAGACTGGGCGAGCTGCATAGACGACAGAAGGTCTACCACAGGATACTGTGTTTTTGTAGGAGGAAATCTGGTCTCATGGAGAAGCAAGAAACAGTCAGTGGTAGCACGGTCGACAGCTGAAGCAGAATACAGAGCAATGGCTCTGGGAGTGTCGGAGTTGCTGTGGGTAAAAGCATTGCTGACAGAGTTGAAGCTGGATAAGGGAGCACCATTGCGTCTTCTGAGCGATAGTCAAGCTGCAATAAGTATAGCTAACAATCCAGTTCAGCACGACAGAACGAAGCACATCGAGATTGATCGATTCTTCATCAAGGAGAAGCTGGAACAAGGGATACTGAAGATTGACCATGTCCGCTCAGAAGAACAAGTTGCAGACTGTCTGACTAAGGGTCTTAGTTCATTAAGTCTGTCGAAGCTATGTAACAAGATGGGGATGATCAATATCTATCGCCCATCTTGAGGGGGAGTGTTGAGAATCAATAAGGGACTTTTAGTCCCACATCGGAATATGTAGTATGTAGAGGAGCTAGACTCCCTATAAGTAGTGAAGTAGTCCATCAATAAAATCATCCAACCATTATTTTCTACAATAACCTTCTTCAGAATTCTCTCCATGCCCTAAACTTGTCTTAGAATCTATTATTTGCTAGTAACAATAAAAAGAAACCTAAACTATTCAGTGACTTCTTGGAGTGAATTAAAGCATGTAGTTGGTTCAGTTGACTAGCTATATCAACTTGATAGGGGCAGTTAGTAAGGTTCTTTTAGGTTTGGTCCTATGGTTTTGAGGATATTAGTTATTATGTATGTATCCTCAATAAGAGTATTTTTCCCCTTTGGAGTTTGGAGAACTTGGTTTTCTCCAAGATAGGAGTAGCCACCTATTTCATCTCCTCTTCCTTCTCCCATGTTTACGACCATTTAAACTTTTACATGGTATCAGAGCAGGTTTAAGTATCGTGGAAGAAGGGCTCGAGTCGGCAACATCACAAGGTTTTCCATCTCTCAGTGTGGTGAGCATTCTCCTTTCGACCTGTAGGCCGGGGAGAAGAAGACTTCTAACTACAACAACATATGCAACAATTTGTTGCATCCCTATACTTCTGCCATCAGCCAATTACTTGCCATGCATGGAAATGCTTGTCATCAAGAGAACAATCCATTTATCTAACCAACTAAACAAAAGATTGAAACTTAGCCTACGACTAACAAATGTTGCATTCAACAAGTGCCACATGATAATTCCACTATAGATATCCAAAGAGCCTCTAAATTGCAGTGAGAAATCTATGTTTACGATAGTATTATTATTCTTCTCTAATTTTGGATAGGTTGGTAGATGTATTCAACTTGTGTCCGCAGAAGTATTACCGTGTCCAAGTATCTGCATGTAGAAACATATTTTGAGATGCAGCTGACACAGGAATGGCTCTGCTATTAAAGTATGTATGCTTCATTGATTATACTAGTTCCGGTCGCAAATTAATATGAGCTTTTAGATCGAGCAATAAGAGGTTACAACTTAAGGATGTGCCTTGACGTTCGTTTACATCACCATGTAATGGTAGGATCTCACTGTAACCCTTTTATGTTAAATCAGCAAATGTTCCTTTTTCTTTTCACGCTTTGACAAAATTATGCTGCAAAAAGATTCTTGTATGATTTATTCATAAGAAATAGATTTTATTAACATTAAATACCTTGAAGTAATCAATCAAGGCAACTAACGATTCACATCTATGCCACTTTTAGTAGCAAGAACAAAGTTTGAAACTAAGTCACATACTATCTACTAACTTTATCTTCTGTCTGTACTGAAAGAGGTAAGTTGATTTTGGATTAATGTTAAATTACATGAAGAACTTTTGTGCTTCAGATATTTCTGAGATCAATTAAAAGGTTCCTCGATGTTGTTTGCAATATCATCAGTTATTAATATAACGTGTATTTCTTTCCCTATCTAACTTTGGCATCTGGGTTTCTTTATTTGTGTGTGTGTGTGTAGTATTTGTACATTAGGACTACTGGACTACTCAAATTGACTTCCTTTGGGCTTCTTAACATGACTACTTCTATTATAGGTCATCTGGATTAAAATTGGTTGGCCACGACGATCACGACTTGGAAGATGGTAAAGTAACAAAAGACAGAGATAAGAATTTGCGCAGACCTTTAAAGATCCATAATCAAGCTCTTCTATCTGGCTTTGCTTATTGCTTGTCATCCTGCAGTATGATACTGGTCAATAAGTATGTGCTCTCAGGCTACGATTTTAATGCTGGGATATTTTTGATGCTTTATCAGGTGAAATTACTTTGTACAATATTTTACATTGAAATTGAAATAATTCCAACTTTAAGTGACTTTTGTACATCTTGTTGACACTTTCTTATATATAGTGCACACATGTTAGAAACTAGTTCAGGATGACTAACAGATTTACATACATTTTCCTGTGCTCGCAGAACTTTGTGTCAGTGGTTGCAGTTTCCATTTTAAGTATGCTTGGTGTAGTCTCAACTGAACCACTTACATGGAGATTAATTCGAGCCTGGCTGCCCGTGAATGTTATATTTGTTGGGATGCTTGTTACAAGCATTTTTAGGTATGTGCTGCTTTCTTTGTGTATCATGTAAAAAGGTTAAAATTAACTTCTTAGTTGAGTTTAACTCATCATGCACTGTTTGTGTCGATACATGGTTTTTTTTACCTACTTACAAATATCTGAGTAACAAGTGTAGTTCATTAGGGTTTTGCATGCTAACTCTATTGACATAAGAAATGTACAAAAACACACTTTTTATGATATCTTTAAACTGATGGCCTTGGATTCTTTTCCATGGAAAGCTAATATTCTTAATGAGCAACTAATAGATGTGTTCTAAACTTCATTCTTTTATAGGCATTCATAACATTAAGTTTATGTTGTGAGATTATTTTCTATGGTATTCTGTACTTATAATTTGAAGTACTTAAAATATCAAGTCCGGTACTGGAACATAAACCCTTTTCTTGACATAACCCTTGAAATATCATGGAGCACCGAATAGATATGGCTTTAAAGACAATATTTCCACTGAAAGGAATATATGTACATAAATATCACACTGTTCTATGTACTGTGTTTCTACGCGCATGATCTAATTGGTACTCTTTCCATTTGCAGCTTGAAATACATTAATGTTGCCATGGTAACAGTTCTCAAGAATGTGACCAATGTCATAACTGCTCTTGGAGAAACATACCTCTTCCAGAAGAGACATGAAAACAAAGTCTGGGTTTCTCTATTCCTTATGGTACTGTTTTGTTGCAATACTTCTAC
Organism: Iris pallida; assembly: GCA_029216955.1. Classification (NCBI taxonomy): domain Eukaryota; kingdom Viridiplantae; phylum Streptophyta; class Magnoliopsida; order Asparagales; family Iridaceae; genus Iris; species Iris pallida. The sequence goes on from JANAVB010036615.1 coordinate 14,243,683, forward strand.
TGTGTCACAAAGTGTTTCATGAATTATCATAATCTCATTCAGTAGTATCAGCTGCACCATTTTCCTGTCGTTTATGACACAGTGGAAAGTAACCCTATATTTGTTAGAATGTAGTTTTACTATCTTGGGCAGATCCATATTTTCATGTATATTGGTGAAAGCTTGAACTAGAGCAAAAACTTCTGGCTTGATACCTAGATAAGTTAAAAATAAGACAACAACTGACACTTCTGTCTATTAGTTGCTACTTTCTGTACATACTTAACAAAGATTTGGAAGTGCCCATGTTATCCTGTTACTTTCTTAATGGGAGGGTTGATACTTCCATTTGACCACTTCCTAGGTGGCTCACATTCCATACCCTGTTCAATAGCATCACACTGTACTTTTAAGTAATATATGAAAAACTCAATAGGATACATATGCACAATTCCATTGACGAGTTTCAAGGTCTCCGAGATCATTTCAGTTGCAGTAACCCCCAGTAAATAGAACATAAATTAGCTTTGTCAAATTTTGAAGGAAATCTATATTAGGCCTAATGGCAACGGTACACTGACCTATCACTATTTGCACATCGAGTGACCCTTGTGCTATTAGATGATATGAATCAATTCTCAATTTAGTTATGTGCTTGTTTGAGGTATAGAATTAGGTAGTCTTAACTGGTCTATTTACTCGGTACAAAGTTGATGGTAGGAACTTATACATTTTCGCTTTCCTGCAGATAATCTCAGCAGTTTCAGGAGGAGTGACAGATCTCTCCTTTCATGCCGTTGGCTATACATGGCAGCTTGTAAATTGCTTTCTGACTGCATCATATTCGGTAAATCTTTGCTGTTGTTTTCTTTAATCATTATCCTATCTATAAATATATTATCAGCTATTGAAGTTGTTGCATTCATTTAAGGAATAAGAAATTTCTAAATCGTTTTAAATGTATTGTCTAACTAAATGTTAGATCTGAATAACCTTAACGGGTATGTTGAATCAACAAAATTTTGGAGCCCAAAGAAAGAGTCCTTTCAACTTCAACGGTATCCTACGATCACCAAGCACTCCTCCATTTCAACCAACTTTTTTAATTCTACGAACATCCTTCTCAACCTCACTACTATCGTGATGAATGATTGAACATACAGAAAAATGAGAACAAGTGATAGTCACTAGTTCGATTATGATTGTTCTAAACAGAAGAGAACAATAATTCAATTAACGTAATCCTATGTCATTAAATCAGGAATAGTATAACATCTTTAGCATCTTTTCAAAAGAACAATCAAATGATAATTACCTAGGGTTTTTCTTTGCAAGTCGAAAACATCAAAAGAGGATAAGAAATTGGGAAGAGGTAGTTTCAACACGACCGTGAGAGGACTGAAGTTGGTGTCGACTAAGATCACACTGGCGAAGTTAAGTGGGAGAACTGGAGTCACATTTCATGGCAGCTATGTTTCTTCTCTGAGAAGGTAAAAGACTAAAAGCGACGATTAGGGTTCTGTTCATAGAAAGAGTATGGATGATATGGAACGGATTTATGGTTTACCGTGAAGTCATTATTGTCCAGAATTAATTTAATCCCACCCTCTTACTGATTCAAAACCCTTTCATACCTGAATCTGTCATAGGAAATAATTGCTCATACCTAATTGCTCATTTAAGAGCTTCATGCGGGCTGGATTGGTTCACTTAATGCTTAACCTGTTAGGGCCGAGATCATTAAGGGCTCAATAAGTGCTTCCACAGAAAATAGAAAGCCACAGCATAATGAGTGTTAACTATCATGATGTGTATATATAATGTATGGTCTATTCTCACTTATTTTACTTGAAGCATGGAAAGTTTTGTGGCACGAAATAATGGTCTGTTGCCTTTTTCAGTATTTATGTTTCTATCATTTGAAAAACATAATTAAATTTTGAGAATTTGCTTTTATATAGGATGGTCGTTGACAAACATCACAGACCTATTGTCCTTGTTTGCTCGTAGGTCACTACATAATAGATGATATGTTTGGTCTGCATTTCTTCTGTATGTGCTAATGAAGTCGACATCTGTTTGATGTTACCTAATAATTACAGAGAAATTAATTTCTGTTCTTAACCGTTTATAGTTTGAAGGAAATGAGAGCATGATACATGATGATAAAAATATTGCTTTGATACTGTTTTCAAACTTGTTTAATGTATTCGAAATCCTTTTTGCTGACATATACTATACAATTCTTTCAGTTAACATTACGAAGGGTCATGGATACTGCTAAGCAAGTAACAAAATCTGGAGTTTGAATGAGTTCTCTATGGTTTTGTTGAATAATGCTCTTTCTTTGCCATTGGGGCTTCTGCTCATATTTATATTCAATGAAGTGGAGTACCTCTCTACAACGTAAGTGAATTATTCACATCTAAACTTGCTTGCATGCAAGATTGCAATTGTTTTTTTATGTTCATAATATGTCTCTAGTCTATATATGTTGATTTGATGATGCCACACGGTCGATGATTGAGGAAGTGCTATGTTCTTCAAAAAAAATGTCCCTGCTAATTGAGGTGTTGTTTAGAATTTTAAAATGTTGATTTGGATTTTATGTTCTTAAAATTAGAGAAAAGGTTTTATTACATGTTTCTGGGAAGCTTCACTGCTACTATTGCTGCCCCAGATGGTTCTTATGGTCTTAATGGTTATGAGTACTTCTTTGGGGGTTTTTGGTTGCATAAATATCCCTTAAATCAACATTATTTTTAAATATACCCCTCAAAACTATCTTGTTATTTGTTTAGAAGTCCCTCATATCACTAACAATTGAGTTATGAGTCCCTATAGTCAACTAACTCATAGGAAATAAGAATATCCCGTCATTTAAATGGAATTTTTTCCTTGAAATCCATTACCTACCCAAAAGTTCAAGAAGAACCCAAGAATTCATTGCCTAGCCCCATGAGCTCGAGAAAAAACCAGTAGAAAATGAATAATGGATGATTTTATTGATGGGCTACTACTTGCTACTTATAGAGGTTCCAACTCCTCTTCATACTACATTTTCCAATGTGGGACTAAAGTCCCTTATTGATTCTCAACACTCCCCCTCAAGATGGGCGATAGATATTTATTATCCCCATTTTGTTACATAGCTTTGACAGACTCAATGAACTGAGACCTTTAGTCAGACAGTCTGCAACTTGTTCTTCTGAGCGAACATGGTCAATCTTCAGTATCCCTTGTTCCAGCTTCTCCTTGATGAAGAATCGATCGATCTCGATGTGCTTCGTTCTGTCGTGTTGAACTTGATTGTTGGCTATACTTATTGCAGCTTGACTATCGCTCAGAAGATGTAACGGTGTCCCCTTATTCAGCTTCAACTCTGTCAGCAGTGCTTTCACCCACAGTAATTTTGACACTTCCAGAGCCATTGCTCTGTATTCTACTTCAGCTGACGACCGTGCTACCACTGACTGTTTCTTGCTTCTCCATGAGACCAGGTTTCCTCCTACAAAGACACAGTATCCTGTGGTAGACCTTCTGTCGTCTATGCAATTCGTCCAGTCTGCATCGCAGTATCCCTCAACTTCTATGCGTCCATATGACCCGTTCTTGGATCATGCATGTAGCGACTCACTATACTCACCGCAAATGAGATATCAGGACGAGTGTGTCCCAGATAAATCAATCTCCCTACAAGTCTTTGATACCTTTCACGATCACTGGCTCTCCTGCTTCTGCTCCCAACTTGCACTTCTAGTCAATCGGAGTGACTGCTGCTTTGCATCCCAGCATCCATGTCTCCTTTAGCAGATCTAGTACGTATTTTTTTGTGAGAGAACAATTCTTTATTCGCCGTCACACACCTCGATACCCAGAAAGTACCTCATCGCTCCTAAATCCTTCACCTCAAACTCCTTCGCGAGTTTTGATTTCAGCTTAGTGATCTCGACCTCATCATCACCTGTGATTACTATATCATCCACATATACAGCAAGTATAGTAATGTGGCCTCTTGCATGCTGAAGAAAGACTGTATGATCTGCATTTGTTTGATGGTATCCCATGCCAGTAACAACCTTTCTGAATCTGTCGAACCAGGCTCGAGGAGATTGCTTGAGCCCGTATAGCGACTTCTTTAGTTTACACACTTTTCCACGCGACGTCCCTCCGTCTGATTCTGTCGCATAGCATCCTGGCGGGAGCTCCATGTACACTTCTTCTTGCATGTCCCCGTGGAGAAAGGCATTCTTAACATCTAATTGGTATAGCTTCCACCCATAGTTTGCTGCAACGGAGACCAGAGTTCTTACCGTACTCATTTTCGCTACTGGGACAAACGTCTCATCATAGTCGTTGCCATATGATTGTGTGTATCCTTTTGCAACCAACCTCGTCTTGTACCGCTCTACTTTTTCTTCTGGTGTCTCCTTCACTGTGTACACCCATTTGCATCCCACAGTTTTCTTTCCTTTGGGTAATGGAACCAGCTTCCATGTCTTATTTTTCTCTAGTGCCCCAAGTGCTTCCATCATTGCCATTTTTCTACCTTGGATCTTTCTTTGCTTCCTGCCAACACTTAGGCAAAGAAATAGAGTCTAACGATGTAATGAAGGCTCGATAATTCGGAAAAATGTTAGAATAAGACAAGAAATTGGCAATGTCATGTTCATAATCATCATAACGACTAGAAGCCTTACCCGCATTGATGCGAGAAGATCTCCTTAAGGGAGCAATAGGTGGTGGAGAGATCATACCATCCAAGTCAGAGAGATCCGCATCAGAATCAGAGTGATTCAGTACGGGGACAACATCTTCAAGAGTTGGGGCAGGAGTAGACGAGGGACTTGGTACAGTAGGCAATGGGCACGGCACAGTAGGCAATGGGCACGACACAGTACTGGACTTCTGTTGTCTCCTTCTGTAGACTTGTAGCTCCTTTTCCCTTGTCTTCCCCTGCGTAACATATGTATCTTCTTCTTCATTCTCCGTATCAGAGTCACTGCTATCTCCCCCTTTCGTCAAATTTTTCACGACCGGGCACGGGACCGATCCGACTACCACGTTTGGACTTATTATCTCCCCCTCACGTCTAACACCCTCTGTGTTAGGTGTATCACCAAACGCTGAACCTGCATCCGAACCATAGTATGGTTCCAGTTCTCTGAATGTAACGTCCATGCTAACAAACATCTTCCGCTCAACTGGGCTCCAACATGCATATCCCTTCCGAGTCGCTGTGTACCCGACAAATACACACTTAACCGCTCTAGGATCCAGTTTGCCAACTCCTGGCCTATTATCTTGGACAAAACACACACACCCAAATACTTTCGGGGGAACAGTGTATGTAGTTGCACCAGTAAGCATCTCCAACGGTGTCTTCCAGTCCAATATCTGAGACGACATTCTGTTGATGAGATAAGAGGCCGTCAATACAGCTTGTCCCCATAAGTGTTTCGGGACATTCATAGCCAGCATCATCGTCCGTGCGACCTCCAGCAGGTGCCTGTTCTTCCGTTCGGCCACACCATTTTGTGCCGGTGTATAGGTACATGAAGTTTGATGTAGTATTCCATTAGTAGATAAATACTCAGCAACCCTCTTATTAGTATACTTCGTCCCATTGTCAGACCGGAAACACTTAATTTAACGTTATATTGTGTTTCCACCCGTCGATGAAAATCCTGAAAAGCCTCAAGGACGTCACTTTTATTCTTCATAAGGTAGACCCAGGTCACGCGGGTATAACAGTCAATAAAAATGACGAACCATCTAAAACCGTTAATACCGGTTCTAGGACAAGGGTCCCATACGTTCGAATGTATCATATCAAATGCAGCGGAACTTCTATTTCCTGAGCTCGCATACGAGCTCCTGGTATATTTTTCCAACTCACATGCATTACAAAATAACTTTTTTTTATTAGCCCTTTGATATAATGACGGATACATTCGACTAATAACTTGAAAGGAAGAATGTCCGACACGCTGGTGGTGTAGTAGTTCGTCTTCTACACTGCGACGTGAAGCGTTCAGTTGTGCGTCTGCTACTAGAGATGTCAATGCTTCGTCCAGTCCGATAATGTCCAAGTACCACAGCCCCTTATGCCATGTGCCAGTTCCTAGCCGTCATCCTGTCCCCTTCTCCTGAAAAGTCACCGTAGGAATGTCAAAGGAAACAGTACAGTTTAGGTTAAGGATAATGGCACTTATAGATATAAGATTGACAGAAAAAGATGGAGCATGTAAGACATTGATGAGAGTGAGGGAAGGGGTGCATGCGACAGTGCATTTACCCATTACAGGTCTGGAGGTACCATCAGCAGTCTGAATGCTCTCCGGCGTCGGTAGGTGAGTATAGTCCTGGAACTCATCGCGGGACCCCGTGACATAGCGAGATGTCCCAGAGTCCATAATCCAACCTGGCTGATGGACAGATGTAAGAGCACGCGCATGTATACCTGTGCTGGTTTGGACAAAGCAAGTAATAGATGACGCCCCAGGAGTAACTTGACTGTCGTCCGAAACCAGCTTCGTGCCTCGTAACCTCGCGATGAACTCCCTCTCAAGAGGGGTTATTTCAGCCAATTGAATGTCTCCCCCTTCTTCCGCCAGATTTGCTTTGTGTCCTCCAAAATAATTTTCCCTTCTACCAGCATATCCTCCTCTACTACCACGACGTCCTCCACGGCCCCGTCCGCGATCATTTGACTGACCTCGCAGGAGTTTTGAACAAAATCTAATGTAATGTCCCGAGTCACCACAGTTGTGGCAAACACTGCCCGCAGAGGGAGGCAGATTGAAAACGGCAAGGGCAGACTTTTCAACAACAGCTTGCTCCTCCTGAAAGTAGCCCTTGTTGGGCATTAACTTCAATCGAGCTTCTTCTTGTGCCATGGCAGCTATGGTTTCGTCTAAGGTTGGAAGCGTGGGTTGTGCGAGTAGTACATTCCTTCTCTGCTCAAACACAGGGTTGAGCCCCTTCAAGAACTTCATCATCCGTTGCCGCGAAATATACGCCAGGAACGTCTGAAAATGCTTCGCAAACGCCGGTTCGACTTGTGCATCTTCTATCCCAAGAGGATCATAGTGATCCAGATCAGACCAGTACTTCTTCAACAGGGCTGCGTACTCAGAGATGGTACGTTCGTCTTGTGCCACCCTATCGAGTTTATCCTGTAGTTGGAAGACCCGCATAGGGTTGCCCGAGCCTGAGTACATATCCTTCAAAGTCCGCCAGATATCAGCAGCACCCTCCATTGCCTCTACATTGTCCGACACCTGGTCGGTCAAGGAGGCTGTCAACCACCCAGCCACTACGTTGTTGACAATCTCCCAAATAGTAAACTCTTTTGAGGAGGGATCAGCGGGCGCCTTGGTTTGGCCATTGACATATCCAACCAAGCTACGTCCCTTCAACGTCCGTATCGCCTGCCGCGACCATTTCAAGTAGTTGGACGTTCCTTCTAACTTCGTCTCCAGCTTTTCCAACTTCTCCATTTTGTAGGATGACGGATCCACATCAGCATGGGTCACACTAGGGGTCGCCTCGGTCAATCTCTTCGACAATATTTCATCAACCAAGGCATTCATCTCTTGTGCTGTCAGTTTTCCAGCGATCGAATCCATGGCCTCTTCAACTGTAGCTCTAGTCGTCGTCGTCGGCGGCTGCTAACTGCTAGTCGTCGTCTTCGTCGGCAGCTTCGTCGTCTTCTACTCTACGAATGTGCTATAAACGTGGCCAACACCGGCATGCGCATGTAAAGTGAACACGTCAGGACATAGGAGAAAACACGATCATTCTCCGTGGAGAAAACACGATCATTCTCTGTGTAGATCCCGATGTGAAGATCGGAGAACAAATAAAGCATTTGTTCATTCCAGACGGTGTAATCTAGGAACAGAGGGGGGGCAAATAAAGCATTTGATGTCCCTCTGTCTTCGAAATACACCGTCTCTTTTTTTTTTTACAAAAAAAAAAAAAAAAAAACAAAATTACATGTGAAGATCAGGGGTATATGAACAAAATACAAAAAATTATATGTGAAGATCAGGGGGGGTCGCCGCTGGAGCCGGAGGGGGGGGGGGGGCGCTGGAGCCCGGGGGGGGCTGGGGGGGACGCTGCTGGAGCCGGGTGAGGGAAAAGAATTTTTTTTTTTTTTTTTTTTTTTTGTGGGGGGGGGGGGGGGGGGGGGGGGAGAGGGGTGGATGGTTATAGCTTTGATACCAAGTAGAAAATGAATAATTGATGATTTTATTGATGGACTACTACTTGCTACTTATAGAGGTTCCAATTCCTCTTCATACTACATTTTCCAATGTGGGACTAAAGTCCCTTATTGATTCTCAACAAAACCAATAATCCATTGCCTACCCATGAACTGAAGAAGAAACCCAGAACCCATTGCCTACCCATTAACCGAAGAGCTCAAGTAGAAATTGTCTTCAAGTAACCCAATTATTCAAATCACAAGAACAAAAAGAAAGAGAGAACAATTGAATTATTACAAATCTTGAAAGAAGCTCTATTGGCCCATGTGGAATGGCCAAGGATCACTGTAGAATCTTGTCGGTGACGGAGAAGGGAAAGGAACGGGTGGGAGGAGGAAGACTGCGTAGGAAGAGGAGGGTGGTGACGACAACAATTTTGAGTTCTAAGATAGAAAAAGAGGAGGAAGATAAAAGCAAGATGGTCCTTTTTCCTATTAACCCAAGTCTCCAGTTAAGTTATGGCTGACGGAGACTGACAGAGAGGGGCTTATAACTCACCTCTCTTATGATCTGAGGGAGTTTTAAGCAGATAGCAAGATTTGGTTGGCTTATATAACTTTAAGGTAGACTTAAGGGACTTGTATATGCAAAATATACTATTTCTTTTGACACATTTCATTTGGGAGTAGGACTAAAAAATGCTACCCAATACCTGTTGATCAAATCCAAATTTTTACAAGACAGTAGAATTTGGATGTTAACATTTGAATGTCAGTGTACTTGGATCAGATGTAAAAGGTTTAACCCAGATTAGTTTCTGGTTTGCTTGGTAATTGTGGGCTCGGTTCTGGGCTGGATTCGGTTGGTTTGAGTAGTGTTTATGCTAGTCTGAAACTTACGCATACACATATTTATGGTTTTCTGTTCTACCTAAGAAAAATATCATTTTCTGTTGTCATATGTTTAGTAGCATGTTCCAGTGATTCTTTGTCACCTTATCAGCCTTATGTATTTGTGAAGTGAATTGGCAGGCCGCTTTTGAGGATGCCAATATTCTGGTTCGTGATCACTTTAAGTGGGTTTCTGGGCCTAGCAATCAGCTTCACATCAATGTGGTTTCTACACCAAACTAGTGCAACTACATACAGGTAAGAAGCTAAAATACCTGTAATATTGCATCCGAAAGTCCTTTGTGCGAGAAAATAGAATTTAGACCTTTCGAGCGAAGGAAAATATAAAAGCAGATCAATTGTTGTTTGTTGCACCTCCTTTGCAGCTTAATAGGCTCACTGAATAAGATACCTCTGTCCATCACTGGAATCGTTCTTTTCAAAGTTCCGACTAGCGTGGAGAATTTCCTGAGCATTCTTTTCGGTAGGTTTCCTCCGTCAACGCAAAACTCATCAGCTTTTCCGATATCTGACTATGCATCCCAAAACCTCTGTTGCAGGTCTATTGGCTGGTGTGTTTTTTGCTAAAGCAAAAATGTCACAAAAATGAGGGAGAGGACTCTGAGATATATATATATAGACACCCTTCATGTGGAGAGAGACCATTTTGAGGATACAAACAGACACGATTTACGATTACTTCGATTGCAGCCCGCTATAATTTTCGGCAAGAGCTAACGTCCTGTGACCGGGTTTTGATCCTGCTCCTCTCGGTGCCCACCAGGCAGTTGTTATATGTGAAGTCCGTTATTCTTACGTCTGTGGGATTGCATTCCACTAATTCTTTTTGATCTGTAAAGTTTCAATTTTGAAACTAATTGTATTGTGGAATCAAGTTAGAAGTAGTGGATGTTTATTGTTATTTTTTACACCTCGATCTGTCTATTTGGATTTTCATGGTACTAATACTTATATGCAGTTTAGCTTGAAACCAGTTTCTCCTCTCCATCATAACATAGTTTTCCAATTATGTTGCTAATCAAAACTCGTGTAGCACATAGCACTAGAGTTTTTCTGAAAGCACTACTTGCATTTAGGAAAGTCATATGTAGCCATTTCCCCATTTTGAGATGAGCTTTCCTTTTTCTTCTATTTTGCCACTGGGAAAAAAAATATTCTGATCAAGTATAAGCAAAACATTCCTTTTCTCAGTTTCCGTCTTCTTTGTCTAACGATATGCTCTGCTATTATTCAGTGAAATAACATCTATGCTAGAAGGAATGACAGCGGAAAACAGCTGAATTTACGTTCTTTTTCCTTTTTGTTGAGGTTTTTTTTTTTGGATTATTTTGTATAAGGGTAACAGGTTTAGGATCTAATTAGACTTTGGGTACCGAATTTGTCCGTTTTATACTTCGAACATTTTTAGTGACGAATGTTTGTCATTAAAAGACTCATTTCGTCATTAAAAGACTGATTTCGTCATGAAAATGTGTCACTAAAAAGTTCGAATATCCAAAGTCTAAAACGAACAAACCCAGCCTCCAAAGTCTAATTAAGTCATAAATCTGATAACCTTATACAAAATAATCTCTATTTTTTCAGTGTTTAGATTGGTATAAATAATTTGAAGTGCTAAACAAATTTCCTACCCAACTCTTGAGTTTTGATTTACAGAAAGGCAAATTCAATGACAGAAAGTCCTTAATATTCCAGTAAAAAGTGTGCCATTTTCCTATTCAAGCAGTTTCTTTTGACATGTTAGTATGACAAAAAGAGCAGAATAACCAAGTCCATTTTCTTTTATTTTGAACCAAACCACCAGAAAATATACTTTTCCACTTACAAACTTCTCTTCCTGTAAGCAACCAAAACCAAGCGGAAGAGCACCAGGTTTCTTTTATCACTCCATAGATGAAGTTCAAATCTGTGGGTAACCGAAAATACATTGCCAATAGAACATAAATAGAGTTGTCAAACTCCTCCAAGTTATATAGCTCACACAAGTAACCTAAAATAGAAACTAGATGGATGGAAGAAACATGGTTTGGAATTTCTCAAGATGCATTTATTGTTTTTAACAGAGCATCATAGTAATACTTATAATGCATAATAACGCTCACCAATGTCCCATATAAGTTGCATCAGATTGTATTAGCAGAGCCCTAGAATTTCATCACACTAAAATTCATATACAAAACAGGACCATATATATAGCAGCCCATACGTTATTTCCAGGCTGACGCAACGACTAGAATCTTGTCCTCCCAGCCAAAGTAGAGTGCTCCACCTTCCTCCTTGACCATGTACCTATTGCAGTAAGATTTCAACAGAGACTTGATCTCGCCATTGACATAAGTGCTAAGTGGGCACGAAACAAACCCGGCCATGGTCATCCTTGCCCTCCACTTTCCAGCAGCTTCATACCTTTCATCCACAAGATAAAGGGCTAACAATCAGAAATACTTGTACACAAGTTTAGCTGTTGGGGCATAACAGGATCCATAATAAAATACCTCTCTATGCGGTCAGCACCTTCACATGCCACGATGTTGACAATGTCCCTTGCAAGGCACTGCCTCTCTACATTCATCCTATCTGCACTCTCCCTTGACATAGTCGCATCGAGTGACTCAAAGACAGCCGAGTAGTAATTATAAACCTCTATGAACCTATCATTTCATAAAATCAAGTTATCCCTCGTTAACCTCAAGGTAACCTACTTTATAATCAAAGGTTAATCAGGTCAACAGATGAATGCTAAAAGTTTGTCACAACTTTGTGCCATACTTTCCACATCAGATACTATCGTAGGAAAAGTCTTACATGTTGACGACGAGTGTGGGAATCATGGGTCGTAAAGAAATTTGGAATTATGAAAATGAAAGAAAAATAATCAAACTCTTCAGTCTTCATGAGGTGCTCTATTATTTTCGAAACATGAAACTTTTCCTACATTTATTTTCTTAGAGAAGTCTAGTCACGCTTAAAACTTCATATGCTGAAGAATACATGCAAACAAATGAATGGTAATAAAGACTAAAAAATATTTCTCATCTACAGAGATTGCCAAGTAGATGTATTATAAAAAGAACAAGAAAAAAAAGTTAGATGCATGCATATTTGTGTGCATGTGTTCCCACAGAAGTATGAATGATCAAAGTATAAGCATATAATCCATACCATTACTTGAGCTTTCACAAGTCTAAATTGAAAATGGAAATCATATCTTGTCAGAGTTCTCTATCCTTGCACTAAGAGCTCCCAGAATAAATGGATTTTATTAGCAAGTTAAACTAGAACTGTAGCATAAAGTTTATCAAAAGCTTAGATTGTTGGAATAATAAAAATTCCATTAACACATAGGGGAAAGAAATTACTCTTGACAGAAAGTGAAAATTGTTAACTATATATTTTCTTTCTTTACAGGCATTCATGTTAGTTTTGATTGCAAAAAAGAAACACGTGTTTCTATTGGATATTTCATAGTTTCCACTGATAAACATGCACTAATATCCTCCATGTAAGATATATGTGCTTCACTTAAAATGTGAGGCGTGCACCAGTGTGAGTCACTGTGGTTAGTTGTATTCATGTGCTAAGGAGAAAATAGCAAAACATATTTGTTACTAACCAACCTTGGGAAGAATGGCGCTGTATTGGTGTTCACATCTTGTTCAACCATAGTGACCAACTTTGGTTTCAATCCCTTCACCATACGAAGTAGTTGGTCCCTCTGGTTCACTGTTGACACGCTCTCATCTGGCATATGATGAAGCTGGAAAGCAAAATTGACCACAAGTGCCTCTCCAGCCCTGCAATCCAGCATCGAAGGAGTAACACAATCAGTCTTAGCAGCTATTGCTCGAAACTCAAATGGAACCCCAAACCCCTCTGCAAGCTTCTCAAGCCGTTGACCAATAACTTTCAAGCCACCAACTGCCCGTTGCACAGACTCGGGATCATCAACTCCAGTTATCCTCAACCGTGGAGGTTTGGTTGGCCGGGTGGAAAGGGCTTGTATCAAAGTTATGTACTGACTTCCTTGGTTTATATCAAAGTCTACAATATGAACCCTCTTTTCATCTTTGAAGGCTTCAGCAATTGCACCATTGGCTGCCATGAAGCCAAACTTGAAGCATGGGCAGACCTCGAATAAAATCTGCATTGCTGACAGACGGTCTGAGGTAGGAGGTTCCTTACAACTCAAAGCCTTGTAAAGACCTTGGCCTGAGGAGGCAATTCTAGCCGCAAGACCTTCGACTAAATAAGCTGCAAGCCTTTGAGGAGGATCCCCTTGAATGGAAACAATCTGTCTCAGCTCTGATATGGTTCCAGAAGCTTGCTCCATGTTGCCTTCTGATATTGCTGCTGCACAGTCAAAGAGCATCTGCTTTGGGGTACGGGTCTCTCTGGTGCTGCAGATACTGCTGAGATTCGAGTCTGATGAAGACTCCTTCGGAGAGCTCGGAAGTAGGAGATCCTTGACCGAATTTGCCCAGTCCTCATCCATTCCCATTTCCTGGTCTAGGTCCACCAAATCCTCATCATTGTCATTTAGCAGTGCTCGCTCAAGTTCTTGAAGCTTCGACCTGATTTCATCTTCATCGTAGTTGATTTCGAGCTCCGGACTTTGGCAGACTGATAGAGAATGGGTGGTTTGATGAGAGAGGTTGGAGACTAATGGTGAGTCACTGCGTCTGATTGCAGCAAAACAAGAATTATATGGATTTTCTGACATGATGGAAGACCGCGGGTCAGAAATCAGTTGATATGAGCCTGGCGAAACTTGAGGATCATACACTGAACCAGTAGCTGAAGAAAAATTACTTAGCTGGCCATAGATCTCTGAGCGATGGGGATGGGGATCGGTACCATAGTGCATTTTTTGCTTATCTGAGTTGAAAAACTGTGTGGACAAGCCAGAGTTGTCTCCATGAACCTTACGCTGATAAAGGTTGGATTCACCATAAGATGTAGCAGATGGTAGAGACATTATAGATATAATTAGAGAAATGTGGAGATATCACTGTGCCAATTCAAACTGATATACTGTGATTAAGCTGCAGGGCAAGAGATATCATTTGCTTCCAACCAGATAAAGCAGGCTGAAATGGACTAAAATGACCTCTTAAAATGAACCATATTGTTTCATTCATAGCGGACAATTTTGCATCCAAGCTGAGTCATCTGTAATAAAGATTGTATAAACTTCTGAGACAAAGCAGGTTTGAAATATCAGATTCAATGGTTACATAAACAAATGTGTGTCTAATTATTTAACACACTACCAACAAAGGCTTCCAAAGAATAATTACAACTGTATTTCAGAAGGACAGGTAAGATATGCATTTTATTTTATCAAAATCCACAAGCAAATGCATAGTAAAAAAAATCTTAATTTCTCAGGTTCGTCCATAAAACAAGATTATCTAAACGAAGTCACGAATGTGGTCTTCTTCACTCCATCAGGCTTTCTCAATAGTATGACAAAAGATTAATTGGAACTTAATAACTTAAGAGAGAATGAAATTCTAAGATATTAAATTTCCCAGTTTAGACCATTAGAATTAATAGACTTCCAGGGTCTACTCAAAATAGAATAACATGATACTAATGGTGCATCTCTAGATAATAAAAGCCATGACTTGATTTCCAAGGAAGTAATAAGTAGAAACCATACAAATATACCTGACGCACATCAGAGTGTTAGCTGTATGCCAAGTAATCTCTTAAGCTCAACAACAACAATAACAACAACAAAGCCTTTATCCCAAATTTTTGGATCAGCTATTTGAATCATTTTCCTCCATTCAGCTCTGTTAAGGGCCATGTCCTATGTAACATTTAACAAAAACCATATCAACAAGTTAATCTCACAATCTGCCATCTAACCTTACAGCCAGAAATGTTCATCTCCATGTTAACCTTTTGCAAACTAATAGCACCATTACCTATTTGCCTTACGTGAAATGGATGATTATATGCAAACATCTTAAGGGGCTGGACCCTGGGGGTTAGATCACAAATACCTTAATATTGCTTTCACACATAAGTAGAGATGGAAAATTATCTCTCCCCTCTTGGAGTAGATTTGACAGAAGTAGTTACTATGTCAGAAGGAAGGTGTGGAACCTATCTAGATCTAGAGTAATGCACCTACAACAATGCACCTAATGCTTCTTGCTGTCAAGGAGTTCTTTAAACTAACGAACTTTGGGTACGAGTATAGGAGTTGTTATTATTAAGCAAGGGGATTCTGTAGAATTCCTGGGGAAGAAGCAAGTCGGCCAGACTTCTTTTGCAAAACCCTTTCCAGATCTGTATCAGTCTATCAGATAATTTGGTTGGGAGAAGGAAGTTGCATTGTCATCTCGGATTGTCATGGAAACTGTATATACTCTATGTAGCAAGGACACGAATAAGGCAGGACATCAAATGACATGACGACACAGACATGGCATCAACCTTTGGTCGCATTGGAACTATGGAAGAGAAGTAAAATTAAGTAAAGAGAAATGTAAGAAAGTTGTCAAGAAATAAAGGTTGTTTATTTATTTGCAAAGAATGGAACGGAAGAATGTCCAAGCAGAAGGAAAAAAAAAAAATATGTATGCTGAATCGCTGATATTATTAGTCTTCCTTGATATTTTACTGGCAGTGCAGATATTTTACTGGTGTTGCAGCTAAGAAACATCAAAGGAGTTACTTGGGCAACTGGAAACTATTTGAAAGTTGTAAAGTTCTTTTTTGGAGTTTCTAGGAACTAGAAAAGGTAGGTTCCAAACTTTAAATGTGTTTGCTTGCTAGAAACTAGAATAAGGAAGTAGAGCAATATGATTACATGCCAATTTTAGAAAAGGTAGATGTGGAACATATTAATTAGTTCCCGCCAGTTTTTCAAATAAAAAACAAAATTAAATGTTGTCGGCCCTCTACTTTCCATGAGTTTCAAACTTTCAACCCTTTGGGATGGAAACTAAGGTTGTGGTTGGTGTGTGAGAAATGGGAGAAAGAAAAGAAAAAAGGAAAGAAAAAGATAAGAGAAAGTTTTTGGTTGTTTGGTTGGAAAGAAAGTTAAAAAGAAAATGGACAAGAAATTTGTGTATAAGAGAGAGGAGAGGAGGAGGAGGAGGAGGGAGAGAGACGGGGGTGGGGTGGGGTGGGGTGGGCTGTGGGGGTGGCGAGAGACGGGCGGAAAGATAGGGAGGGAAGAGAGAGAGAGATCAGGAAAGCTAAGTTGAGATAGAAAATAGAATCTCACCATTTTGGAAGGGAGATGAAAGGGAAAATTAGTATTAGTTGTTTTCTCTCACTTCCCTTCTCCTTTACTTATAACCAAACAACACAAATACATTTTCACTTCTTTTTTTTCCTCACTTCCTCAAACTAAACACACCCTAAATGAGCTCCTACTTTCCATTTTTGTTAATGTGGCAATAAGTTTCTAAACTTGGTTTCTAAACCAAAGAACGCACCAAGTGGAAACAACGACTTTCCAGTAGTTTCCCTGTCAAGTTTCTGGTTACCCAGTGGGGCCTAACAAGTAGGAGGACAACAGGGCATTGGTTTCCGAAGGTAGGAAAAATGAATAAGCTTGAGGTACTGATTATTAGGCTTCTTATTAGTACCTTAATGAAACCCTGGTCGGATCACTATAATTTCATCAAGTTTATCTACTAAGTTAACCATATTTTCCCAATCCCTACATAATCTTTCTGCAAAATTATTTGAATAACCTTCTTGCCAACACTCACTACAGATAACCATTCCATACGGGTCGGTTAAACTATTAAACTAAGAGATTTATTTCAATACAACCTTCTAATCTTATCAATCCAAGATTGACATCAGATAATCTTCACACATGGATAATTTTGTTTAAAGATTTACATGAATGGTCTTTCTAAACTCAGTAAAAATGTCCTCTGAAACACTAAGAAAAACACATCTTTCTTTAAAACCTCCATCCATGTAGCACTAGTATTAGCAGCTTTTGAACTACGATGTTATCACACCACTCTACGGGAGCATCTATTAATCCACGTTGCACATGTCCAAAGCACCTAAGATAATTTTCTCAATTTGGATTAATTCTCGATTTAGATTAAATATAACTGAGATAGATTTATTTAAATCTAGTTTGGATGGATTAGATAAGTCCAAATTATGATAGACTTAAATTAAACCTAATCCGGACAACTTTAATTAAATTACATAACTAACTTTCCTAATAAGTGACAATCCTAATTGAGCACAAACTTGAGCCTTAAAAAAGGCTCGGTAGATAAACAAGTCTAAGCCCGAGCTTAAAGGTATTCAGCTCTTTGAGCTCTCGAGCTAGCCCCTTGTTATTTTATACATATTTATAAGAGAAATGTCTTGCACCAATAAACAATTTCCAATTTGATATGAAGTTTATACACAGTTTCACTTTGATTGTAAGCTCACCACGATGTACGTTTTGTTTGAGACAAAGTTCATGAGCTCGCAGACAAGTTCAATTTGGGCTTAAGCTCGTCTATAATTCAAGATTTCCAACTTAAACTAGTGGCTCGCAAGCCAAGATTGAGCTCGTGGATGTTATATAGTCAGCTTGAGCTCATAAACCTTAGGCTCATCTTAAGCTTGAAGTCTATTTTTCCTTGGAAGCATGAGCCGAGCATGGGGGTGCTTGCTCAAAACTTGACTTGTTAATAGACCTAGTAGCACCCGTACTAGATGATGTCATGATGGAGAGAAGAGAATTGTGGTCAGGAAAGAAGGGGAACGAAGAAAATTAGGGTTAGGGTCTGTAGGCTTCACATCTAGGATGGTTGTCTTATACCCATTTGCATCTAACATGCATTTAACAATAAAGATCGCAACCTTTAGGACTTTGGAAACAAGTCCCTGAACTGACGGGAACAAGACTCGACCAACTCAGAGTATCAGACTCGTACTTAAATACACCAACATAACTAAATTGGACTCAACTTGAATAAAACAAACTAAACTTGAGTAGACTGAGTCAACTACTCTGACATTAAATTGGATCTCTAACACCATATCCTCTAATAATACGGAGTTGCTATTTTGCCCCGCCGATGGAGGGTGCCCGCGCCAGCCCGCGGCCACGTGGCGCGCGGCGCCGCCATTGGCCATAGGCCGGAGTGGGCCCGTGTTGCCGCGTGGTAGCCAGCCATTGCCCCCCCCCCCCCCCCCCCCCCCCCCCCCCCCCCCCCTTCACGGACAGGCAAAATAGCATTTTCGCTAATAATAAGTATATCCTTAGTTAGAGTCTAGGTCCAAATTCCTTTAGGTCTACCCCTAGTTCTAGGGAGTCCTTTGACTAATATCTCAGCTCTACTCCTTATTGGTACGTTTATTGGTCTCAATTCTACACGTCAGAACCTTCCCAAACTAGTTCTCTCATCTTATCCTCAATTGGTGCCACACTCAAGTTCCGGCGAATGCACTCATTTCTTATTGTATTCCACTTAGCATTCCCATTCCATATTCCATGTCATGTTTTTAAATTGCCTAAAACTCCAATCCAACTTAGTATTCCCATTTTAACTACACTCCTTCCTTGCAATTAGTGATTGACACAATTATGAGAGCTCTCATTGAGTAAAAGAGTAATCAAAACCTAAACCAATACGATAAGCTAATTCATTTAACACCGTCTTTGGTGTAGAGAAATTAGAATAACTGAAACAAACAGTTCATGCAAAACAATTTCATTACTAAATAACTGAGAGGATTTTCACTCTTATGGCTATTATGCATAAGAGTCTGAATGAAACAAAAAACTTAAATGATGGTTCAATACTCTATAGATTGTCATACAATAGAATTTCCACCTTTGTTTTCTCGCCTATCTCCATATAAGAAAACGTATTTCTAATTCGATGAACACTATAGGAGAATCCAACTGGCATCAATTGTATAAAGTTTTACGAAGGGTGGTAAGAACATTCAAGCTCTCGAGTGTAAGCATCAAATTTTGCAATAACTAAATAATGTACATAAGTTCTCAATAGGATCCTCCGAAATAAGAGAGATGCTCACTAGCGAACATGAATTAAGACCAAAATCCCAAATTATCAATGTGATCTTGTTATTCATTGACGTCGGTGCAGAAATGATTGCCACTAGAAATCTAAGACACCAGACTCCCCATTAGCCATGCAAGAATAAACTTACATGAAATTAAAAAGTGGACTAGTACAGAAAGGCTTCATGGATATTAATAATATATTAGAGTATTTAAGTACTATAACATCACTGTAAAGAATTTATAGTTACTATATTTTTGTCAAGTTATGCTATGTGGGAAGGAGGACCGTTTCTGAGCATGTGCAAGCTATGCGATAGCACAGGGCCACAAAAAACGAAAGGCCCCAAAATTTTTAACCTCCGTATATATTACTAATGTGAAATTTCCATTTTTTGATTTAGGCTTTCCTATTTTTTAGAAATTGCAGTACATGGTCCTTAGAATGTAAGAAAAAGGGCCCCTTTTTAGAGTACGTTAAAAAGGGCCATTTTTTAGTATTTGTATAGGGTTCTTAGAATGTTAGAAACCGCCCTGATGGGAAAGGTCAAGATGTACACAACCTTACTTCCAATAAAAGGAGAGGCCATTTACGCTACTAGAAGTCTAGAACCTGCATCCTCATTTGTCAACTTGATATCAGTGCCCATCTTAAGTTGCTACGTATCTTCCCAATAACCTTGGAAACATCAGGAGATATAAATATGACCATAAAGGATGCCGATTATCAAGAATGGCTCCGTTTCTTACATGCCGTCGTGTACTTTTGGTGTTCTGCATCGTGCGAAAAAATCTGTTCAACACGGGCAAGGCAACAATTTTGGAGTGTCCGAGCTTCTTAGGCAAAATACATCTACAGAAACAATTCCTCCAAAAACAAAAGCCTACGGCATCAGAGATTCGTGGCATGAGCCGCATGCGAGTGAGAAAGCTTTGTTCTTTGAAATTATATTACTCTTCGCAAGCAATTATCCATAAGACAAAGTAGTTAGGCATTTTCTTCTTAGTTCCTAGCTTACATGTTAGTATAAGAGTACCAGAATTCGACATACACTAAACTGCCAAGCACACACCCAAAGAATTATCAGACAACATAATCACCATCAACAAACAGGATCCAATTAAGTACATACAATCAAAATTATGAAGAAAAAAAAAATTGCACTAAAATGAGCAAATAAAAAAATCTTAAAAAAAATACACCATAATAGATCCAACAGTGAGTAGCTAACAAATATTACAAAGAAAATTCCGATTATACATAAAATTAAGGGGAAATATCGATTCTTTTAGGGATGGGGAAGAAACACTTACTGGAGCAGAATCAAACCATCAAGATCAGAGACCTGGTGATGAAATTCCTACAAATCGAACAAAAACGAGATGGCAAAATTCCTCAAGATGAGAACTTTGTGAAGAAAAGATGGGGGTTTTGATAAATTTTCTACTTGGATGATAATAAAAATCTAAAGTTTGGATTCCAAAGATTGTCAACAAACCAAAAACTGATGAAATTCAACAACAAGAAAATAAGAACAAGATTGCTTCTTCAAGCAACCCCAACTACCAACAAGAATAGAAGTGTCTAAAGAATCAAAATTTTATATTGGCAGTCCATAAATAATGATTATAAAATAAAAAAAAATTATAAAGAAATGAGCATGAGAAAGAATCACCTGCTTGCTATTGAGAAGATGCTCTCACTTCTCTCTCTCTCTCTCTCTCTCTCTTCTTCTTCCTTTTTTCTATCACTTCTCTCGTCTCTTTTTCAACTCTCTCTTCTTCTTTTTTGTGGGTTTTGTTTCCTTTTGTTTACCGAGTTCTTTGTTTGTGGGTTTTGTTTCCTTTTGTTTATTGATTCCTTTGTGTCACTTATTTTGGCAAGTAATTTACAGTTTACTGTTACTGATTGACTGTCTGTCTTTCTTGCAAAAGCTCTCAATTTACTGTTTATGGATTTGACCTCTGTCATGTAAAATTTTGTTATAATTTTTTTGCTAAATTATAACTTGATACCCTCAACTATTCAAAAATTTTAACTTGATACCCTCAACTTTGATAGGTACTAACCTAATACCCTATCTCAACTAATACTTTTAAGTTGATACCCAAAAAAGAATTTAATCCTAAAATACCTCCACCCCTACACACCCCTCCTCCCTCACGGCTGGTACTTGCCCCCCCCACACCTCCCGGCGGCCATCCCCCCTCCCCTCCCCTCGGCACTGACCACCCCCCCTACCCACCCCCGGCCCCAACGACCCCCTACCCGGCTCCGGCCCTGCTCCCGCCGCCCGATCGTGCGTGCTCGCCGTCCGCCGGCTACCCGCAGCGGAGAGGGAGGGTTGGGGGAGAAGAGAAGGGGCAATTTAGTCCCAAAAAAATTCAGGGTATCAAGTTGGTACCTATAAAAGTTGAGGGTATTAAGTTGAAAAAGTGTGATAGTTGAGGGTATCAAGTTGCAATTTAGCCTAATTTTTTTAAGACATACGGACAATATTTGAAAAACGAAAATCCTACTGTGTCCCCAAGGGGGAAAAAACTTTGATACAGAAGGGTATTAAAGTTTTGATGCCCTCTGTGTATGACAGGTGGACCCCTCCCTCTTCGTAAAAGGTGTACACATAAATATAAACATAAACTTTTAAGGGGGGCCCACCTGTCATACATAGGGGATATCAAAACTTTGATACCCCCTTCTGTATCAAAGTTTTACTCCCTTAAGGGGGTGATCGCACGTCATAGCACGTCGACATGTCACCACCTCATTGTCCTCCCCACTCTCACCCATCGGACTCACTTCCGCAAATTTCGTCCCCCCCCCCCACCCCTCCAATGGAGGGACGACACGTGGTCTGCGGGACCAAGACTACGGTCTACACCTGCAGGTAACATAACACTGCGCCGACATGTCACCATCTCATTGTCCTCCCCGCTCCCACCACACATCGTTGCACATGTTATAGATACGTTTTGAATATATTTTCGTTCTTTTCATTAAATCCTCTCTTCTGTAAAAAAAAAAAAAAATTACAAAATCTGGCGACATTAGTCGCCATCACGGACAATATATATATATATATATATATATATATATATATATAAACAATTTTAAAATATGTCAAAAAATATAGAAAAATTGTTGTCCATAGTATTATAATGTTATAAATACATAGGTATATAAATATGTAAAGATGTAGAAAAATGCTCAATGGTAGGACTTTTTTTTCACAATATACGTCCTACCTATAGATGTATTTTCAATAAAAAAAAATAGAAAGTATTAAACCGAACAAATCAAATGAAATCTAATTTATCAGTTTGGTTCGATTTTGGATATTTCAGTTCCATTTTGGATTTTTAAATTTTTAGTTTATTTGATTTTGACTATTTTGATTCAATTGAAATAAAATAAATCGAACGCTCACCCCTAGAGTACATCGGTAGTTTTTAAAAATATCTTCTATATAAAATAAATCCATTTGTGAATAAAAAAAATTACATTCTTTCGACTTGTTGCTGTCAGATTCTATAAAACCAGTAAATTCACGTATGTTGCACTTTTTTTTATGATATAGTTAAAAAATTAAAATATTTAAGTATATTTGAATTTAGATTTGTTAAACAATTAAAATGTTTAATATTTCTTATCTTTAAATTTAATTTTAAATTTAGTTTATATATATGTGTGTGTGTGCGCGTGCGCGTGTGCTCTCTCTCTCGTAAAAAAAGAAAAAAATTATTTTTTTATAAGTAATTATTTAATAAAATAAATAATAGATGATATACATACGACTTGGACGGCTCGTTATTGCTGCATTGTAAAGAGTAGAGACAAAGCTTTCTAACCACAAAGCCTTCTACTGTACATTAATTACTTATTAAGAACAATTAGCAGTTGGCTAAATAGTATTATTGTGGGTTTGATGAACTTTGGGTCGCTGTAGAATATTTAGTTTAGAATGATTAGAAGTTGAGGTCAGCCCATAGGTAAGGTCCCACGCCCAGTTGCTGCGGAATCTGACCCAAATCCAATACCAGATTGAATGACTATTATACCCCTACGTTATTTCGTGGGGACTAGGACAAGTAGTGATATTGGACAGGGGTAGGTTGGATTTTGCTGTAGTGGGAAAGGGGTCAGAAATGTAATCATGCACCCATGGGAAAGGACGAGGAACAGTAGTCAGGGAAACCCAACTGTCTTCCACGTGGAGATCTTTTATTGGTACTCGATAGTACATTATTTTATTGTATATTTTGTGGTCTCAGTACGGTACTCCTTAGAGCATCTCCAACCCTATTGTCTTGTTAAGTGTTGTGAGTCTTAGGTGGCTCCTATGTGGCATGAGCCACAAGACAATGTCTTGTTTATGTGGCAAAATTATATGTTAAAAGACAATGAGATAGAAAAACTCTCTCCAATGCAAAAGTATTGAGGAGACAATAAAAAGTATTTTTTTCAACTTCCAAGGCAACTCCTCCACTTCTTCAACTTTTTTATAAATATTTTTATTCACAAATGATGATGTGGACATAAAGACATTGTGAAGTGCATTGTCTAGATCTAGACAACCAACTTCACATTGTCTTTGCCATGTCATTGCCATGTCAACTCCACATTTTATTTCACATTTGCATTGGAGAAGTACTTTTGGAAAAAATGGTTGTCATTCCTATGTGGCAACCATTTTTTTCAAACTCACAATAGGGTTGGAGATGCTCTTATTGGTAATTGATAGTACATTCGAAACAGCTATGAGTTTAGTTTTATTTTTTATTTTTTGAAAAATAACAAAATGTGTGATAGGAGAGAAATTTTTTACCACGATTTCAAATGAATTAACAGAATTTTTTTCAAAAAATAACAAAAGAGTGTAAAATTATAGAGAAAATAATATACTAAAAAAATTACGACAAAAGTAAGGTGTCGTCAAAGCAGTAGGCGACATGAGTGCATGCTAACACATTTGGCAACATGAATGTAATTTTTTTTCCAGAACGGTAAAGGGTGCGCTATAACTTCTGTCAACAAATACACAGTCTTTTCTGTCACTAAAATACGAAAAAAAAAAATTACAGCGATATCGTTGATACTGTTGGCGACATGTTACTTCCTCTGCATTTTCACCCGACATGTTATCTTTAAAGTAATTTAACATTCTTTTATTACTTTTTTAAAAATATTCTAAAAAAATTAATATAGACGCGAATGGGACAATCTTGTTAAAAAAATTGAGAGTGTACTTAAAATACACGATTAAATTCTAATAACTTCTTGCGAAGTTGAAGAGATTCACAATTCTTTTCTCAAATAATTCCATAGAAAAAGGCAAATAGTCGTTTTCTTTCTTTATGAATGTAGTGGGATGATTCTGAATCCATCAATATCAATGCTCCTATAGTCGGATTGACATATTTAGGTGCAATTTGAATTCATTTGGTAGCGCAATATATCGGTATGACTATAGACATTTGCTCACAAATTATTTTTGAAACGCTAATTTACCCTTCCAAAGTACAATCCACGCAAAGCCCACGTTATTTATTTGGATTGTTCAACATAGCAAAAGTTTATATATATATATATATATATATATATATATATATATATATATATATATTACCTATAAAATCTGCGAATATTTATTTTAATTATTTTTAATTGTTGTCAAACTTAGCACAAGCCAATTTACAACAATGATGAGACATGGGACAATTCTATATGCAAGACGGCCCAAAAGAAGTGGGCCATTTCTATTTTTTCTATTGCCGCTTCGTCTTCTTCTTCATCTTTTTTTTCTCAATATTTACCCTCTAAAATGTCCAATTTGCGTGCATCACCCTTATAAAATTTCAAATTGTGCGTTACCCTTCTATGGATTCTTCCTTTTGCATGGATGTCATTGTTATGAGAATTTGTTAACATTTTTACCTTTCTCTTCATAAAATAAAATTTAAAGCCGAGTACGGATGATCAAATATTAAAAAAAAAATTTATATATTTAGAGAAATTATGATTATATTTTGGTCATAATTCAATATGCACTACACTTAAATAGGATGTCAAATAAGTTAAGGCAAATGTTAAAGGCCACCCCCTCTTTACTAAGGGCAACCATCCTACTAAGGGCAACCATGACTTACTATTATTTTTACTAAGAGCAACCTAAATTGAACAAGTTTACTAAGGGCCACCCAAAAATCCTCCCCCTTCCCTTCCGTTCGTTTCTCCCAAAACCCCCCTCACCTCTCTCTCTCTCCCCGCTCGTCCCCCCGCCCTCCCCGTTCATACCCCTCCAACCGACAGCCCCCCCTCCCCCTCACCTCCCTCTCTCCGCTTCTGTCAATCGAGGACTGCATGCAAGCACTGCAGTCCTGTCTTCACTTTGGACTGCAGGCAAGCCCTGCAGTCACTGTAAGTTTTAAAAAATTTGGAGAAAAACTTCTGTCAATCGAGGACTGCAGACAAGCACTGCAGTCATGTCTTTACTTTGGACTGCAGACAAATCCTGCAGTCACTGTAGGTTGAAAATTTTTAAAAAATAGAGAAAAGCTTCTGTCAATTGAGGACTGCAGGCAAGCACTGCAGTCATGTCTTCACTTTGGACTGCAGGCAAGTCCTGCAGTCACTGTTACATTCTAACTTGGTGGCCCTTAGTGTTTTCAAAATGGCAAATTTATAATTTTTTTAAAGTTTCAAGTTGGTGGCCCTTAGTAAAAATAGGGTGGCCTTTAACATTTGCCTAAGTTAATTGTTAGTCATTGAAGATTTTCGTTAAAGTAGTAGGAAATTTCATACCTTATAGTAATTCGGTGGAATGCACCTTTAATTATGGTAAAACAAGTTGGGACAACTCAAAAATTTTCTATCTAAAATAAGTCTTAGAACCAAGTACACATATTAAAATAAAATCCATGATTAAATTCACTAAGACTGTGTTTGGTAGGAATGATGGAAAAGTGGAAGGAAGGAAAAAGATAAGGAATCATTTTTCCTTCCATATGGAAAGGAAAGATCATTTCCTTCCTTTGTGTTTGGTAGCAAGGATGGAAAAGATAAGAGATGCATTTTCTTTTGTTTGGTATGAAAGAAAATGTGGAAGGAAAGAAAGTAAAAAAATATAGGGTTTACCAATTCTACCCTTAACTAAAAATACTTATTTACCATTTGACTTCATAAATAATTTTTAAATAATACATTCATATGAGGTATAATTGTGAATTAATACAAGCCTTCACTTTTCCTCCCACTTTTAGGGGGATTGGATTTCTTAGGTTATGAGGGAAAAGTACACCTCCACTTTTCATTCCTTCCGATTTTTCTTCCATACCAAACAAGAGAAAATGAATATTTCCCTTCACTTTTTCCTCCTACCAAACACACCCTTAGGGACATAAAGTTTGCTTAGTTTTTTATTTGATGTTTTAATAATTCACATTTATAGTGATTAAAAAACATTTAATTGGCTTTTTAAGTAAATTTTATATCTTTGACATTATATATTTAAAAAGAAAACTTTTTAGTGTCATATAATTTGCCATAATGAATACTCAATATTTCAATCTTCAACCATCTGACATAACAATAGCATAAATATTAAAAAAATAAAAATTGATTCATAAAACACTTTAGTGTGATATTTTAGATTGCAACTAAAATAAAATAAACTTACTCGCATAAGAACATGATTGAAATTTCAAAAATGAAATCGTGATCACTGTTTTCTTTCTTTCATGTGTTATCCTAAAAAAAAAAAGAATTTACGGATTTCAGGTCCAGTACGAATTATGATTTCAATCCAGTAATTCTAATTTAGAAAATAATTTTTGTTAAACATAACGGAAATAAACTGGGATTTGGTTTTGCAAACTAAAAAGGTTTTTGCACATGAATACCGAAAATATTATTATTTATGTAGTTAAGACAAAGTACATTTGTTTAAACTATGAATTTGTTTATTTTTCCTTGTAAGATTACTCTATATGTAAATTATGTGTTTATCCAAATATATATTCCAATTTAAATTATACTCAATCAAGTTCATCCCGTATTATAAAATTTTAACAAAATATAAAATTTTAGTATGGTATATTTATACCCATCATTTATTACAGTTTTATCTGATATATAATTTAAAGATAAATCAAAATTTAAATTAGTTTGATGTGATTTTAAAAACCTAAATAAGAAAGAAAAATAATGTATGTACGAAAATGAACAATAAAAAAGGAAAGGGTAGGAATTTCATCTTTCCCAATATTATTAATTAGTAGTTCTATTTTGGTGAACGGAATTGTTTTTGTTCTATTATAAAATATTGGTTTGATATTTGTCAAAACCAAAACTAAAACCAAATTTCATACAATTGAGCTTGGGCACCAAATGGGGTTTTAAACTCTTTAAGAAACTTATAAATGATATACAATTCCAAAAGAAAAGGTTTGGTAAGATATATGTAATCTTTAACCAAATTAATGAATTACTTAAAGTAATAAATTGGCAAGTCCTCCTAAATTACTGGTTTCTTTTTCTTCATAAAATAAACTCATACAAGTACTCTAGTTAAACTAAACAATTGCAAACCTATTATAAATATAACAATTGTACACATATTTGTAGCAAGGGGGCACCTATGCAAAAAAGAAACAATTTTGAAGGTTAGCTTATATAAATGTTTAAAAGGATTGTTACATGCAAAACAATTTAAAAATTTTGTTTCCCTGGGATCCTGAATGGAAAGTTGTGTATGATAACTTCAAAATTTGACCACTAACAAATTAGCAAATAACGAGGAGAGGTATAAGATCCTGACTGGATGACGGAAGATCAGTGGATCGAGCCACGGAGACGTATTATTTCTTATATTTAATTGGTGGAAGTTGGGAACAGTGGGTCCAAGAGACATACAATACAGCGTACACAAAGTCTCGTATGAATCGTCGGGGATCTCAAAATTTTCTTTTAGCAAATACTACTTCAAAATTGACACTTCTTTACTCGATTTAGTTAAGAGTCCATGTCGGTAATTTTTAAGAGTGGTAATCCGAATCCGTTAGTCTTGCAAGTCCATCTTAGGGGGAGTTTAGTTCAAGTTTTTGTGGCTCAGAAATGACTTTTGAATTCCTTACCCATGTTTGGTATGTTTAGGATTGAAAATGAGGAGGGAATATGAGGGTCTTAGGGGGGAAAGCTATTCCCATTGACTTGGGAAAGCTATTCCCAAGCCCCCCCTTGGGAATAGATTTACTTTCCTAGGAATGATGTTTGGTTATTTTGTTTGGACGGTTATACCCTCTTTTTATTTTCAACTTCAATCTCAAACATGTAAATCATCATAAAATTAATGAAAGGGTATTAAAGGAAAACTAAATAAATTAATATTTCTATCCCTTTGTAAACCAAACATGGAGATGAAATTTTTAAAAATTTTGAACTATCTATTCCCAACCTAACCAAATGTTTAAGCTCTCCATGTATAAGTTAAGGGTCGGATCTAGATCCAAATTCTTTATGCACCATTTATTAAGTTGGATTAAAGTTTGGACTTGGCACCTTACTATAGACTACTACTAGTAAATTTACATACAATCACGTAAAATAAATTAAGACTTACATTTTAATTATATATTGTTATAGATTTATTTATATTTTAATTATAATTTGTTATAGATACATGTCGATTATACGAAGTAAAAGAGGGAAAAAAAAAACTAGTTTTAGAATTATTATTTTATTTTCTATTACTAATTGGTGGAATATTTATAAATTGTTTAGAGTCGTTTTAGACTGCTCAATTTTGAACCGAGTCTAAGTTACATTATATTAGTAGAGATGGTAATTATCACTTGCAAATATTACCAACTAATTGTCCACCATCTGTAAATGTTACTGTTCAAATTAGCATCCAACGTCAAGGTTGCCCCCCTAAAAAAATAGTGTTTTGAGTTGCTTTCCAAATGTTGATATTTTCCTTAGATTTGAGTTAATAAAATAAACGGATATTTTCCTCAAAAGCATTAGAATTTAGCAAAATTGTGCTTAGAGCAATTAGTTTGTAAATTTTTAAAAATGAGAAACAAAACGTTCAGGATATATTTTTTTGACAGTTGTCAAAGAAAAATTAAATCAACAGAAAGTCCTTGCTAAGGGCGCATATTGTGCATGAAACGCTGATGGTAAGGACATATATCGTCTAAGAAATGTCCTTACTAAAGGCATAATATGTACAAAAATGTAGGACATTTTCTTGCGTTGACGCTAGGAGTGAGTATTATTCGGTTTTGGACCGAAAATCGAACTGAACCGAACCGAATAAGGAATTCGGTTCGGTTTTAAAAAAATTCGGTTCGGTTTCGGTTTTGAAAATACTAAATTTTCTTATTCGGTTTTGGTTTTGGTTTTGGGATTCGATTTCGGTCCAAAACCGAAAACCGAATAAGAAAATTTAGTTTATATATATATATATATATATATATATATATATATATATATATATATATATATATATATATTTTTGAAGCTAATGGTACTTCATAGATGAAAACTGGGAAAAAGCCTCCCAATGGCAATTACAGCTCACCAACATAATGAACACTCAGCTCTACTATCTCATAAGCCTCAAGCGGCCTTGCTATGCAGCAGAATACAGCATCTCACCTAGTCTAACGGAAATTACTTCTCCATACAAACAAGGTCATATTCAATATTGTGAATGATCCCCGTAATAGTGGTTGCTTTGTCTTCAAAGATCCTTTGATTACGTTCTCTCCAGACATGCCAGATGGTAAGAGGAGCCGAACTCTGGCTTGTCTGTATATAACAGTTCCTTTAGCCTTGCAGGCATCTATCTCCTCGAATATTCTCTCTAATCCAGCTCGATCTCTCTCTCTCTCTCTCTCTCTATATATATATATATATATATTTTTTTTTATCTCTCTCTCTCTATATATATATATATATATATATATGTGTGTGTGTGTGTGTGTGTGTGTGTGTGTTAATTATATATACAAAATATATATAGGTATATGTTATAGGTATATGCTGAATGTCTAGGTATATTTAGTTATTATATATTAAAAAAAACACAAAAAAATCCATAAACCGAATAAACCGAAAACCGAACCGATTTAATTCGGTTCGGTTCGGTTATTAACCAATTCGGTTCGGTTTTGATTTTGTTTATTCGGTTTCAGTCCAATTCGGTTTTTGCTTATTCGGTTCGGTTAGAACCGAATAAACCGAATGCTCACCCCTAGTTGACGCGGAGGTAAGGTAGGGGAGGGGTGTTATTACGAGGGATAGAACCACGCAGAGAAAAAAAAATGTGCTAAGAATGGAATTTGAAGTCGTACCTTTTTGTCAAAAACTTTAATTTGGTGCCTTAGACCAACTAAACCATTGACGTTTTCTTGTCAATACATGTCATCAGTAAGAACATTTTTGTTTAATAATTTTCTTAGTTTTTAATTTATCTTTTTTTAAGTTTTTAGTTCTTAACTGCTTAATTTTTTGTTAAATTTTACTAATCTTTTGGACTCAACAGAAACATCCTTATTAAGAACGTTTTCTTAAAAACACCATTATTAAGGACTTTTTTGTTCTAATTTTACAATTTCACCATGCTCTGGTCCTAATTTCTCTAAAGTTTGTCTATATAAAAAAAGTTATGTAAATAATTGTTTCGACAATGTTGTTGTCGTTTCTATTTGCATCTTGGCGTATGACGGACACAAAAAACAAATGTCATTCTGAAGGCTACTTGGAACTTCTACTGGCTAGTCACTTTAGCTCTCCTGAAACTTTTTTTACAAATAATTCATCATACCCACTAAAGGAAAAAAAAAAATTTGAATGCTTTTTTAAAATTCATCTCGAACACCATGATGCCCTCAGACCTTGTTTGATAGGCGGAACCATAGGGTTAGAAAAGGAAAGTCATTTCTTTCCTATGTTTGGATGTCAAATAAAAGTATGAGAAAATAAAAATAAAAAGAGTTATTTGTATTTACCCCCCCCAATTGCTAATTCTATTTCTACTTCCCCCCCAATTTTATTTTAATTAGTGTTATCCCCCCAATATTTGGGTAAAGTGCAAATAAACCCTCCTTAGATTTGCGTTTTTGCATTTGAAGACCCCTTATTTAAAAAAAACCACATTTTAATTTTTGCTTAATTTGCACCCATGTCATTAACAGGCGTTAAAATTCATCTAAAAATACAATTTTACCCCTCCCCCTACTCTCTCCTCCCTCTCTCTCCGATGGTGGGAACTTGTCAAGCGGGGCCGACTAGAGGAGAGGGGAGGGTGGCCGGCCAGCGGAGGGAGGAGGGGACATGTCGAGCTAGGGTTGAGCATTCGGTTAATTCGGTTCAAAACGAACCAAAAATCGAATAAGCAAAATCAAAACCGAACCGAATTGGCACATAACCAAATCAAATCGAACCAAATTAAATTGGTTCGATTTTTGTTTATTCGGTTTATTTGCACTTTTTTGTTAATATATATAGTACTTTAATATACCTAAATTTATTTAGTATATATCTGTAATATATACATATATATATATATACTAGGGATATTTTGTAAAACCTCCCCTAAATAATGGGCTAATTTGCGAAATACCCCCTAAAGATCTCGAATTTGTAAAACCCCCTTTCCGTCAAGACGCTGTTTGATTTTGGGTGACGTGGCAATCCGTGTGTGTTATTAAGTAAAGAAATAAAAGTTAGACGAAAATATCCTTCCCCAAAAGTCCGCCCAAAAACGATTTTGGGTGTGGTCGAGGCGGGAGAGGACGCGGAGGAGGTTGTCGGGGAGGAAGACGGTGTCGTCGTCGCCCATGACGAAGACGATGTGGCGGAGGGAGGTCGGTGGGGGCGAAGATGGCGGTGGAGAGGAAGTAGACGAGGGAGATGAGGAGGAGGAAGGAGACCATGAGCTTGGGGAAGGAGAACAATGGGGATGGCTTGCCGCTGCTGCTGCTGTAGGGGTTGTAGTCGCCATTTTTACTGTTGTATCCTCCTGATCCTTTCATTTCTCTCTCACTTTATTTCACTGCCGAGAACTCTTCTCCTTCCTCTTCCCTAAATTAGTGAATTGTGGATGATGGACTATAAATTTGTTTTAATATTGGGGTTGTTCCAGAAGCGCTGTTACTCTTGCTTATGCAGGGAAAAAAAAAAACAATGTTTTGGGAAGAAAGAGCAAGAGAAGGAAAAGCTAAATTTAGATAAAGAAGATTCAGAACAAAGGAAGGAGGGGGACTTGGGGGAGGAGAGGAAGATTGCGGTGACATGTAGTTGTGACATGTAGTTGTGGCTGACATGTAGTTGTGGCTGGCATTTAATCTGATCACTTTCATCAATCTCATCACTTTCATCACTCGATTTCTGCAAATTTAGAAATTAAAAATTAGTGTTTCCTCCTAACTGTAAATATAATAATTTGTGTTTCCTCCTTACTGTAAATATAATAATTTGTGTTTCCTCCTTAGAGAGAGAGAGAGAGAAGACCGTTGGAGGACCCCTGCCACGTACGCAGGGGTATTTTCGTCTAACTTTTATTTTTTTTACTTAATAACACACACGGATTGCCACGTCACCCAAAATCAAACAGCGTCTTGACGGAAAGGGAGTTTTACCAATTCGAGATCTTTAGGGGGTATTTCGCAAATTAGCCCATTATTTAGGGGAGGTTTTACAAAATATCCCTATATACTAAATTTTCTTATTCGGTTTTCGGTTTTGGACCGAAACCGAAACCCAAAATCGAAACTGAAACCGAATAAGAAAATTTAGTATTATCAAAACCGAAATCGAACCGAATCTTTTTTAATCGAACCGAATCTCTTATTCGGTTCTGTTCGATTTTTTCTTATTCGGCCCCCCTCGACCACCCCTCCTCCCTCTGCTAGCCGGCCCCCTCGACACGTCCCCCACCTCCCTCGCTAGCCAGCCCTCCCAACCCCCTCCTCCCTCCGCTGGCCGACCCCCCTCCGCTGGTCGGCCATGCTCGACCTAAGGGTGAGCATTATTCGGTTTGGACCGAAAATCGAACCGAACATAATAAGAGATTCGGCTCGGTTTTAAAAAGTTCTTATTCTGTTTCGGTCTTAGGTTTCGGTTTCGGTCCAAACCAAAAACAGAATAAGAAAATTTAGTTTATATATATATATATATATATATATATATATATATATTTTATGTATATTTAAGTACTATATATATTAACAAAAAAGTGCAAATAAACCGTAAATCGAACCGATTTAATTCGGTTCCGTTTGATTCGGTTCGGTTCGGTTTCGGTTTTGCTTATTCGATTTTCGGTTCAATTCGGTTTTCGGTTCGATTTGAACTGAATTAACCGAATGCTCACCCCTAGCTCGACCCGTCCCCTCCTCCCTTCGCTGGCCGGCCACCCTCCCCTCTCCTCTGGTCGGCCCCGCTTGACAAACTCCCACCACCAGAGAGAGAGGGGGGGGAGGGGGGGGGGGAGATAGTGGGGGGAGGGATAAAATCGTATTTTTAGACGTATTTTAACGTCTGTTAATGGCATGGGTGCAAACTGAGCAAAAATTAAAATGTGGGATATTTTTTTTTAAACAAGGGGTCTTCAAATGCAAAAAACGCAAATTTTAGGAGGGTTTATTTGCACTTTATCCAAAGATTGGGGGGTAACACTAATTAAAATAAAATTGGGGGGGAAGTAGAAATAGGATTAGCAATTGGGGAGGTAAATACAAATAACTCAAATAAAAATGATTATCACAGGGAAAGTGATCACCACCCCCCCCCCCCCCCCCCCCCCCCCCCCCCCCCCCCCCCCCCCCCCCCCCCCCCCCCCCCCCCCCCCACCCCCCAACCAAGGAAGCAATTTTGCAAAGAAAGAAAAAGAACAAGAAATTGATTTCCACACACACACACACAAAATCCAACCAAGGAAGCAATTTTGCAAAGAAAGAAAAAGAAAAAGAAATTGATTTCCTTTCCGCAAATCAAACAATCTACTTGTGTCGATTTACCTTAATATTAACAAATGATTTTATTATTTCATACAAGCAGCTATGTATTATTAGTTACTTACTTTGTAATATTTTTTTTAATAATTAATCATCATAATTATTCTATACTATTATATTATAATCAATTACTTTAAAGAAATTTTTTAAACATTAACAAAATATTCACTTTTACTTAGTAGTTAATATTTAATTACTTAGTAGTTAATATTATAATTAAAATGTTAACCTTAATATTATGTAAGAAATAACAATTAAAAAATTATAATTTGGTCACTTTTGTAAGGGATATGAAAAAGCATACAAATCACACCCGCAATTCTTTATCCACCTCTACTTTTTTACTTCCCCAGCAATTCCTAATGCCTTAAACATGAAAAGTGACCGATTACCCATCAGGTAAAAAATATGTAAACGATCGAATTCGAGTGGCTTGTGTGGTTATCGATAAGAGGTATAATATTATAATTGTGTGACAGAAAATCAGTGGATTGAACCTCATGGACGTATTATTCATTCTGTTTATAATAATGGAGAAAGTTGGAGACAGTGGATCAACATACAATACACGTCGTTTGGTTCACGGAAAGGAAATAAATTTCCTTGTATTTTCCATGGGAATGGAAAAGTAGGATTCCTTCACTTTTCCTTTCCGTTGTTTGGTAAAACAAGGAAACTACCTAGGAAAGGAAAGCAAAATATAACAATGTTCCAATAATATCCTTACCTTTTAAAATAAAAATAACATTATAAAAAAAATAAAATTAATGGTAAAATAAGCAATGACACATGGTTACTTTTGTCATAACTTTTGTATAAATGTTGGGAAAGGAGGAGGGAAAATCAATCCCATGAGTCTTGAGTGGAACCATATTCCCACCAATTTTTCCTTTGTCAGGAAATTGATTCCCAAGTTTGTGGCTACCAAACAAAGGAAAAGAACAACTTTTCTTTCTTGGTTCCTTAAATCCGTGAACCAAACGTGGCCAAAGTCCCGTGCGTATTGTTGAATACCTAAAAAAAAAAAAAATGTGAACGCAAGCCACTCCAAAGAGCTGTTTAGGGCCTGTTTGGTAAACAGGAAGTGAGTTGATAGTGGAAAGTAAAATACAATTATGGTGAACTGAGTTGAGTTCCGAAATTTTGAAATCCCAAAAATATGTTTGGCTGACCCATGAAGTTGATTTGGAAAGTATAGTTCTTCCACTTCTATTGTTTGGTAACACACAGGTATTTGACATAGAAAGAGAGATTTTTCCAATTCCATTGTTTGGCTAACCAACATGGAAGTTGATAGCATCACCACATTATGAATATGGTGATCTTACCTGCCTCTCTTTTGCTGCAAATTTTCATAAAACTGGTACCAAAATTAGACATGAAACATGTATGCCGAGAGCAAAATGTCCAAGCAAAAATAATGAACTGAGTTGGAGACAAACATGTAAAACACACAAGCCAAATTGGACGTGAAGCAAAATGTCCAGTAATGAAGCGAAACGTCCAGACAATACCAAGAGCAAAATGTCCAGGCAATAGCAAGAGCAAAATGTCCAGGCAAACTGTAGCCCGATACAAGACAAATTGGACATGAATCCTTGTGCAGACTCTAAAGAAAATAGATTGAAGACATACATATGTTGATTGCAGCACATACATGCCAATACAGCAAAAATGTCCACAATACCAGCCAAATTTATCTGTACCAAATCTTCACAATACAAAATATGTACAAAATGTCCACAATACAGGCCCGAAAACGCCTGGGGTGTACAGATAAGTACTTCTGTACAAAATGTCCACAATACAGGAAAATTTATCTGTACAAAATGTCCAGAGTAATTAATTTTACATCCAAAGAAGCTCATACATAATAGATATTTTTACATCCAAAGAAGCTCATACAGAATAGATATCTGTGAAAATAAAGGCTCAGAGATTGGAGTTTGTTTTCATCCAGCAAGAATGGTTACCTCTTCAACCCATCGAAGCATGATAAGGAATGCATCATACCTTAGTATCGCAGTGACCCATGCATTATACTAAGGAGATACCTCTTTTACCCATCATACACGACGAGGAATGCTACCATGCCCACTAAAAGTTTGGTAAACTACCAAAAACATCATATTTCTCCCTTCATCACAGCCTAGACGATAAAATATAAATTGAATATGAAAGAAAGGCAGGATAATATACTGCAAAGAAACTCCAACCAGAAACTGAATATGAAAGAAAGGCAGAAGGAAGACAGAGAAAAACATATACAAGACAGAAATTTGGAAGAAAACAAAGAAAAGAGCTAAAATACCAAAACCATAATATTGGTTCCCACATCAGTCTGCAAATATAATGCATAAACTGAGTAGACAAGGAAAAAAGGAAAATATATGGTACATACGATTAGTTCACCCTCATGAGAGTGCCATAGTTAAGATTCTAGAAGACAAACATATAAAACACAAATACTAGAAAAATCACAAAGAAAAAAGTGCAGACATGAAGCATACTGAAGAGCTGGACATTATGGACAAAGGACGACTTTGCTATGGTATGCAAGTGTTCTGACTTTTGGAAGTATCCAAAGCCTCCGACCGATCTTGACACTTGAAGTATCAAACACCCTTAAAACCATGAACTTGATTGTAGCATTCAGGCCAATTGGTATAAACACCAGACATTCTTCCCCTCGGAACGACGTAGTAAGACATGGTCTGTCGGTAGGCTGTAAAGCAAAAAAGGGCATAAATAGCAGATAAAGTAGACTTTTTAAGGTAATAATTACCTGAAAATAAGGAAACCATTCACAGTTTTGCCTTATCTCAATTAATGTTTCAGGTCCAGGTTGCTTCATAACTAATCCACGTAGGGTAAATATAGACCCTAGTACAAGATGAAAGTATCTTGAAATCGTTTCACCCGATCTCACAAAGTTAACATTGCATACTCTGTTTTTTGACTTGTGCCCTAGCATGTACAGAAATATTGCAACCTGTTATTCCACACAAATCCAACGACTATCTCGGAGCGACCCATTTTCCCTTAGCATACGCACTAACGTATAGAAAGAAGCCGTGCTCATCCTAAGATAGGATACGCATTTGTTTTTTCCTTCCCACAAAATTCGATACATGTGTGCATCTCTCCATTGTTGTCTAATCTCGGAAGGCTCCCTAGCAATGCCAGGTCGATAATCCTCCTCCTCAACCAACAAAGATATAACGACATTAATCACACTCATAGTACTAGCAACAGCAGCTAGTACCGTAGGATCATATATATCCATCTAAACCTACAAAGGGGTAGCAGTGGTACATTGTACTAAAGTCATAAATTTAATATAATATTGAGTCAGATTTAATAAACATTTGAACATGAACTCGAACATACAAAGTAAAAGTAACTGAACTCGAACATTCAATTAAATTAAATGTACACCCAAAAAAATAAGGTACTTTCAGACATAACAGACAGAAACTTGCACAAAAAGAATAAAGTCCATAATGCACAAACTATTAATGAACAGAAATCAAACATAAAATGTAAAATATAGTAATAGTATTTAACTTTAAAAAATTACTGACTAAGATTTAGGATTCTTTTCATCATAGGCAAATTAGCAACCTTTGTTACCTCTTCACCCATCATAGTGTGATGGAGAATGCAGAAAAATTAAGTATAATACAAGCAAGCTTCAGACTTAAATTTGAAGCCTCTTCAACCAATCATCGTGTGACGAGGAATGCAAACAAATTTTAGTAGAACATTTGGGATATCTACAAAAGTTCAAGTTTGCCACCTAACATTTCTTGCCTCTTCAACCCATCACACAAGATGTGGAATGCTACAAAATTCACTAACATTTTGTATACCCAAAAAACCTCAAATTTTCCCTCCTCATCATAGTCCAAGAATAATAAGCTAATAAATTAAGTAAAAACATTAAATTTACAAAAACTCGGACAAAAATTACGTATATGATATAGATCTGCCATAAAAATATATAGATCTACAAGATCTAACCCAATAAGACATTAAAACCAACAAATCTATGTTAAAAAAATATAGATATGTTCGATCTACACAAAGTATTGCACAAAAATGAAACAAAAAAAAAACAATAGGTACTAAAAACCCACATCTGATCTAAAAATACGGAATATTTTTTTTTCTAAGTTCAATACTCGATTTTACAGCATAAATCTACAAAAAATTTGACAAAAGATTATGTCTATAATATAGATCTGCCATAAATATTGATAGATCTATAAGATCTAAACGAATAAAACATTAAAACCAACGATTCCTTCTGGAAATTATATACATATGCTCGATCTACACAAAGTATTGCATGAAAATGAAAGAAAATTACAATACGTATTAAAAATCCACAAATCTGATCTAATTAATACAGAATATTTTTTTTTTCTAAGTTAATATTCGATCTACAACGTAAATTTACAAAAACTCGACAATAAATTCAGTCTATGATGTAGATCTGTCATAAAAACATATAGATCTACAAGATCTAAACCAATAAGACAATAAAACCAACGAACTCATGTTCAAAAATATAGATCTGCTCGATCTACACAAAGTATTGCACGAAATGAAACAAAAACTATAATATGTATTAAAAACCCACAGATCTGATCTAAAAATACGGAATAATTATTTTTTCTACTCGATCTACAACATAAATCTACAAAAACTCCAAAAAAATTCAGTCCATGATTTAGATCTGCCATAAAAACAGATAGATCTACAAGATCTAAACCAATAAGACATTAAAACCAACGAATCATGGTGGAAAATATATAGATCTGTTCGATCTACACAAAATATTAAACAAAAATGAAAAGAGAAAAAAAATATGTGTTCAGAACCCACATATCTAATCTACAATGAAGTAATAAATTTCTTAGGCACGTATTCATACACTATATCATCGAGAAATAGAGAAATTTTGGGAAAAATAGCATGCATGCTGTCAGTTGTCGAGAATGAACAGAGGGGGTGACCGGAAACCAACTGGGGAGGACTGAGTTTCCTGGCGGGAAGGAAAACACCGGACTGAAGAGTCCTTTCCTAGCGTCCCCCTCCCACTTCCGCTCTCGGAGGAAGGAAGTTGAATGAGAGAAAATGAGAGAGGAATGAAAGTTAAGTTCTCTTTCTTTCCCGAATAAAATCCCACCTACCCCCGCCAACCAAACACCTGAACTTTAATTCCATGGACCACTTCCCAGTTTTTACGAATCTAGGCCCACTTCAAGGTTACCAAACAGGCCCTTAGGGGGTGTTTGGTAAAATGGATTTGCATTTGGATTTGGATTTGGATTTGGAAATCCAAAATTCAAATCCAAATCTAAATCATGAATTTCCAAATCCAAATCCAACTCCAACTCCAACCAACCATAGGATTTGGTAAATTATTAATTAGCTATTATAATTATAGTTATGATTAATAATTAAATTATTATTATTATTAATGAAATAATAAATAAATAAATTATTAATTAAGATATAATGATTATAATGATGATTTATAAATTATTAATTAGATATTATAATTATAATTAGGAATTAAATTATTATTATAATTAATAAAATAATAAATAAATAAATAAATTATTAATTAGCTATTATAATTATTATTATAGTTATGATTAATAATTAAATTATTATAATTATGATAATAGTTATTATTAATAAATTATTAATTAAGATATAATAATGATTATAATGACGATCAGTAAATTATTAATTAAAATTTTAATAATATATTAATTATTAAATTATTATTATTAATTCTGATGATAATTAATGATAAGTAACTATTAAAAATAATAACTAACTTTTAGTTGTAAATTTTTATTTAAAAAATAACAATAATGACTAATTTTTATTTAACCGTTAGCTAATTTTTAATTAACTATAAATTAAATATTTTAAAAATAGTCATTGTAAATTAATATAATGATGATTAATAAATTATTAATGAAACTATTATAATATATTATTTATTAAATTATGAATTATTAAATATGATTATAATTGTGATTAAAATATTATTAATTAAGATTATAATAAAATAGTAATTAGACTAATAAATTATTAATTATGATTATAATTGGATATTAATTAATAAGTTATTAATTAAGATTACAGTTATAATTAATAAATTTATTATAATTATGATTAATAAAATTATTAATTAAGATTATTATAAATTAATAATTAATAAAATTATTAATTAATAAATTATTAACTTAGATTATAATTATGGTAACTAACTATTAGTTAATTTTTTATTAAAAACAATATCTAATTTTTATTTATAAAAAATATTTTTTAAAATAATAGTAATGACTATTTTTTAATTAACTATTAGTTAATTTTGAATAAACTATAAATTAAATATTTTAATGCAATTATTAAAAATAACTAATTTTTCCTCCCAAATCCAACAACTTTCTTCCAAATCCAAACTTTGGATTTGGTCATACTTTCCATATCCAAATCCATTTCCAGCCAAACATAGGATTCCATGGATTTGACTCCAAATCCATAAAATTCTAAAATCCAACTCCAAATACGGTTTGCTAAACGGACCCTTAAGTAGCATCAACCATTTCACTTTCCCACAAACACCTCGCCTCTATTCTCTTTCTCCAACCATTTTCACTTTCCGGTACACACCTTAAGGTGTTCACTAGGCCGGGCCGCCCGGTCCCCCACTCGAGCCCGGCCCGGTCAAACCCAGTCCGGGCCGGGCCGAGTCCGGTCAACGACCCGGACCGGCCCAACCCGCCCCCAAACTCGTCCGGGATGGGTTATGCCCCCCGACCCACTAGCCCGAACCAGCCCGGCCCGGTTTGAACGCGGGTCCGGAACGATCAAACCCGCCTAGCCCGACCGAGCCGACCCGGACCGGTTGGCCCGGTTCGACCGATTTTTTTGACTTTTTTTCGTTTTTAAACGTTGGGATGCCAAATTATCACGACCCGATCCCAAATTATTGGGTCGAACCGGATCATGCCCAGCCTGCACCGTTGTGAGACGGCGACAGTAAGCTGTTCTATATGCAGGTATTCACAACAACATCTATACATTTGTCACAACTCGAATATACGAAAATTTTAAAACTTTTATTCAACAATTGAAAAGTACAACTGGAAATGAAAGAACTAAAATAAAGTGCTGAATTCAAATTAACAAAACTCCAAAACAATAAAACTAGAAAACTGGAAAACAACTAGCTAGGCGGTCGGCTCATCGGCCTCAGGTTCTGCGTCCTCCAAGGGGGACTCTGGCAACACCACAGGGTACAGTACCGGATCATAGTAACTATTGTACAATAGCTCAGCATCCTCAATGTCACCTAA
This sequence comes from Iris pallida, assembly GCA_029216955.1. Classification (NCBI taxonomy): domain Eukaryota; kingdom Viridiplantae; phylum Streptophyta; class Magnoliopsida; order Asparagales; family Iridaceae; genus Iris; species Iris pallida. Next base: position 14,285,213 of record JANAVB010036615.1, read on the forward strand.
AAATGTGGGTCTCCAGTCAGGAGGGAGCAAGTACGAATATGTATCTCACATTTCAAATAATAATGGAAAAGTGCAGGCTAAACAGTTGAAACATTATTTTTCAGCAATTTAACAATTTAAAACAATGTGATTTGAATGTGTAAACGTCTATGACCGGCTTGGGTTGTACAATAGCATCCTAGCGACGCGATACGACTTATCCCCGTGTGTAAGAGGGGTAAGCTCGCACAATAACAATATGCAATATGAGGAGTATTGGTCATAAACGTAACACTATTCTCCCAATATTCCCACAATCAATATGAATCAATATTTGAACCCTAGGAGAGGGTTCCGTGTAGCAATGTTGTTTAAACATGCAACTTGACAATTACTAAATAAAATGCAAGAAAACATAACCGTAACTTGCCTCTGTTAATTGACTGGATCGGAAATGTCGGTACCGAGGAGGAAGTCAAGTACGACTCCAAGATCCTACAGTTGAGAAACTTGACTTAGAACCATAATGAAACCATTCTAGGTGTGCTAGTTACAATCTCTAGAAGCAGACCCTAGTCAGGTTTTAAGTTATTAATTAATCTACCGAAAATTGTCTAACGTCGCAATCTACGTTCGTTATCATTTTAATTGAATAAGTCGGTTACTGATTAATTGGAAAAAAATAGCAATTACCGGTTAATTTGACAAAACTTTGTATTTTAAATATATATATAAAACTAGGCTTTTTCTTTTAAATGAGAAAACATGTGAATTGCTAAATTACTAGATTATTTATTATGAGAAAATTATTAATTTTCTTTATAAAATATATATCTATTTTATATTCTACGCGTTTAACGGCGAAATCAACATTCCAGAAAAATAAGAAAAAAACTACACTACACATACAGGATCACAGAGAAATAAAGAAAAAACTGGGCTTATGCCCTTTACAAATTATTTACATAAAATAATTAATCCTAAGGCGAGCTCTGAGTGCCGCGAACGGTCCAAACAGTAGGCCGAGGTCCTGCACCATAAATACTAAAAGCAGTACCAGTTCTAAAATAAATTATAATTAAACTAAAAATTAAAGAGTCTCAGACTTGGTCGTGCAATCTCATGTTGCGGCTTACGCCTCAACGTACAGGTGACCCTGTATCGTTTGCGTTTCGCCGAGGCTCATTCGACCGATATGGTCGTCGCCTAACTGGTGATACGAAATCCATAAAATCCAAAAACCAACAAAATCCAATCTATAAATCATTTTGCAAAGACCGATTTTCTTTGGAAAAATAGATTTTATTCAAATGGCTAATTTTATAAGAAAATCCATTTTTAAAATATTTCCTGAAAATTTGGGCAACATCTCCTCTGTAATTGGGACAACCCAATCCTGGGAGGATGCCAATCGCAACACAAATAAATATCCCAAACCAGGGATCACCAACCCAAAAATGAATATCCAACCCAAAAGTGAACCACAACACAATATATCCAAACGTAGAAAAATATGCCGCGACGTAACCGATACTCTACGTATCACCCAAAAGCAACAATATATCAAAATACTGAATCCCGAAACGGGATCGGAACCGCGTCATCACAGACTATCTACGGGAGGGACACGGGGACACGGAGTTATACCTCAATTGCTCGGCTAGAGCTCTCAGATGCAAATATTAGAAGAAAGAAATCCGCGGACAGCGAGAAACGGCTCGGAAAAGCGCTGCGGAACTCGGAACAGTGCTGGGGCGGAGCCGATAGGGCTCGGGGTCATGCCGGGAAGGCGCTGGCCAGCGACACGGGGACTCGGGGGCCGTCGGGGGCGGATCTGGCCGGCGGGACAGCGCTGGCCGGATGGGCACGGCCGGCGGGAACGCTGGCCGGACGGGAACGGGCCGATGGGAATCAGGGCGCGGCCTCGGGTGAGCTGCTGGGAGTTGGTTGGGATCCGGCGAACGGAACCGAGCGGGGTCGGACGAGGCAGGGGCGGCCTCGGGAGGCGCTGGCCTCGGAAACAGCGCGCGCGGGCGGGAGTCTGGCCGGAGGAAGTCGGCGGGAGGCAGGGCGTCGGGAGGCGTGGGGCACGGGTTGGCCTCGGGGGTCGCCGGGGATGGCGGCCGAGGAGCTCGGCTAGACGGGGCGCGGCCTCGGTGTAATGCTTGTGGTTCGTATTACGTATCTTGGTATACGTGTACGTATTCTTGACTCGTATTGCGTATTTTTTTGCATGGTTATTTTGGCATGTCATTGGTTATGGCTTAGCTTGGTTCGGCTTAGCTTGGTTTGGTTTGCTTGTGGGTTCATCATGAACCAAAAGAAAACCCCCACCTACCACCACCACCCTCATTTATATTTCCACCTAACTCTCTCTCTCTCTTCATTTATTCTTCTCCTTCACTTCTTCTCCACCATTTACTCTTCCACCTACCAGGAAAGAGAGCTAGGCAAGTGTAAACTTGCTTCATGATGGATCTCAAGTTTTATTGTTCCATTCTCTTCCTTACTTGATTTTAAGACTCTTTAGAACTTGACCTTTTTCATTTTGATGGATAATTTCTTGTAGATCTAAGTTTATAACTTTTCGGTTTTTTTGGTTTTGATCTCTAAAACTTGGTTATTTTTGAAAACTAATGGTTCTATGTTGTAGAGAATTCAATTTCATGCAGTTTTGGCTTTTGTTTCGCTTGATTTCGACTTCGGATGAGGAAGTTATGGCCAAAGCATTTTGGTCAAACTTCTATGTTCATCTGCAGCATGAGCCGCATGTCGCAGTTGGCCGCATAGCATGTCGCAGTTGAACCGCATGAGCCGCATGTCGCAGTTGGCCGCATAGCATGTCGCTGTTGAACCGCATGAGCCGCATGTCGCAGTTGGCCGCATAGCATGTCGCTGTTGAACCGCATGAGCCGCATGTCGCAGTTGGCCGCATAGCATGTCGCAGTTGGTCGCATTGCATGTCGCAGTTGAGCCGCATGAGCCGCATGTCGCAGTTGGCCGCATAGCATGTCGTAGTTGAGCCGCATAAGCCGCATGTCGCAGTTGGCCGCATAGTATGTCGTAGTTGAGCCGCATAGGCCGCATGTCGCAGTTGGCCGCATATGGTGTCGCAAAATAGGCCGCATAATGCATATTTCGACTATTTCTAACTGTTATATGTCCTAATTGACCAAATTGTGGCTCGAATTTCTCCTAACTCCTAACGTGGAAGTTGTAGATCTTTTTCTTGGCATCAAGAATATGTCACTAGTTATTTTATGCAAGTTTCTCTCATTCATAATATTGTAAGGATAGAACACGATAATGGCCCGCTATGGCGCACACTTGACAAGTAAACTGACATGATATATCTCGGCATGCTGTTACGACAGCTAGCCAGACATGACAAGTATGAAAGACTTGGACACCGTGGACGATTGTGTTTGTACAAATAAACTAGTACTGTCTTGTATCATGTCTAGGATGGGGACCCCTGAGTACCACGGTCAGGGGTACCTACTGAAATCGACTAAGGCTAATTAACTAGAATGATTCATTAGTCATGAAGAGATTCCCAGCTACAGGCAATCCCGTTATTTGGGCGCATTCAGTGGACTTGTAGCCTACCGACGAGTAGGGCACATTTCCAGCACACAGTCATGTGTTAGCATTCTTCCTAAACGGACATTCGACCTGGATAACCGGATGGTCTGCAGGGCTTGTGGCTGTTGGAATATAATCTCATTGCATCTTACTAGTAACTAGGCTTGTGATAACCCTAGTTAGTTAAAAGTATCAAGCCGTACTCTTGATTGGCCGTGATTGATTGGATGGAGTTTATTCCAGCTTAGTCTTATTCTGATTCTGTGCAAGATTGTGACATGACATGATTATTGATGCTTGCCTTAACAATAACGATCGGGGGTCCAGTTCTGTTCAGGCGAAGGGTTACAACCCTGGTCCTTGTTTGGTTTAAGGGTTGTAACCTGGCTCCCGGAACAGTTCTGTGTCTTCTCTTCGTTTATTGTCTTAATGCAATCCCATGTCATGTTCGTCATGTTTTACCTTACTTTAAAACCATGATTAATTATGCTGGCCTTAGCAATAAAGATCAGGGGTCCAGTTCTGTTCAGGCGAAGGGTTACAACCCCGGTCCTTGTTTGGTTTAAGGGTTGTAACCTGGCTCCCGGAGCAGTTCTGTGTCCTCTCTTCGTTTATTGTCTTCACTGTACCAATAGTATTTGAGACGGGTTTCTATTCAGGTGAAGGGCTGCAACCTCGGTCCTTATTTGGTTTAAGGGTTGCAGTCTGGCTACTTGAATGGTTTCCTCGTACTCAAATTATTATTGTTATTCCTATTATTGTCAATTTCTCTTATCAGTTATCTTTAATATTCTATTGTGATATGCTGGTTTTAGTTTCTATGTGAAGCCTCCTTTGTGGTACTTGCTCTTTCTGGGGTCTGACCCAGCTGATTTTGTGTGGCCAGATATCGGAGCAGCACCAGAGGATCCACCTGTCTTCCAGCCCGATGGTGACCACAAGGCGTAACCAGGGCAACGAGTGGGTTTATTTTGTCCTCCCACTCTATTTGTAAAATTATTCTTTTGAGGCGTTTAGCCGGCGAGCACGTGTTAGCTCGTATTGTACCTTTATTTACTGTCTGCCTACGGGCTGTAACATGATTGACAAATCCTAGGGTTGATCATGTATTGACTAAAACTCTTGCTAGTCCTGACATTTTGTACGACTAGCTTCATGATCATCCAATATTTAATGTATGGGACGCCTTACTATTGTATATTGATGCTCTAATATCTTGTGACTGTTACTACTTGCTTGTGATTGAGACAATAGGTTTGTTCTTGACCATAGGAGACTGATGGATTGTAGTTAAACCCTCATATATCTAGACAGCCGTGACCGTATAGTGACGTGGATTCCATTTCATTATACGTAGCTGGCTATGTCTGCCCCAGCTCTCCAGTATTTTGGTTCTGGGGCGTGACATGGTTTTAGTGGTGGCCCATGCAGGTCTTGTAATTCAAGATATGTGAGGGTTACCGACTAGATGTCTCAATCAGTATTCGCCCTTGATCTCTGCTCGTATCTTCAAATCCCTGAGAATCTTGACCTGATCACATGCTTGTATCGTTGATCTGTCATGGTCCTTCCTTATTGTTCCCTATGTCGTCTTCTTCAGCGGCATTGTTCCTGGACCTGCCGATCAGCAAGGCGGTGCACCTCCAGCGGACCAGCAACAACCTGGAGATCAAGCCCAGCATTCAGGAGTAGCCTCCAGAGTTATGCCTACCGAAGGAGAACCACCAGTTCAGCCCATCCAGCCTGCAGAGCCTGATGATGGCACTTTGGTGGGTCTCATAAGGTCCCTATTAGCTTCCCAGGATCGTCGCGGAGATGCCTTGCACCAGGCGGTGGCAGACGCTTTGACCAGAGGAGGTCATCAGGGTAATAGCGCGGCCAACAGCTTCAAGCGCTTGAACCCTCCCTTCTTCGACGGCAGTGAAGATGCGATCGCTGCAGATGCTTGGCTTCAGGACACAGAGGTGATTCTAGAAGCAGCCAGGACTCCAGAGAACGAGAAGGTGGCCGTGGTGCGCCTGCAGTTACTAGATCTTGCCCGCAGCTGGTGGGCAGCGCAGGCCGATGGATTAGTGGCCCCTATTTCATGGGCAGTATTCAGGGAGAGATTCCACACTAAGTATTTTGATGCTGTAGTCCGGTATGATCTACAGACGAGGTTCACCAATCTGAAGCAGATGGGCAGAACGGTCGATGGATATGCGACCGAGTTCTCCAGGCTTAGTCGGTTTGCTCCCACCTTGGTGGCGACCGAGTTCGATAGAGCCCAGCGGTTCCAGCAGGGGCTTCACTTGGAAATTTTATTGGCGGTGGAGCAGTTTGAGCATCAGACTTTTGATGCAGTATTGAGAGCAGCTAGGAGGCATGAGTATACCTCCCAGAGGATTGTAGATAGGACCGGCGGTCGGAAGCGATCTCACAGCCAGATGAATCAGTCTTCAGCACCAGCCCCGGCAGCCAGGGCTTTGACCATTGGAGCTCCGAGGCGGGCGGCCTCAGTGACATCGGTTCAGCATTCCGCCCCGACGCACCCTCAGCAGCAGAAGCAGAAGCAGTCTTCCGCAGTGGGATGTTCACACTGCGGGGAGCCAGGGCATGTGGTATCCGAGTGTCGTAGAGCACAGGGTTTGTGCTTGGTTTGTGGTGCCCCGGACCACAAGGTTGGGAACTGCCCGAACAGGGGGAGTTCATCGGCCTTCTCTAGTCCTTCAGTTAGAGGACCAGCACCAATCCAGCAGCAGCAGCTGCAGTACCCGTTCCCGAGGCCATTGCCGACGCAGGCCCAGGCGTTCCAGCAGCAGAGGCCGCAACAGTATGCCCAAGCCCAAGCCCTGATCCAGAGCAGACAGAGGAATTTTCAGCAGAGGGGACCCGCACCCAGAGGACATGGTCAAGTGCTGGCTTTGACCATGGGAGAAGAAGGAATAGCACCAGGTGAGGTGGTGGCAGGTACTATTCTCGTCAACACCTTTCCAGCTTCAGTATTATTTGATTCTGGTGCCTCGCATTCATTTATGTCTGCACGATTTGCGACACGGGTAGGACTGGAGCCCGAGTCATTATCAGTAAGGCTCAATATACTTACTGGTAATGGACTTGTGGGAGTAGATAGAGTATTTTCCTCGTGTCGGATCGTAGTTAGCGGTAGAGAATTCTCCGCTAGATTGATAGAGTTCCCGATGGCCGATTATGATGTGGTCTTAGGGATGGATTGGTTAAGGGACCAGTATGCTAGGATAGACTGCCACATTGGCAGGGTTGTTTTTAGCATTCCCGGAGAGCCAGAGTTTTCTTTCTCCCGAGGCGAAGTTGAACCTTCTCCTCCAGTATTGCGGATGGCAGTAGCAGCAGTGCAGTTGCCTCGGATAGTCGAGGAGTTCCCAGATGTTTTCCCAGAAGAGCTTCCAGGGATGCCGCCAGAGCGAGAGATCGAGTTTACCATCGACTTGATTCCCGGGACAGCCCCAGTGTCAGAGAGAGTCTACAGGATGGCGCCGTCAGAGCTAGAGATATTGTACAAGATGATTGAAGAGCTCAGAACCAAGGGGTTCATTCGTGCTAGTGGATCACCTTGGGGAGCCCCGATGCTTCTTGTGAAAAAGAAGGATGGTACGTCCAGATTGTGTGTTGATTATCGTACCTTGAACTCAGTGACAGTCAAGAACAGATACCCTCTTCCGAGGATAGATGACTTGTTTGATCAACTCAAAGGGGCATCTGTATTTTCGAAGATCGACTTGCGGTCAGGATACCATCAGATCAGAGTCAGAGAGCAGGACATCCCGAAGACAGCTTTCAGATCTAGGTATGGGCATTGGGAGTTTCTTGTGATGCCATTTGGAGCAACCAATGCGCCGGCTGTATTCATGGACCTCATGAATCGCATCTTCATGCCTTATTTGGATCAGTTCGTGATTGTGTTCCTAGACGACATCCTGGTCTACAGCAAGAGTGAAGCGGAGCATGAGCAGCATCTCCGAGTTGTCCTCCAGATTCTCAGAGAGCACCAGTTATATGCCAAGTTTAGTAAATGCTAGTTCTGGCTCGATCGCATTTCGTACTTGGGTCATATCATCACCCGAGGAGGAGTTGAAGTGGATCCCCAGAAGATCGTGGCCATTGAAACATGGCCGGTACCTAGCACAGTGGCAGAAGTCCGTAGTTTTCTTGGCTTGGCCGGCTACTACTGGCGATTTGTTTCAGATTTTGCTCGAATTTCAGCGCCATTGACCCAGTTGACCCGCAAGGATGTGCAGTTTGCTTGGACAGCAGAATGCTAGGATTCTTTTGAGAGATTGAAGCGAGGCTTGATGACGGCTCCTATTCTCACGCTTCCAGATGGAACCGGAGGATTCTCAGTGTATTGTGATGCTTCGGACAGAGGTTTAGGATGTGTTCTGATGCAGCATGGGAAGGTAATAGCTTATGCGTCGCGACAACTTCGTGATCATGAGAGGAATTACCCAACCCATGACTTGGAACTGGCAGCAGTAGTGTTTGCACTTAAGTTGTGGAGGCACTACTTGTACGGAGATAGGGTGGAGATCTTTACCGACCACAAGAGCCTGAAGTATGTTTTCACCCAGAAGGATCTCAACATGCGTCAGAGGAGATGGCTAGAGCTGCTAGTAGATTATGATGTCAACCTGCAGTATCACCCAGGGAAGGCCAACGTTGTTGCAGATGCATTGAGCAGGAGAGCCGGAGTTTATTTCCAGACAGCACAACCAGAGCTGTTGACCGATCTTCAGAAGATGGGTATAGAAGTTGTCCTCCCTTCCAGTGTGGCATTGATGGCCAGCATGCAAGTTCAGTCCACTATAGTCGAGAGGATCCGGATGGCGCAGTCAGCAGATTCCAAGCTTCAGCGACTCAGAGCAGAGTGTGAGGCAGGACGAAGACCAGAGTTATGCATTCATGAAGACGGTACACTTCGACATGGTAAGCGTCTTTGTGTACCCAGTGGAGATATCAGACAGGAGATCATGGCAGAGGCCCACAGTTCGCAGTATTCCATTCATCCCGGTGGCACGAAGATGTACCGTGATATTCGTCAGCACTTTTGGTGGAATGGCATGAAGAGGGAGATAGCCCGGTTTGTCTCTCGTTGTTTAGTCTGCCAACAAGTTAAGGCTGAACATCAGAGACCAGTTGGACTACTTCAACCATTGCCGATTTCCGAGTGGAAATGGGAGCACATAACCATGGATTTTGTGACTGGATTGCCTAGATCCCCGGCTGGCAGAGACGCTATTTGGGTTATTATAGACAGACTCACGAAGGTGGCTCACTTTCTTCCGTTCAGAGTTGGTCAGTCGACGGCTCAGCTAGCGGAGATGTATCTCCGACAATTGTCAGGTTGCACGGTGTACCAGTCAGTATCACCTCGGACAGAGATTCCAGGTTTACGTCGCACTTTTGGCGTAGCTTGCAAGAAAGTTTGGGAACTCACCTCCAGTTCAGTTCAGCTTATTACCCGCAGACAGATGGCCAGTCGGAATGCACGATCCAGACTCTTGAAGATATGTTGCGGTCATGTACACTCGACTTTGGTGGTTCGTGGGAAGATCATGTGCACCTGGTGGAGTTCTCGTACAACAACAGTTTCCAGGCCAGTATCCAGATGGCACCGTTCGAGGCATTGTATGGTAGGAAGTGTAGATCCCCGCTAGCCTGGGATGATGTTGGAGAGAGGCAGATGCTTGGTCCGAAAATGATTGCTCAGACCGTTGAAGTGGTCAGAAGAGTCAGAGATCATCTTCGAGTTGCCCAAGATCGCCAGCGTCATTGGGCCGATTCTCATCGGCGCCCTCTTGAGTTTTCTGTCGGCGACCATGTATTCCTGAGGATTTCGCCTAACCGCGGCGTCATTCGTTTCGGCGTACGAGGAAAGCTTAGTCCTAGGTATATAGGGCCGTTCGATATTCTGGAGCGAGTAGGTGATGTGTCCTATCGTCTCGCTCTTCCACCGTCGCTACGTGAGGTGCATGATGTATTCTATGTATCCCAACTGCGACGGAATATCCCGGACCCGAGCCACATCCTGGATCATTCGAAATTGGTTGTTGGTACCAACCTTTCGTATGAGGAGAGGCCCGTGTCTATATTGGACCAAAGAGAGAAGACACTCAAGAACAAGACTATCAAGTTAGTCAGAGTTGCTTGGGGTCATCACTCTTTGGGTGAGTCGACGTGGGAGCGTGAGGATGATATCCGATCGCGATATCCCGACCTGTTTGACTCGTAAGGTATAATGTCTTCCTTATGCCTTATGCTTTCAATTCCTTGCTTGAATAAATGACTGCAAGATAGACTGCTGGTTATAGCTTACGATTAGTATAGCTTGTCCTTGCAATTCTAGCATCTTAATTAAATTCCGAGGACGGAATTCTTTTAAGGTGGGTAGAGTTGTAATGCTTGTGGTTCGTATTAAGTATCTTGGTATACGTGTACGTATTCTTGACTCGTATTGCGTATTTTTCTGCATGGTTATTTTGGCATGTCATTGGTTATGGCTTAGCTTGGTTCGGCTTAGCTTGGTTTGGTTTGCTTGTGGGTTCATCATGAACCAAAAGAAAACCCCCACCTACCACCACCACCCTCATTTATATTTCCACCTAACTCTCTCTCTCTCTTCATTTATTCTTCTCCTTCACTTCTTCTTCTCCACCATTTACTCTTCCACCTACCAGGAAAGAGAGCTAGGCAAGTGTAAACTTGCTTCATGATGGATCTCAAGTTTTATTGTTCCATTCTCTTCCTTACTTGATTTTAAGACTCTTTAGAACTTGGCCTTTTTCATTTTGATGGATAATTTCTTGTAGATCTAAGTTTATAACTTTTCGGTTTTCTTGGTTTTGATCTCTAAAACTTGGTTATTTTTGAAAACTAATGGTTCTATGTTGTAGAGAATTCAATTTCATGCAGTTTTGGCTTTTGTTTCGCTTGATTTCGACTTCGGATGAAGAAGTTATGGCCAAAGCATTTTGGTCAAACTTCTATGTTCATCTGCAACATGAGCCGCATGTCGCAGTTGGCCGCATAGCATGTCGCAGTTGAACCGCATGAGCCGCATGTCGCAGTTGGCCGCATAGCATGTCGCTGTTGAACCGCATGAGCCGCATGTCGCAGTTGGCCGCATAGCATGTCGCTGTTGAACCGCATGAGCCGCATGTCGCAGTTGGCCGCAAAGCATGTCGCAGTTGAGCCGCATGAGCCGCATGTCGCAGTTGGCCGCATAGCATGTCGCAGTTGAGCAGCATGAGCCGCATGTCGCAGTTGGCCGCATAGCATGTCGAAGTTGAGCCGTATGAGCCGCATGTCGCAGTTGGCCGCATAGCATGTCGCAGTTGAGCCGCATAGGCCGCATGTCGCAGTTGGCCGCATATGGTGTCGCAAAATAGGCCGCATAATGCATATTTCGACTATTTCTAACTGTTATATGTCCTAATTGACCAAATTGTGGCTCGAATTTCTCCCAACTCCCAACGTGGAAGTTGTAGATCTTTTTCTTGGCATCAAGAATATGTCACTAGTTATTTTATGCAAGTTTCTCTCATTCATAATATTGTAAGGATAGAACACGATAATGGCCCGCTGTGGCGCACTCTTGACAAGTAAACTGACATGATATATCTCGGCATGCTGTTACGACAGCTAGCCAGACATGACAAGTATGAAAGACTTGGACACCGTGGACGATTGTGTTTGTACAAATAAACTAATACTGTCTTGCATCATGTCTAGGATGGGGACCCCTGAGTACCACGGTCAGGGGTACCTACTGAAATCGACTAAGGCTAATTAACTAGAATGATTCATTAGTCATGAAGAGATTCCCAGCTACAGGCAATCCCGTTATTTGGGCGCATTCAGTGGACTTGTAGCCTACCGACGAGTAGGGCACATTTCCAGCACACAGTCATGTGTTGCATTCTTCCTAAACGGACATTCGACCTGGATAACCGGATGGTCTGCAGGGCTTGTGGCTGTTGGGATAATCTCATTGCATCTTACTAGTAACTAGGCTTGTGATAACCCTAGTTAGTTAAAAGTATCAAGCCGTACTCTTGATTGGCCGTGATTGATTGGATGGAGTTTATTCCAGCTTAGTCTTATTCTGATTCTGTGCAAGATTGTGACATGACATGATTATTGATGCTTGCCTTAACAATAACGATCGGGGGTCCAGTTCTGTTCAGGCGAAGGGTTACAACCCCGGTCCTTGTTTGGTTTAAGGGTTGTAACCTGGCTCCCGGAACAGTTCTGTGTCTTCTCTTCGTTTATTGTCTTAATGCAATCCCATGCCATGTTCGTCATGTTTTACCTTACTTTAAAACCATGATTAATTATGCTGGCCTTAGCAATAAAGATCAGGGGTCCAGTTCTGTTCAGGCGAAGGGTTACAACCCCGGTCCTTGTTTGGTTTAAGGGTTGTAACCTGGCTCCCGGAGCAGTTCTGTGTCCTCTCTTCGTTTATTGTCTTCACTGTACCAATAGTATTTGAGACGGGTTTCTATTCAGGTGAAGGGCTGCAACATCGGTCCTTGTTTGGTTTAAGGGTTGCAGTCTGGCTACTTGAATGGTTTCCTCGTACTCAATTTATTATTGTTATTCCTATTATTATCAATTTCTCTTATCAATTATCTTTAATATTCTATTGTGATATGCTGGTTTTAGTTCCTAAGTGAAGCCTCCTTTGTGGTACTTGCTCTTTCTGGGGTCTGACCCAGCTGGTTTTGTGTGGCCAGATATCGGAGCAGCACCAGAGGATCCACCTGTCTTCCAGTCCGATGGTGACCACAAGGCGTAACCAGGGCAACGAGTGGGTTTATTTTGTCCTCCCACTCTATTTGTAAAATTATTCTTTTGAGGCGTTTAGCCGGCGAGCACGTGTTAGCTCGTATTGCACCTTTATTTACTGTCTGCCTACGGGCTGTAACATGATTGACAAATCCTAGGGTTGATCATGTATTGACTAAAACTCTTGCTAGTCCTGACATTTTGTACGACTAGCTTCATGATCATCCAATATGTAATGTATGGGACGCCTTACTATTGTATATTGATGCTCTAATATCTTGTGACTGTTACTACTTGCTTGTGATTGAGACAATAGGTTTGTTCTTGACCATAGGAGACTGATGGATTGTAGTTAAACCCTCATATATCTAGACAGCCGTGACCGTATAGTGACGTGGATTCCATTTCATTATACGTAGCTGGCTATGTCTGCCCCAACTCTCCAGTATTTTGGTTCTGGGGCGTGACACTCGAGGCGCGCGCTCAGGTGGAGGCGGGCGGAGGCGCGGGTTGGCCGGAGCTGGCCAGGCGCGGGACTGCTGGGGTCGAGGACGGGCTGGGCGCGGCCGGATCTGGCCGCTGGGAGGCTCGGGTGGAGAGGGGCTCTGGAGTTTGGGGAAAGGGGATTTGAGAGGGAGTGAAAATAAGAGCGAGGGAGAGAGGTGAGTTGTGGTGGTGGGATTAATAGGGAAGGAGTGGGAGAGAAGATGTGGAGATGAGTGGGTGGTGTGGAGGGAAAAGAGGAGGAGCAGGAGAAAGAAAAGGTCGTGGGGAAGCCAGGTCAATCGGCTGAGGGAAAAAAAAATAGGTTTAGGACTGTTTAATATTTTTTTTAACCAATATAATTATTAAACCAACAATTTGTATACGTATCTATATATACAGATAGATATAATTCAGGTTTTTAATGTAAAAGTCAAGGGTGGGTTCGAAAAACGGGGTCTGGTTCGAGTTCGGGGTCGGTGTCCGGACTCGGGTTTGGACTCCGGGCACGGGATCGGGGACAGGGCCACAATCAAAATCCAATGATTAATTTTAAAAATAATATTTTCCTACTACTACTACTCCTACTACTACTACTACTACTACTAATAATAATAATAATAATAATAATAATAATAATAATAATAATAATAATACTAAAACTCTAACTGGGAATCCAGGACTATGCTGACAAAACAAAATCCCAAAAATACAATAATTCCAATTTATCCAAAAATTCCAGAAAAATTAGGTTGCGGATTTTACACAAATAATCATTTTACCCCCATTTTACTTGCTGTTTTTAGACCGTTGGAAGGATATTTTGGTCATTTTGTTGAAAATGACTAAAAATACCCTTATAGCAACATTTTTTTGGGATAAAATGTCATTTTGCACAAAAAAATCCTATAAATAGGCTATAAATCTTCAAACTTAATTACATCACAATTTCTTTCCTCTTACAATTTATATCATGAATAATGATCAACTACCACAACAACCGCAAGATCAGCAACGGCAACCTCAACTGGCACCGCAAAAAAAGGTTTGAATCAGATTCGAAAATTTAGCATCATTGTAGCGAAGTTTACAATGAATGTGCAAGTGGCTGTACCGAAAGAAGCCCGTAGGAACTCCTGAGTTCCTTTTTTTTTTTTTTTACAGTTTAGGTGAGTTCCATTTTTTCTCTGCACTTCCCAACCAATTTTCTTTAACCAACAGCCTCCAACCAAACAGCCCCAAATTGTATACTAGCTAAGCTTAATTTGTGTACTAGCCTATCCTTCCCATCTTACTCATGTTAGAATCGAAATAGAAACATAGTTTTTCTTCAATTTAATAAATGTAACAAATGGTAGAAGTTGGAAATAGTGAGTCAGATAGACAATATAATCTAATGTGTAGTATAAATTTCAAACGTGTACGTCGAACATTAAAAATAAATAATAATAATAATAATAATAATAATAATAATCCCTAAATACAAACACCAAAAGCATCTTCACTATGCAAATATAACAAAGAACATTAATTTCCAAATTCACCATTAATTGTCCGACCCTGACGGACAGGCGCAACTCAAGTACGATGAACAACGAGGCAAAGATGTGGTTAAGAGGTTCGTACTGTTTGATTGCATAATTTTCGTATCCACTAATAAATGAACACACTTGTTGCTTAGGCTTCTAGGTTACAGCGTGTCGTTCCTCTAAACATAGATTTGTTGTTCAATCGGTTGGAACTATTGTGATTTGTTGTTGTAGATGTAAATATAAGTATGTTGTTCGGTTGTAACTACCGGTATTTAGCTACATAAATGGAATAATAAATGTTGTTGTAAGCAAAATAAATTTGGAAAAATTTATGAAACGTCCAAAAAACGAAAAAAAATTTATGAAAAATCCACCGTACAATAACATTTCATCGCGTGCCCAGAATTAGCAAAAAATATATAAAGAGGGTTCTGAATGACCTTTTTGCCCTTCCTTCTAATTTATTGAAAACACCCACGAAACTACTCTTAAAAAAAACGTTTCGATACTTCATCTTCTTCCATACGCTGCACACTTTCGAATCTAGGTTTTCTCCTCAAAAATCTTCAAAAACTCGTCGAAAAATTTCGGAAAGACCGAGACAAACGACAAAAGTGCTAAAACGGAGGTCCAAACATCATTTTTTTGCGATTCTAAAATTTCGAAAGGCCGTCTAACGGAGAAGCGATTACTTTCAGGCTCCTCGAAGATACGCTCATTTTGGGACAAACCGGATCTCGTTTCGACCTCCCAGTCAAAAGTTATGGTCCTTCAAAGTTTCAACTGACCATAAAATGCAGGAGAATGGTCATTCGCCGTGTTAGAACGCAAAAAATGTTAATTTCGCATGAGGGTAGCCATTCTCCGTGTAGTAACACGGAGAATGTCATTCTCCGTCTTAATTTACACGGAGAATAGTCATTCTCTGTGTTAGAAACACGGAGAATGCCATTCTCCGTGTAAATTAACACGGAGAATGACATTGTCCGTGTTAAATAAAACGGCCATTCTCCGTCTTAATTTACACGAAGAATGGCCATTCTCCGTATAATTTAGCACGGAGAATGGTCATTACAGTGTTAAAACGTAGGAGAATGGCCATTCTTCGTATTAGAAACACGGAGAATGTCATTCTCCGTGTTAAATAAAACGGAGAATGACCATTCTCCGTGTAATTTAGCACGGAGAATGGCCATTACAATGTTAAAACGCAGGAGAATGGCCATTCTCCGTGTTAGAAACACGGAGAATGCCATTCTCCGTCTTAATTAAAACGGAGAATGACATTCTCCGTGTTAATTTACACGGAGAATGGTTATTCCCAGTGTTAAAACGTAGGAGAATGACCATTCTCCGTGTAATTTAGTACGGAGAATGACATTCTCCGTTTCTAAATTACACGGAGAATGGCCATTCTCCGTGCTAAATAACACGGAGAATGGTCATTCAAATGTTAAAACACAGGAGAATGACCATTCTCCGTGTTAGAAACACGGAGAATGCCATTCAACACGGAGAATGGCATTCTCCTTGTTAAAAATGCAGGAGAATGACTATTCTTCGTGTGATATCGACGGAGAACAGTTGACAGAAACCTAATTTTTTCGTTTTTTTTTGTTTTGTGGAAAGAAATTTGACATGAATACAGATTCAAGAGTTTTCGTTCTTCTTTCAAAACGATGCTAACTCTTATGGAAAAGAAGAAGAAGATCTTATCTCCATAATTGACCTAATTGTCGGAGAAGAAGAAGAAGAAGATGAGCGATGATCGGAGTTCGACTGAAAAAAAAAAGCATGGTGAACTACGAACGATCTTTGCGATCTCTGCTGAAGATGAGAGCAATGGAATTCAGATCTCTAGTGAAGAAGAAGAAGAAGAGAATCGCAATCCAGATCTGAGTTTGTGCGAAGGGGTAGTTTGATATTAATTTTGTAAATACAGAGCATCTAAAGGGAATCTTTGAATATTTGACGTGGAATTATATAATTTTGAGCATTTTATAAAACCCATCCTGCGGGTGGGTTTTTCATACAACCCAACCCCGAAATTGGGTTTCTCAGCAATTTCCAGTATAAATTTTGTAAATTTTGTTGTAAATGTTGCAACAAGATTATAGCCTCTCCCCCACCCCCGTTGTTAGAGCATCATTAGTAGATAGTGTTCAAAATTTCATCTTGATGCCACAAATTTTTTTCTTTCAAAAATTAAGTATAGAATAGGTTAGGGTTGTATGAGAATAATAGAAAATAATAAAAATGAATTTTTGTCCCAAAAATTGTGTGGTCAAGGACTGATGTAGAAAAAATAATTATAAAATCTAGAATCTATAAACGGAGGTCCCGAATGGAGCTTACTATTCTCCAAAATGAGTCCCTACAATCTAAAATCTAAAAATTTGGAGGCCCAAGCCTTGGGTCCTATGGTGGGATGAGACCGAAAATCTAGAAATTGGGACAGCCGAGAGAATTTATTATTCAACCAAATGAGCTTCAAATTTCTAAATCTAGAAATTGGACCTCATGGTGTAGGGTGGGCCGGTTAGCCCGGTACCCGGCCCAGGCCCGGACCGGCCCAGGCCCGGACCGGCCCGCGGTCAAATCAGCCCGGCCCGGCCCGCGGTCAAATCAGCCCGGCCCGGCCCGTCCGAGGCCTGGCCCCCCACCCCCCAACGGGTCGGGTCGGGTCGGGCCTCCCCCCCCCCCGCCCAGCCCGAGCCCGGCCCGGCCCGGCCCGATAATTTTTTTTTTATTCGGTATTAGGCCCGGCCCGAAGCCCGGCCCGGGGGGACCGGCCCAAAGCCCGGCCCGGTTGGACCGGTCCAGCCGACCGTTGGGTGAGCCGTTGGAATTTTTTTTTTTTTTTAAACTGAGCCGACCGTTTGGGGGGGGGGTCTTTTACCAAAATGCCCCTCCCATATACCTGTTTTTAAAACGTTGGGAGTGGCATTTTGGTCATTTTCGGCCAAAAATTACCAAAATAACCCTGAAAAATTTCTATAAATAGGCAAAAAATCTCATTTTTCAAACACAACTCATTCCAAAAATTTCTCTACATTTCTCTACGGTGTTCTACGGCTTTCCCTCCCCGGTGCTCTGGTGCTCTACGGCTTCCCGATCTCCCTCCCAACTCCATTCCGGCTCTACGGCTTCCCGATCTTCCTCTCATTCCTTTACTTTCTTCTAACAAAGTTTTACTTTATTTTATTTTATATATGGCTGGTGAAGGTTCAAACCCACCTGATCTTGCTGGACAGACTTACCAATTATTTAATACTTTTTTTGACGATACTCAAATTCCACCTGAGCAAGTAGCAACCAATCCGATTCCAGAGGGGTTTCAACCATCTCCTCCGGAAGTCGCTAGTTGCACCCAACGTCCTGAAAAGAAAAAAAAGGTCTAAGTATTGGGAATATTTTACTTTGATTTTTGAAACTAATCCTGATGGTTCGCTTGTTTTAGATGCCAAGGGTGAACCAATACCGTACAAGGCGCAATGCAAGAAATGTTGCAACCAGTACGCATGGAAGAAGGGCGGTGGCACCGGGACCATATCCAGACACTATGACACTTGCTACGGGAAGGACACACTTCAAGCGTCCCAAACCCAAATAAGCTTTGGCACCACCGATTCTTCAATGGGTAACTTTACTTACTCAGCTGCTCGGCATAAAACTGAATTAACTAAACATATTATTCGTGAAGAACTTCCTTTCACGACGGGTGAAAGCGAATCTTTACGAGATTATGCATCAATTTCTCTAAACCCCTCCTTTACTAGAGTGAGTAGACAACAAACTCGAAATGAGGCTATTCGTCTCTTTAACGAGCGGCAAGCCGCTTTGAAAGCGGATTTTCAAAATGTTAGTAAGTTGTCTATTACTTCTGATATTTGGACTACTAAGTGGAGTTATGCTTACATTTGTATTACTGCACACTATATAGATGCACAATGGATGTTGCAAAAATGCATCATCTGTCTTAAAGTTATAGAATGTCCACACACGGGCGCTGTAATTTCAAGTGATATTTCAAAACACGTGCGTGAATATGATATTCACCCTAAAATTTTTTCTATCTCTTTGGACAATGCATCAAACAATACTGCTGCTATGTCTTCTTTGTCAGTGATTTTTCAGCCTATTTTAGAAGGTAGACTTTTGCATGTTAGGCGTGCTTGCCATATAATTAACTTAGTTGTTAAAGAATGTTTAGAATTTTTTTGGTCCCTATTTAGACACTCTGCGACAATGCTTGTTCCACCTAAACTCGTCTCCAAGTAGACAACAAAGTTTTGCATGCACGTGCGCACATTTTGGTATCACTTTTAGAATATTTGTGAAGGATATACCAAATAGGTGGAACTCCACCTACTTGATGTTGAAATCTGCAATTCCTTTTAAGAATGCTATTACATATTATTGTAATTCGGATGTCAGCTTTGACTATCAAGTTACTACTGATGATTGAGTAGCAGCGGAAAGTGTTTGTGAATTTTTAGAAGTTTTTTACAATGCTACATGTATTCTTTCTGGTGTTTATTATCCCACATCTTGCTTAGCTTTACGTGAACTTTGTAACATGTCTTATTTATTTTCTAAATATAGAGATCATCCAAATTTTGAATATGCGGTGAGAAATATGGAAGCCAAATTCAAGAAATATTGGGGTGAAACACCTCTTTTATATTGTTTGGCTTCCATATTTGATCCTACAATCAAATTGGATGGCGTAGAGGTTTTATTAGATGGATATGGAGAATATATGGGTATAGATGTTACTGACATGAAACTAGAAGTTAAAGTTGCGTTGGACAGGTTAGTTATACTGTACGAAGAAGGAGCAACGTCGACCCGACCAACTCAGGAGGGCTAGTAGTAGCTCCGGCTTGGCGTCTAAGCTATCAGCAGCCGGTCGCATACTACAAAGGAAGAAACAAAAGCAATCTTCCCAACCTACTCAAGAGTTGTCTCTTTACCTTAATTCTTATCAAGACGAAGATTAGACTCCAGATCACTTCGTCGTTTTAGAATTGTGGAAGAGACACGACAAGAGATTTCCTGTTTTTGCTACCATAGCACGTGATCTACTGATGGTCCCCGTGCCTACGGTAGCATCGGAGTCCTGTTTTAGTGCAAGTTCAAGGATGTTGAGCGATAGGAGGAGCCGCTTGAAGACCGATATCTTGGAAGCACTAGTGTGCGTACAAGATTGGATGAAAGCCGATAAAAGAACCCAAAACCAGAAAGATGAAGAAGATCATGATGTCCACGAGCTGGATTTGGAATCGCTTTCATTGCATGAAGGCGAACAACAATGAAGCTACGGTGTAAGATATTAGGTATGTACATTTAAACTTATACTTTTATACTTAAAATATTTCAATTTTAACTTATACTTTTAAATTTTAACTTATACTTTTTCAAATTTTAACTTATACTTTCAAAAACTATTTTTTATTTTTAAAATTAAAAAAAATATTTTTTAACTCCGCCTATGCCAAGCAAGCATTTGCCGGTCCCAAGCCCGGATAAAGGAAGAGGGAGAAATATTTTTTTTTTACTTTTACCATTTTTTTTTTCAAAATTAAATTACAAATTTTTTTTGAAAATAATTTAACAAAAATACTTTAAATAAAGTAAGGAAAAGAAAAAAAAAAAAAAAACAACAACAAAACCGGGCCGCCCGGTTCAACCGGTCCGACCCGTGGACCGGTTCGGCCCGGACCGCCAACCCACTGGTCCGGTCCAGTGGTCCGGGCTGGCCCTATAGGAGCTGAACCGGGCCGGGCCTGGCCCGGACCGTTTGAAACTAAGGGCCGGTCGCGGACCGGCCCGAGCCCGATCTGGTCCGCCGAATTCGGCCCGTGGGCCGGCCCGGACCGGACCGTATGCACCATGAATTGGACCGGAATGAGCCTTACTAATGATGCTCAGTTAGACAACTTCAACAGCAAGTAACCATCTGCGCGTGACGCACGTGCGTTCTACATAGTCGGCGCAACTGAACAACTATTCAAACAGCAACGCCAGCCTGGTCGAGATGAGTCCATTCTCTCTCTACCGACCCCTTTCAATTTTGGATACCTTCATCTATTTTATTTGAATTTCGGAAGGAGGTTAGCACGTAACAAACATTTCTTTGTCCAAAAAAAGAAAACAGAAAAAAAGAAAAAGAAAAGACCATGTAAAATAATGAATGATGGTGGATGTGCCATCACAACAAATGGCATAACCTTACAAAATGTCCCAGTTCATGAATGTCTTCTCTTCTAGATCTCTTTGTTGGTCATATATGACCAAAACCCACACAGGAAGAAGAAAACTCTTCTTGTTTAATGTTCACTATACACTATTCAAACAACCAAATTAATGTTTTTCCCAGGTCAATTATGGAGTTTTCCAAGTCAATTTAGGCTGCTAAGAGCATTAATATCAAAGTTTATTACAATTTCTACATTATACATTCAAAGATAATAGAACTCATTTTGTAGAATAATAAAACTCAATTGGAGTCGCATGATAGTTCCATTCCAGCCACATTCCAACCACATGAGTTATAACCTGGATCTCAAAATTTCTACATTCAGAATATATGAACTCATTTTGTAGAATAATAAGATTCAACACAAATTTATAGATTTTACATTTTTGAGAAAAAAAGGAGGATGGCACTTAGATCTATATTCACTCATCTTATTTAGACCTTAATCCCTTTTTTTTATTTTTATACAAATCAAACCTATTTTACAAAAAAAAAATTCAAATTTGGTCGTCAAAATGCATGTTTGAACTTCATCTACTATTGATGCTCAATAGTAAAGCTCATCCCAATTTTTAGATTCTAGATTAAAAAAGTAGGAGCTTATTTATTAGAATACTAAGTAAGATTCAATTAAAGTCCCGTGATGGTCTCGTCTCAGCCAGCTATAGCCTGAGGCTCAAAATTTCTATATTGAGAATGTAAGGACTCATTTAGTAAAATAGTAAGGCTCAATTTCAAACCATAATTTCTAAATTTTAGATTATTTCAAACCATAATTTCTAAATTTTAGATTATATATATATATATATATATATATATATATATATATATATATATAGGAAGCGGATCAAAAGCCTCCCTTAGAAAACCCCCTAAAAACCTCCTCACTCTAATCCTTAATTTAATGTTAATATTAATGTTAATATTAATGTTAATGTTAATATTAACATTAAATACTAAAATTAACATTAAACTTAACATTAAAATTAATATTAACATTAACATTAATATTAACATTAACATTAATTTTAAAAAAATAAAAAAAAATTAATATTAACATTAACATTAACATTAATATTACGAATTAGAGTGATAAATTTTTTTAGGAGGTTTTGGGGGGCTTTTGATCCGCTCCCATATATATATATATTTGAAAAGAAAGAAAGATGACAGTCGATATCATTATTCTCATTTGGATCTTAAGATTTATTTTATTTACTATTCCATACAAACCCAATCGATTCTCTCTGTCTTATTTTTTTTTAATTACAAATTTTGGGGTTAAATGCATTTTTGAGCTCCATTTATACCCTAACAATCAGAAAAGTATGCATGACCCAACGCAATAAGTATAGTCTAGTAACATCATCCTCATCATTATAGTAATTGCAGTAACATAATAGAGGAAGGGAGCTTGATTTAACAAAGAAAGTGAAGATTGAGTTTAAGAGAAGAGAGGACCTGAAATGAACATGGAAAAGAATGATGGGTCGGGTCAGACAGCAGCGCCGGTGCCGGTGGTGTAGTAGTGCTCTAGCTGCACGTCCCTCCCCTTGAGCGGCACGTACTCCCCGAGATACACCTCGAGGTGGTCGGAGAGGCTGCTCTTGTCGATGCTCTCGTGGTGGTAGCTCTTGCAGACGAAGTAGACCACCGTCTGCACCACCAGCCCGAACATCACCACCGCACAGAGCGCCGCCAGGAACAGCAGCCCGAACCCGGCCCTCGCGGCCGCTCCCCCCGCGCCCCCCTTCGCCACCAGCTGCCGGAACCCGAACTCGATCGCCGCGAAGGCGAAGTTGAGCTTGCAGAAGATCGCCACCGCCGCCAGCGTCTTGCCTCTGATGAGGGCCCGGCTCTTCTGCATCGCGGCGACCCCCCGGGCGTCCTCGAGGACGGAGACGACGCTGGCGAGGTGCCAGATCACGCTGATCCAGACGAGGCCCGCGAGGTAGGCGAGGAGGACGAGGACGACGAGGACGAGGCCGAAGGTGTTCTGGTCGGTGAGGACGGCGATGAGGACGACGAGGGTGAGGGCGGCGGCGTTGTAGGCGAAGAGGAGGAGGAAGGCCCAGAGGAAGGTGGCCATGAGGCGCTTCCAGACCTTGGGGACGACGGTGAAGATCTTGCGGAAGTCGACCTCCTTGGCGGAGAAGAGGGAGGCGATGGTGTAGACGACGGCGGAGGTGGAGAGGAGGGAGAAGACGAGGAGGAAGAGGACGTAGACGGCCTTGAAGAGGAGGAAGGCGGTCCACTCGGCGGAGAGGCGGGAGAGGAGGCGGGACTCGGCGGTGGAGTCGGGGACGGCG